>CADEBD010000348.1:2396472-3625445 GCA_902825455.1 Arctia plantaginis
CTTAGCACTGGTCGAGCCAGCCCCGTTGGACCGGCTCTCCCACAGATCCAAAAATTGCTTTGCAATATTTATTTACCTACAAGATATTTCTAGTGGCTGCTAAAAATAGTATTGTCTTCTTTTTTGCTATTAGTCATCTAATAAAATGTAATCATATCATATATCCTGTATATCTAACTTATGGATCTGGATGACGACGATTCCCAGTGGAATCGTCCCCAATATTCCAATTTATTATCCGGTCCCTGGGCTGGACATGACGTAATGGAAGGTAGCTTTTATCTAATACTGTAGGAAGCTTCATATTGAATAGAGGCCTAGCGCTTTGTTTTCAAATAACGGTAGAATAGGTTAATAGAAATAGTCGTATTGTATGCTTTGTGTATACATCTATAAAGCATATCGAAATTTAAAAACTTTAAATGTGTGGCCCTGAACGTCACCCTCAATAAATACAACATTCATCAATGACATTCACAAATGTCTATCGGGAATATTAAAATTAATGCACTCTAGTTTTTTTTTTCATGTTAGAGGGGGCAGACGAGCAGAAGGGTCACCTGATAGAAAGTGACCATCGCCGCCCATGAACGTCTGCAACTCAGGAGTCACAAACGCGTTGCCAGTCTTTGAGGAAGGAGTACGCTCTTTTCTTGAAGGTTTGAAGGAAGGTTTATCGGTCCGGAAATAACGCAGACGATAACCCTCTCCACAGATTGGTTGTGTGCGGCAAAAATGACTCGAAAAGTGCACAGTAGTGGAGCCCCAACTATCCAGGTGATCTGGATGAAAGTATATTATAGGATCTAGTTGTGAGAACCAGTCTTCGGCACATGCGGGCTAGCTTAATGGTAATGATACGACAGCCCGTACAGAAAAACGGTGCAAAACATATCCTTCGTTTTCAAATCGAGTGAGTAAAGTTACCGGAGCCCCAACCCTACCTCACTCCTAATTGGTGGGAAGGGGCACTTAAGAGGGCGTATAAAGCAAAATTACCAATCTTATTTTTGATTTTACATGAAAAATTCCGGACCAAATCTTAAAATAAAAATGTATGAATAACTACATGATATTTCCGAGGGTTCACATTGATCAAAAACATGAAATAATAACATTTCCTCGATAGAAAAAAATCACGAAGTAACCTCTAATTCTAATATTTTTCCGTTTTGTACTCGATATGGTAATGCCTATTGCGACAAAAATTTGATAATTAATTATACTTTTACAAGAGTAAAGGCTTTGTTTAGGCATTTTATGTAATTCCTTTTAGTTTTGGATATATTTGGATATAACTGTTTTGGCGCATACTACGTTTTTATTCCGCGCAAGAATTCATCGTCCGTCGCACGTTGCGGGAGCTTCAAGCATATTTCTATTTCAGACATCAGTCGCTACCGCTCCGTTGAGACGAGAGGACTGCGCTCAAGTGTTTAGGCGCGCCGAGTTATTATCAATTCAATTATTAGATTATTAGGATAGGAGGTAATAAATTAGACATATAATAGGTAGCTATTTACTTTTTCTTTTTGTTATATTATTCTTCACAATAAAAAATTCTGATCATTTTCCCCTAGTGTAATTATGATATCTTCCAAAAGTCTAGTATTCTATAAAAATATTAAAATAATAATAATTACATTCTCCATAATTCTATGATCACTCATAAGTAACGCGGGCAGTATGGTTTGGTATAGTATATGCAAAATAAACACAAGCTTTTAGTTGGTGTCTGTGTTTGTTCGATGAAATATATTTATGTCGATTTCGAAGCTATTTAAGTATGTCCATTAGGTATTTAAAACCTATTTTTAACCGACTTCCAAAAGAAGGAGGTTATCAATTCGACTATTATGTTTTTTTTTTGTTTGTTGCGCGGTTACTCCATTAATTTTGATTGTTCTTTTTTTATTTGAAAAATTATACTCCTGAGGTGGTCCAGTTTAAATTTGGTGAAGATCTGATGCTGGTCTTCGGAGATATACAATGGAACTCTTCAAAAATAGACGTTAAATCGGTCGTGATGGCTGCAATCGCTTGGATGTTTATATGCTTGTCAAATATTTTTATAGGATATTACAAATAAAAATGGAAAAATAAATAAAACTTTTTTGCAACAAAAAAAAACCGACATCAAAATAAACCACAAAAAGAAAAACACTAAAAAGTGAAAAATAACTTTAGCTTCAGAAGCCGGTGACAAAAATACCAAATCAATCAAACAAAGGTCAAGCTTCAGAAGCCGGTGACAAAAACACCACATCAATCAAACAAAGGCCAAGCTCCTTCCAGAAGCGCAGAAGCCTCCTGGGGCGTTCACAAGCTTCTAGGAGCGACTTTATATCAGGAATGATACTTGCCCATTGTGTGGCCATTCCCTCGCATTCCAGGACTACGTGGACGGCCGTTTCTTCAGCTTCCAGACATCCCCTGCACAGGGGACTGTCCGTCTCATTGATTATGAATAGTTGTCGGTTCAGGGCTAGATGTCCTGTAATAGTTCCGACAACCATTCTGATTTCCGGTCTGCTAAGACTGATCAGTCTGCAGGTGAGTCGTGGTGTGACTTGATTCAGCACCAGTTTGGACTGTCTGCAGCCGGGTGAGTTTTTCCACCTCCGGTTGTGTGCTTCACAGGTCCGTTGCCTGACCCAGCATCGTATTTGTTTAAACGATATGAGCAGGAGTGGGGTTGGGCCAGAGGTTGGGGTTGCCGAGCCCCTCCTTACCAACTCATCTGCGGCATCGTTCCCGTGTGAGTTACTGTGCCCTTTAATCCATTGGAGGAGTACCCCATTGAATATAGCGAGCTGTTCCAGTGCTTGGTGGCATTCGAAGACAATACCAGAGGTCATTGTGTTGCCCTCCAATGCCTTTAAGACGGCCATGCTGTCGGATATTATTCGGATGTTGTAGTCCTTGATACCCCTTGACATGGCCGTTGTGGCAGCGTAAGTTATTGCCACACATTCACATTGAAATATGGAACTGTGTTGGCCTAACGCTAGTGATATGTTTATATTTAGGTCTTGCGAGAAAACTCCGGCTCCAGTTCCTGACCTAGTCTTGGAACCGTCCGTGTAAATTCGGACTTCGTTAATGCTGGATTGATCTCGGTCATTTCCATGTATCTGGATGTAGTATCTTCTTGTGAAGATATGGTGTTTTGGGATTCTATCGCATGGAGCTGCTATCAGTGGTTCGTATTCCACCAATTGATCCCATAATTTGGAGTGCGATCCCTCACTTTTGTGCCATAGACCCAGGTGTTTGAGTCTAATGATCGCCATGGCGGCCTCCTGCTGTATGAATAGATCCAGGGGTGGCAGACCAAGAGCCAGCTCCAGTGCGGCAGTAGGCGTTGTGCGCATACAGCCAGTGACCGCGGAGCATGGGAGTCGCTGGAATTGCTGCAGTTTGTTTATGACAGTGCTTAGCTCTGTTCTCTGCCACCAGACAACAGCACCGTAAGTGATTATTGGTCTTATGACTGTCCTGTATAGCCATAAAGTAATTTTGGGTGAGAGTCCCCAGCTTTTGCCGAGTAGCCGCTTGAATTGGCAGAAAATAATGCAGGCTTTATTCAGTTTTTCATCGAGGTACTTATTCCACAGGAGTTTACTGTCCAGTATTACTCCTAGGTATTTGACCTCTTTGGTAAGAGTAAGTTGTGTTCCAAATAGCTTGGGAAGTCTGAGATTTCCTAGGCTGCGTTTGTTTGTGAACATGATCATCTCTGTTTTGGATGGGTTCACTGTCAGGTTGTGTGCTACGCACCATAGTTCCACGATCTTCAGTGCAAGTCTCATTTGATCGCATGTAATGCTCTCAAAAGGACCGCTGATGAGAATAGTAAGATCGTCTGCATAGCCTATTGTGAGGAATCTTTGGTCATTAAGTTGTGCGATGAGCTCATCCACAACAATGTTCCATAGAAAGGGGGAGAGTACACCGCCCTAGGGGCAACCTCTAGCCACCACTCCTCTAGTCACTTCGCTCACAGTGAATTGAATAGCTCTATATCTTAGCATGCTGTCGATCCACCCTGAGATTTTGGAATCAACACCATGCCTAGACAGAGCTTGGCTAATGCTGGTGAAGTTGGTCTTGTCAAAGGCTCCCTCCTAAAGGTGGCCAGTGTTGACCTTTTATGATTTAGATTGTCCTTTATATATGAAACAACTCGATGTAGGGCAGATTCTGTTGATTTACCCATCGAGTATGCGTGTTGATTGAGGTGTAGAGGGTGACTGACTAACGCAGTTTCCTTGATTTCCCTATCTATTAGCCTCTCGAGAACCTTTAGTAGGAAAGATGTGAGACTAATAGGTCGGTGTGATTTGGGTTGTGTGTAGTCACCTTTACCAGGTTTGGGGATGAAGACTACTTTAACTTCTCTCCATTTCAAGGGGATGTACTGATGCGCCAGGCAGCCCCTATAATTTTTTACAAGATGGTCCAGTAGTGTCATATCACACGATCTCAGTAGGCCTGGGAAGACACCATCTAGTCCTGGCGCCTTGAATGGTAGGCAGCTGTTAATTGCCCATCTTAGTTTGTCATGGTTGACAACTTTGCGGGCCGTATCCCAGTCTGTATCATCTGGTGGTTTTTCCCATCTGTCTTCCCATTTTTCCATCACATCTGATATGCGACATCCAGGGAAGTGTGTTTTTAATAACAGCTCTGAGGCTTCCGAGTCTGTTTTGGTATACTCACCATCAGGCTTCTTCAGGCAGCCAAGATTGTGTTCGCCTCTACTACACAGTATGTTTTTGACTAGCCTGGTTGTTGTTCTCTATGTTAGTACAGAAGTTTCTCCAGCACTCAGTTTTCCTGGTTCTGATTCTCTTCTTATATTGTTGTCGGGCCTGCGTGTAGGCATCCCAATGTTGGTCTAATCGCGAGTTTTTTGCTTTATTGAACAACTTTCTCACTTTACGACGTAGTCTTTCCAGTTCCGGACCCCACCATTGGTGTTTGTTCTGTGGTCCAGTTCTGGGTGTGGAAAGTGGGCATGTTTGTTCAAAGCAATTGATCAGTGTCTGTGTTAGGGTGACAACATGACTGTCAATGTCCTTAACAGTCCCAGTAGCGTATGTTGGGTTGATGCTTCGCAGTTTCTCCGCAGTAAGATGTTCATACCGTTTCCGGTCCATCGTGCGGGGATTCCGTCGGGGATCGGGTAGTTTAAGTTTCATTTCAAAGTTAAATTTGATCCAGCGATGATCTGAGCACGATGCTTCGTTCGAAACATGCCGGTTCGATATGTGTTGCAATGCGTGCTCACTTGCTGATGTAAGATCAACTATAGTTTGGGCCCTAGATGTGACAAATGTCGGCTCCGAGCCCACGTTGATAATGGTAAGGTTAGTTGATAATAGGAACGATTCGAAGTCAGCGACAAAAGCACTAAATCTATCAAACAAAGGTTCCTTGTATGACGCGGCAAATCTTTAAAAAACCTGAAGAGAAAATATGTAGTGGGCCCTTAAACATATCACGTGACCAACCCGGTCTGAGCAGTACTGCTTCTGAAAGATTTATAATTGAAGGAGACCGAGACCAACCCGGTCCGAGCAGTACTGCTTCTGAAAGATTTATAATTGAAGGAGACCGAGATCTCGTTAGTTCAAATAATTTTGCAGCTGGACCCCATAGCCCTTTATTACAAGAAAATATTATACCAATTACGGAATATTGATAAGAAAGACGCGATTGAATATGATTTTTATTATGATTTTTTATTGATTGATATTTGATATGATTGATTGATTGAATATTTGAAATAAATATAATATTATTTTTTGGTATTGATTTTTTATTGATTCGTGTTCAGTATCAGTGGTATAGTCACCTCCTACTAACTTACTATTTACGTATTATTCGTGTACACAAAACATTTCGTAATATTGTATAACGCAGTCATACTTTGAATACAGTTGTTTCATCTGATTATTATACGTATACTACAGAAGATACGCGTCGAGCGAGCGCGTAGGTACACGCGCGATCGTTTTCGATGTGAGGGGAGCGGGCAGGGGAGCGCGGGTGAATTCTTAAATTTTGCTGGCTTTATACGCGCTCTTAAGTGCGGTTGTGAACTTGTGTTTCTCAAGTTGCAGGCGTGCGTGGCCAACGGTAGCTACCATCTGGTGACCCGTCTGTTCATTTGCCCCCCCCCCCCCCCCCCCCCTTTTATTTATTGAACAGGATTAACAAACAGCTACAAGATGTCGTTTTACAAAATTATCTTAATAAATATTGTACTTATATTATATTGTAGCCCATAATGTTATTTACAAGTTAACAGAAGTATAAAATATAATATTAAACACGCTCACATTTGTACAGGTCAGATTAGTATATGTAATTGGAATTTACATTATGATGATTGATGATTGATTATGCAGTTTGTTAGTGGTAATTTTAAAACTAGGATCAGAGCTAATTCGGTTATGTTATTTAATCTTTTAATCTAATACTTTAAGCAAAAAACCTTTTAAACTTGCTTGATGAGCTGGCGAAAATATCAACATTGGTGATTTTTTTTGTGTTTAATATGCGACGCTACGGTGAGCGGTACGACATTTATTCCAGTGTTGGTACGACATTTATTCACTGAGAATAGTTTGCCTGCACATACTTTACGTCTGTGGGGACTGTATAGTGCATGTTATTTAATTCAATGCAGATAATTTTGTTGGTTGCAATTTTATACAGCGTTAAAGCTTCATTGTACTTTCGTCTTGAGCTGAGAGTCAATAGTTTATATCCAACAAGCAATTCATTACACTGCAAATGGAAACCGTGGCACCTATAGCGCATTGCACGTAAGTATTTACTTTGGACATTTTCAATCATAACTGCTCATTTGTTGTAGAAGAGGTTCCAGATCTCTTTCATGAAATGAATGACTTTTGTTAAGTAAAAAGGAAAATTTGCCGTAGTATTTCATGTATAGATATCCTATAAACCTATTTTACATTCGCTCATTATGACATTTTTTTTAAATTCATGTGAGCTCTAAATGCATTGCATTTTAATTGGCTAGGCGCCAATTAAATCAGCGCGTTTTACAAGAAACATACACTTTTTAATTAGTCAAGTTACAAAAGAGTAGAAAGCTTCCTTACAGATTCGATCTTCACAAAGTTTTTACGAAATATTTCCCCAGTGTCAAATTTCAAGTCCCAGATCTTTTATGGTTATAGCCTGAGCCTATGAAGTAACTTCAAAAGTATAATGATGCAATAGGTTGTTCGTAATCCAAGCTACAATGCTATTGAAATACCTCTGAACGTCAATGGTTATCTCTTAAACAAACGCGAGCTTCTATGTTTTTTTTTGAGTTGTTTAAAGTTGGATTTTGGGTAATTTATTTATTTCTTTATTATTTATTTATAACTTTATGCACTTATGTACAACGGCGGGCTTAATGCCTTAGGCATTCTTTAACAGCCAACCTTTCGGGGGTGTAGAAATCTGGTGAGGTAGGTGCACTGAGGTTGCAGTTGCTATAGCAGTTATAACTAACATACATAATTACACATACACACATACACGCATATACATATATACATATATCGATATAAATACACATAAAATACATATACTTTATATTCGTACACTGTAAATATGGAGGTGTACTATTGAGTAGGTAATTCCGCCAGCGGAAGAAGGTAGTTATGTACATTCTTTTTAAATGTGAAACGGTTTGTGGACATCCTGATCTCAAGTGGGAGCGCATTCCAAAGTTGTACTGCTTGCACAAAGAATGAAGAGTTCACAAACTCGGAATTGTGGGAGAGACAAAGGAGAAGCAAATTATTTGTTGAGCGAAGATTTCTATCGTGATTAGTGGACAGGAAACGCAGATAGGGATCAAGGTAAGTGGGTGAGAATGAAGAGTTGAGGAATGAAAAGAGAGAGGTCAGCGCTCGCCGATTACGGCGCAGGCGAACGGGCAACCATTGCAATTGGGAACGAAAAGCAGAGACATGGTCATACTTTTGAAGATTAAATATATATCGAATGCAGTTGTTTAGAAGACGGTCTAGTAATTAGGGGTCACTAATTTGTTATTTGTTATCAAAAAGTCAGGGGTAGTTTTTCTGGTGGTAAATAATTTACCATTATCCATTCAGGAGTACAAAAATTTGGATGACGGTGCAATGAAAAGGAAGTTATCAAGATCAATAAACGAAATTGGTTGGTTTAATCATCTTATGAATTTACATTTTGGGCATGAATACCTATGTATATTCATATCGATATACAAACTCATGCTTTACATACCAATATATAATAATTATGTATTACCTGCGGTACAACTAGTAGTGTAAACTGGTAGTGCGGTGGGTTAGAGAGGTTTCTACATGTTTATTTAGGTACAAGTAGCTAAAACAAGAAAAACAAACGATTTTAAATACATAATCTTTTTATCAAAGAGTGAATGAACAGTGGTAAGTTATTTTATATTTATTATAAGCCTAGACTAAAAATTTTCAAGAAGAAAACACTTTCTAAAATTTTTGTCAAACAAATTTGCAAAAATATCACAATGACACGTGATGATCTTCAATTCTTCACACAAAAACCGGTTGGTCAGTTTTAACATTAAAACCAATACCAGTTAAGTTTTTATTATGTCAGCGTCACTATCAAGTAGATCGAAACCGTTTTGAAATTGAATAAGGTGACACTAAAGTTTCCTAAACTCCCAGAACAAAATAAAACTGATAAATTGTGATTACTTACTCTGTTATGCGATTATCACAATTGACTTAAGAATCGACTATAATAAAATCAATGTTAAGTGAGTTATATCTTCAATTAGATTCGCCGTTAGCGTCACTAGTAAAATTTAAGTAAAAGCTCCTAAAACACTGTATCTGCGTGATTATTTCTACACTAGAAACACAAAAATACGTCCTTGTGACCATACAGATACGTTTTAATTTTAACTGTGTCTCCTCTGACACACATGTCTAAAAATAAGTAACCTTTTAAAGGTGAAGAGGTCACTCGATATTCACCTCAGGCAACTGTTGACTTTGAGGATACTTTTCAATCAGTAGATAAGTTCGTAGTTTTAAAGGAACTTGTTATACATCGCTTTTTAATAACTGGAGGGCTAAATTTTATTAACCTTGTTAACGTTCTGAAGCTGATTTTCTATTTTTAAAACAAAATAAACTTACAAGAACTTGTAAACGTGTTTGATATCGCATTGTATACATAATTTGTCTAAAATAATAATACATTCAGAAATATATAAGTACTAGCTTAGTCCGCGGCTCTATCCACGTGTATGTCGGTTATCGTGGTAGAATGTAGCCTTTGTTACACGCTGTCCGCCGGCAGTGACTGACGTGAAAACATGGTTATACGTGTTATTTTTCTTAAGACTGCTACACACGGTATTATTTTGCAACATGGATAATCTGCCGACACTGCGTCACAAAAAGATTTAAAAACTTGAGGTTCGGCTTACAGAGGTTCTACTGTTAAAGTTCTAATAAAGAATGTTTATTATTTTACTTAATTTTTAAATTGTATCTGAATATAATTTACATGATGAAGAAAAGGTGATTTTATTACAATTATTTTACAGTATTAAATTTTACAATTAATCATAAGAACTTACAATACACTGACATTATAATACATGGAAATAAATTCGATTTTTATTACATCGTGTGTAGATTAAATCTCAAACAAATAAATCTGAAGATATCGAGTTAGTACATCGTGTCATGTATAGCCGAGCGCATCACCCGCCCCGCGTCCCGCAAACCATCAGGAGGGCCAAGCTTACGGCGGTTTAACTATAACACGACAGACCTCAGCTTAGTTTCACTGTCATCTCATGACAGTTGTTCAATCCGTCAATTTAGTTTAAACGCATTACAAATATTGATATTTGAAATGCATATATGCGAATATATTTACTTACGATATTTATATGGAAGTGTTTTTAAATTATTTAATTTAATCATAATGATAAATATCGATTGCCACGTTAAGAAATATCCTACGTTGGAAAGAAAATAACTCTTATTTTCTATTCTTACATGTGTTTTAGTAACGTAACAATGTATATGTTTATTATTTTGGCATAACAAAACAGTCAGCTGTCGTCACACAACATAAATAAAACATATCCTCTTGATGAATCCTATCTTTACAAGATGCTGTGATAGACATCATACATTATATACATAATTTACTCTCCTTAAACGTCTAGTCTAGTATTATACATCACTAAAAATGAAAATAAATAACTTCGACTAAAATTTATATTTACTAAAGTGTTAACATCTTTTATAGATCAGTAGCGTGAGCCTCATGGAGATGTATTATTTATTTTGACTTTAAAAAAAAAAGTCCCTTTGTGTTGGATGTTATAAACTAGATGAATAGTTAGCATATTATCATACAATATAATGATAAAGAGAATGCTGGTCCAACTACACAGCTTTACTATAACTAAGTAGGTATACGCACTGTTTTTGTCCTATATGTGTCTATTTATTAATATTTTTAAACCTTATGTTAATTTACTGCTGCTACTAGCTGCTAAAATTTCATATAAAAATAAGTTCATTTTATTGTAATATTAAGTGAAAACTTTACGATATTGAAATTAACTTAACATTTATTAAATATCATTCGCTACGATATTCATTATATAAAAAGTATAACTATTATAACTACCTACTAATAAACATGTTTTTGACATGACAAACATGACGCATAATTTAGTTACGTGTACTAAGAAGAAAAGCTTTAAATTGCCCTTTGTTGTTGAAAAAGCAGTTGTGTGCCCTCTAGTGGTTTATATTATTGTGTAGCTATTAATAACTATGAAAGCTAATGTGAAAGGACAAAGGTTGGGTGTTTATCTTTTGTGTTGGTTTGTAAACGAGTTATTTGGTTGCGCGTAGGCGGGAGCGCTCTGCCGCTTAATTTCTCAGAAACAAACAAAAGCTACCAAAAATATCCTAAGTGCTATCTAATATATTATACTTAAATATTTCCATCATAATACAAGAATAGCGTGATCGACATTGATAATTTATAATACAAAATAAATAACATTCATACAACATATATAAAAGACATATATAAAATACAACAACTTAACGAGGACTCTTACGCTAAACAAGGTGGCACAAAATATTATCATTTTTTCTGGTTCAGTTCACAAAAGTAACTATGTTTATTATATGTTATAGTAATTAAGGACCATACTGTGACATTAGGGTTAGCTTGTAACGATAGTGCTGTTGAGGAATAACATAAATGAAAAAAATATTCTCGATATCACTAGTGGTGATTTATTTTTATTAATAAAAGGTCAATCAATCAATCTTTTATTTCGTAAAGGTAATCAGACAGTACACAAGGTTTAAAAAAACACATCTAGATAACTAGTCGAAGAAACGATGTTCTCCAAAATGAGACTCCCAACAAAGCCTGGTCGCCCAGAATCTCACCACTTAGTGTAATACCTAAGTATACTAAATGACCAACCCATTCGAATCACTTCAAATGTAATCTTATTGGCAACAACTATTTGATGTGACAATTGATCAATTAAGATCGATAAGATTTGAAAAAGAGCATTTACGAGAACTTTCCTACGTAGAAATCTACCTACTTAAAGTACCTACTACTGAAAACTTCCTATGTGTTGAGAAATGAAACATTATGTTTGTGCAAATACTCGCTATTTACTAGACTAGAACCACCGGAAACAATGTCCACGTGATATTCACCGAGTTGGTGCCACAAAGGTAAATCGTGCCGTCCCTTATTGGAACGGTAACTTCTGTCATCATAAAAGCTTCCAGCGTCTCAGATCCGTAACCAACGGAATTAGAAATGGGCAACAGACATTCAAACTTTTGATTAAAGTGTCAAGTTTAAACAAAAGTTTTGCTATCAGCTCAATACTGTGTATTTCCAATTACTATCGTGTTATTCATCACGACAAAGTGGCATGACCTGATGACCTAAGATCTGATGATTACTGTACATTAACTATTGATATAAATTTACAATGTTTTCCTTATATACATATACAACAGTTCCTAAGAACACCGTACATAGCGCATGACTGTTATGCCAGTATTCCCCATCGTGAATCAGGTAACCAGGTACAATAGGGCGCAATACGTTGCTTGATCCTGCAATGCACGTCAGGGCTTTGTTGAAAGTTTTGTACCGCAAAATTGGTTTGCTTCAGTAACCGGGTGATACAGAATAGAATAAGTATTATCGAGATACTATAGTTTCTATATCTGGGTCAGTACCTACATAACAGCGCTGCGCTTTTAATATAGGTGAAGTGGATTCAATTACAGCCTCATCAGCGGCACATTACGTGTTTTGAAAAAAGAAAAATTCTTTCTTTAGTAGCTTAGATAGGACTGACACCCTGATGTGATGTGATTTCAGATTTTACACTTACTAATATTATCAAGGTGAAGAATTTGTTTGTTTGGTTAAACGTGCTAATGTCAGGCACTACATATTCGACTTGAACAAATCTTTTAGAGTTGGATAGCTCATTTATTGAGGAACGCTATAGGCTATATAACATGACGCGACCGACGATCAACTAAAAATGATCCAAAACGAGAAATAAATATTCCTTTTGAAAGACGCAAAGACAGTTGCACGGGCCATCTTCTCTATATAGTTAAGAAACTCTTTATGTATAAATGATATGATAGTAATACAGTTACAGTACAAATGTATACAATTTGTATAAATCTTATGATCTAAGGACAGTTACACGAAGAAAGTAAAACTAAATACAAAGAAAACCTAGTACAGAAATAAAATACTGAAATTATATATTTGCAAATCGGGTTGTAATAAAAAGAATGATGATGAACATTCGGAGACAGTGATAATAACAGACATCATTCAAACCGGAGCATTCCAGCGGTTGACCATTGTTAACTGAAAGGCCAACCTTTTCGCCGACCTATCTCGGGGAGTAAATATTGACAGCAGAATATAATATATAATACGGGGCAGGGAATATTATTTCCTGTCCCATCGACATAAAATTAGAGTCATTATGACAATGATGTAACCTTTACCCTCCACCTTAAATCCTCTCTTACCCACCTGTATTCATACTGTATTCAAATAAAATGTAATATGAATCAAATATATGAAATCGAGTTAAAATTTTGTCGCACTTAGTAGGTTATGTTTTTTTCTTTCATTGAAGTAACAAAGTAAATATCTTGGTAGTGGTTAATTTAGTAATTTGATGTAATATACGAGTATAACTGCTACTTACGTTTAGTTACTAAGGAAAAGTGTTTCTGTATTAATAGGCCAAACTAAAGGAGATCAAACTCCGGGTTATTGATTCGTATGTTTATTACTATGAAAGAGTTCCACATTGCGCTTTCTTTTGTTCTACCTATATAATCAGAACTAATTTTTATAACTAGTATTTAAATTAATCTGCTTTACCTCAGTCACAGGTTTTAAGGTTACTATGATCATTTTAAACATAATTTTCTAACTTTTATTATATAATATAAAATTCATCTATAAAAAAAAAATTCAATGATAATTTTAGACCCAAATTGCTAGACCTTAACTTTAGTCCCCGTTAATATTTATGAAAAGAAACAACCCAATTACCGTTAAAAAACAAGTCACCTTTTGCGTTTTATATAAGTGGCCTTGTCTCCAGCCTGTTATAAGCACGTAGAAAACTATGTTGAAATATGAATTTTGCATAATAAGAATATCATAATAATGATTTTAAGAATATGCAAGGTAAAATTCCACCTAATCAGTATTCCATACAGCTCGTAAATAACCGTCACGTCTGCAATTCTCAATGAGGAACACATAAATAGAGACATAACTTTTGAAAGCTTTATGGAGCTCAAGTCCAAAGTACATCACGCCTCGTCCAGGGAAATGTTAATAAATTCTAGTTGTAGATACTGCAGATGTAATGCAGTATTATTTTATCAAATTTTAAGCTTTAAATAGGCTGTAAATGACTGTTTTCTATAGGTGTGCTTTTAACTCCTTTTTACTAGAAAGGCATACGCTTGTTTATACGTCTTTTTATATGTCTTTTTTTTTACAGTACAATGGAAGCAAACGAGTAGACGTGTCATCTGATGGTAAGTAACTACCGCCGCACACGAACAGCCTCAACCCAAGAGTTACAAGTTATCATTTGCGGTATTTCCGGACCGATACGACCTTAAAAAAGGAGCGTACTCCTTACTTATTCCGTTTATGACCTGAGTCGCAGGCGTTCATGGATAGCGGTAGTCGCTTTCTATCAGGTGACCCGTCTGCTCGTTTGCCCTATGAGTCCTTCCCGCTTGAGTCAGCGGGACCTCTTTCACTCGGTAAAAAACAAAGAAAAAATTGCTTTTTTTCCGGTTTTCTTTTAAGAATCACTCCAGTCGTGCCGGCCCATTTTTGGCATGCCCGAAGCATGGCTCCCTAACGGCAATCTGCCGTCTTGATAACGGCTACACAGCCATAAATATATCCGCTGATACTTACAGCCTGGAGTCGAATATGTTACCTATCTAGATCCGCTTTAATACTTAACGCCGATCATTTCATGGTTAAGATTGGAATATCTTAGTAATTTATTTGCTGCTGTTTTTACTATTATCATACACTCGGAACCCACCTTTATGCTTGTCCAAACAGTTGATTTGTAATTACGAATAGACGTGCTGTCGCGTTAAATATTCGGGCATTATGGCATTATTATTATATTATGGCACTGAAGTTTTTACTCTAATTTATTGCACATTACGGGAGGTAATTTCTATCTACTAAAATGAACGGACAACCGGGGGTCTTTTTTCCGTCGCAAAGAAGTATACTGGTCACATTTCCGATTGACGGATACGGATCCATACGTCATCCTTAACCACAACAATATCGCATGTTACGAACAAACAAAGTAACTTCGATTACGGATAAACATCGCAATTTGTAGTAGCACTCCATGATTCCCTCGAAACCTCAACTGCAGTTTACTCAAGTGATTGAAACATATTGACAGCTGTCTTAATGAATGAGAATCAACGTCAATAACTATGGTGCCTTATACTCGTATAGAGAGATTTACACATTGCATACAACTAAAAATCGTGAAAATCTCTCTCTAAATAACATCTGAGGTTTTTTTTTCAAACCATTTAAATATAAATAATATTTTTCCAACATAATTAGTTTAATCTAACCTTTTAATTTCGTTTGATATGCTTAATCACATGAATCTCATTTACATCTTTAAATCGTATTTGTGTATCCAATATTATTTCAAAGTACGCAAATATTAAACTAAAGCTTTAGAACTCAAGTAAGGTTTTTTATTACGGTGAAACGAATAGGAACACTCTGTTTCTTTTTCATCATCTGACACGAAATAAAGCCGTATACAAATCAGATTACATTTCGAGTTCGTTAAACTTTCATCGGACGAGGTGCGGCCCTGATTGGAATTCCGTCCATAAAGCACAGTCTGACTCGTCGAAATTTTTAGGGTTCTATGTTCGGCGTAGGCCCTTTGTAAATCTGATGTGAACCCAATTATGGGTATCGTTAAATCTCCACTATTGATAGAAGTTTTCGAAGGTCTGGTTTTAAAAGAAAAATCTCATACATTTTACTACTCAGTAAAATAATGACTGTTATGCGTGGAACGAAGTGAAGCGAAAGTGGGATATAAGTGATGCTTGAAATATAATAGCCAAAGACTGGAACATTATTTCGCTGCAGAAATTCGGAAATTGATTTTTTTATAATGTGTAGAATGTTGGATGCTATTTCCGTAAAAACTGGGGTATTGAAGGGTAACGAATCAATTACGGAATGAGCAGATGATAAGACTGCTTCAGATTTGATCTTTTACTAAAAAAAGAATTTATTGAGGGTATATTAATCGTATATTTATGGATAAAATCAGTAGATTTCGGTAGCCTACATTGGATTTTTTTAATAAAAAAAATAATATGTGTAAGAGTAAGTGTGCGTTATTTAAATTAAATAGGTCAATACCAGCTAGCCAGCATTTGATAATATTGCCTAATGAAAAATATAGCTTTGTTAATAGAGCAATTTTTTTACGTGATATAACACCAAATTAGTGACTAACAATATTATTTGCCTTTGTTTATTTATATTTCTCTTCTCTTTTACGACTCTAAGTTAATGGTAAGCCTTTATTTACCTGCGAAGTGTTAAAATATACGCTTAAAATGGCCGAATCTTGTACTTTACAGCAAAAAAACTTCTCAAGTGTGTTTTTTTACGCGTTTGCGATTGAGTGTATCTATGTATATACATATACAGACTGTAAAACATGATATGATTAGGAGTACGGAACCTTTAAAATTTTAATTTATATAGATTTTCTTTCATAATGCCATCTCAAGTTCTCGTACACTCAAAAAACTGTGCTTAGAACCTCCTACTAATAAGAAGTGGTTCAAAAAATTAGTGACTACCTCAGGTATCATGTGTTGGAGTAAGAGAATTGAGATGATCAGAGAGATGGTCAGGATCAAACATTTTTTCGTTGCTTTTCACCAAGTGAATGACAGGAGCCCAAAGGCCTTTTTTTTCTGTGACCAATCCCCTCGGACTCCACCCACCGGTGGTTTTGTCGGACCCGCACACGCCGTCTCGGGTACTAGTTGCCGGGGAACCAGGTGTACCCTAGGAAGGCAATCCCTGATACTCCGACGTACCTCGGGCCATCTACGGCGTGTAGATGACCCCCTCCTGTGTGGGAACCCGTATGCTCACTCCCCAGCGCCACCACTCCAGCCTGCTTCTCGCAGCCCCCCCCCCCCCCTAATTCTGGGAGAAGGGATTCAAAACGTGGCAAAGCATTCTGTTGAGTTGCAGATGTCCATGGGTGGCGGTAGTCACTTACCACCAGATGACAATACCATAAAAAAACGTATAAAGCGATAGAAAATTTTTGTTTGACGTAGATCTACTAAAGGT
The DNA here is from genome assembly GCA_902825455.1 of Arctia plantaginis. Lineage (NCBI taxonomy): Eukaryota > Metazoa > Arthropoda > Insecta > Lepidoptera > Erebidae > Arctia > Arctia plantaginis. The sequence goes on from CADEBD010000348.1 coordinate 2,413,510, forward strand.
TAATATTTTCTTTCCAAAGACTTACTCTCTTATTTTCTCTCTAAATAATACTTTATAATGATATTTAAAGTTCAATGAAAGCTTTTAGTCTTTGATGTATTAAGAAAAACTCATTTATATACTTTCTCGATTAGTTTATTGCGCTAGTCATTAAGCATCTTACAGACAGATTAATAATATTGCATTCTACAAAGATACTTTTACGTAGAATTTTCTAAAGTAATAAACCAAATTTATAATGGATTTTTATACATTTTAGTATGATTTTTATAGACGCTTGAGAGTGTGATATGATAATGTTTAATGTATTTTTTTACCTAAATACAAAATGACTGAGTAGCAGTTCTGAATCCGAAGAGTATCCTTAAGTTTTCGGATCACGGTTTTGCTGAGAAGAGTATGGTACGGTAAATTTAAAACTCGGTACTTTATGCGTGTTTCTTGTCTTAGTTAAACAGCTTTCATAAATATTAACACTGTGCGTATATTGCCACACTATATGTATGTATATTATGCGATGCGTGTCTTACTTTGTGATATACCACTATACTTACTGTGGCGTGAATAAGTAATAACTTATCCTTCAGTGTAATGTAGATAAAAATAATAGCTAGCGCTAAGTGACTTTTGCCACCTTAATTCTTTTGTCACTCTCGTCTGATCTATGAATGACGTATGAAAATGCATGCACGTTCTGACGTGACAACATATTGACATTTTATTCCAGCGATCCGTGAACTAGCACATAAATTTTATACTTTGCACACTAGTTCGTTAATGGTTTATGCTGATGCACGCCTCTAGATTTCAATAGATGCGTGCATGCAGGTAAAAACATGTGCACTCTCCTCGTATTCCTTGCGTTGCTCGTCCCATTCGATCTAACAAATTACTCACTAGAAAATATTTTTAATATAATTATAATTGCTCATTTGAAGGGCTTGTATTGGAACGAACTGTCACTTAAAAAGATTTCACAGAATATCCAATACTTTTTGTCGATATTTTTTCTACGACATAAGTGTTTGCACAGTCATGAGCATTTTGTCGAAATCCATGTCGGTAAACGACGCCTGGATTTGAAAAAGTTTGGGACCTGTCACCCTTCGTGAGCACACTGAACTTTGATAACGTGACAGTGACAGGAACTTTTTTTGTCACGGCGACAAAAATCACCCGTACGCGGCAGCCCTAAAACAGACATCAAAATGAACTTTTTCAGAGACTGAGTAACTTAAATTTCTTAATCTTAAAAAAATACTATTTAGTTTTTTGGAATATTGGTCTTTTTATCATGACCTTAAAAAAACCTTAGGCCTAATACGACGGTTTGGGTACTTAGATTTAAAAGTAGGTATATTGAGTATAATATACCTTTGTACGTATAGACATGGCAGTCGACATCTCAGCTCAGATTCACACCACCACCACCACCACCACACCAACAGCCTTTAATAGTCCACTGCTGGACATAAGCCTCTTATTAGAAAGGAGGTTTTGGCCTACTAGCTCAGATTATGTTATATTAATCGTGGTGATTGGTGATAGGTTGACTCCTAAAGCGCTGTTCGCTCACGGATCGAGTTACGTGCCACTCTACCAGTATATATAATTGCAAAACGAATTATATAAATTTATAATTAAATTTTTTAAATCATCAGACCCACCATAACCGCGTCTCGGCAAACGTAGTACAGGACGCCCACAGGCTGGGTAGAGTGATGATTTCCGCAAGATGGCTGGCAGGAGCTGGATGAGAGAAGTCAAAAACCGATCTAAGTGGCGTGCAATGGGAGAACCCTATGCAGTGGACTGCAATATGCTGATGATGATAATGAATTTACATTTACATCCTTAATATTTTTTTATGCTAAAAGTTCAGTAGAGTTTTTGCAGTACTAATTTGCCCGATAACTTAAGACGTCAAGTTTTATAGCACTTAGTTGCATCCACGTGATGTACTGTGCTGATTGAACAGATCAATTCTCATTAATTTTAATACACATCATCAGCCTTTAATAGTCTACTGCTGGACACAGGCCTCTTGACAGAAACGAGGCCTTGGCCTAGTGTACTATGCTGGCCAGACGAGTTGGTACAGGGTTTGTTTCAAGTTTTTCTACTCTTTGCTGTTGTCCTGCGTATTTTGTTCCCCCAGTCGGCTCTTACGACACCCATTTGATGGTGTGGTGGTGAATAGGGGTGGTGACACGCCGTATTCTTAATCTGTCACCACACGGACGTCCGTTAACTACATATTAATATGGAAAGACCTTAATCAATTATAATGAATAAATGTATAGAAAAACTTTCAGTTAACTACTGACATAGTTCGCTACTAATTGTTTTTGATTTAGTATTCCATTAAAACTTCAGGATGTTGAGATATATGGACCTTTTAATTGCAATGATTAATTTCTATAAAAAGTTTCAAGGTAATTTCATTTCCTATTAATGGTATGGCCAGAACAAACTTTGACTTATCGTAGTAATGACATACATTATTATAATTTAACGACGAATGAAGGTTATAAAAAATATTTAAAAAAATGGAAACGCTTTATAAAAAATATTTCAATATTACTTCTCTCAAGTAACCTAAAAAAGTTTTTGCACACACATTTTCATTAGAGGCCGAATAATCAAGAAAGTTCCTTTTCTCACATTACACCTACACATGGAGTAAAATTAGTCACCATATAATCGCTTATATAAACCCATTATGATTATATCGCGCTCATATTCAAGTAGTAATAAACTAATAAAATAAATGTTATAAAGTAACAGGAGTTAAGTCTTATTAATGAGTCTGAGTCACAAGACTTTCTCTAATTGTCTCGGGCAATAAAAAAGCAGATTGGCTTAACAGTGGCTGGCATAACATTTTCTGCACGGATGACGTGGGTTCGATCCCTATATTGGACGACACTTTGTGTGATCCACAAATTGTTGTTCTGAGTCAGCTGTTCTTTGTGTCCGTTTCATGTATGTTAGTTAAGCCCCCGCGACACAGGATATATTCATAATTTGAGAGTTGTCTTTTAAAAAAAAAAGTAATAAATTTAAATTGCATATTTAACGAAACAATCTTATGAAAAACATATAAAGAAGTATGAGTATAGAATTCAAAAAAACAAATTTATTTTAAATCGTTTCTGCTGGTCTTGTTGCTAGCGGACGTAAATGCTCACAAAGGCAACGTAAGAACTGCTTAACATCAGCGTCATTTTTTTGAACTAATTGTTCAAAAATGAATGAGTCATTAAAAACTAAATCTTCTTTATCTACATTGAAAGTACAAATCTTGAACGGTTTAAAAAAACCGTGCAATGCCTATATTATTTTCTTTCGGCAATTAGGGACCACCGTTGTGCCTTATTTAACTTAACACTACGTAAAACACACTACGCTACACTAACCGAATTTAAAAACAATATTAGAATATACACCACGTGTATGAATTCTCAGGCATCAGGTACTGTTATTATAATACAAAGGCTTCACCCTCTTTTTACTAGTTGCTCTTGTAAACAAAGCTCGTTATCATGGCTTCGAGGTATACCTACCATTACAAATATCCTCATAAACTAAGTTATTTGCTACCCGTAGGCGATGGGCTTACAAACCGAAGCTTCTTAAATGTAAAGGCTTTGTGTAGTTACAATTATAACCACTTATAAGGGTAAGGGTTGTATGTAACTTACTCAATTTATGAATAAATTGCTGTGCTTTGTCACGGTTTACGTGTGATGACTGCTCTGCTTTTGTAAGTGACATTACTGTGTTAAATATTTAGTTTATTATAATCTTTAATAAAAAAGTTTAAAGTCATCTTTACATCGTATAAAATGAAGTATCTTATTTTTCTTGTACGCTTAGATCTTTCAAACTACGCAACATATTTTAATGCGGTTTTCACTGATAGAGAGAATAATTCGCGAGACGCGATTAACATAACGTTATCAAAAACGTTACAGAGAGTCTAAACAAACTTCCTCAGTGGAGGTTTCAGCTCGGGGTCGACTAAATGTGGTCCATTTTAACCCAAAAAACACACAGTGTTGCACGTCTACAGCAAAAAAGATACCGTTTGTCGTATCAACTCAGTTCAAGAGCACCTCCCTAACTGCCTTAGCCAGTATCAGAATCCTAGGCACGACATCAACATATCGATCAAAGTTCAGTTTCGGGAGTACTTAAAGGTCAAATTGACCTCGAAGGAGCTCGGTGTGCTGTACACATCGAGGCAGTATTTCACGCCGGCCCACCGCATCCAACTCTATAAGGCGCAAGTAAGACCGCATATGGAATACTATTCTCAGCTCTAGGCAGGTGCACCCTAGTAGCAGCTTCTTCCTCTGGACCGTATCCAGCAAAGACCGACTCTAATCGTCGATATCCAAAAGATCTCCGATCGGCTCGATCCCTTGACATTACGTCGAGATCAGTCACTCTGTATTCTCTATCGAATATATGTATGATGAAGAGTGCTCCGAGAAACTCTTCGGACTAATACCGACTGCAACTTTCCACCATCGCAAAATTTGCATCTCTTTTACTTGGATACTTGGCACTACTCCACTGTGGTCTTTTTAAGACTCCCACAAACAATCTGTGGAACAAGTTATATTCTCGTTCAATTTATTATATCAGTGTGATTAGTGATAGCTACGTCACATTCTCTCCTAACCGTTGAATATTTCAGATGAGCCAAATACTTAATATTGCGATCCCTTTATGTTAATATTAAATTATGTAAATGCGGGCATTACCATGTGACGCCCTTCACTTCTGCATGCAAATGCAACTGTATTAAACGCATATTGGACGTTAGTTGCGTTTTATATCGCTCTGTATTAAAAATTGTCTCGAAATATAAAGTGCCTGTTTAAATTCCTACTAATATTATAAATGCGAAAGTATCTCTGTTTGTCTGTTACGCTTTCACGGCAAAACCACTGAACTAATTTTAATTAACTTTGGCATAAATATACTCTAACTCATGAGGAAGGACATAATAATCGACATTCGGGTGAGATTTAATTCTAACTTTAGCAGCAGTATGCAAGGTTTGTTATTCTTCTTTCCTCATATCCAAGAATATAAAGATATTCTCATGTCAATATAATAAAATAAGAATAATCTGGTCTTTTAAAAACGATTATTATTCTATCATTTTCATTATTATTCTACTTATGTAAGAAACAAAGATGTCTAATACTGACATGGTCATTATGAAGTGGTACTACTTAACAAACTGAGCGACAATTAGATTTTTTACTTCACGCAACTTTTTTGGTCGAATAGCTACGTTGGTATTGATGTATATCAACACCAACACGGGTCCTGCGACCCGGATAGGGTAGTATTTATTATACTCGATATCACAACGAAACTCTAACTAAAATAACAATTTTGTTAATAAAAAATATAATCTGATTATTTACAATTTTAATTCTGATTTATTATTGAAATCCTAGAAAATGCATTGCTTCGTATGTCTCAAATATTACAAAATCATCAGAAATAAATATTAATGAACGCAATATATCTGTAACTTCATGTAAAAAATTTAAATTTTAAATAATATTTCGTTAGAAATTTAGTACCTAAAAGGAAAATGAATTTTCACACAAGTATCGTCCGTTAAACCATTAATTTCAGTACCCTAATAGTTATTACACATGTGTATGATGCAAAGCAACGTCGGGAAGGCACTCTATGAAATGAAGTTATAATTCAATTTTCACGTCAAAATCATTCCATTTCTTACTCCCCATCGTGCATCGACGACGCCAGCTTGCGTACCAAATATTGTATTACCTGTACATACATTATTTACTCAGTAAATATACGTTGAATTTTTTTGTTTATATTAGTTTTATGAATCATAAATGAATTATGAATATAATACAGGAATATATACCTTAATCGCTTCTTCTTAGAATATTATGTTATATGCATATATAAAATATATTACGGGCCAACAGGTCTAGTGGTTAGTGTTGATTGGTAATCTCAGATATACTTACTCTTTTGATGTCAACTCTGATCTGTTTGGTTTGTAATGCATAAAGGTTTGAATTGCTTTAAATTTGGAATGTTAGTTTTATTTGTTCAGACTGAATTGACATATTCTTGGTATTCTGTAAAAGTATCTTATAGCAGTATCATGTGTATTTTTTCTATAAATTATATCCATAAGTAAATTTAAAAAATGTAAACTTCAAAATAAATATGTTTAGAAGTCTAAGTGCCTTATTTGGTTTAAAAGTGATCCCATTAGCCACATCCACCGTTCAACAGTTAGTGACCGTGACTGCTCCGCCAGAGGTCGTGGGTTCGATTCCCCCACCCAGGAGAAATAATTGTGTGATGAGCACGCTCATTTGTTCTGCGTCTGGGTGTACTTTATTTACAACATGTATGTATTTAAAAAGATTACCATAGTACCAAGTCTGATAACCATAGTACAGGTTTCGCCTAGTTTGGGATCAGACGGCCGTGTGCAGACCTTAATTTTCCCAATCATCGACTATGGTTATGTGTATTACCTCGACCTGAATGCAGATCTGCTCAATAAATTAGACCGACTTCTCAACAACTGCATTCGGTTCATATTCAACCTGCGAAAGTACGATCATGTATCCGCTTATCGCAATTGTCATGGCTACCTATAAGACAGCGCCGCAGTTTGCGGCCGCTGACTATGTTGCACTCCCTTCTCCACACACCTACCTCACCTACTTACTTAACATCCCACCTGCAATATCTCTGCTCCAACCATGACAGAAGCCTTCGCTCCGCTGATAATTTCCTCCTTCTTTGTCCTTCACGCCCTTCCCCTAGAGATCAGGACATCCACCAACCGAACAATCTTTAAGATCAGAGTACGCAAGCTCTATGGAGACTTGTTGACGGAGTCATCAAAATAACCCCTCGTGTGTTCATCAATGCAGGCATATATGTATGGATGTATGTGTGTATGTTTATGTTTTTTTTTAATATTTATAGTATTATATAGTACGTATAAATGATATTTGCATCTATATATGTATCCCCGTATATCTGTGTAGTATAACATCTTGCAACCGACTACAATTTAAATAATTTATCTCATTATACACCTGCCACACACAAATCTCTGCATCACCCCAAGGTTGACTGGAAGAAAAGGCCTATGGCATTAAGTCCGCCTTATGCAATGTATTTGCAGGAAGTATAAATAAAAAAAGACAAACAAGAATTCCAAAAATTTGTGATTTGTGAACACTTCTACAGACACCCCCTTTTTGCTTCAATCAATCTTCATTACAAAATCTTGCAAAACAAAAGCAACGAATGTTACGCAACGGCAACGAATGTTAAACTGTTTCTTAAGATATTATCACAAAAAAGAAAAGTGTTAGCATAGCATAAAAGATATTTCGTGGTGGGTCACTTTAACCTTGTACTGTTTCTAATAAAATAAATAAATAAATCTTCACACTAAATTCTATGGTTTTATTATGTGTAAAGATAATTTGTAATATTTATAAGCATAATTTATATTCTTGTACATTGATTTTATCAATATCAAATTTAAAAATGAATAAAGCCAAATGGAACTTGAACCAAGTTAGCTTTTATAGCTCATTACTCATTGAATCCGTTTCATACTACTGTGTATTTAGCTAAATATGACCTATTTAGCGGCAACGTTAGACATGACTTCGTTTGCCGCTTAGTACAATTTCCTTAATGTGTTAATTCAATACATTGCGTTCCCTAATTCAGTCGTAACGTGTGATCCATGTGAGAATATTTATTTCTTAACATTGCCTCTCCTTCTTATTCTTCTGATCTACCTTTCCTTTCAATAAACATTCCATTTCCCATTTAATTCGTAAAGTGTCCGTTGTGTCCTCTTTATGCAAGAGTTCCTTAAATATGGTTGGTAAAATGTCAGCGTTTATATGCTACTGCCTTTTGTAACAGTACGAGAGTTTGCATATTATTGTATGTTGAAAGATTGTTGTTGATTAGAAATAAACATTAAATTAACAGCATATAATCTCGATAATATAGAAGATTACTGAATAGATATATGATTTTGTAATGTTGATTTGTTCGATTACACCGATATATCAATAGATGACGTCACTAAGTCTTGGTGTTAATATTGTGTCCTTGTTTGTATTAGTGCAACAATCACAGCACGTGATCAAATAGTATATGGATTAACCCTTAGACGTGTAGTACTAGTAAACGTGATATGTGGTGTGATATGCTTTATGTAGCCAGTATTTAGTTGATTTTACTGTAAGTATAAATTAAGCTTGATATGAATATTTCATAAGATAAAATAAATATAGAGTTGAGTTTTTAGGTTTTTACGTAACCATAATCATTATATTTCAACAAACTTGGCATTGCATGTCGTACTGGATAAAAACCTTACAACAATACTTAAATTCAAGCGGAATATGCTTTCAAGAATCACTATAATTTTCGACAGTTTAATACTAGATCCTTTCAATTAGAAATAGAAATCTATATTTTTTTTTATTAAGAACTATAGTGAAAAATTAATCACGCTTTTCTTATAGGTTTTTGTTTTGGAGTTTCCGTTGTAGTAATAATTATTGTATTGTTGTTTGTATATACATTAAAACAAACTAGTTTTTTTAATGTTTAATTTTACCGTTTTTTTTTCTTAAATATTTGCACAATAAAATTATCATTTTCTAACATAATGTTTATATTGTCTCTTTCGTTTTATTTTCAACATATTGAAATACATTTCATATTTGATGAATAGAAAAGCTTATGATTTTAACAGTACTTTTCATTTTAGCATTTCGACTCGGCTTAAGTATTCATTTCACAAACCGTCTCTTAGTATCGGAGTTCATTATATCATTTATTCACTTCGATGTTGTTGCAATAATTTTAAGCTCCTTAGTTATTCTTGGAAATGCGAAGGAATATAAGCATATATAATATTTTAAAGTTTTGTGCTTATATGCCAATAATTAACATTAGTAAGCAATTTATTAAACTCACCACTTGCTCAAACAATATATGAATATTTTTCTATAGTTGGAGGAAGAAAATGGATATAATATCTATATGTTTCTGTATTTATTAGTAATTTGCAATTATACAAAATTTTATACACCCCGGATTGCTCCAGTATCTTCTAATTATTAATCTATCCAAAGGTTTATAGTTTCTGCAAAACCATTCTTTTTCCTCTGTATCACCCAAAGAACTGTCTGTCAGAAAATGCCTAAGGCATAAGTGCCCTATCTGCTATCTGCTATCTGCCCTGTGAGTACATAAAGTTTTAAATAAATAAACGTGGTCAATGACATAGCGGTTCTCCATTTTTTTTCAAGTTTGTATTAACTTATTTATTCTGTCGAGATACGTGGGGCATACTGAAAGTCTCTGGGTCTGGCCACTTACAATAAAATAATAAAAAAACAATTATGGAATTCAAAAATTGAATTCTTTGGGAACTTTTTAATTGGCGAGACTGTCATTTATTTTTTTATTGTGACGTCCTTTCGAAAATTGTGTGTCGATATCAAAATGAATTTAACTCGTGAACATTTTCGTTCAATGATTTTTTTATGACTTTTGATGTGGCTTAATTGGACATGATTATCTCCATGACGAGGTACGTGAAAGTCGGCCGACGTCTGCGGTTACAGACTCTAATATTGACACCGTACGACAACTAATTGAAACTGACAAAAAAATTACTTGGTAGCAAATTCGTGCTTTGTTAGGCATTGGAATAAGCCTAGTGGAAAACATTTTTCATGTGCACCTGAAGGTACGGAATCTTTGCACTCGATGGATACCGCATAACTTAACTTTTACAGTAATTTAAGAGTGTTACGACTGCTTTGTACAGTGGTTTCATTGAATGTAAAAATGCATAAATTGCGAGGCAATATACTTTGAAAAACAATAAATGTATAGTAAGTCTTATATCTAGTCTTATTTATCAGAATCCAGAAACTTTCAGTATGCCCTAAGTATTAACGACGTTGCATAGAGATACCCAGTAGATACCACACTTAATTATTAGGAAATTATGGTATTCTGTAACTTTTGCAAGCACAGAGGCGGCGAAGTTAGAAATTCATATACGCACATTTATTTCTATTTCGTCTCTAATATTTCGAATTCCACTCATAACCTTATAACTTACAAATAATAAAAAAGTCGAAATGAACGTGACTTTAACACAATATTTCTCCTTTAATTTGGAACTCAAACAATATTGGAAGAATATTAATATGGAGAAAAGTCATACAAAATGGAACGTGTTCTTCGTCTTTTTTTCATTAAATATTCATATGGGTTTTTAAATTCTATACTTATTGCTATTAGTTATGAATATCACAATACTGATGTAATCTTAAGTTTCACAGGCGATTTTTGTATTTAGTTGTCTTCGTTGTCGTCCATAGGTTTATATATGAATATCAATGTTTTGTTATTCGTTAATTTTGCTAAAACTCGAGAACAGTCCACCCGTTTTCGAGTTCTAATAAATTTTGGCTGATTTTGCTCTTAAAATATTTGTGGAATTCCAGAGAAAAAAAAACAATGGTTTTATTTTCCCATATAAAATGTTCCAACCCATCAACCATTTGATATTCGTTCCGTCGATACGATCATAATAATAATAATAACCTGACACGTAATATAATATATAATATATATATATATATATATATATATATATATATATATATATATATATATATTATATTATAATTGTATTTTGGATTACTAAAATACCAAAAACCTGGTTTCAATATTATAGTAACTTTACTTTGGTGTTCCAATTCTATTTATTTATTTTCAACCTATGGAAAATATTATATATAATATATATATAATTGTGCTCACGACTATAAACCACTAAGAGCATATTTGCAGAATCGATATTCTAAGAACGCTGTTGTTTGTTGTATTGAAATGGCAGTACGCCAGGCAAGAGTCGTCAGAGCACCTGGTAATTTTTTTTTGCATTCTTTACTCAAGAGACTTCAGGTCTTTGATTTTATTTTATTCTTCACTAAAGAGGATCACCTACGGTATTGCAGACTAGGCTCTATTTCTATTATTATATTCAGTGCATGACTATTTGCCATCAAACTTAAGAACAAAAGGTAGGAGACGTCATTTCATAATCAAACTATATGCGTTAAATATAGTGTTGTTAATTTGTTGTTGTCATAAATCTTGTCTGGCAAGTCGTCGCAGACATGTGTAATTGTATAATCCAAATCCAAGTTATGAGGGTTTAAAAAATCTACGCAACGTTTAGAGAAAGGTAGCTAGTGCCCTTGCATTTCGCTTGGCTCGACTTAACGATACATAGATATATGTACTACCTATACGTCTGTGAACCCGAGATCGATGAGATTTACTCAAACTATTTCCATCCACCTATAAAAGAATCATCTGATAATTGTAATAAATCAAGAACATAATGATTTGTCTTGTTCAATATAGAGTTTAACAAAATACAGTTTAGTGGTTACAAATTTCAGTCACCCTTAGAATTAAACTAAATTATATACTCGAGTACTGTACTGTTATACTGTTTAGTATGTATAAATAATGTTGCTATTCATGTGTAATTAAAGTGAGGCCACTCATTACAAATTTACGCACGGACAGGTTGTGTGTAGTAGTACCATCCGAGAATATCATTGAAAATAAGGGAGTAGCAGTTAAAAAGCTAATAATTACTATTATACAGTATATTTCAATTGGCGGATTTTATTTATTTCCCAAAAAATGCTATTCCGCAGTATAAAACTATAAGCGAAAGATGTTTCCTATTCTGATGTAAAAAAACATCAAAACAAATTTACAGTTCTACTGTTATGATGTATATACGTTATATGTATCAACAAGATTGTATGAAAGGAAAAATACATTTCATAGTTATATTTTCGAGGAGAGACAGAAAATACTTTGTAGTTTGGATAAAAAACAAAAAGAATAGATCAGAATATTTACGTGTATTTTCTTGTCAATAAATAAAATGTTATTGTACGAGTTTTTCTATTCGTAAAACATTACTAAGTCACTTCCGTGCCGGGGGAAATGTAAATATTATTGAATTCGTTCTATACGATAGCGCAAGAGATTTCAACAAAATCTGTTTTCGTGACATCCAAAGCGTAAGACAGATGCTCCGAAAATTTACTACATATACATATATACCTTTACAATATAAAAAGTATTTTGTTTTTACTCAAATGGAACAAAGGTGATTGTACCCTCTGGAATTAAGCTGTGGTTATCCACTAATTCACTGCAGTGTCGGTATTTGCAGGATTATTGGTTGAAATTTCATTCGATTTATTATTAAGGATGGCTGTCGCAGATACAATTAATATATTTAATTAAGTATATTTTATAAATATCATCATTATAGCATCTAGTATCATTAAGCCGAAAATCGATCTAAGTGACGTGAAATGAGAGAGACCTACTCGTATGTAAAGCAGTGCACTGCAATAAGCTGATAATGATGTCATCTGATGATGACATCTAGTACATGATGACATCTAGTACATGTAACTTTTTTAGTTCTCACATAAAAAATGAATGGTTTCCCTAAATTATTAAATATGGTATTCTTTAAAAATCTTCAATATTATAACGTTAATTACAATTTTATAATCATTTTTCCCGATTGTTCCATCCCGTTTATAATCAACTCTCATACGAGTTAATTTAAATATGCAACAAAAATCTTGTAAATACGTATTGTGTTCTAAAGAACAAAACTTCTTTTGAAAACGAATTTCTATTTAATTTACCTAAAATTATTTACTATAATTTAACAATAAAACTTAATTTAATACTCGTGTATTAAGATTTAAAGTAAATAATATTAGTATGGATAAAAACATATTAAGAAGAGCTTAATCAAAAGTAGTCAGTATTCTTCTTATTTGACCATGATTTAAATTCACTGCAACACGTCATCATACTTAGTGTAAGAAATTTAGGGGTAAAAAGGTTACCTTGCATTATTTACGAGATCTCCAATCCCCACCCAGATAGCTGGTAAGGTACTAACCTTACGTCCGTACACACGCACACACTGAAATGCCTCAAACATGGATCAACTCCCATTAAAATATTTTATAACAGTAGTAAACTTCGTACCAAATAACATAATTAATTACCCAAAATATAAAACACAATTTCATTTTATGTTCAAATAAAATAAAGAAAATTACCTTTGCAAAGTTCAATATATCCGTAGTTCACTTTAGGGTCGGCTCACAAAACAAACAGCACTCGGTTATATAATGAACGGTTGAACTATCACGTCAGGGTCGTAATTTTCTGGAGCAACACGACCACCCCCCACGACGCACAGGAGGATACTGATACGCGTTAACGTCAACGCCAGCAAGCTCGCGAAGACCGGTGTGAAATGCGCAAGTCACGCGGAGCTTAAGTTATACTACCTACTTTTAAAATTCAAATTGTCATTTACTGGGTCTTATTATACATACAGAATACACGCAAAGTGGGAAACGACGTTTCGTGGTCTAAATTTCCGCTATGCGGTTCGACGTGTTTTCAACAATTGACCTGAGAACGCCTATGGTGAAGTTGACATTTTATTTTTTTATGATATGAGGGTGCAAACGAGCAGACGGGTCACCTGATGGTAAGCAACTACTGCCGCCCATGGAGACCTGCAACTCAAAAGTCACAAGTGCGTTGCCGCCCTTGGAGTCCCTCCCGCTCATTCATTACTTTCGTAAATCTGATAAAATTTTCATTATTATTTATGCAAAAATATTAAAAAAAAAATACAATAATAATAATAATAATAATTATGTATTTCCGTATTTTATTAATGATTAGCTTTTTCGTAGCTCGTAGAGGTATCGTAGCTTCATAAAAGCGTAGCTTTTTCTCGTAGACGATTGTAGTGGCAGGATACTATACAACTTGGAAAATAAAGCTGTAGAATGTTACTATGCGCATACATTTTATTTTCTTTCAACTTCTTATACTAGTAGAACTTTTCACTTCATTTCATGTATAAAATTATTATAGGCTGAATATATATCAGTCTAATTAGAATTTTTTATTACCATTCCTGGCTCACTTAGTGGTTTAGTAGCAAAAATATTCTTACACTAAACAGCCTTTGTTGTATTCTTGATATTACCCACCTTTGTATAAAAACATAAATATATATATATTAAGTGAAAAGCAATGAAACAACTGATGCAACGAAATTTGAATTAACATATGTGTTTTTGTGAGGTGCTAATAATCACTCTAGCCGAGTATACCCACATTTTGAAGTATAACTCTTATTTGGAAGAAAACTTTGGCAAATCTATAACGCCGCCATCTTTGAACCAAAGTAAAAACTACAAACTTAGTGATTACAGTTCAAATTATTGATGCCATATAAAACAAAAAAATTGTAATAAAACTTATGATTTTCGATAATATCATGCTGTAATTTATATTGGTTATAACAAAATAAAGAAATATATCCACTATAGTGCAACATCACTGTATCCGTTCAAATATTATGTTCTTAAATTGATCTGGTGATAAGAACAAGTTGCTGATTAGGGCTGACTTCTATTCATTTACTAAATTTTACACTAAATTTCGACTAAAATGAAAATAGTTCTTCTCGATAAGCATACATTGTAACTTTTTGCATTAAGGCAATGAGAATAAAGCGTTAGACTTGCTGTCGGTCTTCGATTTCTTCATCTATGCAAATTCAAATTCAACAAAACTCCTGAATTTTTAAGGGAAACGTATATTGAAGATAATTTAATTTTCAGCCCAATATTAAGGCGTTGGCTACAGTGAAGGCTGTAAGGTTTTCGGACGAAATTGACCAAAATTTTTTTTTTTTAATAAGTTAGGTACTTAAGAGCATTGTTGATAAAAAGGTTGAGTGTTCATTTATGGCACGATAACAATGTATATTGGATTTACAGAAAATTGAAAGGAGATTGATAAAATCTTAAATATATACATATTCTGCAGGTTAATTCTATGTTTCCTGGTATCTTTCGTGTATTATTCACACTGAAAGAAAACTCTACTTTGCGTAAGTTAGCCCTGTAAAAAAAGGCTTGGATGTCGACTCCCTTAATATACAGTTTTCAAAAACTATTAATAATGTACCAGATACTTTTTAAACATTATTAAGGTAATGTTGAATTGATAACTTATAGTTTTTACCTGTAATTTTAAATAGGATTGACCCTTCGTATGAATGATCTTTTCTACGATAGACAAACACTGAACTTCACTTCGGCAGTTAAAGGTGGTTTAATAAATTTGTTAGTTTACCTATTACATCAGTCACGCATAAAAGAATAATTATACTGGTTTCTCAACTGACCATAATAGTGCAGCTTCATGATTGATCCACAAGGTATACTAATATTATTTATAAAGTATATTCGATATAATAATATATGAAATTAATTTCTGTACAATCTGGTTCTGTTTAGGAGTATGTCTTTTAGAATTTCTTCTAGTGACATAATATGAGCAAAGTAATTAGTAATTATTTCACTGAATTCCTATCCTTACTTTTTTGTAAATAATTCTAAGCAAAGGAAAAAAAGATTAACTGAACTATGCAGAATAAACAGAGTGTTTATTCCACTGTGATAAGTTTGATGTTGAATAGCTATCGAGTGTGCTCAGAGTTTTATAAGACGCTGAGTTCTAGTTTTTGCAATACTTCTACGTCGCCGGAGTGAACAAGAAAACTTACTTACGAGCTTTACTCTGGAAACTTATTAAAAATATTTCATTTACTTGCGAGCTCTACACAGAACTTTACAAAACAGATTTTTTTTCGTAATAGGGAAACTTCTTTCTGCTTGTAATGACGGTTTTTTTTTGGTGTCGGGTGTTCTTTGGATACGTCGGATGTTCTTTGGAGTGAAAGATGGTAATATATGTACTTACATTATTAATAATTTTTTTCATGTAGGCTACATCTCACCTCACCTGAGAGAGTGGAGTCACAAAAAACTTTTATTAGTCCACACTGGACATAGCCCTAATACACCACACTGGCAAGACGGGTTGGCATAGGGTTTGTGTCAAGTTTTCCTTCTCAATGCAGTACTTTTGTCAATGTTTGTTTTTTTAAAGGCAACTCCCGAATTAGGAATATTCCCTGTGTCGCAGGGGACAAGCATACATGAAACGGACACTAAGAACACCCAGACTCAGAATAACAATTTGTGGGTCATACAAAGTGTCGTCCCATGTGGGGATCGTAGTAGTGAGCGGCGTGGCGACCGCTTAAACCACTACGCCATCCGCGCAGTCGAACAATGTAAGAGGCGTCTATTCTCCTTCCCTACTAGTCCCTAGTCTCATTTATGTAAGAAGTATTTTTACATAAATGAGACTTGAGAAAAACATGCTACAAAAACATAAAAGCTATTTATATTGTATTTTTATGGTAAAAGTGGCAAACAATATCCTTATAACGGTTGTCTGTAAGAGATCGCCGCGAGCGATAAGAGCGCCTATTGTTTTACCGAAATGTATATAATATCTGTACAAATAATACTGCAATGGTGTACAATAAAGAGTTAAATAATTAAACAAAAAATAAATAAAATAAAGAAGCAAACGTAATAGTAAGTGACTATCGTCGCCCATGGACAGTTGCAACTCAGGATCAGGAGAGGGTGGGTGAATTCAGTATCGAATAAATACAATTTTATTTAAAAGTTTATCGAATAAAAAACACTCATCTGCCACTTCGTAATAAAAGCATAAGATTTTTATTATTAAGTGGCGAATGATAATTTTTTCTTCAATGAATTTCGTAGATAGATATGTAGAAATAGTTGTTTTTCTAAAAACTAGTATGTATTTTGACGCAGACACATATATTATGAAACTCACGTCGTATAATTTAAATGTTCAAACAAATATTGTCATTATTATATAGTAGTATATTTACAAAATATTATTTTATATCGAACACATATCACTATTCCATTTATAGGCATATAACTTATATCTTCAGTATAACGATAAATGAAAACGGAGCTTCGAAACCAATGTCCAATATTTTTTCTCCGAGATAATGTACAAGCAATAACAACATTTTGTTTATGTTGACGGCGGCCTAAGCCTCACGGGATCGTGAGATCTGCAAAGCCCACTGGCTTAAAAGACCTATCTCGTAGATTACCAAAATAACTTGAACTTCCTACCCCTCTTATTCTTTTGACTATCAGGATACTTCGGGGCAATAGAACAGGTATTGATGGTTCAGTTCAAATTAGGCTGTTAGAATTTAAAGCTATACCCATGAGAAAGCCCGCATCGTATCTATGATAGACTGTTTTGCCCTTTTCATCTTGAGTAATAGAAAGATTTTAATTAGGCTCTAGTTTCTGAGTAGGTAAAATGAACCTATTATTTTAATACAGTAGAGAGAAATAAACTTATTTTATAACGAGGTTTAGTTTCAGAAAAAGGTTCAGCCAGTTAATTAATTACATACTTATACTTTTCAAATTTTCTTTAAATAACACACAATATAATAGGTCTTTATGAAGTTGGAGATCTTTAAAATCAGCATTTTCAGATTTAATTATCTGTGCCTTGTTATTTTAATTTAATATTCGGTCATCGTTTTAGATAGCGTTTTATTGTTGTGAAATTGTGGTAGTTTTTGGCGCCATGGATAAAATGAAAATTCGAATGATTTTCAAATATGAGTTCCTACTCTCCTTCCTATCTGTTATATTTTTAATGAACTGGAAGACATTTCTCGACCCAGTAGTTTATGTAAATTAGCTGTAGTATTTACTAAAACAAACCATAGATGTTTCTATAAAAATTTTACTACAAATATTCTATGAAGGCTATAATTTTAAATAATTTAGCCTAAATAATTAGATGAACAGGTAAACAAAACCGATGGTAGAACACATGACATAAGGCATTTGCAACTGCAGTCTACTTACTTGTTAGCAGCATTCTGGTTCAGTAACATTTAGCTCAATCTTATACTGAGGAATAAATAGTCACCGAAGTCAAATCGATGACATCTGTTGGTTAAAACGAGCTGTTGATAGAATTTGAGAAGAAAAGAAGCAGATAAATAAAACTACCCTCTAAAATACTTGCAGATTTAATTAAACGTAATCATTAATAAGTCTGAAAGTTCTAATAAATTAAATCATCATCGGATGTTTCCAATAATCATATCACATTATCGCTTAGTAGCATTTAAGTCGATAGGTTGATTTTCGTTTATATATTTAATCCTTGGGGAAGCTTTCATACCTAATAGACAATTTATAACTGACATCTATGTACATTAAAATAAAAGCTTCAAAACGTCAAATAAACTCAAGTAAACTACAAATTCAAGTCATATACTTTAAAATAAAGCCTACTTGGAGCCCTTATCAGCCCCTAATACCCGCTTAGAAACATGAATTTCAATTTCTATATTGCTTTTCTGGATCCTCCATTTATGTCTAGTAATGGAAACTCGACCTATAAGGGTAACAAGGGGTAAAATATGCTTTTAGATGGCATAGGCACCCCGTACTATTTGTTATTGTTACATAAAACCCAAAACGAGACATAGTTCTATTATTTAATAAACTTCTGTAAAATATTATTCAGAAACTTTTATAGAAACTAATAATACATAATCGTTTAGGCATTGTTGGGATGTATGAAAACACAACAAAATATTTATCTTGTGTTTACTGTGTAGTTAGTAAATAAAAAAATTAGGTAGCTTATACATTTTTAACAGAGTAACTCTTGACAAATCTCTTTAGTACATAGAAAATCATGTTCAGTAACGTTAAATAAAGCGTGGAATTACTTGATAATATTGAAATACACAGGGATACACAGGGATGTCTATCGATTGACGAAGCTCATCTTGAACATATTTATGATACTTCACTATCGTTTTAACTCGTCACTCAAAAACTACTGCATTTTCACTTTTTGCTTTATTTTTCTACTCTTTGGGTTGACATATCTTTTTACATTTTAGCTAGACCAGCTTAGAATTTACCGTATTAAATAATATGTTAGGTACTCGAAAACTTCTTCTGTTTATCCGTCAGTTTACAATAATGTAACAAATTTAATTGAAATTACTTTCATTGATGGAATTCGAAAAAAATAAAAAGAAGTAAAAGTTTATAGTCATTGAAAGTATTTGATAGTCAGAACACACACAACAGACATCGGGCAGATACAAACAGCGATTAAATGTATACATATCTTGCATTACGTCATTTTACAACAAATCGTACATGTCAAAGTAAATTAACATGTAATGACATCTAAAATTACGTCGACGACCAAACTAATCTGCGACGTCACAAATTGCAGTCATTTCCTAGAAGGGTGAACTTGTTTTTTGAAGAAACGTGTACTAACATTGGCAATTTCCTGGCCGCATCTGATGGACGATTCACTGCGCGGTGTAAAATATCCGCTCGGACCTCTTTAAAGACGTGACTTGCTCTTTCGATGTATTAGTCGTATTATTGATGGGTATGGTCATCATGTGTATTTTATAGTATTTTCATAACTATAGAACATATATCACGAGTCAAATATACAAAATACATTTGGTTTTCTTTATAACTTTTAAGTTGATTACTATGAAGTTTGTTAATTTGGGAAATCACTACAAGCCTGTTTTGGGTACATTTTGAGTTTTTTAATATCGCCTTGATCCAGTTTTCATGTTTTGAATGAACGAGAATAATTTTAAAATGTATATCACTAAAAAGTTTCTCTTTTTTGTATTATGTTTTAAAACTTAAAACGAAAAGTAATTCCTTAAGTACAAAGGTATCATTTTTAAAAGTAATGGAAAAAACGGAGATGTCATCATGATCATAGATTAAGCTAATACAGCTGATACAACAGAGCCTTAGCCCTTCATGGTATTGTTTATCCTTGTTCAATAGTAATAAATCAAAAAGTTTAAAAGTTAGAATATTATCACAAATATTTTAATACAAAAATGGAATAAAATGTTCGTCTATATTTTTCTCAACACGCATTAGGTCGATGTGTGGCAAACATTGGCAATTTCCTGGCAGCCTGATGTACGCCACTCATGGCTTGTACACAATATCCGTTGTTTTGGGAGGCGCTAAGAATGTGCCTAAAACAAATATTACGATTATATCTTTCGGACATTTCGCAGACACATTTTAGTGTGCTCTTTTTTTTGTAAAATAACTATTCTATAAACCTAAACGATTATAAACATTTTTAATTGCATACATTTTCTGAACTTTCTTTCGGAAACTACCTTTTTAAAGCTTTAAAATTATTTGCCTATTTTCATATAAATTAGTCATATTGTGGTATATCTTGGTACTTGAAGTGTAAAGTGCAGTTTTAAAGAAGAAAGGCTTTTACCTGATATTTGACTTATTAATTCATCGTTCGCAATTGTACGGCTTTTTTGACATTAAGCCAAACAACTCTCATCTCCCTCTGGACCATATCCAACGAAGAGCGACTCGAATCGTCGATAGCCAAAAGATCTCCGACCGACTCTATCCCTTGGCGTTACGTAGAGATGTAGCTTCACTCTGCATTCCCTGTCGTACATATCATATATCATAGGAATTGTTCGGACTGATACCGGCCGCAACCTTCCGCCATCGTTACACACGGCAAAATTTTTATACTCACCACTTGGATGATAAGCACTCCACCACTGTGCGCTTTTCAAGACATTTTTTGCCTCGCACAACCTGTCTGTGGAACAAGTTATCGTCTGTGGTATTTCCAGACCGATACAACCTTTATACCTTCAAGAAAAGAGCGTACTCTTTTCTCAAAGGCGTTCATGGGCGGCGGTAATCACTTTCCATCAGGTTACCGTCTTCTCGTTTGTCCAACTCGTTTAACAACAACAACAATGTGAATTTGAAAACGACTTGACGTCGACAATTTGACTACACGGACGGGGTAATGGTTTAAGCCGTTACCTCACCGCAGTGTGGGTTCGATCCACATTGGACACCACTTTGTGTGATCCACAAATTGTTGTGTGAGTCTGCGACACAGGAATATGTTCTGAACCACAATCATCTGGCAAATAAAAATAATTTCTAATTAAGGACTTAAGGACCTGAATCAAGCACAGGTATTAACTTATAGGTTCTAGACACGACAAGACCAAAACTAATCTAATACACAACTATGAATCGAATCTATGGCCCCTTACATTGTCCAACCACTGCACCTGCATCCACCTGCATCATACATAATTTTATAAATATGATATTCTTTTAGGGTTTTCTAATGTAAACAAGACTCAGATTTTGATTGAATAGAAGACAAAAAAACACGTTCAATGAAAATTCAAAATATAAATATCATTCTACAAAAAAGTAAAGTTAATTTCTGAAATATTTGCTATAAAAGCAGATTGAAACACGAGATCTAGTATTTCGTATTTATTTTTATTTAATTTGTTCAGAAAACATAGATATATAGTACAGCATGCAACGTGTTTTGTGTAAAAACTATGCACCAATTACTTGCCTTCGCAGTTATATGGATCTAAATATTGTGTGTTACACCGATGCTGTCTATTACTATAAACTACTACGTACTAATTATTTTTCGAATGAAACACAGAAAATGCAATAGAAATGTTAACGTAATTACAGATAGTTAAACCACGGATAAAGCCTCGTTCGCGCCTGTGCAGCACCGACAGAGCCCGGTGACCCCACTCACCTTACTGTATGTACATAGCACAAGTTAAATAATAAGTTATAATTCTCAGGCAATTTCCCATCTGTTTTGAACAACTGAAAAACAAAGAAAGGTAGTCCAAATTATTTCTGGAAGGTTCTCTGATGAATTTTATATTGTTGCCAACAATTTGTCTTTTTGTTTGTTTTTCTTCACATATTTACGAAACACAATATGTCGGGATAAGATACGCAGGATATTAAAAAGAGATATTTAATTTTTTACACATTTCACCAAATATGTAGAAAATATTTTGAATTCATGTTTATTATTTAGTAATATACTTTTTTGTCCGTTCCACTTCAATTTGTGTAAAATTTTGTCCTTTTAGAGCCAAAAACATCCACAGGTTTTTTTCCGTCCAGAACAATCGGGCAAATATGACACATCAAATACTTATGTATATCACCTTACACCCGAGTCACGTTCCTTCGTGTCAAGCAGTGGAACTGTGTTTAGTCGGTTCAAAAGCGACGACAAATTTATGCAGAAATGTGCAAGGGTTAAGAAAGTGAGTGAAATTCTCCGCACTACGTGACTTGACGCGTACTTGTGAGTACACTCAGCTCGTGATATAAGGTAAACATGGAAAAAATTAAGCCAAACAGCTCTTAAATTAAATGTAAACAATTTCTTAAAACGCTCAAATTTCATGAAGTTTAAGGATTAAACTGTATTTATGATTAAAGTTTTATATTTTGCAACACATTTTATTTATAGTGCTTATATGAAAACGTGCTAAAACAATAATAAATCATTATCAACGAAGTAATTGAACTTTAGTCCTTTTTGCATTAAAGAGCCCACGTTCGCGGCAATATCCTTTCTTGCGTCTGAGTGTACCGCATATTACTCGTGCAGCGACGGTACGTAATTCAGTCACTGACTGTAACATAACGAGCGCCGTCGTTCGTCCAAGAACCCGTGAAATTAATTAAACGAAATGCAAAGCACTATTCTAGAATTCTTGCAGTAAAATAATCTAAAATGTTACAAATACTCATACATGCTCAAAGAAGGGTTCTTTGCCATCCATCTAGTGGAATTAATTCCTTGACAAAATCTTTTTAGGTTCGCTAAAAACTGAATTTGACTTTTTTCTATACATAAGCTGATAATTTTCTATACATAAGCTGATTTTCTATGCATAAGCTGATGGGAATATATATTAGTAAACGATAAAAATAAGTATTAGCAATTTTTGTGGCCCGCTTGCATCGAAAAACCTGCAAAAAAATTTAGACTAGCAATTCGTGACGCCAAAATGACTAATCAACCATTCACACTAACTTTTGTTGACATAGTAGGTGCGTTAATTTAGATTTTCCGCTATACTCAATGTGTTTTTAAGATTCTGCTGATATGGTCTTGGAAACACCTCGACGTTAATAAATTTTGTGTTTTTAACTCAAACCAAAGAAATGGGTACTACAGAAAACGAAGTGTTTGACGAATAATAATTGCTGTGGTTCTGCTGAACTTCAGTCAAGAAATTAACTTAATTTTAATATTATTTTTGTAATGGATTTCACATACACCCCCGCCACGTCCCTAAAGGAGGAACTAGGGGCGTATTAAACGTCTACTTTTGATCTAACGCGACATAAGAAAGAGAGGGGGAACTCCTGTTGCTAGGCAGTCGAAGCCACTAATTTTATTTTACTGGGTATTACAATCATATTCTTGGAATAAATATTTGGACAATAGCATATTTAAGTATTCTTAAAATGGAATTTTCTACTCATTTATAATTTTAGTTAATACAATTGCCTATTTTACCAACTGCTTAGAGATAAATGATAAATGATATTTATTTCTGTAAGTAAATCTTTTTAGATATTTTACAATTCGGAGAGCTGTACATTCCAACCCCACCCAAGATAAAATTATTCATATGTTTTATGGGTACTTTTGTGTGTTTTACTTGTAATTCCTGTTTGCATGGTGATTGATGATTCATAAATATTTATAGTAAGTTGATAATTCTATAGAGTCGAGAAATGAAGTTTTATGTTCAATATGTTTTGCAAAATCATGATAGTAGGTACATCTATCAAGGGAATGAAATCTTTCGTGAATTATATTTTTATTAATTAAAGATAATTATACTGATGGTTATACACATACCTGAGCTACGGGTAAATAAAACCGTTTATCTTTAGTTAATATTACATCTATCATTGGAATAAAAAAGTTGTTATTTAATTGCATCATAATATATTAAAATGAAAGTACTCCCTCGACAGCGTAAAATATGAAAGCACTTTTTCAACCGATTGTCAAACAACAACAAAATTAAATGTGTACGGACAATGTTCAACTTAGTTAACAATTAATTTATTACAAGAAGTTTCCAATTACATCATAACAGTTATTCATTACTATCAAACTTTATTAAATGATTTAGATTTAATTTAAGTAACTTTTGTCTGGTAATATTAAGGATACAAATAATAATAGTTTTAATACTATATTATAACCTTTTACTTACACAAGGTGAGGTTAATTTACAATAAAATATATTAACCTCACCATATAAAAGTAAAAGTCAGATATTTATTACGTATTTTAGGTCTGGTTCATCAAAACATTTAACACCATTATCATATTCAAAACCGTTTTACGGTATTTTAATTATTACACACCAAACCAAAATTACCTTTCATAATTATAAATAATTATATATTGTTGTATAGTACGTATTCAGGACCTAAAAATGTTGTATTCATACGAGTATACATTCAAAACAACTGCATTACTATTTATTTTAAAAAAATACAATACTTTTCAATAAACTCATGAACAACAGTACTTAAACACGTATCATTGAAAAAGCTCAGAGTAAACTTTCTAATATAAATCTCATTATCCAACACATCAAAATGTTCATTGTTGTTTAACTAAATTACTTGGGGACCACAGACATAACCGTAATTTGTACAAACTTTCGAACGGACAAATGGAGGTAATTTATGATGGAATTTTCAAACACCGTGATGAAATATAAATGTACAAAATTGTGAAGTTCTGTTCAGTGCGGGTCCCTTCACCGGCTCAGGCTGAAAGGGTTTAAGTGTACCGGGAAAAGCATTTTAGCTTTTGGATTACGGCGGTTCCCTCGTATAATTTCGTTTTGCACTTCTTTGTGTTAGAATATTTTGGGTACTGTATATGAATGACAGCGACATTGGGAGTAAAAATTTATATATTTACATTTAGCTTATTATATATATTGCGGCATTCAATAATATTAATATAATGTATTAGTAATAATTAAGTATGTTTATCAGCAGTCTGGTTTGTTAGCACTAGTATGGCTAAGCTTTGTCTAGTAGAGGATCAAAAGACCTTGTCTATGGTTTCTATCTTCTTCACTTCTACAGAGATTATCGCTCTAGGTAATTGGTATATTACTACTAACTACAATAGTCGTGTCAGTAATAATAGAGCTATCCTAATACAATACTGCATGTTCAATATAGTTTTTCAACATAGGCTGAATTCATCACATAATTTGAACACAAGTTTTAATCTTTATTATTTAAAGCCGATTATCATATTTGTAAGTAAAAGACCATACTAAGAAACTTTCTTCGCCACAAAAGCAAAGAAAAAACACAAATATCACTTTAAAAACTATGATAAACATAAGTGAAGATTGTAACATTTTATCCTTAAGTAAAAGTAGGGCTTAAAAGTCTATAAATCGTAGGTCCATCAATTTACATGCTAATACAGTGTCAGGCTGGTTCAGACAAGTGAGTGACAAGGCCGCAACTTTACTACCGCCCGGGCCACACAAACGATCCCACCGGTATTAAGACTTGCCTCTTTTTTTTGGCAATTATATTAAATTTACAGCCTTCAAAGAATCATCCCCGACTGTCTTATTAAAAAACTTAAGAGTCTCATTCCGTGGAGCAATTTATTTCGCCTGGCTCAGCTATTGATACTTATATTTTGTCTTACTTTGACTTTATGTATTACGTATTTGACTCTGACTAAATAAAATTAGGTAGATTAAAAGTGAAATGCTAATAATAAAAAAGAGAAAAGCTAATGAAAAAGCTTTTTGTATATCTTTTGTATGTCAGTTCGTATAACAAATAAAAATTCAATTAAAACATAATAAATAAAAAATATTAAATTTACGCTAGTACTCATGTAACTGTTTTGCTTAAGTTACACTAACTTCGGGCTGGACAAAAGTCATTTGTCGCGAGGTAAAGCGATCTCTCGCGTCAGTGATACAAATGCCTTTACAACGGTACGAAAAAGGATTTTATGATCCATATAATATTAAAAAAATATATGGACAAGATAGAAGACTAATAAGAACTCTAAGTCATAATCATTTTAAACACAACGCTTACAATACAACGCATACAATGTAACTCTAGCTATATACACGCAAACTGTACTTGTTGCGAATTATCTCAAAATATAATAGATATGACAAACAGACATATGATCAGACAGGCAAAAATTTAAATAGTAACGGTGTATAGTTATGGCTTTAATATGGACTACACAGTGCCTTCCCAAACTGTTGTAGTTTTAAAATATGTATGTTGAAACGAAAACCATAATTATTACGTTGGTGCCACTTTAAAAGAGATGTTTTTCTATATCTCTAAAATGTCTTGTAGTATATAGTAGGTATATATGTATGTAGCTATATGTCTGTGAAGCCGAGATTGACCGGAACCATTCCCGCCAGTGCCGACGAAAGCTTCGATGCTAACTGCACTATAACTCTTTCACAACAATATCAAGAGCGATATTTTGACATTTTAGTTAGTAATTTTCATCGTATTCGGGAGATATAGGAAGTCTGTATTTAAAACATGTTCTGACGTAAGAACCTTAACCGTTAATCTACTTAACGTAAAATGTCTCAGATGTGAATTGAATTGCACTTAGTACATTCCTAGTTTCTTTAAGCATTTTGTTTGATTTTATTGTTATATGTGAAACAAAAAAACGACCACTGCCCACCTTTACTTTTATATCTTAACATATAAATAAATCGAGACAACTTATGATGACGATCAACCTTTTACCATGAGAATAGAACTTCTCCAATAGCTCAGTAAGACGCTATGAAATTAAAACTACAGCTAAATTAGATCAAGATTATAAAATATATTTACTCTAAGGCACATTGCGTCACCAACGTGCTGCGCAGCCGCGCGCACTGACTCGTTTTGGTCAACAACACATCACGCTCTCGAATCGGATTTACTAGCCATATTCGTAAGTGCTAAATATTGACCACGGACTCACCTTAGGCGTATTGATGGTTAGAACCATACGCGGTTACCACACCGTGTCGACGGAGGTGGTGTGCGCGTTGGCTGGCTAGATTTGGAGGCGGTAGTGTCGCCGAAGTATATCGGCTGACGGCGGAGTTAGGGGCTGTTACGAGGGCTCGTTGATCGTCTCGGCTGGAGGTTCCACTCTGTTGCTAGGAGGGACTTGAGTCCCTTCTGTCACCATTGCAGTCAGGACTCGGTTAAGCTCACACTGGCTTTGGCGTTGCAGCGTTGGGTCCTAGTTGCAGTCATAGGAGGGGATCTCTTGCTACCGGCCGCCATGACCAGTCGCATCCTTCTGTGAAGATGTCATGTCACATGTCAGAAGAAGGCGGCGGAGAGGGCCCAGGGAATACCTCCACTCGGACCCAATTCGCCGCCGGCGAACCGGGCGGCGGAGGCGCGCTTACCAGCGCCTTATGCCCTGAGTGTGGCTGCGGGTTGACGGGACGGGTTTTCCCCTCCATCCGCTAAAACGGCCAGCCGTGAGGAGGCGACATCCGCGTGTGCCGGATGTCGCCTAAATAGAGAATAGGCAATAGGCAGGCGCTAGGAGTATTCCGGATGTCTTAATAACAGCAGTTTCCGGATCCCTCTAATTACGGGACGGGTTTTCCCCTCCACCCGCTAAAACGGCCAGCCGTGAGGAGGCGACATCCGCGTGTGCCGGATGTCGCCTAAATAGAGAATAGGCAATAGGCAGGCGCTAGGAGTATGCCGGATGTCTTAATAACAGCAGTTTCCGGATCCCTCTAATTACAGGCGCAGAGTGATACACCGTATGGTGTATCACTCTTCGCCTGATGTATATAGTCGGTCCCATTCCGACACACCACCCTGCCGTAAAGCGGTGGGGTGACGGCCCAAAGGGGGGTTTCCACACGTAAAGAAAAAAATGCCCTATAATAATAGTCCAAGTCACCTTGCTATCAATTATTGAGACGTATACTCAAAATAATATTATTTTAGAATTAGGTCTACTAATTAGTGTTCAAGTACTATATAACCTAATTTTAATATCATTGGGACCATACGTAAGTACATATCTATCGCTTTAAATTAATAAATAAAAATTAAACAAAACATGAAATATTCTAATAGAACTTTCCAGTTGACATAAAATATAAACAATAATTTATTACGTATTTAAATAATTCGAATTTATTCAAGGGTAGTAATTACTGTACAATCCTTATCATTTGTTTGAGATTTAAATTTTACAGATTTAAATGTTATATTTGATGTGAGGTATATTTAGTTAGGTTAATCAAACATTTTATTTATTTAGATTACCAAGAAAATATTTGTTTAGGTCAATAACACAAAAAATTAACAAATATTTTAAAACCAGACGATAAGATAAATTATACGTTGTTTTATCACAAATTACAAAGGTGATGAAACAAATTAAAGCTTAAAACTCAGTTTACCTTCAACCAAACAACAAAAGTAACTTGACAGTATTTCAAATACTGTTAATCAAGTACTTTGTAGTTTAAAGTTTGTCATTTTCATATAAAAAGTGGTGCTTTGAAACAATCAAAATTTTCATCACAAACACGGTTCTAATTTACAATCAAAAATTTATTTATTTATTTATATACGCTTTCTGCATAGTATAGATAGATATATAAATAATATTTTATTTGTACGCCACGGTTTTCCAGGCATTATAAACAAATTAAACGTGCAACAAATGTAATGTACAAAGGACGGCCTTATCGCTTAGAGCAACTTCTTCCAGGAAACCTATAGACGGATTGGATTCATTTAAACTGGTGATAGGTATATAAAAGTTCGAGTATTAAATAAGGTTAGTTATGGTTATTTATATTTATTATACAAGTACACAATACATCATATAGTAAAATGCCAACAGCGGACTTAATGCTGTAGGCGTTTTCTTCCAGGCAACCTTTGGGTGGTGCAGAGCTATGATATGTGTGGCATAAACATACATACACATATTCTACGTAAATATTTGAAATACCCACAACATATTACATAGATGGCTCCGTCAATAACTTCTAAATGTAGTGCATCTAAAATTAATTACTTATAAAATTAATTCAAATAAAAAAATTTATGATATAAATTTAATATCAAAATTATTTGTAATCTCTTTTACATTCATTAAAAAAAAGTATCGGGAATTAATGGTTTGTTTATGGTTCGCAATTAAAATTTTTGTTTTTTTTTTGTTGTTGTTAGATTGGCACAACTGTTTTCCATGTTGGCGCGGTGTTTGAGTTTCATCTGTTATTCAGCACTGTTTTTGATATACAAAAACAGTGCTGTTTTTAGTTATATCATATCTAGTGTGTATTGCGAATTTCATATTGGACAAAAACATCGAACAAAGAGTTTGTCTTAAATTTTGCATCGCCAATGGAATTTCGTGTTCGGAGTCACTGAAAATGTTACAGAAGGCTTACGATGAATCGACTTTATCAAAAACATGTGCTTATGAGTGG
The DNA here is from genome assembly GCA_902825455.1 of Arctia plantaginis. Classification (NCBI taxonomy): domain Eukaryota; kingdom Metazoa; phylum Arthropoda; class Insecta; order Lepidoptera; family Erebidae; genus Arctia; species Arctia plantaginis. The sequence continues at coordinate 2,443,133 of CADEBD010000348.1, forward strand.
TAAAAAGCGTTCAAAAGCGGTCGAGATGTGATGGAAGATTTGCCTCGCTCTGGTAGGCCATCAACGTCTGCAACTAAAGTTAACATCGCAAAAGTGAAAGAAAATCCTCATTCAACTTTGAGAGAGATAGCCACCGAACTTTCTGTATCTGACGAGTCGATCCGTACCATTTTAACTAATTATTTGAAACATGTTACCGCTCGGCTAGTCCTAAAAGAATTTTCTCCAAAACTTCAATCGCATGAGAGTCGCTAAGGACATACTAGAACGAGTCAATTCCGACCCAGCATTCATGAAACGCATTGTTACTGGTGACGAGACGTGGGTTTACGAGTTTGACATGCAAACTAGCCAACAAGCTTCGGAGTGGCGCCTTCCAACTGAACCGAAATCGAAAAAAAACACACCAAAGTCGATCAAAAGTCAAAGTCATGTTGACTGTTTTCTTTGACTATGATGACATGACAAAGTCATGTTGACTGTTTTCTTTGACTATGATGACATGACAAAGTCATGTTGACTGTGTTGTGCACTAGGAATTTTCACCTTAAGGTCAAACGGTAAATAAAGAATATTATTTTAGAGTTATGCGGCATTTAAGAGAGCAAAATCGAATTCAAAGTCTACACTAGTTACAAATCAAATTGAGAAAAAGAGGACTTGGTGAAAAGATCAATAGCTAAGCCAAAAAATTACGTAAAATAATATAAGAGAGGTAGCGGCTACAAATTCAGACATAGAGCATATGGGAATAGAGAGATATGTATTAAAGGAACGTTATTTTACAGTGACTTAAAATAGTAGCTTTGCGAAGACTTTAAGTTTGCTTTTTCATCCTCTTACTTTTAACTTTTATCATTTGTATGCTACCAATGTCAGCTGAAAAGCGCAGAGAATAATACAAATATCTATGGACATGATTAATATGTACTCATAGTACTAGTTGATACTTGAAGTTTTATTTTTATAGAAAAATGTAGTGAGAAGGACAGTGCCTTTCTTTGAGTGATGTCTTTTAAGGAGTCAGAAGTGTAATCTCTTCCTGTGTGCTTATTTTGCAGTAGCAGGGCTGGCTGTCACACATTCATTTCATTTTTACGTTTCAGAATTATTTGTTACTCCGTCGTTGTTTGTGTCTTTGTGAGATGCTTTTCGTTCGACGTGGAAGTCGCTAAAGTATAATATTTGATTATCGAACAGTACTTCGAAAACAATCGAAATTGTTGGTCATTTTCACAAAAGAAGTTTTGCACCCGCTGAAAAGTAAGTCAATGTTACGTAAAAGAGCAATTAACGGTAACGGTAGTATTTTTGTAGTATTCACTTTCCATTTTGTAATTTGATTGCCAAAGTACCTAAAATTGTCTAGAACCAAAAAAGTGAATAGTAGAGAAATGTATAATGTCTCTCAAATTTCTTATTCCATTTCACGTCTTTAATAAAACTTTTAAAGCCGTAAATAAAACCTAATGATCACAATAAACAGTTGGCAAGTAATTATCAGCAAAGTATAGAGTATCGTAGTATCTACAGTCGACCAAAATAAACAGACTAGCATTACCATAATATAAGCCTGAAAAGCGCATCATAGCACTATAATGTCTATAGACATTAACTGAAGTGAGCGGGAAATGATAGACTCTATTTATGGTTGAGTGGGTAGACAAGTGGAACGCTTGGTTCATTCATATATCTATTGTGTTTTTGTATTTGTGCTTAACGAGCACCAACGACAAAGAGTTCGATAAGTGTATTCGTTCAGTTTTAATAAATGGACCTGTAATAATGTATGTGCAATAGAAAACTATATCGTAAATAAAAAACATGAAGTTTAATTACGGACTGAATTACGTATTTCAATAAGAAAAGCAAGAAATCATAGTACAATAAAATTATCCATGTTTTTATGCCACTAATAGAGCTTAATTAATTGATCTTGTTTTTAATAATGATTTGCTAAAATATATTCATCGATTATTTTTCTACCCAAAGAATCTATCCTTGGATAGATTCTTTGGGTAGAAAAATAATCGAGTTTAAGACCTTTAAGTTTTTTTAAATGTTCTAAAACGATTGCGAACTTTCCTAACCCCTCTCTCCATATTGTTTACACATTAGTTTAGCTTCGTCGAGTCAATAGTCAGGTTAGTTCTACACGATCTTTGGTTTGGTTTGGATTAGATAATTTAATAGTATAAATGGATCACAGTCTGATTTCCACAAACAGATGATCAAAATATTTATATGATAGCTTCCAAACTTTGCGTCCAATTACGTAGGTAGTAAAATTTACTATCGTCAGACTTGTACCGATATATACATAAAAAAATCCGGTGGATAAGGAACATTTGAATACCTAAAAGTTAGGTTAAAACATCAGACCTTTCAACATTTACCTTACAACCAACAACCATTCTAAAAATTTCCGTTAGTATGAATCAAATATTTATTTGACCTAGTTTTCTTATATACTTTTTGATCAAAGTTATCTTGTAAAATAAACAAACGAACTTTTATGAATGATTTAGGTGCAACCAAAGTTCGTACTCTAGGGACCCAAAAAACAACATTTTCATTTTCTGAATTTGGTGAATTTAAACTCGCATTGACTAAAATTTAAGTTCATAATACTAACTGTATTTACAGTTATAATATAGAAGCATTTCTGAGTAACGTAACTAAATGTAAGAGAAACTGGTAGCCCAAGGAGTATTCAAGAATCAAACACAAGTACTAAAATTTAATGTAAGTCGATAACAGAACATTTACTTGAAAATTTCAAGGATAGCGAAAGCTTCTAAGAGAAATTCCCTTTAATTTTAACCGTTGTACTAACTCTGCATGAAGTATTTGGGATTGTAATTGGAAAGTTTCAATAACTCAACCACTTAAATTTTAAACCAAGGCATAAAGTACAAGATGAAAATGTATTTTAGGTTTAATTATAATTTAAATCGCATCAAGGTCTTTTGATCTGTTTAAGATAGAAATAACGATGTAGATTGATGTATCTCGTAAGTACGAATCTGCCTACGTTTAAATTTGTATTTGACTGAAACCCCTGCATTTTCACATAAATTTATATTCAACTTGCTAATACTTTACCATGTCTAAATATTATATTAACCACTTGCTTCAACAAACGGTTTAATTAACAGTTACATGTTTTATTAAAATAACTTTAGTGTATGTACTTCCAAATATTCAAATTTGTTTTATGTTAGATAAGCGGGTAAAAGAACGATATTATACCTTTAAGAGTTTACGAATATTCTCTTTTTAAATCCATGAGCTATAGAGGTAAATCAATACTTGTGAATTGAAAACAGGAATGTATTATACGTGTATATCACTAGTAAGTATATTCGAGTTCAATTTTACGTTTCATAAATAAAAAACTAACTAATTATCACCATCATAATTAGTTAGTTCTTTATTTATGAAAAGATGACCACGTTGATGCATCACAATCATCATTGAAGTTACTTTCTATGACCACTAATAGCATAAGAGAATGCAAACTGGTGTTTAATCCCCCTTAGTATAAAATGTATAATTGAAAGATGTATGCTTAACGACGCTGATAACAAATCTGCTATCTGGTGGTACTTGAATAGCTGAATTAGTACTGTGTCGATGGCGACATACACAGACACATGCAACACCTAAACTATTCCAGATGGAGTTTTGCTAATTCTCGACTGATCGCAAATTAACGTTATTGGCTCTTATTTCACTAGACTACATAGTTAACAGAATGCTTCATATTAAGATAAGGCAACCAAACTAACACATCACCTCAAGAAATGCCATTATAAAAAAGTTCAATTTAAAAAAAAGTTAAATATCATAGTTTTTCTTTTCTTTTCTCTTTTTTTTTTTAATTTTTTTTTTTTATTAAGTTAATTTACTGTTAACTTTTGAGGATTTCCCGTATAGTGGGCTATTGTTATAAAGAACCACTAGTCATAATAGACATTAGAACCGAATTTCATAATACAATGCGTATGTGAAAAAAAAAAATAACTTTATGGTACTTTATGGTTTTGAGGCCAGTCTCAGGGTCCACAGCTAGGCCATATTAACTTTAAAACATACTATTGTTACTAACTATCTTTATAAACTTAAATGTTTGTTATATTAAGTATTAAAGAAGTCACTAATCTAAGAAAGAAAGGCCGTTGAGAAGTTGCTATCAAATCGAGAAGAAGCAACAGTTTCTGTGATATCAAATATAAAATGTGATAGAGTAGGTCATTATCCTCAAAAACTTTCCGATGCGATGTACCGTGTCCGTGTGTAATAAAAATATAAGATACGCAAGAGTGTGAACAACATTTTTTCGGAATTATATTGATTAGGTACGTTACCTCTACATTTCCAGATAAGGACGGTTTTTGTAATTTATTCTATTCTTCGTATTTTTTATTAGAATGGCTTACATATCTCTCAATGTCATCATGTAAAGTTAAGCCCGTAGGTTAAAATTTATATAAATACTAGCTGACCCGGCAAACGTTGTATTGCAAAACAAAAAATAATTAGGGATGGGTCACCCTTACCATTTAGGGGTATGAAAAATAGATGTTGGCCGATTCTCAGATCTACCCGATGTGCACACAAAATTTCATGAGAGTCGGTCAAGCCGTTTCGGAAGAGTACGGGAACGAACATTGTGACACGAGAATTTTATATATAAGATTTAGTGATGATTCTAAATGGCATATATACCCACTCCGGTCTTGAAAACTACCCTAAACATTTAATTAGTAACCTCATAAACCGTTACAAAGTAAAGCTATAACAATATAGTTTATTTTTACTTCGCGCTCTGTTGATTGGCAAGAAGCTTCGTTTAGTTGCCAATAAAAGGAAACCCTGTGCTTAAACGAGGCTTTGTAATAATGGTGAACTAAATAACGTAAAATTAGACAGCCTTGTGCTCTTATATTCCGAAGTTTTCGAATCGTAAAATGGAAAATAAATTGAAGAGTTGCGTGAAAGGCGTGTGTATCCTCGGCCTTTTATTTTATATTTTTTAGATTGCTACATAAAATTTGCGTGCGTCATTACTCAAATTTATCTTTAGTACTAAAAAAAATAAAAATATACACGACCAACGTAATGTTAAATCTTTGCCAGAGTTAAAACCTGTACAGATATTTAAAAATTAACTTTTAAAGTTTGAATTCTAAAGACAATCTTGATTGACAAAAGCAAAATTAACGCTAACGAACACTTTGACGTTACTGCAATCTGCGTCATCCCTATTTAAAATAAATTTAACAGTAAATACCGTTAATAATAAATACATTTCCTTTATTTGTAAGAAACAAAAGGAAGAGTAGAAAGAAATGTAGTAATCGTGTCTAACCTGTAACAAAAAAAGACCAAATGGAAAAATTCGACCCAACCCGAATTACACGAATACAATACAATTCTATTTCCGAAACTTATAATATAACAATAGGAAACTGTTAAATTCAATACACAAACTTTCCTGTAGGTATCTTATAGAGATACAAAGGAGAATTACCCGACCAATACAGTGTTATCTTAGAGAATAGTAGTCAATTTTTTTTTTATGTGTAACCCTTTTCAATGGCAATCAAATTGGGTCGGTGCTTTATATATTTTGGTTTATGCTGATTGTCTTCCGTATTTTAAAGACAGTGAATAAGTTATCATAAAATGTAGTTGTCATAAAACAGCAAAGGCTATTGATGATACGGAATTGATACGACATCATGATATTTGACTACCTATTAGAATTTGAATAAACCAAGTCTAAATAACCAATAAATGGACCAGGATATTTCTATTATTTAAAGTACTGTCCCGTGCTTTTCCTTCTTTGTATATCTTTTTATCAGAATCAATCATCGCGTCATAATATTCATCCTAACAACTAAAAGGTTTATTGGATTCGTAAGTATAACTTACAATGGTTTCCACAGGGAAATCGAATTATTGGAAATGGATGAGTTTTGTTTCGGATCATTATCTTTTATGTACGATGGACGTGATCTTATCAAACTTAGAAAAAGAATTAGTGTATTGGGAGCAATGTAAACTCAAGGAAAATAATAAAGCGGAGTTTCTATAGCAGAGTTCTTAAGAGCTATAAATTGGAATTGCCAAACACGTAACAAATTTTAATTACGAAAAACTTAAAAGTTGGCGTAAAGTTTGTTAGATTTCTCCCTTATAATAATAATGTAAAACTTATTAAATTTCGCTTTCTAGGCTTACACTAAGCATTACTTTGTAGCTCGTGCTTCAAGAGCACATATAAACATACCAAGAGACATTTTAAAGAATAAATTATACATGTTGTTCATTGTATATTTAGCCATAAAAAGATAGGTTCTTTTGTCCATACGTAGTGATCAGTATTCTAAATTATTTTTACCATATGTGTAAATAATTTTGTCAACATTATTATACAAAGAAACATTTATCATGTTCATACAATATATATATTTATACTAATAGGCTATCGAACTCGTGAAAATGGATCCTGATATTACAGGTGAATGTTCTACCTTTCTTCTACAGTTTAATTATAAAAAGCATTGAGGTTGTATTATCTTCAAAGCCAAATAGCTCCTTTAAAACCTATTAGTACAAATATACCATAATTTTATAAGACTTTGCATTAGATGTTAGTATGTGTAACAAACTTAAAGCATGACATGTGAGTACCGCTTTCATGTCTTGCCCCTACAATATACTTTAGGCTTAGTTTAAATAATGTTTTATTGGACGCCTTAAAGGCTATCTTGATTATTTATTATCTACACTTCCTCTACGTCTTTTGCTAGAGACGACGACGAAGACGTAGAGGAAGGCAGAAAAAAAGATGGGAAGATGATCTGCCCAAAGGTTGGAGAAGGGCAGCAATGGATAGGCAAATGTGGAGGGAACTTGAGGAGGCCTATGTCGCAAGACAACCTGACCTGGTAACTGATATCAAAAGTTAAGTTTTATACATACAGAAAATAGAAATAAGTAAAGTTATTATAATATAGTTAAGTAAAGTTAGTATAGTTTTGTTTTTATCTTATTGTAATACAAATTGTGCAAGATAAATAAAGGCTATTTTTATTTTATTTATTTTATTTTTTATCTACACTTAGTCACTGCATACGTTCATAAAATGAGCAATATTTAAATGTGCGAATTCTATGCGTCATCGTCCATACATATAAGTTAAGAATTACTTGCCCTGACTGACTGCTTCATCAACGTAGAGCCTAAACCGCTGGGGCTACCAGTAATATAAAAATATGTAATCACCCACTAACAAAGAATTTTTGATAATTTCACCCCTAAGAGTCATTTTCAAGGTTAGAACCAGGAAATAAGAATTGTAGACGTGAGCGAAGCCGCGGGGAATAGCTAGTTAGGTATACAAAAAGTCATTTTACATACTTTTTTGTAAGTATTTACAAATTCAACTATAAAAAATACATATTATTTATATATTTAATCAAAATATTAAAAAAAATCAATCCACACAGTTTCTTGTAAATGTATCAAGTTGGTATAAAATTGCAGGTCTTTTGTAGTTAAACTCATAAAATATAAATTCTGTATAGGCATTGAACGCGGTCGTCACATTTATTTTAGTTCAAAGTATGTAATCGATTTAAAGCACCTTTCAACGACCTGTTTGTCCTGATAATGACTCGGCTCCAATTAATAGAAGCCAAATTACAACAATGTTTTCAACTGATTGGATATTGGCTTTCACAAAGTACTCTATTTATTTTCGGCTTGTTTACTGCGCTTCAATACTGAATTGTACTACGTACTACTCTATACGTATCTCTATCTCTGTCTATACCCCTACTATTTGAAACTATTAACAGATTATTTTGATGTGACTTTTGTGGGGCTATAAGGTAAGAACTAGAATTTGCGGTAATATATAATAAGTAAACATGTTTTCAATTTTAAACTGCTAAGCCGGTTTCAATTCCCACCCAAGACAAATATTGTGAGATGAGAACGATCATTTGTTTTGTGTCTGAGTGTAATTTATATATAATAGGTATGTATTTAGAAATAATTAAGACAGTATAGGCTCTGCGTAGTTTAGGATCAGTCGGCCCTGTTTGAGAGTTGTGAAGTTATCATTATAGGGCAAAGACGAATTTTACACAATATCAAAAACACTGTCTATCGTTCATTAAACGTGTACAATATATAAACATTAAATCAAAAACCTTTCAATCTAATCCAATCAGTTCTAGTTTACAATTTGGAAACAATTACACTACAATAACTAAATAAACTACTAGTTTCATTGAAACGATTTTATCGTTGATTAAGTGTTGTTGATTGCAATGACAATATTTACCACTGTCTCGTTTTATTTTTTATATTGGTATTTGGTATCTTTTTATATCTTAATTTTGTGAAGTTTTTATTCATTTAAATTCAAATTTTTGCAATGATAACCTTACTGTCACAGGAATTTTCTACCAGTCTACCTTAGGGTGGTGTACCAATGAGCGACTAGATGAACTAGATTGTAGCAGGAAATGAATAAATTAACTATGTAGTAGTAAAACTCAAGGAGACACAAATGCATTTACACACATACATACATACTCAGTAGTTTTCATATATATAACATAAATATTTAATGAGTAAACAGTGATAATTAAATATGATGTATTTGAAATGTTTCTAAAAGTTAATTTTTGCATGAAATTATTCTTGAAGCTTTAATTGCTATTATTTTATCTGTACACGTACGTATATACGCCTAAAATAATAATATAAGAATAATATTTTCGGATGTTGACACACAACGCCATTTAGTTTCAAACTAAGCAGAACTTTTACGACTTCACGGATGGCGTAGTGGTTTAGGCGGTCGCCACGCCACTTCCTACTACGCCGAGTGTTGTGGGTTCAAACCTTACATGGGACGACACTACGTGTGATCCACAAATTGTTGTTCTGAGTATGGGTGTTCTTTGTGTCCGTTTCAAGTATATTTGTAAAGTCCTCCGCGACACAGGATAATATATTCCTAATGCGGGTTGTCTTTTTTAGCAAACTGAAATAAAAAAATGAAATATTATGAAAGCTAGATTGACTGATATGTTATTACTTTTTTATATGATATATACACACCTATAATTTTAAATGCCTATCTCGATTTTTGCTTTAAACTTCAAAGACATGTTTTAGTTGAAGATTTCATGTTTCAATTACTTAGCGTATTATGGCTGTCAGGGGTTTTAATTAACATGAGTGATTACTTACAAGGATTTATTAATATGTATTTAGTTTTATGAGCAAGTAAATGAAATTTTCTTATAAATTACACTTTCTATAATAGTAAATTTTCAAGTTAAAATTATCTTTTATTTGTTTAGCAAATAAGTGGTTTCAAAGTTTGTGTTGTGTCTTTTTTAATTAACATAATGTTACAATGAAATTAGGAACATTAAAGTTTGACTACTATAATTAAGTCTACGAGAATGAACTTTAAAAACAATTGTTACTACGATATAGTAAATGATAAATGTTGACCAAACCACCAACCAAACCTTGTTGACCAACATGAACGATATGTTCATGAATATATTTAGCTCACCATGGATCCTTTTCTATTATATAAATACAGTACATAATTATGCCTTTTTAGTTTGTTATGAATCATATGAACTATATGCCCGACAAAGAAAAAGATGCGATTCCATTTTTAAAAAAAGAATAGAAAAGTTGAGATGAAAAAGTTCCCTGTATGATTTTCATTTAAAAAAGTAGACAAATTATTTAGAACGTAATTTATATTTAGAATTAGATTTTTATAATATACAAAGTTGCAATTCCCAAAATTTCTTTGCAAGATAAGATTATCTCTTGACAGTTGCAAGAATGTTTTGTTCGTTTTAATTCATCAAATGTATGCCTGTCTTAATAAATTGAAGTGCTATGTGATATGTTCTACCACGTGTGTTTTTTGTCTTGACAAATCTGTAAACCACATATTCTGCACTTTATTTCTAGACGATTTGCAAAATATGAACAAAAAATATTCAGTGGTTTATAAAGGACAATTTTTGTTTTCGTAATTTGCAACATCATGTGTAAATGCGGTCATATTACATTGACCTCAGGCGGCGATCATCTCGCTTTAATATCGCACGTTGCCACTTTTACTACACTCGATCGAACAAAATATGTTGATTATTGCGTCATCAGGATGAAGGACACACGTTTTTAATTAGTTCATCCACTAAGTACAGTCAGTCGGCCCTTGGCCACAGTAAATCGCTGAGTGTTATGCTGTTCTGTGTCCTAATCCTAGATGCGCTAACGACAAATCCGAATCCAGTCAAGCATTTCCGAAATAAACACGTGAATAAAATCGTATTTTTAATCAATTAATTTTGTGAAGTAAGTGATAAGTAGGTAGGTAAAAATAATGTTAAGTTGCAGGTGTCCATGGGCGGCGGGAGTTGCTTACCATCAGGTGACCCGTCTGCTCATCTCTTATACTATAAAAGAAGTTTATATGTAAAGACCGCCGGCTCATAGCAGCGGCGGCGCCGCTTTGATGTCGCCGATATTGCAACGCTTTCCTCTATAGTTCAGCGACTCATGTTAACAATGGTGTTCTAACTCGGCAATAATTTTGTTGCATTTATTTTGTTCTAAATTTGCATTTCTGTAATTTCGTACTATTTTTGACGTGACAACGTCTTATAGTTCGATGGAGCCGGCTGCACGCACGAAAAAACATGACTCATGTGGCGTTACCTCGCTCTGAGGAGTTCCATTTAAGGCTTGAAGTGCAAGCGAGAGCGCGGCACGAGCGACAAAGAGGCACAATCGGCCTCCGCGTTCGGCAGCGTTCGACATCTGTCTCTCTCTTACTTGAGCGAGCGATGCGTCCGCGTGGACAGCTGCTATACAATATCGCTGTATATAAAATATTCATCTCTATTCTATATACAGCTATATATCGATCAATTCAATTGTGATTTCCATTTACCTCCTTCTCTATATCCATACAAAATATCTATCAAACAAATAAAATTAAAGTTTCTTTTGAAAAATGCAACCATTCCATCAGTATTTTCTTATGACGTTGTCACGTTCAACTATCGTCAGTAAACCGACTTTACAGACAACCGATTTTTTTTAGGCAAATTTTAACTGATGTATATTGAACCGTGTTATCCGTTATTTCATCTTATGGGATAAGCTTTGTACCGCTCTCTATATATGCAACATTAACATTACCAGCTGTCCATGTAAAAGACTTTACATAAGCGAACTTAAATGTTTAAAAGTAAAAAGCAACTTATTGTAAAGGAAAATCCCTTCATGAACGAAACACAGATTTCGTTGCATTCCTACATATAAATTATTTTATGACTGATTAAGAACTTTCTATGTAATCTACATATATTTAAAAAAGCAAAACGAACTGAACCTTTACTTCTTAAAATCGCATCGACTCCTCGCAAAATTTGCAGGTGTAATCCCGCAGTCCCGGTTTAAATAGTTTATAGAGTGCTAGATGATAATAATATAACTAGTCTAAACTATTAGAAGTACTAGTAAAAAGCTTTGAGACACAATTTTTTTTTTAAATTCTTAAAATATATTTGGCCACAGATACTTCTAATTACCAAAGTAATTAATCTATAGAATTTTCTTTCACTACATGCACCATTTCTACTGTCAACAAATTACATGCCTTATTCTAGGGTATATAGCCACACATGTCATTCGGGCATGTGAGTATATTCAACGGTTCATATCCCTAGTCGTTTGTAAGCTGAATCTTAATTAAACGCATAAATTCCAACAGTCTTGCATATGAAAGTTGCAATCAAGTTCATCGTCTTAACAGATTTTTATGAATACGAAGAAATACTGAACGTCATCTTATTTCAAACGATTTTAATATTAATACATTTTAGCCACTTTAAACAACGATAGTTAAAAATTCCTACTGTTGTGGTACACTATTTTCTCTAATCGTGAACGGACATTAATTGTGGTTTCATTTGAGCATAGCACAGATATACTTCGAACCAAACTATGGATCAGAATTTGACAAATGTATAATCATAAATATTGTTTTTCTTCACTGTCCAAAGTTACATCGTCCACGATTATTGCCACATTATTACGTGATACAAATATACCTTACCTAAAACATATGTTTCTATCTATTTTATCGTTTTAATTAGACGTATATAGTTAACGAAAACAACGTTGCTCAAGAAATTGCTTTTAATAAATGGGCGAATGTAATACGATATTCTACTAGTAGCCTTTACTAATTAATCACTAATTAACAACATTCTGTATTGACTTCTAGTTTTGTTTTAATAAATTATTGAAAAAAAACAATATTTGGCAGGTTATAACCCAAAATGAGTTACAAACCAACAGCAGAAACAAAAATCCCCTTGTGTGTAATTACGCCCATACTGCGATACGAGTATATCAGCTTGTTTTAACTCTTAAAGATCTTGAAATGAATCTTTGTAAAGCAGGATTTAGGCTGATGTTGTGTAATGAAAACGCTGTATGGACTTACGCATGTCTTAACTTATTGCCAGCCAAAATAAAGTACATATTTGATAATAAATTTAGAAGCTTTTTAAAAGAGAATATAGTTATATCTTATATGTTACTGGTTTTTATAAAAATTGTACCTGCAATCGAATCAAGATTAGTATTACGTTCATAATATTCAAACTCAGAACGATTTTGTGCAATACGCTACGTATAAGTAGAACCTATTTCACCGTATAACACTAGTGATAAAAGTTTTCTAAAACAACAGTCAGGAAGTTTCAAAACTTTGCATATGATGATGAGCAGCAACATTGTTGCGCTCAGAACTGACGTTCCGACATATCTCTAGTGCTGACCTAAATAACTAAAAACTAGAAACTATTTACGATGGTTATGCCTTGTTAAGTTTCGCCTGCATTAAGTATTTCAAGTACCTAATCTGTCCATGTAGTGACGGATGAAGAATACGGAGTGTCACCACCCCTATTCACCCGTGGGTGTCCTAAGAGCCGACAGAGGGAAGGAGGGAGGGAGGGAATTAACTACGCAGGATAACAGCACTGCAATAAACTCTATACCAACCTGTCGGCGAGCGTGGTATTGTAGGCCAAAATCTCATTTTTAAGGAGAGGCCTATGTCCTGCAGTGGACTGTTAAAGGTTATTGATGTGATGTGATTCAAGTAGCTATTGGTATGGCAAGGACCATGCTCTAGTTGAGTTCTCTTCGGTGGGGCGTCGGAAGGGTTAAGTAATAAGATAGTTGAGGACTGAAGCGATAGCTAGATAGTGAAATAGCCTCTTGAGAGAGTTGAAATAATAAATATCACACGCACAATATGGTCCCAAGAGAATAATAAATCATGAAAAACCTAAAAACGACGATATTTCAAGTTAATTCCAAGACAATTTGTACTCCATTTTCTATTGAAATATGTAATGCATGTCATTTCAATCGATTCTTATGCTATCTCTTAATACTAAATCCTCAGTTCTCAATACCTTAAACTTTTAATGTGTGTACATAATTTTCTACGTAAGGAAATGGAAGTTGAAATAAAAGTTATAAAAACTGGATCCACTATCTTGTTCTACGCACGTTTACATACACATACGTTTCAGATTTACGGTACGAAGAAGTTCGTCGGTCGTACGTCCCCGGTCTAAACAAGTACGCCTCAAAAACTACTACTGTACACTGTGGGACAACCTGCTTAAAATTCAACAATTGTGCTACGTACAATAAATTCAACTCGAGAGACTCCCCGGCGTAGTAAATTTTGTGCTTATTTTCTACAAATTATTTCAGTTAAGCGCTCAGCTTCCTAGATGGGAGAATACAGCGACGGCGAAAAATAGTTTTCAGGCATGCTTCAGTTTTAAAGCAAAATTGTTAAAGTTAAGCCGCTATGATACATAGGAGGATTGTACCAATAGTTTTATTGTATCCATAAATTCGGATTGGAAGAATTGGTTTAAGAGTAAAATTGGTGTTTGCTGGAAAGAGATTGCATTGAAAAAGGATGGTAATCATTCAGATTAATTGAGCTAGACAAAAGTGTTACGAATTCGTGTTCGAAACTACTGCATTTAATTTAAATAGAACAAAAATATCTATGAGATAAATATTATTAAATAAAATCTTATTTAATCTTTCATTTATTTAATTTTTAAATGGAATAGAAAAATTCAAATGAAATAGTAAATGTACCATACTGTTTCAGAGAAAAAAAAAATACTAAGTGAAACACCGCTAACCTATTAAACTATAGTTATGTGGAGTAGTATAGGTATGTACTTACGGGTGAATATAAATAAAAGTCAATATCCATTTACTGTTATAATTTATACTGTGAAATTATTTTTATCACAGTGTAATTGCGTTTATGCTTATGTTGTTTTGTGTGTCTATAATAAATGTTACGTGGTAGGTGTGAGCCCTACAAAACCATTAAAACGACTAACACAAAATCGGCGTACCCTCCATTTGTGTACACAAGTGTGTACTTCTAGTTTCTATAATTATTAAAACACTTCTATGTGTACATAAGCATTTAATAGCTATAGAAACTCCCAATTCTCTCAAGGTCTTTAGCTGTAAATCTTATTACATCAATGATAAACTGCTGCGTAACATCCAATATTAACGTAACGGCTAAAGTTTGAAGCAGCAGTAATGTCGATATTATACACGTTAAAGGTACATCGATACATTAATTTTATCTGCGATATGAATGTGGAATCGTGACACTAAACTAAATAAAAAGCACATAGAGTCGTAAGCGTAAAACCCAATATTAAATTGTTCATCGTTCAAGCTACAAAATCGATTTCTATGAACTTCTTGAAAACTTGTCAATTTATTTTTATAAAAAGACAACTCCCACACTGGGAATATATATAATACACACCTAGTACAGAATTTGTCTTGAAATATATGTATATTAAATCGCAGAATTCTTAAAAAAAGTTCCTTACTAGCAAGATACCTTTCTTGACTTCTTATAGCGTGTAACGTTTTGTGTAACGTTTTGTGTAACGTGGCAGAGTGATTTTCCTAGTTTCTTTTATGAGCATATGCCTGCTTGACCCCAACTGTTTTTAGGAATGTAATAATTTGCAGGTGAGACAAAGAATATGTGCATGTGGGCAGGCTCGACATGAGTGACACCACAGCCTCACAGAAAACCGGACAGAAGACCGAAAATCTTTTGTTGCTGTTCAGTAGTAAGGTCACCGAAATCCTTAGGCAGTCTGTTTGTTTGAACCGTATACCAGCAAAATGTCTTGTTAATTGTTAAATTGAAAAAAGAATACTTTAAGCCCAGAGGAAACAAGACTGAGACTAGACTACCTCGAACTACGGTATGTCGATCCTGAGATTAGAGAAGCTACTATGCCTACCCATAATATCGTTCATATTATAGTAGTATGGGTATTAAAGAGGAACTGTAAAACGTCTTTTTTGGACACGCGGTGTTTAAATACTGACTGACTATTACTGCTTACAATTTGTTGCATTTATTTTACAATCTATACTTCCCTAGTTTATATTATAAATGTAAAAGTGAGTTTGTTTGTTACGCTTTAACGACTAAACACCGATTTTTTTAAATTCTTTTAGCAATCGAAAGCTTCATTATCAGCGAGTAACATAGGCTACGTTTTACCGTAATAACCGATATACATGCAGACGAAGCCGCGGGCAAAACCTGGTCTTAAAATAAAATTCATAATTTCTCTCGGAGAAAAATGATAAAGTGTATGTGTATGACCTTTGGTTGTTCAGCAAAAGGATTTGTTACAAATGATATATTCGAAAGACATTAAGCAATTTTTAAGCAATTTTTACATTTTCCTGCGACCATGAATTTATTTCACTCGAACGCAGGGAATTTATGGCTTCCCTTATCAATTTACGAATAATATAGCGTATCCTGCGCGTTTTTTCTAATAAAAATCTTAATTTTGGACCTACATCGCTCGTTTTTGTTAGAATATTAATTTTTAATTATAAATCTTAGTACTTAGTAATGAAAATAAAAACTAATTGTTAAGGATAGAATAATTCTACTGCTACTTTTATTGGATAGACAATTAAATTTGAAACTAAAGAAATATTTACTAAATCTAGTTACAACAACATCTTAATTCTAAAGTATGTTAATTCAGCTTTTAGTTCAAGCACATATTCACAGTGTGTTTTTGGAGTTGATCATCAAGAAGGGATTTGTCTCAATCGCAAATGAATTTTGCCAGCTCATATCTTGACGAGGCGTGTCTGTAAGAAATCTACAGTTGTGTATATATTTTTTTAAATATTTTATGTAATTTGATCAAGAGTAGATCCCGTTGAGCAAGGAATTGCGATAAACGACTGCACGGATGGCGTAGTGGTTTAAGCGGTCGCCGCTTCCTACTACGCTGAGTGTTATAGATTCGATCTCCACATGGGGCGACACTTTGTGTGGTCCGCGAGTTGTTGTTCTGAGTCTAGGTGTTCTTTGTGTCTGTTTCATGTATGTTTGTGGGGTCCCCCGTGATAATATTCCCAGTGTAAAAAAAAAAACAAAACAAAAAAAAAAGCAATAGGTACTGTGTCCTTAATGGAAAATAAATTATTCCTTTTGAGATACGCAGATGTAGTTACGCATGTCAGTTAGTAATTACACAGAAATTGCAACTAGATGTGTTTATCGTGTGTATTCATAACTTGTATTACTACATTTATTAATTACTAATTTTATTCAAAACATTTGTAATAAAAATACTGCCAAAAGTATTTGAACATTTTGGGTTAAATCTTTTAAGAGAAAAGTACGAGTAGTACATTTATACAAAACAAATGCATGCAATAATATTATTTCCCGTTCCAATTCCACAATGCATGCAGAGCTTATCGGTTTAATTAAAAAGTAATTCATTACAATTCAACAATCCAATATAAAAGTAATATCGGAATGGTTTTGGTGCATATCGTGATAACTGTGTGGGCTTGTGTGTGTTTCTTTCATTTTATTCTTATATCAGGACTAACCCAAAATGTTGATTCAAGTAAGTTATTTGCATATTTATAGCAGTCTAGTCGTCAGTCAATCAGTCGAAAATATTATTTATATATGCGGTTGTATTGAACTAATATTTATCATCTGTACGTATTAACAAAAAGGGAATTTGGCTTTTTCATTAGTCCACCTTTTATGACAGATGGTGATCACCATTTCCTGATCGACGTTCTAAGTAGATAATTTGTCTCAGTGCCGTGCAACTGGGTGCTTGATAAATCTTTTATCTGGTATGTCTACCGTGTTTGTGATAGGCTTCTACATCTTCAGTGTTACACACTATATGTTTTCACAGGTTCTCATCTCAGTACAACTTAAATTATGTCAGTTGGGCATTTCCACACCAACGGTCAAACTTAAAATATATAAAAAAACCGAGTTAATAATCTTTCTGGAATTCCAATATTATTAAAAAAATAGAATTAACTATACTGTACAACAACATATTTTCCGTGTGGTGACCCCTATTCATTCCACGAATCGTAAGAGCTAACCAAGAGAGCAAAATGCGCCCGACAACAGCACTGCAAAGAGAAGGAAAACTAGATATAGAATAATCCCTTTTTTTTTTTCTTTAACGTGTGGAAACCCTCTCGGGCCGTCACCCCACCGGGGTTTACGGCGGGGTGGTGTGTCGGACTCGGACCGACTAAACCCACACGGTGTGCCACTCTGCGCCTGTAATAGGAGGGATCCGGGAACTGCTGTTATTAGGACCTCCGGACCCCTCCTAGCGCCAGCCCGCAATGATGCGGGCACCACCTTCAGGTACATTCTCTATTTAGGCGACATCCGGCACACGCGGACGTCGCCTCCTGGGGACCCCTCCACCCGCGTCCACACTCAAGGCGTCATGAGGCGGTGATAAGCGCGCCTCCGCCGCCCGGTTCGCCGGCGACGGATTGGGTCCGAGTGGAAGCTGTCCTCCCGGGCCTTCTCCGCCGCCTCCTTCTGCGAGATTACCTCCTCGCAGAAGGTTGCGACCGCGGTAAAACAACTTTCGCTACCGGCCATGGAGCGAATTACGGCCGGTAGCGAGAGATCTACTCCGATGACTGCAGTGAGGGCCCGGCGCTGCGTCGCCCATGCTGGGCAAACCGCCAGCGTGTGCTGGGCCGAATCCTCACTGCAGTCGCAGTGGTGGCAGGCGGGGCTCGATTCCCTCCTAGCGACCGAGTACAGGTACTTTCCGAAGCAACCGTGCCCGGAAAGCACCTGCGTCAGCCGGAAGGAAAGGGTCCCGTGCTGCCGCCCTGCCCACTCGGCGATGACCGGCTGGAGAGCCTCCACGGCGGCAAAGCCAGCGCGTGGAGTCTCCAGCCGGAACGACCATCTGACCATGGTGGCTCGGCGAGCGGCTTCGCGCCACTCGCGCACGTCTTCGGGCGGAGGGCGAAATCCGCTCTCCGCCCGGAAGTCAGCCACTCGCCTAGGACACTGTCACTAGTCTGTCTGTCTGTCTCACTGTCCTAGGACAGACCCCTGCGGAACACCGCACGACATGGCCCTGCGTCTCAAGACGCCATCTCGGTCCTCGTACATGACGGTTCGCTCCTCAAGATGGTCTATACTTTTAAATCCTAGTCTAACCTAGATCTTATTTCTAGAAATACCCCTCTGGTCATTAACATGTTAGGACAACTTACACTTATAATTGGAAAAATTGGTGATATGTAATTCTTTATTTAAAAACTCAAACAAACGATCGTAAATGATTAATGACTATTAACAGAATTTTGTGATAACTATAATAATGCATATCGATGGTTGCAAAATAGTTGTATTAATGTTTTGGCGACCGGATGGCTTAGTGATTTGTGTAACGGACTGCTATTCCAAAGGTCGCGGGTTGGATTCCCGCTCAAGTCAAACATTTGCATTAACATTTAATGTTTGATCTGGTCTTTGTGTTTTTATGTGTAATAAGTATGTATTTACAAAATGAAAGTATATATGTATTTATATCAGTTGTCTATTAGCCATAGTACAAGCTCTGCTTAGTTTGGGACTAGATGACGTTGTGTGAATGTGGTAGAATATATTTACATATATGTATATATACTATTAATGTCATCGATATATGAATTATTGGCTTGTTTTTAGATAAACATAGAAAAGAAAAAGAAGAGGAATTGGAAGAAATTCAGCAGAAAACACCATTGATTGAGTATGTAACTTTCAATAATGTTAACACACTACAAAAAATTGATCACACAACTACTATTTTCTTACACTTTTTCCATATTTTTTTGGGATCACCTCAATGTGTTTTCTAATCTATAATTGATCACCTATTTCCTTATTTCAACACATCTACCCAAATCTTCAACTCGGAGCATCTTTACGATCCTTCTGTACTCTTGTATCCGTCAACTTATCAATAATTAATAGTAAGCCTAATTAATAGTAAAACGTAACCAAACTACAATACTTTATCTTGGTTGTGACTGTTTGAGCATATGTAGGATGTAATACTTTAGACAATATGAGTATATTTTAGGTACGTGGTGCCAGTGGATTTCCTTTTACTGTCCTGTTGTATTGTGTCTGCTCCAAATATCCTGTAGATATATACTATCTCTCTAAATATAACATATGCTCTCTTCGCCACATAATCTCATACCTTACGGGAATAGTTTTAAAGAGGAGACAGTGGAGCAAAGTGGACAATTATAAAAGGCAAAAAAGAGAAGGAACTAATATACTGACATATACCTACAGTCACTTGCAGTTTATTTTTTTATTCACAGATTGAGCCTTATTACTCTTAAAATACTAATCGTAACCAAATTGTTTTTTCCGTTTCATGATCAAATTCTTTTAAAAAATTAAGTCTTACGCTAATTATTTCTTATCATGTCAATATTAATAGAAATAGTCATCCAATGGCAAAAAAAGATGGCAATCCATTAATAGCAATCAATTATTTTTTATTACTTCAACACAGCTCAGACTTGTAAACTTTGCGATTGTACCTAAAGAGTAATCGAGAATAAATATTGGCACACATTCTACTATGCCTACTTTTAATTTATAATACTAGCCATACCATGCAACTCTTCGCTGTGGCACAATGTGGATGCATTGATGAAGAATGAGGAATAAAACTGACGTGATAAATATATAAAAGCAATCTTTGAAGCGGTTTGTATATCGTGTCAAAATTTGAGCTAAATCGGTGCAAAAGCTTTTTAGTTTTTAAAGCGTACACAAAACAAATTAATATTATATAGATATGTAAATGAGATAATGAGAGAAATAAAGTATACTGTGTTAAATGTTGCAGTATTATCTTCACTGACGGTACGTCACGAACCTGCACGGGTGCAATAATTCACGAGTACGTAGTAATCACGGCTGGACACTGCTTGTAAGTATTTGTTAGATACAACTAAATCATTACATATTTTCAAGCCTAATAATATTATAAGCAGCTTTAAACACAAAAATAGTTAACACAAGATCTGCGTATTGTGATTTAGAAATAATATTGTGATAAAAGTTTTGTTATTATAGTCTAAAAATGTGGTTAATTTTGCATGTTTTGATTCTTATCCATGAGAATACACTTTAGAACGGTCAATTAAAAGTCTACTTAAGAAACCGGCATATATATTAGTATAAAATTATTTCAATGTGCCAATATTTTCACAGCGTACCCATAACAGGTCGAACTCACCATCGCGAACTTATAGCGGAACTAACAGGGTCTTTTGTAGTTATTGGCACAAAGAAAAAATTTGAATCTGGCAACGAGCAATATTTGCCTATAGAGAGAGTTATAACGCATCCTAATATGAAAGGATGGAGTTGTGACCTAGCCCTAGTACATACGTTTGCGAGCCTGACTGCGGATAAAATTGGAGCTGTTATGCCATTGGCTGGTGAAAAAACATCGACTTCTATAGAGCCGAATGTCACGATTTTAAGTTGGGGACGTATTGTTGAGGCGGTGAGTGTTCACGTGATTATTTATTTAAATATTCTTAATAAGACGTGATGTATATTTTTACCACCAGACCATTTTTGAATACTTGGAATTGGATAGACTGACCTTATTTTTTTAAATTTAAGTACCATAATTAATATTGTCTCTGTGTGAGCGTATATAGGATACATTATTAGGTACGTGGTACCAGTAGATTTCCCTTTACTGTCCAGCTACAAATACTTGCTTGCTCTACATCCTGTAACAGAATATAAGTTGGATCATCAGCTTCACTTAGGAATAACTAAGTCATAATTATAATCTATAAGTAATATACCCCGTAACAAAAAACAACAAACAAAAGTGGTGTTCTATTATAAGCTCTAGGCATATGTAAAATGGAGATGTTTTTGAATACCAATAATATTATGCTTTTTTTAGGTAGAGGATGAAACTACAACAGAAGACCCCTGTTGTGTTGGTGATAAGGTATTAATAGTTTCATATGCGTATATTCATGACATCATTATCATTATTACTGTATCATTGTGTATTAGCAAACTAATAACAGTACTTATTCACCATAACTCATGGACTTTTCTCTTATGACAACCATTTGTCAGTTTCTAAAACTAAAACTGTGGCCAAACAGTCACTCGCAATCGTAAGAGTGTATTTAGTGGACTATGAAAAAGGACTCCATGTCATATCATATGATATTACTAATTATTATTATAATAACGAAGTGGCCTGGCGATGAACATATTGCTTGCTATGATCATACCTAGATATTATATATACACAGAAAAAACTGCGAAAGTTTTTTGTATATTCCGATTAAATATTTCCAATCCATTTTATTATGTCAAGCTGAGCTGTTTTACTAGGCAATAGTTACATTTTATTCTCATAAACAAATTCTCATATCAAATCATGTATTTTTAGACACTACTAGGTTTTTTTCTATTTAGAAAATATATTATATAAAATATAATGAATACTGTATAACTAATACAGTATTCATTAGTAAATTCATAATTATTCGTAATCAATCAATAACTTAAACTAACACTAGTGTTCTTAAGACTTTTGTGCTTAAAACTGCTACTCGCCTGGAGGTATTTCAAAGTAAACTTATTACGTAGATCACTAAATAAGTTTTGAGATGCTCAAAATTTGAAAATGGAACGCACCTGTGCCGTATATTATAAAAATTCAAATTTATTTTAAAAACGAAGACAAAAGGCACTTTACAGCAATTAAAAAAAAAATACAAGTATTATACTGTCATAATTTCCCGCTTCTTCGTCTGCTACAATGGAGCTTAAACGTGAAAATTTGCGTGCCATGCTATATGACGACTTTACATGTTGTTTATCTTAAGATTTAAGTTAAGGACGTATAAAATCAGCTTTAAGTGAGTCTGTTCCTTCTTGGGCAACCATTTTTAGATAGTTTAACGAATTTAAAATTGGGAAAACTAACCTTGAAGATGATGATAGAAATGGACGCCCGCCAACAGTAGTCATTGCTGAAAATGTGTGGACTAATGAATTCTTGTGCGAGATGACCCACTAATTACACACAGGGACATAGAGATTTTTTTATGAATCAGTTCGGTTAGTGTTCATACCATATTACATGAACATATTAGAACGAGGAGGCTTGGTGTCGTTTGCCCTCCGAAACGTAAAAAGAAGCCCGTGTGGAAAGGTAAGGTGAGATGCGTCTATGTTTTGAAAATGGAAGGTCAAGGCGTGTTTCTGAAATCATTACTGGCAACGAAATATGAATATATCAATATAATCCGGAAAACAATAAGTTTTCATCGGTTGCAAAATTGCAAAGTCCGTGGCACATTAGCAAAAAAAATGGTGGCCCTGTTTTTTTTTTCACGGAGTGTTTGTCTTGCAAAGTCAATCAATGCTAGAGAATTGTAAGCCTGTTAACTCAGAATGGTACACTACAGTCACATTGACACAAGTTTTCAAAGCTGTGCAGTAGAGACAACTCCCCTGAGCCTGAGCAATTCCCCTGAGCCCGGTCTTTGACCATGATGCTACACCACGACAATGCGTTTTCACAATCTTCCCCCAGAACAAAGGCGTTTATTAAAAAATCGGATATTGAAATCCTACCTCATCTACCTTACAGACCCGACTTCTTTTTATTCCCCACCATAAAAGATAAGATAAAAGGCAAATTTTTTTCATGTGCCAAAGAGTGGTGGCTACGTAATTAGCCACTATGGACCTGTCGGAGGAAGACTGGAATAAGTGTTTCCAAGACTGATTAGGTGGTTTGATATTTGTATACTAAGTGATGGAGAGTACTTTAAAAAAATATAATGTAAATTAAAAGCATAAATAGTTTTCTTTTTGCGTTTCTCAAAATTTATATAGTGTCACTATATCTATTTTTTTTCATTTTAAATAGCCTTACAGTGCATAAAAAAACACTGCAATGTAATTAATCAAACAGCCGAAGACCCCTTGACCGCCAACTTATGTTAGTGTGCGTAGACTGTATGCACGGAATACAAGTGTAGTTATTACTTTTGTGCTATACCTACGGGGAATGACCTTAATCTTTTACAGCTGATTGCATAAGACGTTTAATTTTCCGGCAGAAGATTCCTATGATTTTCGACTCAGAATGATTTTCAGTATTCGTTACGACGACCCTTACACCCTCTATATTATTTATAAGGCTCTAAATTCGAGACATCTGTGAACTTAATTTGCTAGGAATTTGGCTTACACTCACCTATCCATTCAAGTAAGCATAATCAGTTTCCTATCATTACTTTATTTTCTTACCTACCTTCTTTTTACTATACTCTACAAATTTCTATCGAATTCTCGAAAATATTATCGAATCGACAACAATAGCTTTGCCTCCTATTGTGTAAGTATGACTTAAACTGCGATCGGGGAAATGTGGGCGGGTGTCTATCTTCCCGATAGACTTAAGTATGTTAATATTGCATTTTTTCAAAAGACTTGGTATAAGAAAACAATATGTTCTTTACAACAATAGTGTTGAGTTGTTTTGTGTTAAATATGAATTACTCTAAGACCGAATATATTTTCGTTATTAGTACGAGCATATTTTTAACAAACTGACACCCGCAACTTGGTCTACGTCTCTTAAAAGGAATAAATCGCCGTTTTTGCAATATTTTTGTTTGATACTCAGCTCCTAATGGTGATAGTATGATGCTATATAGTCTATGGCCTTGGTGTAGAAATGCGCTATCCAACGCTAAAAGACTTTTTCAATTTGAACCTGTAGTTCCTGAGATTAGCACATTCAACCTAACAAACAAACAAATTCTTCAGCTTTATAACATTAATATAGTTGTGTTTATATTTCCAAACTTGTATGTATGCTTTTAAAAAAAATTAGTATAATACGATACTTTGTTATTATTTAGTTCTGTTATTCCGAAGAGCAAGCTAACTGTCTTCAAAAAAAGCAGAAAGAAGAAATCAAAGAAGAGCAAAAAGAAAATACAGACGATCACAGTCACGTGCTTACAAACGATGGTGAAGCTAGCCATGTTGAGGGTGCGGCAATGGACATGAAAGCGTCAACTGTTCTGTATCGAGGGAAAGACTATAAAAAATATGACGAAAGAAATCGGTTCGTTTTGCGTAAAGGAGCGAACGCAGCATATACAACTGAACGTGGAAGCCGATATTTGTCATCTGCTGAAATTTTGAAGACAGTAAGTAAATGATTAAATATATCATGGTAGTAAACAGTAACTTATACATATGTCTACTAGCTGTTGCCCGTGGCTCCGCCTGCGCGGATGCTGGTTGTCACGGTAAAAAGTAGCCTATGTTACTCGCTGATAATGTAAAAATGTCACTTACAATTGGTAAAAGATTTTTTTAAATTGGTTTTTGGTTACGACGTAGCACTAAAACAAACAAATTCATTTTGCCAATTTAAATATAAAAATTGAAGTATGGGTTGTTCAGCTCCATAACTGATTGATAGTCAAGACTGTCAGATATAGAGCTATTGTGTGTATAAGCTATATACTCGTACATACCTCACAAGTTAAATATTTTTTTAATTTTTATTTTATATTTAATACATCGTATGGTCTATTAAATATAAATAATTACTATCTACAATTCATCTATAATTTGATGCAGAGACAAAAAGTAGATGCATTTTAACTGGGGAAAATGGTTTTGGTTAATCATTTAACATCCTATATTGTAATAGTATCAAACCATAATTATAATTCTTGACATTTAAAAGACAACGCCCGCAGTGGGTATATATCTTGTGTCGCGGGGGACTTTACCAACATTCATCAAACGGACACAAAGATCAAACAGACTCAGAACAATAATTTATGGATCAAACAAAGTGTTGTCCCATGTGGGGATCGACACTCAGCGCAGTTGGAAGTAATGAGGTGATCGCTCAAACCACTACGTAAGTCATCTGTGCACTTAAAATATTTACCTATAGTACAATATGTAAACATACTAAACACATATTGTACATTTAAAAGGGACCTGCATCACCAATATCGAAAGGCTATGCTGTGTAGGATATATAATAGCTCACTCTCCTATATTTAATAACTGTCAATCAAAGTGCACGTGAAGCCAATGAATGGCGATTGCTGTGTGTGCGAGTGCTGTCCATCAGGGTCATAAGGGTCTCCTTTGAGGCGGCGAGTCTACTGACCGGAACTCCACTGTGGAACCTGGAGGCGAGAGACCTTGCGGCTGTATATCAGCGGCGGTGGAGTGAAAGGAGTGACTTGGGTAACCGAGCGCCGGGCACGCCGTTATCGCGGCTGTGAGACTCGTAATGGAGGATTGACGTAGGTGATCACCGGGAAAGGATGCTTCGAAGACCAACGCCTGAGTGTCACCACTGCAATGGTCGGACCGTCTACACGGCGCTCCACACGCTGGGAGAGTGCCTGACGTGGGTGGAGCAGAGGCGTGACCTCGTTGCAGCCATCGGAGTGGGAATTCTCTCGCTTCATAACATGATTGCCGCCGTCTCCTTCTCCGAGCAAGTTATGCTGGCGAAGGAGACGGCGTAGCGGGAGGTTCAGAACTCTCCCGGCCCGCCAGACCCGGGAACGGGCCAGGTACTGCAGACGACTCAGGCGCCGGAGGTCGCAGAATGCCTTCATCTTCCATAAGCGCAGGCCTGGGGGCAAAAGGTGAGATCATCTGACCAGACTAGCAGAAGCAGGCCGGAGTGGGTGAAGGCGAGACGCGCTACTCAGC
The DNA here is from genome assembly GCA_902825455.1 of Arctia plantaginis. Lineage (NCBI taxonomy): Eukaryota > Metazoa > Arthropoda > Insecta > Lepidoptera > Erebidae > Arctia > Arctia plantaginis. Next base: position 2,469,462 of record CADEBD010000348.1, read on the forward strand.
GCGCACTCCCTTTGGGGACAGGAAGGGAACATTGGGTTCCCATACAGTAGAGGATCATCTATAAGCCATAGATGGCCCGAGGTACGTCGGCGTACTAGGGCTTTCCTTTCTATTGTTTATCTGGTTTCCCGGCTACTGTTACCTGGAGACGGCGTTCGGTTTTTGGTCGGTTCGAGTCCGATATAACCATCCCACTGTTGGGTGGTATCCGAGGGGAGTCCCGCACAGGAAAAAAAAGGGAATCATGGATATGGAAATCTTAACCTTGACAACAATAATAGCATGGTTAAGATTTTCAACTACTTCTTCCACAATCTTCTTCTCCAAGATATAAGGAAGGAAAAGGCCCATCCTTAGGAATTCTCCTTTGTAGTCGGTTGTCTCAGTTAGTAAGTTAGTTCTTTTGATTATTATCGCTTTTATTTAAAAAAAAATATCTTCACGTCTTGTTAACGTAAATGTAAGTGCCTAATCAGCTACCCTAAATTCTGTGTAGGAAACTATGGCAAAGCATAATGGATTCAGAACCAACATGTATTCATATTTATTAGTATAATGTATATTTATCATTCTAGATCGCTCAAGTCTCTGAAACTCAAGTGCGAGCTGAAGATGATGAAGATGATACCTTGGTAAAATTCCAGAATTTTCTTTATTCAATTTTTTAAATAAAAATGCACCAAATAAAAAAGTAGATATCCTTAAGGTGATAAGGAATGTCTCTTAACTTTACAAAAGATAGCAGTTGGACGACCTTACTAGTACACTCGAGAGCATTGCTCTTTAGTGTACTAGTCGGGGTCACATTATACTCGTATATTGAAAAATTTGGGCAACTTACTATAGTTAATCTTTTCTAAAAACTGTTTACAGTAAAAACTGTCTAGAAGCTATATAAATAAAATTTATAAAGACGCTTGTCTAAATAATCATATTCTGAGTGATAGATTTATTTTAATTTATTACAACGTACAAAAAACCAACCCTACTTTCTACTTTCTACAACCAAACCTGTGCTCTACTATTTAGTTCGGTACAGTTACTATTAACGCGTATTTTTACAACTACATTATATAATAAAGTTATTAAGTACGTATGCATAATAATGTCAATAGTAAAATAACTTTACCCATCTCACACACGGCCGTCTGATTCCAAACTAGGCAGAGCCCATACTATGGTAACCGGTTTGGTACAGTTTGGTTACCATAGCATACTATGTATACCATAGCAAACTGGTGTATAAACATACTTGTATAAATTACACCCAGACACAAAACAAATAAGCGTGCTCATCACACAATTATTTGTCCTGAGTGGGCATCGTACCCACGATTTCTAGCTTAGTAATCAGTATCACTTACTAATAAATCAACGGGCCTGTCATATATATCAAATAAATGTTTATAAGATATTTTTTGCAACCTATGTTAGGTTAGTTTTATTATCTCACACATCTTACACACGGCCGTCTGATCCCAAACTAGGCAGAGCCTGTAAATTACATCCAAACACAGAACAAATGACCGTCAAAATATTATATCTTATTACTTTTAAATATACATATTTTAAATATACTACATGCCACACGCAGCTCTGCAACACCCAATGGTTTGACTGAAAGACAATGCCTATGACATGATAAAATAGATATACAGGAATTTTAAATGAATAAACTTAGTACTTTGAAAATTTTCATTACATGGATAGATGGAAATATACAGGTCAAACCCGTATACAGTGACTATAACGAAATACTTCGTTGACTTAGATATATGACACTATCAAACTGTCTTGTAAATATATAACTTGTACAGATATGGAATATCATATATTATACATTTTGTAAGGATAAAACCTATCACAAGAAAACAATCTGTATTACGGTGGTTATTTATGTGAATTCCTCTAACCTTTGTTACTTAGAATTAAATTAGGTACAATACTTTTAATAAATATACATTAAATTTTTAGGAACCCGTGCAACACCGAAGATTCGTTTATGAAGGTCAATCACCAATGGTGAGTTAATGAAAAAAATAGTTTAAGTACCAAGTTAATTACCTTAGATTATATTATTAACCATGAAAATTTGAAGTTAGCTACATTACAGGAACTTGCCGAAACTTTATATTCTTAAAGTTTAGACAAATTATAACAATAGTTTTGGACTTAAACTTTTACTTATCTAGTAAGAATTTACAGAAGGAGTCGACCTATGCGTAGAACAAAGTTTCATTGATTACTAAAACGGTTTGTACTTTTATGGTTTAATTGGTCTATCTTTACAACTATTTTGAAACTCATTTATAGTTTCTTGTTGTTGTGTCTTCTTACTAGTCTAGTATGTAACTTGTTCTACGCATAGAGTCAACTATTGAATATAAATATACATAAAAATGGTTTTCAGTAATCTCTAGAATTCTCAGTTTTAAAATTTTGTAATCTAAATAGGAAAATAAGAAACGTATGAACTGGACACCTAAAGCTACTAACTGGCGCAGACAACTAGGAGCTAAGGTACATTTTTAATTATTTTTGATTTTAATTCTATTCTTAAAATTAAACGGTAGGTTTAGTTATGAGCGTAAAAAGGGAACAACGCCTATGATACATTCATAGGCGTTGTTCCCTTTTTACGCTTTAATTTCAGCCATAAACTTCGTAGACTGGTAGATTATTGTGTATGGCGTATAATCAAACCAGTGGGTGGGTTCGATTCCCACCCAGGGCAAACATTGTGTGATGAACACGATCATTTGTTTTATATCTGGGTGTAATATATCTGTAGTATGATTATTTTTTTGAATAGAGGGCAAATGAGCGGGCCACATGATGGAAAGCGACTAACGCCGCCCATGAACGCCTGCAACTCAGCAGTCACAAGCATTTAGAAATATGTACGTATGTATATTTATCAGCAGCCTGAATACCACAGTACAGTCTTTGCCTAGTTTGGGATCAGACTGTCGTGTGTGAGATGTGTGGAGATGTATCTGTGGAGTGGGAGTCCACAAAATTGTTTTGACATATAATCTGTTATATATTTTTTTCTTACCAGCGATAAGGTGTAAAGTCAAATAACGAAGAAATTGCTGAACACCGATTTTCAAAGTTGTTTGTTTGTTTTGTACGTATCCGGCGAGTTGTCGGTCGTGGAAATTTATAAAGGCCCTGTGGCATGTCCGATGGATTTAAAATTGGAATTTAAAATATAAGATATTTAACGTTGGTTTATTTTAAATTATTTCAGGCAGGAAACAGACTGACAATTGAAACTTTCGGCTTTCTAAATGCGGCCACTTGTAAAAAAATGCTTTTGAAAGCTCAGCCTGATATGACGATTCGTAAGTTTCTCTTCAATTTAAAAAGACTGTAAACATTCCATCAAAATGAATTAAGAAAAAGTATGTGAGTAGATTATGATGAACACCTGCCAATATTCTCAAACAACAAATAAGTAGATAGACGTAAGCTGCATAACATCGGTGGTAGTAGGTTTTTTTTAACATGTCTTCACGTCACAGTCTTTAATAGACCATAATGTTGACTTCGTTTTTGTCTAGGTTAAAAGATGAAAAGATCGTGAGTGTTCTTAGTTATAATCTAATAAAATCTCTTCAGCCGAGTCAACATGAAGGCATTTTTGATTATATTTTAAATAATTAATATGCTGTCGCAATCTGCTAAAACTTAATTAACTCACATGTAAAGAGTATGAAGTATGTCACCTGCTGTTGAGACAGGTAGCATAGTATGGTAATTTTCATTATTTTAAGGGTCTTTGGAAGATATTTATCATTTAACGTCGTAATTTCGGGTCTTCATTTTAACCGTACTTTACATTACTTTAATTTAACATAAAAGTAATATATAATTTTGTGTCATATTATCGACATTGTTTTCTCTACAGAAGGCAATGAGATTGTGTGTTACTCTAGTGACGACCACTATGTGAATGAAGTAAGTCAATTTTATACTTTTATTTTCTTCTGTTAATCTGTATTTTAACTAAATATATGACCTAAAACCTTCATTCCTTGATACAAGGAATGTAGGTTTTAGGTAAGTTAAAGCCTATTATGTAATTGGTTTCATAAATCAATATTAAAAGATTTATAGGTTTGGGCAGTTTCTGTACATATTATAAATATAAGTAGAAGTCGACGTTCAAAAGTACTAAATTACATCATACAATACACACGTATTGTGCTAGCAGGCTTTCTATCTGATATTATTAAGTTTGACTTGTTATCAAGAATCTTTAAAATTCTTCTCTTAGGCACGTTCTTAAATTATCAAAGATCGTGTCTAATTTGACACCACTCCTTTGTAAAATGATGTTTCTACTAGGTTCTTCAATTCACGAGCCGAACGAATACCGGTGTATCTACATGTACATACCGGATATCGGTTGTGACTAAAACATCTTGAATAAGTACCCGAATAAAAATATAAAAGTTCCTAAGTCGTTGTGTTGTAAATATTAGGTCCTTACATATGAAATTAGCGTTTTGTTGTACTGACCACTTTGATCTGAAATATCTCCTCTTTGGTTAAGAACTCCAAATTCAAATTTATAAATTCATTCAAGTTACTTGTGAGTGTTTGGTAGACTAGCGCCTGTGTCGTTCGCTAAAATCTGGCCAAATGATGACGGCAGATATCTGTTGTCAGCAACTGCAAACCATGAAGGAAGAACTAGCTGTTAAACAACCGAGATTGGTCAATCGCTCTAGGCCACTGCTGCTTCACGACAACGCAGGATCACACACTGAACAACAAACAACCACTAAGTTAGATGAGCTACAATTGGAATGTCTGCGACATTCACCGTACTCTACGGACCTTGCTCCGACAGATTACCATTTTTTCCGGAATTTGGACAAGTTCTTACAAGGGAAAAAAAGCAACTCCGATGCGGCAGTCCAAACCGCCTTCAAAGAGTTTATTGATTCTCGCCCCCATAGTTTTTTTAGTAAAGGGATCAATGAACTACCTATAAGATGGCAAAAGTGTATAGATAACAACGGTGCATACTTAGATCAATTAAATATATTTTACAAAAAATAAAATGACTTTATATTCCATCCGTACAAAACGCCAATTTCATATGTAAGGACCTAATACTCGTAATAGCTTGGTTGTTATTTTAATTGCTTTATATTACTTTTAATTTTTATTAATATCTACATATTTTCAGTTCAATCATTAGGTCTTAATCATCATCATCACCATCAACAGCTTTCATACTCGTAGTCTACTGCTGGACATAGGCCTGTCCTTAGAGAATAATTTTTGGTCCACATACCACGCTGGCCAGATGGGTTGGGATAGGATTTGTTTCAAGTTTTTCTTCTCTTTTTAATGCTATTGTCCTGCGTAGTATACTCCCTTAGTCGGCTCTCCACGGTATGCATAGAGGTTGTGCCCCTTCATATTTTTAATCCGTCAAAACACGGACAAATAATCGTTATAGATAATCTTAATAATTAATCATAAGTGAACAGCAAACAATATATTCGGCAGGGAGACTCAGGTGCTCCAGTGGTTCGTCTTGGTCAACTAATTGCTATAACAGTAGGCGGAATCAAATCTGAGGGTAATCACGTAGCTGTCGGTATGAAGCTCAGTTACTTCTGTCCGTGGATAAACGAGAATCTCCCGTAAGTTTCATAAAATCTTATTTGAGAGTTTATTTCTTCATTATGTCTAGCCAATTTATAAGTTTTTTTATTTAATAAATTTCTGATGAGTGATTTTTTAAATTATTAGATTGTGTTTTCAAAGTGGGTATAATATTTTACTTACGAAGAAAACATATAAAAATACCGATCTACTTAAGTGTAAATACAAATTCAAAGATATATGCCCCAAATTCACCTATTTTTTCTTAAGAAAAAATTAAACAGAATTCTCATAAAATCAAAACACTATACCATTCCGAAGAATGTTATACTGAGACAAGCGGAAATAGAGAAGCATGAAGCGAATATTCTCCCCGATATGTTACTGAGCACAATAGCGACGTCAGTTATCACCGTGACGCCGTCAATTACCACTTTTCTTTTGTGTTCTACTACCAACCTATTATATTTTCTTTAAACACTATCCATTCACTTTAAAATTTTAGTCTTATTTTATATAATATGATCAGCAGTAATAAAGCGAGGTGATTACACGTTTCTAACGCGTGCGTGAATTCGTCCAAAAATAGGAACAATCCGGTGAACTAAAAGTGATTAATTTCTTAGTTCCCTAAATTGTTCCTAAAAATATGTGTAAAAAATCCTATTGCAGTTCATTAATTATTTAATTTCAGATGTATTAAAACTCTGTTTTACTTTTAGATTGATAGAACTCTTTATTTGTACAAAGTTTTACAAGAAGTATGGTACATAAAGGGTACATAAAAGTGTCAAATATAAAATGTACAAAGCAATCTCTTAAAGGCAACCTTAGGTTGGATCAAATCGTTCCGGAGAGACAGTAGTAGTTGACGGTGAAATGAGTTTTCGGGTTAATTGCTAACTACTTTTAATATGCTTACTTTAATTAAGCTTAACTTATTTATTTAAAATTTGTTTTTTATTGTACAGGGCTGGTGATTCTAGTTTAAATTGCTGGGCTCAAACTCAAACCACTCCCAGCAACGATACCATTGCCGACGAAAAACCCGAAACCTACAAAAGAATTCGAATACATTAAATCAAATTAACGTTGGTAGTAAAATAAACTGAATAATAATACGCTTTGTATTAATTGTCAATACATGATTCCAGTTTGAATCATGGGAATATTGTATTTGTATAAGAACTACATTAATTTGAAGTTAATTCATTTTAATAAAAACTATTTGAAAATTAACATCAGTTTTAGTCACGATAATATACTAGAAAATGAAAACCATAGCAAGAACAAGACAACAATGATAGAGCAATAAATGACTTAATCTGTACAGAAATAGAATACTTGCCAAATCAAATCTTCATATCATTATTCATCCACAAAAATAAAGAATTTTAACAATATAATTCTCCTAGACGTCACAAGCTTGCATTAATAAAAAACTATAATAATATCATCATCATTATCATGATAATAATATGGCTATGCGATAGGCTGATAATAATATGCTTATACAAAATCACAAACGTATACAGCACAAAACCATCTTTCCAAATAAAAATGACTCATTCAAATTCAATGAGTGCACTTTGCTGGCAGAATAAAACTTAATCGAAAAAAGCTGAGATTTATGTTGTTACTATTACACCTTCATACTTCATTTTACATTCGTCATGTACTTTTACTGTATGTATGCATATATGGGTTAGAGAGCTTGGTTCCCTGAAAAAGAACATACGAGATATAGTCCTCAAATCCATCAATATAATCAGTTTAGTTTTCCTGACATTACTAAGATGGTAACCTTTCCTGCCAATATTCTCTTAATTCTCCTGTCTATTCCTAAAGTAATATTAGGGAAGTGTTACTAATATTACAGTTAGTAAAATGTGGGCGTTTATCACTCTCCTGCCTACCCCGTCGGGGTTATAGGAATTTATGTGCGTGTTTTTTTTTTATTTTGTTTATATTTACTTATCAATAGATATTACAAAATTCGACACTTTACCAGTGAAAAATAACACAATCACAAGCTCTTATGTATTTAAAATTATTTTATACGGATCGTATTGTGTAGCTTATATTTCACACGGTTATATGAAGCGCCTGAGGCGAAGAAATGGCTCAGTAATGATCTGCTATGTACTGGTCTAGACAGGAAATGATACAGGACTTAGAATAGCTCCCTTGGCGACATGTAGATACAGTACACACCAAAGAATGTGAACACTTTCCGGCAACAAAAGAATGAAATTTTATCGTACATTCGGCGAAACACAACACAGTATGAATAAATTTAAAAGAAAATCAAACCAATACTAAAAGTTCTAGTTTTAGCAACATTACATTTTTAGGCAACGTAATGTAAGTTTACCCATAATTACTACTACCCATAATACTAATTCCTTTTAAGTGATGAAATATACTGCTGAAAAACCAATTATCTCCTAGAAATACATATACATCACAATTTAATCAGTCACTTATATTTTACAGATTAACCGTTTACCATATTTAACCATAGCCTAAACTAAAACAAAGTCATATTAAATAGTGTGTATCAGGCGAGCCCTACTATAAATAAAAATAACAATATAAGCAGTACTTCGTAAAGATTATACCTAAATTCTTTGTAAAAATAAATCTATAAGATATATACAGTTGTAATAAATACAATATAATTGTATAACAAATAGATTTTATACAGAAACATGACTTCAACAACTAACAATTGCAAATAAGGTGAACAGGAAAACAATACCTTTATGATTGCAATCAAGAAAAATAGTCCATTCTTGTTTTATACAATATGAAGTGAATTGTTAATTTTCTTTATATCTTTATTATATGACGTAGTGTTGTAGAATTATTTTATTAGGATCCTAAATTAGAAGAAGTTAACAATTATGTTCTATATTATTTCCTTTACATTTTCATTTAAAGTTTTAAAAAAATGAGGTTTTACGAATGTGTGTGAGAGATTAAGCTGTTTGCACATATTCGAAATTTAAACAGAAAATGAGATATTATTTGTGTATGCATTTATACACTGTATCTGTAATGATATTTAAACATTACCAATAAATGGATGGCTTTTATACAAAGCTGCGAATAGCAGTATAGTTAATACCGTAGCATTGTGGTTGGATAATAATCGGTACATTGTCGCCGAGTGGGGCACTGATCTCGGATTATCAGAGCAATTCCCGGGGAGTGAACCCAAGCTCAACTATGGAGCTGCATTCTGTAAAACCTACATGTACACAAAGTATACAGAGATAGTTTAGGCCACGTAATCCCTTTCAAACACGTGATCTTAGTAGGATTACCGATATAGATTGCTACGGCGGAACGTTTTTTTACGCTTTTAGGATCGGGAGTGGCATGATGCCAATTTCGATATAGTTATATGTATGTATATTTCTTTGTCACGCTCTGTATCCTAAATGGCTTAATGGACTTTGGCGTTTAAGGTGTCGAAGGCAGGTGCGATTTGTAGTAAAAAACAGCGAAACGATTACTTAACTTCGGTTTCTGTAAGGTCGTGGTGTTACTCCGGTCGAACCGGTCCATTTTTGTCGGAGCATGTCTCTCCCATTATGAACTAGTGAACTCCAACTTTGCATTTATTGTTGTAGTTTAAACCTCAACGCTGTTTCATCCAATAGAAACTAGTGAATAGGATCGCAAAATCGTGCCATGAGTGTCTAGTACCCAAAGGAATGGTAATAAATCCTAATTTTAACAAAGTATATAATGCATGCATGGTATATCTACTAAGTTTAAAATTAAAATAACTGTGAAAATATATTAAACGCGGTATCCTATAATAGTAACTTGAAATACGCTATCTCACCACTATATGTGGCACTGGTAATTCAAGCTCGCTGCTTAACAACAGCTTCAAAAGCATTGTTTCAACGGTTTTTGTATTGACAAAACATTTTTTTAAACTCTTAAATAATGAAAACTACAAGGAGAAGTGTCGTTTTAACGAGCCAACACTATTTTTATTGGTGGAGCATAACGTTAAGTCGTGTGAAAATAAGTTTTTCAATAGGCAAAGGTTTTTTATTTTTAACACTTTTTGCTCAAACATTATTGCTTTTTGTAAAATTATTGTTTTCTGAACCGAACAAACTTAAAAATAGGCACTGCATGGTCAACTTTATAGAAGAAGTAGGTGAGGTGAGAACAGAATGTAAAGTAGTATTGTCGCGCAGACGACCAGGTGCTGACCAATAAGGAGCCAATTTAAGTCAAGGCGCGAGGAGAAATCATGGAATCAAAGATTAAAAACGAATGCGGAATTATATAGTTGTTGTCGATGTACAGATCCAGATTTATAACAGAAGGGACGTAGGGTACGTCTGATTTGTTAAATGTCTTACATGGCAGTTGATATGATTCTAATTCCTAATCATTTTTCTTCCTCTATGTAAAGACGATTTTATATTAAGTCATTGCCCTTATTTCCTATAATCCTTATGTTCTATTGTAAATATTAAATAGTAATTCTTCAGCTAGATGGCTCAGGTTGTCTAAGCCACTGTTGCATAGACGTCCTGAGCTGTGTAGTTGAATTACAATTGGTACTAGTTACTAGACTTGCAAACGATCAGACAGGAAGGAAAGCGACTGCCGCCACCCATGAACGCCACCCACTCAGGAGTCACAGTGCGCATTGCTGGTCTTTGTTGATATCTTGTATATGTGGCACTTTCTTAAGTTGTATTATTTAGTTTCTTTTTATTTAAAAAACTACTCTTGCATTAGGAATATATATCCTGTGTCGCGGGGTACTTTATAGATATACATAAAACGGACACAAAGAATACCCAGACTCAGAACAACCATTTATTGATCACGCAAAGTGGTGTCCCATGTGGTGATCGAACCCACAACACTCAGCGCGGTAGAAAGCGGCGTAGCGACTACTTAAACCACTACACCGTCACACACATCCGTGCAGTCAAAAGTTGTAATCCAGTTACGAGTATTTTCTTTAATAAAAAAAATACAAGTGTACAAAATACGTACTTATCTAATTCAGTATTAAAAAACACATAAAGAGCTTTAATTACAAACCCTTTCGAGCGGTTATCGACGGTTTGCTAATCTGTTAATCTGTGATCGTGAGAGATACCCTTAATATGGGGTATTTGCAATATAATTAGTGGACTCAGACTACGGTCTGATTAGGTGGAAATAGATTGATGTAGGGAATAAACCGATTCAACACATATCCAGAGCGGGCTCATATATATCTGCGGGTATTAATGGCACCGATTTGGGAAGGCGTAATATTTTATTGGTGTTTCTGTATGTTTCTTTTTCATATTTTTCATGTGGTTAGTAAGAAAATAACTTCTTCATCATTTCTGTCTTTAGTAAATCGGCGGTCTTAATAGTAGAAAAATGCTACTATTGTAAGACATGTACTATATGGTACTTCAGAGATAAAAAGTCCACATAACGAATTTGAGTGAATTCGGGTGGTAGCTATCATTGTCATCCTTCTCTTGTGTTTTCCTTCAGTCTATAAGTAAAGATACATTTTAGGTATTTGTTTTCAAAATTTTACGATCAGTAATCTTAGAGATATGGAGAAGGGGGAAATATCAATTTCCACCATATTTCCCAAATATAAAAATTATAAGAAATAAATCCGTTTTTTTAAATAGTTGAACCGACTTCAAAGAATACTAACAACAACGAGAACTAAAAACCTAGCAGCAATAGGGGTTGATTTGCTGTCATTTTTTGAAAATTTACTTTGTCTGTCCCTCATAAGCTATCTTAAATTTAAATAGAACCATTTCAGGATAAACCCCTTTCGAACAAAAAAAAAATCGTCATAAAGAGACGGATATTCAATTTTTTTTTTACATACACAAAAACATACATAAAAAAAATATACAGACATCCGAATTGATAACCTCCTCCTTTTTGATGTCGGATAAAAATACTGCACACAGTCACTATAAGTAATTTTATTTGATATGCCACACACGCTACTTTTCCTCTAAACGTGACCCTCATATTCAAGACTAATTTTTTACGCTGCACATTTATATTTGGGTCACAGAAATTGTTATGTGTACTAAAGGTCAACATTATCGGTTCAGTAAATATGAGCATATTGGCTGTGGCGTAACACAAGAAAACCTGTTAAATTGGCTGTACGGAGCTCCTAAAATGTTAGAAATATTTTGTACTTATAGCCTGATAGCAACTAATAGATAATCAAGCTATCATTCCATCCATGAATCCATTATAGTACATGAAAACTTTTTAGTTGGAGAGAATATTCTGAGGTAAATAAAATTCCGATATATGGACCATAACAGCAAATAACCCATCCAGCCTAAAGTGATATCCACTTAAGGCACGTGCCGTTAAAGGCGACGCCAGGTACAGGCGAGCACAAAAATATGCACCGGAACATGTTGCGTATGTAGTTTACTTTGAGACAGGCTAAAGGTCGTTCGAAAATTGTTGTATATTTCTTCTATGAAAGATTAGTGAAAATTTTAAATTTGCAAGGGGTCAAAAACATTTTGGTTCTCTTTTTGAATAATTCAAAAGGTCGTGACAAAGCCTTTCTGGAATTTTGTTTTCCAGTACCATCAGTAATATTAATAATAATAATAGATTATTAAAATTTATTAACATACGAGTATGTTACTGAAATATAATTTATGCGATTGTGTCATTCCGGTTTGACTATTTGCGATACCGCAGCAGTGCGGGTCGAGGTAAAATCGATATATCAGAGAACAAAGTGACGGACCTATTCGGCTAGTGATTAGTTATCCGGACTGCTGAGCCTGAGGATGTATCCAATAATACTTTCGTATAAACATGTTTATCAACAGTCTGATTTCCATAATGTAGGTTCTCCCTAGTTTGAGATCAAAAGAAAAAAATATTCCACTTGCGCGTGTAGGGTATGAGAATAGTCTTTCCAACGGTAAATAATAACAATGAATTCTTTTGCAATTTCATTTGATTTAGTTCAAAATTTGAAATGGCAAGTGAAGTTTGGACATAATTTACTGTTTTTGTGTGATGATTTTTTGGTAATTATAATAGCTCTAATAACTTTCCAAATATATTTTCGATTCATTGTATCTTTAGAATTAGTTCATTACAAGTTTCAAACTATACTGCAGATTCGTCTTGAAATCTTTTTATCACTATATGGCGAGTAATTTTCCTATTTTCTACATTACTTTGGATTTTACTGTATTAGATATTTAAAAAAATCGCTAATATGAACATGATTGATGGTTACCTGATAATAGTCAACAAAAAAATGTAAGTCCTAAAGATGATCCTTTTTGACCGTATTTAATAGTCCACTGCTGGACATAGGCCTATCCTTAGAAAAGAGGTTTTGGCCTACTATATCACGCTGGCCAGACGGGTTGCTTTCCTTCTCTTTCCAGTGCTGTTGTCCTTCGTAGTTTGCTCCCTTAGTCGCCTCTTACGATGCCCACGGGATGAATAGGGGTGGCGACACTCCGTATTCTTAATCGGTCACCACACGACCGACCCGTTTACCGTTTTTAATAATGTTATCTGTTAAAAATAACAATGTATAAACAATTTATTAACTAAAAAAACTACAAACTTAGTAAATTGTTAATGCATTGTGATTTCATTTAAAAGGTCTTGCAACATTCTTTATTGATGTTCGGCTCCTATTGGTCGTAGCGTAATGTTATATATATAGCCTACTGCCTGCCTCGATAAATGGGCTAACCAACACTAAATAAACCATTCACCTTCATAATATTAGTATATATATGACTTTAGAGTATACAAGCACTGAATCGGGTTTCGTGATTAGAAGAAAAAGACAGAAGTACAGCGTCCAATTTCAAGTTTAAAGCTTTTTAGGTATGACTAACATTGAACTACGATGAGCCGATTAATAGATGAATAAATAGTAAAAAAAAACAGCATTCTTAACAGCGGCTGGTCTTGCTAAGATTGGCTTTAAGACTAGTACAGTCCATCGTTTTGAAACTGATAACGAAATTATACGGTAATAATCTTTTTAACTCTCGAAACGTATTTTTTTTTCTACATTATATAATAAATTAAAGAAAACTGACTATAAATATGCGAACCTCCATGTTATTATATTTCTTCTTGTTTTTTTTTTTCTGAGATTTTAAGTACTTAAAGTCTAAATGTAATGTTTTAACACAAATGTTTAAACGTAAGCCGCCTGTTTCGATGTCTTTATGTTCCAACAAGCAATCAAACATTACAAACGATCACAAGGTACGTTACAAGGTAACTTAGATATTATCAAAATGTTAACAAAACAAACAAAAAAGTAATTAGAAAAATAATGGCAAAATTGCTGTTTAATTCAATAGTGATTTATAAAAAAAAGTGAAAAATATATAAATTATACTAACGACAAGGTACGATTTGTAGCAAACATAATTTGAAAACGAAAAATTTAGCAAAAGTTTAGCTACTCCCTTGTTTGTTTCGTATTTCATTAACATCTGTCCCGAGTGGCCTGCGGAATGTTAATAAATGCGGAATGAATATTATTCGCTATTTCGAAAAAATGTTAATCCAAATACACAGACAAACACAAAACACAGTACGCAGTATTAAACAATTGAATTACTATCAATTCTGAGAGCATTGATAATAATTCGATTGTTTAATACTGTGTGTCTAGAACACAAAACTTAGGATTTAAAAAATCCTTAGACTGTGTAAATGAAAATGCAATTTATTGTTTTTATGTAATTAATAATAAGGTTTGTATGTATTTGAGGCAATTTAGATTCAAAATACTTTTGGATGTTAAGTCGTTAACTTACCAATAAATCTGCAACATTTTCAAAAAGTTAAGCAAATAGTCATTAAATCCGATTTTGTTGCTTATCATAGGTTTATTAATCTACAATATAATATACTTATAGAGGACAATTTTTAGATCTGATATCAAAATCTGATATGTAAAAAGACAAAACATTAGTGTTTTGTCTTTTTACATATCCATAGACGGACTTAAGCAAAGAAAGCATAGACTTTAAGCAAATCTGAATTATACGACCTTGCCTGGCTTAACGCCATACATTAAAGGGTGTCTCAGTAAGAGTGCACTTTTTAAATTTAGAATTTTTCGTGCAGGTGAAATTTGACAGCTGTCACCTATGTTTATTTCGATAATAATGCGATTATTAAAATAGAGCGCTTTTCAAAAGAACGACGCATTATAATTGTGCAAAACTTATTACAAAAATGCGCAAAGTTACGCTGAAACCGCTTGCAAACTTTGCCAAAATTTCAGTCGGCATTCGAAGAGGGGTCAAAAAATTAAAGAAACTGGGTCGATTATTAATATTATGAATTTTTATGTCAACATACCGGTCGCTCTCTCTTAAAAACATTGCTGCTGTAAAAGAGAGTGTCGCCGAAAACCCAAAAACATCAATTCGGCATTGTTCTCAACAAGTTCAAATTTCACAAACCACTACGATGCGTAGTGGTTTGTGAAATTAATTAAATTAATTTTGACAAAAGATCTCCACCTTCATGCGTACTAGATTCAGCTAACTCAGGAGCTCAAACCAGCAGACCATGGAAAGCGCCGGCAATTCGTTCAATGGGTAATGGAGCAAAGTGAAGTCGTTGCCAATTTTTCAAAAAAGTCGTCTACTTCGATGAAGCACATTTCCATCTGAATAGCCACGTGAATACACAAAATTGACGAATTTGGGACTCAGATCATCCTCATGTAATCCATGAGAAACAAATACACCCACAACTGTCTGGTTCGGATTTTGGTCAGGCGGCGTGATTGGGCCTTACTTTTTTGAAGATGAGGCCGAAATTGCAGTTATTACATTAATATGATAACGGAGTTCTTGTGGCCTCAACTGGACGGCATGAATCTGGACAACATGTAGTTTCATCAGGACGGCGCCACCTGCCACACCGCGCATGAAAAAATCGACTTATTGCAGCAACGATTTCCAGAACACATTATCTCACAAAAATTCTGATGTGAACTGGCCACCAATATCGTGCTAATCTACGCCATGCGATTTTTTCTTTGGGGTTTTGTGAATTCTTGGGTTTATGCGAATAAACCAGAAACAATTCCTGAGCTCAAATCAGAGAGAGAGTCATCGAAAATTTCATGAAAAGAGTAATGGCCGGTCATCAGACCCGTGAGGGCTTTTTGCCGGATATTTTATTCCATACTTATTCGGAATATGTCCTCTTTACAATCCAATAAAATATCACAACTCTTTCATAAAATACGTGTTTTTACTTTAAAATGAAAAAGTGCACTCTTAATGAGACACCTTTAGTATGTAAAAAGAAGAAAGTAGCCGGAAAGTCTGATGACCTAGCTATGCTTATGCACTACCTACTTGTATACATGCACAAGAACAAGAATTATGAGGAAAATTAACCGTGCCCTCGTGAATATTGATTTAATTTTTTAACTTGTTAGAAAACCGATCAGTATTTTATCGAGTCGGTTTATATGACTAGTTCTTACAGCAGCAGGTTTGCTTGCATTTATATAGAATTTGTGAACCATTTAAATATCGTTTTTACACCCCGACGCAAAAAGAAGGGTGTCATAAGTTTGACTTGTCTATTTTTCTGTAGCGTCTTACATCCTAAAG
This sequence comes from Arctia plantaginis, assembly GCA_902825455.1. Taxonomy (NCBI): domain Eukaryota; kingdom Metazoa; phylum Arthropoda; class Insecta; order Lepidoptera; family Erebidae; genus Arctia; species Arctia plantaginis. The sequence goes on from CADEBD010000348.1 coordinate 2,485,769, forward strand.
ACTGGATACGTTTTTTTTTTAGTTTAAAACATGACGAGTTCGAGATGTTTTTTAGCTTTAATTTATGAAGATCTGTACTGGCGTTTAATAACTATCAGCTTATTTAATAGTTGACAAAAGGGTCTGACTAACTTTGATTTGAAATTTGGTGAACTGTTATTTTATTATTTATTTACACGTTTGCGGGATGCTAAATTCCTCAATAAATTACAGCAGATATAGCGTGTAGGGTGATGATTTTCTAAGTTAAAGGTTACTTACAAGGGTTGCAATGGTTTTCTAAGGATTTTTTTCACTCCCAGAAATGTGTATGCAAAATTTTATGATGAGTGGTTAAATATAAGTATTAATATTATTAGTAATAAAATTATTAAAATTAACCACTCATCATGTTCAATGTATAACGTTTTTCACTTTTGATCATGTTCTTGTGCATAGGTCAAATATTTGTTTTGTTGCTTTTGTTAGTACCAAATGGGCAGTCGATTTGAGCAGACTATATATTATTCCTATGTCGCATTAATATAAAACAGTATTAATATGAGAGTATTGGAGGGAGGTCCCTAGCTACTACGCGAACCAACGCTGACTGTCTAATTCCTTGTTATCAGATATGTTGAAGCGTAAGTAATCATATGTTAGTAAAATATGTCAAGAAAATGATTGAAGGCAAAAGCAAACTTTGTGTATAAATATTACGTTTTACTCATTTCTGTTTAGCGAAAATAAGCAATTTACTATATCGAATGATGTTCCTAAGAAGTAATTGATGTTTATTTTACAGACTACATTTAAATAGGGGTAGTTTTAATATATTCTGTTAAAACGAGATAAAGGAGATAAATTAATAATTCAAAGCAAAGGATCAATCATGGAAGTAACTAATTTAACTTGAATGAATAGAAGTTCGCTAAAAACTAGAACCGATGTTTACCAAAGCGGTCCTATTCGACCCTTCTGGAAGGTAAAGGGTACACTTTATTAGAGACTGTGGCAATATTTAACAGCTATAAAAGGCCCAGACGGTAGTTTTCAGCTACACAGACACACAATACATATGTATACATATAATACCTGAACAAATCTTTAAATAAGTTAACCTTAATTTCATGGAAATTCCATACAGCTTTCTGTAGAAAAATTTCTGCACACTCAGCGAATGAATATCTACGTGACGGGAAAACTGAGTTAAAAGAATATGTGCCATTCTTGTTCTCCTCTGTACCTGAGCCAATAAGCCAATATAGACACATGAAAATCTCCAGCAAACATCGACATTCCTGTTGGTGACTTTTGGTGAGGTTCTAGAAAGATTATTTTGGCACCAATAAAATTATTATCTAGTCTATTCTAGAGGTAGTGGCAATCGGTAACAGAAGAATGATCACATTATACCTATATTAGAAATTAATAATTAGTACTTAAAAAAATACATTCAAATAAAGACAAGAAGATAAAATCTTTATAGCGTGCAAAAAATGTATTCGTAGATAAAACGAGTTCTTATTTAAAATTAAGTAATACCTTCTTTAGATAATATAGATGAAAAAAATAACAGGTCAAAATACATTATATAATAGAGAACTTTACACTTTATAAATAGACTGTACTCTTTTTTTCATATGTGCAATGAAACCTATACATAAGTTATTCTTATAAGGAAAAGATGAACTTATTTAATGTAAGACAGATAAATTTATTGCAATCGTTCCCTAAACATCAAAAGATAAGTAATATAAAATGTTTCATAATGTAAAAGATATAAAAAATTGCTATCTTGGCCCATTAGTTGATTTTTATTAAACCAATAAAATCAAAGGCAATGGACCTTTAATTTTTTTAGGTTATGTAAATATTTTGGTAGGATACACTAAGAAATTTGTAATAAAAAGGTAATTAAATATTGGTAATTACCCTGGTATTCTTAAAATATTTTACACTACGCGAAAATATACAAGTTAACATTATATAATTTGTGTAAGCGTTTTTAACAATTGCTGGTATCTTTTAGTATAATTCAATTTTACTATCGCCTGCAAATAACAAACCACAAGCAACTAAACTAAAATGTACGAAAAGTAAACCTAGTCAGTCAAAAGATCGGTCAGAGGTTCACTGTCTATAGTACCAATTAGATTATATAGATTGATAAATTGAATCAATGTTCTAAGAGACTCAGGATACAAAAAAAAATCGTCAAAATATAAACATTTCGACACAGATTTCCTCATCACCCTAAAGTAGACTGGAAGAAAATTCCTGGGTCATAAAGTTCGCCATTATATACATTTAATTTTTTGAATAAAACCTAGAATAATTTCATAATTATATTATTATTTTTATAGACAAGAGGGCAAATGAGCATAAGGGGCACGTGATAGAAAATGACTACTGCCCCCAAGACCACTTGCAATTCAGTATAAATGTAAAAGTGAGATTGTTTGTTTGTTACGCTTTCATGCCTAAACCACTAAACTGATTTTAAAAAGTTAAGAAAGCCACATTATCAGCGAGTAACATAGGCAACTTTTTACCGCGATATCCAACATACACGCGGGTGCAGGAGGGGACAAAAGCTAGTAAAATAAATAAACATGAGGTTTGAAATTATAAACTTATTCCATCAAAACCTTTGCACAAAATTCCTTCAAACAACATGACAAAACATGGTCAGGCCATTAGTCTGCAAGGATGTTTGCACTCCCCATCTAATGGTTTTGTGTACTCGCAATATATTGTCTGCACAACTTTTATTGCACGCCGAGGTTATTTAAACGTCCGAAGGGGGAACCTTATAATTGGACTCTCCTTCTTGGAGTCCGCATTCAACCGTAACGAGATTTAAAGCCATCATTTCAAACGTGATTTAAATTGGCTATTATGAAAGTCGTTAATATTTTTGAAGATTTTCCTCAATATTTCTAGACCACTGTTAGCGTCTGTCAGTTTGGCTGTCAGTGATAAACCACGTAATGCATTTTATGCGTTTTTTAACTATCAGTAAGATACTTTTTTAAGTTTTGTTTATGTATTTAAAAAACGTAATTAATTTTTAATTTAAGTTAATAATACATTTAGTAGGCCATAACCTCCTTTCTAAGGAGAGGCTTATGTCCAACAGTGGACTATTAAAGGCTGTTGTTGATGATGATGACGAATTAAACCTAAACCTTACGAGATAACCTAAAGCATGTCGGGTCGCTAGTTAGAATATAAATAACATGAAAAAACTGTAAAACATTATAAGCGGGCTGTAATACGAAAGCCAGGTCGTAAAACCCAATTATATAACTATTTAACAACATTTTATTCATGAAAAGTCATATTCAAACGCGAGAACGACATCACAATGTAAAAATATATCATATTAACACAAACTTTTCCTATTTAGTATAGCCCCGGGGCGAGTTGAGAACTCCCACCATTTACTCGCTCTTGAATTACCATTTGTGAGACTATACTCCAAAATATTGTGGAACTTTTATTTAAACGTCAGTGCCAAGCTTTACTTCGCCCGACCTTTGTGTAGATTATGTTGCGGACTTCTTCCTCCAACTTTAATGTAAATAACAGCAATTTGCAGATTGTCTGTCTACTATAAATTCAAGTTTTTTTTTGGTGTGGATAATGACGTTACGTCTATTTTTTAAACTTAACTTTTATTAGTAATAGAAGACAATTTGAATTCCAATTGTATTATTGTAAATCAAAATAATGGTATATTGTGTGGTAATACTTTATTTGGTTTTTTTAATACCATTTTTTTTTAACTTCTCTGCATCACCTGTTTCTGCGTCACTCAATGATTCATTAGTAGAGAATGCCTTCGGCAGTAAGTCCAATATATGAATTTGTACATTAAGTTTTTTAACTTAATATTTTAAATATTAGCTTTTATTTTTAGAAGCTAAAATTTAAAATATTAAATAAAATATAAACCTTCTCATGTATATCACATAATGTAACACCAGTTAATTAAATGTTTATAAATAACAATTATAAAGAGGTAAGGTTTGTGAGTTTGTCTGTTCAGGGTAATCCCCTGTACTACTGATCCGATTTTGATAATTATTATCACTTTTAGAAAGGCATATTATCCCTAAATGCTATAGACTACTTCTTATCGCGCTAACCGACATACTACTCTGTCAAGAAAGTACCGGGAAAATATGAATAATACACAAAATGTTTGTTATTCATCAAAATTTATTTTATCATCTTCAAAGTATGCTCCTTCAGAAACGATACACTTACGCCAGCGAATAATCCAATTATCAAAACATTTTTTAAACACTGTTGCCGGAATTTAGTTCAGTTCTCGTCGCGAATTCTCCTTTATGTCTTTTACCGATTGAAAAAGGGTGCCACGAAGTGGTAATTTGAGTTTAGGAAAAAGAAAGAAGTGGCTGGAGCCATATCTGGTGAATCTGGTGGTTGCTCGATGATATTTGTTGAGTGTTTGGTCAAAAATTCGTTCACAATGATGGCTTTGTGTGAAGGTGCATTATCGTGTTGCAAAATCCAAGAATTTTCTTTCCACAAATCTGGCCTTTTTCGTCGAATTTGCTCTCTTAAATGCCGCATAACGCTCAAATAATATTCTTTATTTACCGTTTGACCTTCCGGCAAGAACACCGCTATAGTCGAAGAAAACAGTCAACACGACTTTGACTTTTGATCGACTTTGGCGTGGTTTTGTCGGTTTCGGTTCAGTTGGAAGGCGCCACTCCGAAGCTTGTTGACTAGTTTGCATGTAAAACTCGTAAACTCACTTCTCGTCGCCAGGAACAATGCGTTAGGAATTCATTAATGCTGGGTCGGAATTGACTCGTTCTAGCATGTCCTCAGTGACTCCCATGCGATTGAGTTTTTTGAGAAAATTCAGGTCTTTTGGGACTAGCCGAGCCATGTTTCATATCCAAATGATTAGTTAAAATGGTACGGATCGACTTGTGAGATACGGAAAGTTCGGCGGCTATCTCTCTCAAAGTTAAATGAGGATTTTGTAGTCACTATTTCCTTCACTTTTGCTATGTTAACTTCAGTTGCAGACGTTAATGGCCTACAAGAGCGAGGCAAACCTTCCATCACATCTCGACCGCTTTTGAACGCTTTGCACCACTCATAAGCACGTGTTTTTGATAAAGTCGATTCACCGTAAACCTTCTGTAACATTTTCAGTAACTCCGAACACGAAATTCCATTGGCGGTGCAAAATTTAAGACAAACTCTTTGTTCGATGTTTTTGTCCATTATGAAATTCGTAATACAGACTAGATATGATATAACTAAAAACAGCACTGTTTTTGATATCAATAAAAGATGCAACTCAAACTCCGCGCCAAAATGGAAAACAGTTGTGCCAATCTAACAACAAAAAAAAAAAAAATTTTTAATTTGGAACTATAAACAAATCATCCATTCCGTGCCGCGAGCAAAAGCATAATATAGCGAGTAAAAAAAATGCACAAACAGTTAAATAATTATATCTCATGGTTGATAATGTTTAATTCAAGTAATTTATGTACCAGATATCGTTAATAGATTATTATAGCCTGTTTTTTTACACGCTTTATATTATTAGCTTCACTTGTATGTTTGTAACCGACTCCTTTGGGCTTGATTTTGACTGACTTTAAATGGTCAGAATTCGTTCAAACTTTGTAGATATAACGAGGACCGATGACAATACACTAATTTAAAAAAAAAAAAAAAAATATAAAACTAAAAAACACTCTTTCTATAGGAAACGAAACTAAAAAATAGAATTCGTTAAGATTCCTATTATTTTTTTATAATAATAGGAATCTTAACAATACAATTACGGTAATAAGGAATTATTATTTAATTATTATTATGTTATTTTTATCATACGAAATATTAGGTTTATCAATCTCAGTAAATTTTCAAATACTATTTCTCACCTTTAAAATAGGATTTCACAAATTTTACAAAAAATGTTATCGTTTTAAGTGATTTCCAATGTCTACTCTATGTCTATAAAATATGACAACCCTTTTCGATAACAGCCTGTATATTACACCCTTATTTGACTAAGTAACACATACTGATGAGACGTGATTGCATGTCACGACGCCATTCTACCAGTCGTTTGAATTACTATTTGACGATCAACATTGTGCGCGGTACTGAATACATAATTCTCAATGTTCTGGCAAATTGTTAGAATATTAGAGACACATATACATATAACACTAACACAGAATATATGACAACGAATATTATGAAGAATGTATTAGTACTTAATAATTATACTGTAAGCGTCACGATAGAATAAATATGATATACTAAGTCATGTGATTATATAAGCTAATTATAAGTTATTTTAATTTAGTAAAATTGAGTTATTTGAATATTATAACACCCCCATCGATGATAATAAATATCGTTACGTACATTTATTTTTGGTAGCAACGGTAGCAGCATTGTAAACTGTCACCTGGTGGTTCGCGTCTCGGTAGCGGGGCTTTACACGGTTAGCGTTAGGCGGTGACAAGTAGCCAGTGCAATATTTGTAAAATAAATTAGTTAATATTCAAGAAAAATGTCGATTTGAAATTAAACATACTTTTTTTGTAAATACATACATATTATACATAGAAAGCACCCAAACTCTGAAACAAATATTTGCAGATCAAAACAAACATTTGGTGCGAGATACAGAGCTACGCAGAACAACAGCACTGCAGAGAGAAGGAAAAGTTGACACCAACCCGTCTGACCAGCGTGGTATAGTAGGCTAAAACATCCTTCTTAAGGAGAGGCTTATGTGCAGCAGTGGACTATTAAAGGCTGTTGATGATGATGATGATGAATATTCAAGTGATCCTGTAATTTTTCTGAATTGAAGACCTCAATACTTAAATACCTAGAGTAAATAAGTACATTGATGCAAAAGTTATATACAAATACAAATTGTGTCTAAACTCCGATCTAGTAGTATTCTTTGAGTAGATTATTTACAAAGGTAATACTCTTTTCGACTATCCTATCTTTAGATAGGAAACAGCTCTAATCCTGTGCTTTGTAAACGTACATTTTCTTCTTTCTATCGAAATCCTGCAGGAAATACAAATGCACTCTTTATCTAAGGAACCATTATCCGTTTTACTTGCACTCTATTGTAAACAGTCTCCGACATATCCTTCCATCGTTTTTCAAACTATGATCTTAAATGTTTCTAGATTTTCAACATTCGGAATTCCCCAGTGTTCGCAAAACTTTTAAAGAATACAAGAAAAGTCAATTATAGGAAGATGGAGTGACTATGCTTTACAAACAGCCACACGCGACTTCCCATTGAATCTCATAAAATTTTCTCAAGAATTCTTCTTTAACGCTGTTAGCTATTTAAAAAACATTTACGAGAACAAGAACAATCATTCGCTGAATTTCCACTAAGCTCTTTATTGGGAGTTTGGATAATTTGTTAAAATTTTAGGTCTTGCCTAATCGAAAAATGTTTAAAGATGAAAAATTCAGAGAACATTTTACAACTTCGTGTTTAAGTACTTTTCAGGTAAAAACTTTTCCTAAATAAACCCACCTTATAATTTGACATTTATATACTGCATAAGTTATTTCTGTCTTACAGCACACTAAACTAAATTATACGAAATCATTAACTTTGTCAAAATATCCTTGAATACAATGAGTACTTGACTATATTGTAGCACCAAATTCTGTAACGGAATGCAAAGCAACCCCGAGTCAGACTGTTACTATGTTAATAACATCGGCTTGTGAAAAATGAACAGAAGGACAATTGTCGTAATTAAAGTTCTAGCTTAATTCAGTTCCGATCAACTGTCGGTCTCAGAACTGTAATAAAAGGTATTATAAAATATTGTTTATAATATATTTCGGACATTTGACACGCAATGCCACTAGTTTCAAAGTAAGCAGAGCTTATACTATGAAAGTAAATTGACTGATACTTACAGACTTTTTTTTGTAAATACATACATACATATTATATATAGAAAACACCCAAACTCTGAAAAAAATATTTGCAGATCAAAACAAATATTTGGTCCGAGACCTCAGCAAGGCAGTCGCATACGCTACCACTGCACCACATTGGCAGTCAAATTAAACATTCAACTTTGCCTGTAATGTGATTTTATCGTATTGTAACCAAAAATGGAATCAATAATCTGCTAGTCTTAGTTATACCTTACTATTTTATTACGAAAATACCATTTATGACAGTTGGTCGGAACTGAATTATAACCGAAATACTACAAGAATCGGCTTTCAGATTTGACGTTCTTCGATAAAAATCTGACATGTGTATCTATTTTAGAAAAATATATTACATATTGCGGACCACACGGAGATACATAAACACATTTAACAACCACGCTAGACTTTACTTTGCAGATTCAATTACGATTAAAAACAATCCACTATGGTGGTCTTTGTGCAGTAATCTCTCTTTGCCACTGGAAACTAACGTTCGAACCAGATACTTAATACTACGATTCAAGCTTTGAACGCGTTCATTTCCTATCTCACACTCCGATAAAATTAATTGACCGCATGCTCTAAAGGATCAACTTTATTAGTTCAATATTAAATTGCCGTGGCGATCTGCAAATCAGATAAGAAAATATTTTTTCTGCATTCCTGCAATTATGTTAGTATTCCTGTTAGCATGTACGAAGGTATATATATATATATATATATATATATACACCTATAAAATATACACCTATATATAAATATTATAGGTTACTCGCCATTCACCAGTATTCTTCATACCCTAAAACAACATGTAATGCCTATTGGAAGTGCTTTCACGATCAGATGTGCTTTATTGCCGTTAGAGGTTTCTTTGAGAAAGTCATTTTGTGGTAGGATTTTAGCCGGTATTATGCCGAACATCTGTGTAGATCTAAAATCTATATATTAATATAATATTAATAAAAGACTTCTCACAAACCCAAAGAAAAGTAGTGGTTACTAAACTGAATGTTAGCTGCCACTGCGCTATTAATCCTCGTGAACTTCATTCGTACAATATAAATACACGTTGTGAACTCTAATAATTATCGATTTCCTTATAATACCTTCGAATCCTTGATCTCTGTATTGTACAGAATTCCATTTTGGTTCGATGAACCTTGTCATTAATAACTAGTAAACTGTGTACGCCTCAATTTTATGCTCCGATACCTCTTTGTGGTTTGCGTGTAGGAAAATATCGTGTTAATTTAATGAAGGTATAATCTACTGCGGTTAGATAATTCGATTAAGGATTTATCACCCTAAATTCAGTTAAAAGCATTCTGTAAGTTATTAATTACTAGCTTTTCACCGCGGCTTCACCCGCGAGTATGTCAGTTATCGCCTATGTCCTTCCTCAAGAATTATTCATGCCAAAGTTCATCTAAATCAATTCAGCAGTTATCGATTCCCCATGCAAACTTCCTCCAACCTTTTCACTTCCTTAAAGTAGGATTTTTGTGATAAAAACTATATAATGTCCTTCCCTGGGACCCAAACCAACTCTATACCACATTTCATTTAAAGCCGTTCAGCAGTTTAAGCATGAAGAGGTAACAGACAGACAGACAGATAGACAGACATACTTTCGCATTTATAATATTAGCATGGATCGAAACCTTAAATTCTCAATAGATATAGTTATTAGTCAACATGAAAATTTTATTTTTAAGACCATAGAAGTTTAGAGGTTTGATAAGGCAAACGAAAATCTTTATTAAATTGTCCATACTTATTACTTACTACTTTAATTTTTATAAAAAAATTGTGCTAATTTTAGATAATTTTATTGATAAAGTGTGTTTTTAGTTAAATTCAAGTTATAAAAGTCTACCTAATAATTAATCACTTCCTTATAAAAATATAAGGCTTATAAATCATAAATAATTTATTAAAAATGAAGTTGAAAAGTTGACTTCAGACAATACTAACAAAGAGCACTTTTTTTTCTGTGCGGAAATCCCCTCGTACCACCAATCGGTGGCTATGTCGGACTCGAACCGACTAACAACCGTACGCCGTCTCAAGTACCAGTAGCCGAGGTGTACCCTAGAAAGGAAATCTCTGGTGCCCTGACGTAGCTCGGGCCATCTACGGCGGGTAGATGACCCTTCCTGTGTTCCTTACGTGCTCCAGAAAGGGGGAGCACGCTCTGCAACGCGTCTTGCCACCACCCTGGCCTGCTTTTGCTAGGGTGATAGGTGGCCTCATCTGTCACCCGGAGGACGGAGGTCGTTCTGAGGAGTCGTCTGCGGTACCTGGCCCGTTCTCGAGCTTGGCGGGCCGTGAGAGTTCTAAACCTCTCCCGGTCCCGCTCCGCCATCTCTTTCGCAAGCATAACTTGCTCGCAGAAGGAGACGGCAGAGTTTAATCACAATCATGTTATAGAGAACTCTCACTCTGATGGCCGCCACGAGTGGAGCGCCGTGTCCATCCTTTCCCAGTTATCACCTGCGTCAGCCGGTATGAGAGGGTCCCGTGATGCCTCACGAGCCAATCCTCCATGACGATTTTCTTGACTCACTCTTCACTCGCTGCGGTTGTCGCAGTAGTGCGATGTTCCTGGCCCTCAGGGCCCCTGCCCATACTGGGTCCATAAAGGGCCATGGACCGCACAACCCCCGAGTCTCCTGCACTAACAAAGAGCACTAAAAATTAAAAATAATTACAAATCTAATTGAAAAAACTAAAATGAGTGCGATCCTCAATAGGTTACATTATTTATAATAGCAATATATAAGTTCTAGTCTATTTGAAGCCAGAGAAACAAGCTAAAACACGTAGTCAGGGCTGTAAATCTTTGGGGTTTAGCTCGATTTTTCTGGGATGGGACCACTTTGACAGTATACTCTTTCGAAAACTAATATAATTTTAATAATCGGTCCTCAATTAACGGAGATATCGCTTAACAAACATATAAAAAAAACATACAGTCGAATTGAAGATGATTGAAGAACTTGAATTGAATAGAGAACCTGTTCTTTTGTGTTTTTGAAGTCGGTTAAAAATAATAGTATTTTTGGACATCTAAGACAACAAAGTTATCCAATATTTTGCAAAAATCAGTTTGATAAAAATGTAACAGGTATACATACGTGACAGAGAAAAAACATTTTAAACAGCAATATCAGAAAGAAAATTGTGTCACGGTTGTACCCCCAGAGGCGGAAACAAATACGTTGCAGTGGAACAAAGGAGGGTAGAATGTAAAATCGAAATGTGGCCCGTGTGCGCCCAGTCACGCGATAAACGAACTCAGCGTTTAAAATGTCAGGAGGTTCGGGGCACAGAAGTGAAGCTCATCAATCAGTCCCCAATGCATTATGACTTGCAACACACAATACTTGTTTGTACATGAAACTTTAGGATTTGAAAGTTAAGATGGTTTAGAGAACTAGTCTAGAGACTATAGAAGATAGACACTCGGATTGTGCTAAGAAATTGTAAATTTTCATGCAAAAGTTTCGTTCTATTCGACAGAGGCAATGAGGTAAATAGGACTTGTTAAGATTCTTAAATAATTTAGAGTAATATATATGCCTTATTCATGGTAAAATCAAATATAATACTTCAATAATAAAATACATAATACTTTTTTATCGAAAATGCAAGAAAACCATATAAGACAAGAGCATATAAACACTGCGTATCCAGTTGTCTTATACAGCTAACAGATTAAAACTTCTTGAATTCCGTTTTTATTTTAAATATTCAGTACTTTTAAAATATTTGGATATGTATGTACAAAATTGATGAACAAGATACTATTATTTAAGTTTATATGCTATGGCATTAAAAAAATACACACACAATCTACTACTTATAAATAAACCATTGTTTTTTTAAATGTTACTGTGAAAAGCAACGTCAGAATGATGGGTTTCCTGTGAATGTGCCATAATTATATATTTTTTGTGTATAACTCTCGTCGAGACGACCCATATGACCAAGACACTCCGAAGGTAATTGTGATTACGGTCATGTCAAGATATTCGAACAAAGACATATGCATATAAATATTTCATTGAGTTATAATGATGAATTAGTTCAATGCGTATGTATGTATGATATACGTTACCGCGGTGCTTAGTGATCAATGGAAAAATCAATAAAAATACCAACTATACTAAACAATCAATAAAATTTTCAGCGGTTATTTTAGTAAATGCAATGTAACCATCAGATGTGATTTCAGAAAGTTAAAAATGCATTAATCTGATTTTACATCTCTTGCCAAGTATATGTTACGTTGTTACAACTAACGTTTCAGGTACACTTATATTATTTTTTATTCCAAATATATTTAGAACTACGAGAAAACTCAGTTCTTTAACTTTGAAGGAATCTTTTTTTTTTTTAATTTTAATTTAAAACACACTAGTGACTTTAGTTAACAAAGGTTAGAGCGGTTGGTATATTGCAAATTGAAGAAACACAAGCAATACAAAATGTTTGCCCTGTCACAGCACATAGCTCACATGGGGTGTATAATAAAAATGTAAATTGGCCAAGTAAAACGGTTGCGAATAGCACGTACAATGCAGGCTTAAACTTGGTAAATCTATTCATAAATTACTGGAATAACGCTTATCTGCACGCAATATATTTGGATAGATGAGTTCGAATTTAACCCTGTTTAAATAATTATGCCAAACTTACAGTATAAGAGAGAATATTCTTTTTATATTTACACAATATTCTTCGTTTTAGACTGATTAAAAAACGATTTATTTTTTTCTTTCTTTCTTTTTAAGTAGACAACTAGGAATATATCCAGTGTCGTGGGGGACTTCACAGAAATACATGAAACTGACACAAAGAACACCCAGACTTGTCCTAGTGACCCAATATTGTCCTATGTGGAGATCAAAACTACAACACTCGGTGCAGTAGAAAGTGAGGTGACCGCTTAAACACTGAAAGAAAATACATCAATAACTAGAGAAAAGGTAACAATAATAAATTTCCACAACTGATGGTCAGCAACAAAGTTGATACCGATGAACAAGAAAAAACGTCGTACCTAGATTTTTTCCACAATACTTAATTATAACCACTTCACAACAAATCCTTATCTCAACTATTATCGTGATAACATACCTACTAAATATTATCTGGACAATTGTTAGTAAATGGTTTTCTTTTTTCAAATGATTCGTTCGTCAATTGTTTATCAAATACGAATGTTTAGTCTTCAAAATTTGACTAATTGTTTATTTGTTCAAGAAAATACATGTTTGACATATATCACGTAATTCACGCTGGTTAGTTTTTTCTATCTTAAATAAATCGCATTCATTTACATATTTTAAAATTCGTTATCAAGAAAATTACTAGCATATTTTCTATAGCTAAAGAAATTAATTTAGATTGTACGGAAAATTACTCAAACTTAGCTAATGAATGTCATATTCAAAAGTCGTTTTGAAAAAAGGTCCCTCTCATATTAAATCGAATTTTATCACTTGGACGAAATTGCTTTCTATTTAATAGGTTGAAATTACTTATATTCGATAAATAATTTAAATTAAAATATTTCATTACATTAACTTGTTTTACATAAGTCACTGATCAAAGAAGACTATTACCTTCTACTAAGAAAGTTTCTGTGAAAGGTTCTGTGGGCCATCCATCACCCAACTTGTCAGCCGTGCGTTGTCAATCATATTTCCCAAAGCCCAGTGGTGACCCCAATTCCCAGCAATATTTATGAAAGGCAATGATCATACCACATGAAATATAAGGCCTTAATTCTACTTTCACCTGCATTAAATCCTATCGTGGAGATTTCGGTCTTTAAAGAGCAAGTGATGATGTCATATCCGCGCAGCCCAGTTGACTTATGTACTTAATATAAGCTGTCAGAAATGGCATTTGGAATAGGGTTACAGTGTACGGAATAGGTAATAAGACCTGTGTTATATTATGAACATATTTTTCTACGAGTATACTATTAATATAGTCTTTCTTCATCAACCAACAGCCTTTAGTAGTCTAGTAGTAGGCTAGACATAGGCCTTTCCTTAGAAATGTGGTTTTGGCCTACTATACTACGATGGCCAAAGTTTATTTTTTTTTGTTAGTTAAGCTTTAACGCGTAAACCACTAAACCGATTTAAAAAATCTTTCACCAATAGAAAGCTACAGTCCCGTGACGCCTCTCGAGCCAATCCTCCATAACGGGTCTTACCGCCGCGATGACGGCGTGCCCGGCGCTCGGTTGCCCGAGTCGTTCCTTCCACTCATCTATCACCCCTAGGCTTGCGCTAATGGAGGATAGTTCAGTGACTTTCGGCGCCTGAGCTGCCTGTGGTAGCTGGCCCGTTCTCGGGCCTTGTGGGCCGGAATAGTTCTAAGCCTCTCCTGGTACCGCTCCGGCCGCTTCCTCCTCTAATGAATGGCTTCATTAGAGGAGGAAGCGCCCTAACCCGTTATAACCTATACGTTACCCTAACTACCTTGTACAACTGTTTAAGTACAGACTTTTGTGTGGTCAAGTTTAATAGATATATTGTGCGACTACACTAAACAATAATAGATACGAGGTAGTCCCATCCTCTCCATGGTCACCACAGATAATGAGTAAAAGATTTTAAAGATTTTTTCTTAAGTCACAAATAGGTTAGTTTAAATTATAATCTAGTACACATGTTTATTGTTTTATTTTCAGTCACAAGTTTTACGAGTACATCTTAGTTTCAAAACAATAATGCCATGTTAATGAATTATATAAAGAGACTATTCTTTTTAGGAACATATCAGAAGGCTACTTTTACCTGTAATTTCATAATATAAGTATTGTTTTATATTTTTAATAAAAAGACACAATAAATGTTGTTCACAAATTTGATTTAAATTTTGTTTCTAAATTAATATTATTAGCAAAAACTAGTACGATGGATCCACACCTCACATCGTTTAATTTCTTTATTGTCTTGTTTCCTATACAACTAATGCTGTTATTACACTTTTTCACTCTTAAATTAGTATGACTTCAAAATGCCATTTTTAATGTTGCATTGTCATGTAGCGGTGGTGGTTCAGGCTGTCGATAGTATTTTTCATAAATATTGTCCCAGAATCGAGCTCGTTTTTCTAAAAGTATGTCACCTAACTTCACAAATTCACCAAAAGACATGTGCGGAGTTCTATTTACACTTGTTGGTGGCCAAGTCATTGGTAAAGACCATTTCTTTGGAATTGGTTCACTGAAAATTAAGAAAATTAAGTTACTTATAACAGGAACTATTTTTATAAACAAAATTTCTGAATTAAAGTAAAACTTCGAGCTCCTCTCTAGCATTAAACTGCTCGTTTAATAACTTTGATAAAAATTATGAAAAGAAAAATACTTACCCTGTAGTGATGAAACCATACCACATTTTTCTTATTATCTTCCTTAAAATTGTAAATTTAGTAGTTACATTTTTCGGTTTCACATCATCAAATACAGCAAGCGATTGGGCACAATGGTTAGCCCCACGAACTGTAGTATGCGCTATGTAAGGATCATTTTCATCCGTATACGTGTAATGATATAGATATATTTGTCGATTACCAGCAGCTACATTAAGACTCACTGATCGTAATGCAGGTGACGTAAACATAACATCTGTAATGTAGTCAACGTAAGCCAGTATGGAATTGTCATCTATAGGTTTTTCTGTAAAGTAAAACTCTTTAACTTGCTTTGTAATATGTTCCCTTTCCTGGTCATTGTCAAATTTCAAATCAGGTGGTAAGTAGTCTGTAAAATTCAGATTCATTGCTGATTTCAATAAATCGAAGAAAGGCAATCGTACTAAGCCTTCCATGTTTGTGAACCCGTACAACATAGGGACTTTCATATAGTCACCACTCTTTAATATATTTATTGGAGTATCATGAAGAAACATCTCTTCACCAACATCGCGCTCAACACATGGTACAAAAACAAAACTAGAATCTTTTCTGTAGACGAATGCCTCTTCGGTAAATTTATGGTATAATAAACTTTTGTAAAACTTTTCTAAAAAAAAAATATCGTCCACATTTGTAAAATTCAAAGTTCTGGCATATGTCTTAGCAATATCTAACGGCTTCAATTGAATAGCAAATTCAGCAAGATTAGAACCACTTTCAATTATAACTTTATTAAAAAGACCCATAGCAGATTTTGAAAGTATCAAAAGATCTGCAGCAACAGCACCTGAACTATATCCTGAGACTGTAACGTCATAAGGGTTACCACCGAAACTAGAAATATTTTTTTTCAACCACCGCAACATAGCTATAATGTCTTTCATACCAGCGTTGCCGGGGACATCTTTAGTACCCAAACAAAGGAACCCGATAACCCCCAGACGATAGTTGAAAGTAACAGTAATTATTCGTTTGCTTTGCATCAAAGATAGTGCTTTTCGTCGATTACCAGCGCCAACCTGAAAAGCACCTCCATGAATAAACACGACCACTGAAAGATTATTTTCTTCAGTATCCGGCACATAAATATTTAATATGAGGCAATTCTCTTGCATTGTCCTCTTTTTTACAAAAATGTCTGTACCAAAGTCTGGTTGAGGGCAAATTATTCCTTTGTCGACTGCTTCGAAGGTGTCTGTCCAGTTTGGTGGTGGAAGCGGTGCCTACAAGTGTATAAAATTAAAAACAAACATTAATCACAAAACCATTAAAAAATTAAAGATATAATCAAAAACCACCTTGAACTTATCCGATCCAGTAGGCGCTGTAGCATACGGTATACTATAAAATGCGTACACGTCTTCAGACTCTTTGTACCCACGAATTGGTCCTTGTGCAGTAATGACAAAATTTCGCTCATCTTCAGTACCTAAAATAGACGTTACCAAATACGACATAACAACTGAACACCACCACATAGTCTCTGACACGGTATGAGACTTATGAAAGACTACGTGTATGTAACATAAGTGTCATGTTTTATACTAGTTCTTCAAGTATCACAACAGATCTTGGCATCATTGTCGTTATTAATAACAAACAAATACGTGGAATCCAGTCATTGTTAAGGTGATTATTATACATTTAATAAGTGGTGTTATGTAATTCCAATACAAACACAACATAAACCAGATTTTTTTATATGTCGTCCTGTTATTGGAAAAACCGACTATATGACCAAATTGTCAAAACGAGATATTACATTCTGAAAGTTAGATAAAGAAAGTCTCCTGTGAAATAAAGTGTAATTTAAGTTGCGTCAAAAAATATATTTAGTACAATTATCTATCTTTTAGCTCACTAAATGTTATGTCCCGCAAGTCTGTTTTAACAACAGGAAAAATGTCGTAGAACCCCCTCAGTTACTTGGTTTTACCTGTATAACCTTAAATTTGGCTACTATCAAAGTGTTATCTATCTTGTATTTTGGTTTCGAATAATTATTTCATGGTTAATGTTAAGTAACATCTGTAAAACCACTATAACTCTAATTAAGTGCAAAAATTAAATATTAGTTGGTTTTATCCGTCTATAAATAAGAATACATTAAGTTTTGTTTGTACTAGTTTGTACTAATATTGCTAAACACTTTACAAACCGTCGAATTTACTATTGTCTTGAATATTTACTACATATATAGATCCAGACCGTATTCGGCAACGGTTTCTTGAAACTGGTTAATGCGAGCTTCGTTGATGTGGTCTCAGGCAACTGGCATACCCGAATTTTGCCGTGCGTCCACATTCACTGTAAGTAAGCACCCCCGCGATATAATTATAATGTATGGCCTCCGGTGGTCGGGCCTTGAGCTTATCAAGTTTGCCATCGAGCTCTTCTGTCGTTTATCAAACACGAACACCTTAGGGCACATAGAACGCCTCCTAAGTGGCCTGTCCGCCACCATTGCTTACTTTGCAATATAAAGATAATATTTTTACCCGCGACCAACCGTAAAACTCTGCCCTCTGCCTCTGGATGATGATAATTCAGCCAAATTAAGTGTTGTTTGTTTACTTTCATTTTAGTTTATTTTGTCCATGTTATTTTTTTGTTAAGGACAGTAATTGTCGTGGTTAATTAGTTAATCTTGGTTTGCCGCCGCGGAAATGTGAATGAATCTTTTTTGGTGATTGTAGGGGCAAGTTATCGGCACGTTCCCGAACGTCCGACGAGTTGTATTCATAAACATGTAGGTATCTTCCGTGAATGTCACTGAATAGCGCTCATCGGTTTTTGTGTTAGCAAGTAAGATTTAGAGGCCTATGTCCAACAGTGGACTATTAAAAGCAGTTGATGAAGTAAGATTTTCTTGACTGTGATTTACATGCGTGGAAATTGTTCCTTTTGTTAAATTGTGAATAATAACAATGTACAAGTGTCAATAAATACAAGTGAAAATAGTGAGTGTTTTAATTTAGTGATAACGGCCATCTAATCAAAAACTAGGCTGATCCTGTTCTATATGGTAATTTTTCTAAGTATTTACATAACATCAAAGATAAATTACATCCAGACACAGAACAAACTTAATGATCGTGCTAATCACATAAATAGGCCTCGTACCCGCGATCACTTACCACAAGACCAACATGCCCGTCAAACTATTAAATGTCACTCTACCGATTTCCCAAAATTTAGATCTGACATCTCCTAAACCCCTCACGCTATTATTAATTTTATTTTATTTTATTTTTTAGTCACAAATTATTTGTGCAATAGCGGACAAATAATTTGTGACTGCGGACTTAGTGCCACGGGCATTTTCTCCCAGTCTACCTTTGTGTGGTGGGGAAATGTGTGAGTAGGTGCACTAGAAATCAAGTTCTTTTGTTTAGTAAGATAATCATAATAATAGAGGAGATGGACAGAAATAGTGGGACAGATACACATACACATACTTATACAGAGATACATACATATATACACAAATAATTAATATAACTTTACGGATTTGATGAGTCGCGAATCGTGAGCCAGTTCAATTCGCAGTCGTATTTGCGAAGGTTAGAGACGAATCGAATGTAGTTATTAGTTTAGTTTAGTATTTTTTGAGGAGATATGCATTCAGGTCATAATGATACAATACCATAATCCACGATAAGGGCCTATACCAGCATCGCTTTTGTCGCGGAAGTAATGAAGTGGTTAAGGCGATAGTAGGCCCGTAGTGTACCTCTAACTCTCTGGCTGACGCTGGCGACCTGAGCTTGGAGTCGATAAATATGCCGAGGTTCTTAACAGAAGGACTGAAGGGGATGACTACGCTGTTAAATTTAATGGGTGACAGTTTATCTTGGTCTATTCGCCAGTCATTTGTTGACTGCCTATTATTATGGCTTGGCACTTTGCAGGATTCGCAGCTAAACCAAAACCTATCAGCCCATCCGGTCATTGTTAACCATAAAAATGGCCTCGTTGATGTCGTCTGTTGAGGCTAAATAATAGAGCTTCACATCATCGGCATAAAGATGGCGTGCACATTAAAGATTCGGAGTGATGAGATTGATAAATATTGAGAATAATAGAGGAGAGATCTTGAGGTTTCATCGACGCAAACACACAGTTGGCACCCCTGGAGATTTGACGAGAACCACTCCAGTGTATTAGTTTTATCATGGGATATGAAAGGATAGATAGAAGAATATCGTAACTGACGATGTTGAATGCATTTGAGAAATCAACCAAAGCCAATACGGTAACTTTGGATTTCGGAACAGAGCTGAAGTTTTCCTATGCCCGGGACTAACCCCGATTGGAAAGGAGTTGTTTCGGTATATATGTTGGGATAGTGGTTAGTTCACACAGGCCTCGAGAAGTTTGGATAGGAATGGCAGAATGGAGATTGGTCATAATTTGATTTAATTTGAAAATGATTTTATCCACATAATTTCTAGTTTTATTTATGCAGAAAAATAAAGCCCAATCAATAAGGTTCTGATGTTCATAAATTAATATAAAAATTTAAAGTGTATTTTTAACATATAGCTATATCGAGATCACAATATAAGATATTTCATTGCAGCAATCATTGCTTCTTTTACAAGGCAAACCGCTTTCACTCTAATTTACCTACCGATTATTTATCAACGAATGTGTAACGCGAGAGGCGGATATGTATATATTTATCTGATTTTTTGTGTAGGTAAACCAATAAAGTAATTTTAAGACTAATTTTAAATTTCATTGTAAAATTATTAGAAGTTCAATAGTATTGATTAGTGTTTTATTTATATGTTCCTGATTTAATTACGAAAAATCACTTTCAATATAATGCCTAAAGCATACAATCAATTGTGGCAAACTTTGATTTCTATCCCTAGCAATTTATTTTAGTCAATGATACTTCTAAACATTAATCAGCTAAATTAACTATAATACATATTTTTCATATGAAAATTCATAATATATTTAACATTTTTAATTTGCCTAATTAATTCAGTACCTACTCTCACGTTTTTTCTATCTTAGTTTATTATATCTAAATGTCTATGCATTTTAAGCTAGGGTAAAACAAATAAAATATTTCTATTTTCTTATCATCATTTAATTTTTTTTCGATATTTCTTAAGAGCTATCTGCTATTTTAACTTCTTGATAAAAAAAGGCTATATTATATTCCTGAAATTCTAACTTTGTATGCTTTTATCCAATTCGCTTTTGAAACATTTTTATACGATGTGAAGAAGTTGCAGGCGAAGACTTTGGTGGTGGTATAGGGTCTCTGTAGTGTTTCCGATAAATTTCATCCCAGAAATTAATCTGTTCCTCTAATATTCTGCCACTTATTTCAACTGTAGGACCCAATGTGATGTAAGGATCTCTATCTGCATTTGTTGGTGGCCAAGACAGTGGTAAAGATGACTCTTCCGGTACCGGATTACTGAAAAGGGGAATAAATTAAAGGTGTGATGAGTATGATCATTTTTCAGTGTCTGAGTGTAATTTGTCTATAAAATGTATGTATTTAAAAATATTTAAGAATTTTTATCATCAGTCTAGTTACCATAGTACAAGCTCTGCCTAGTTTGTTTTTCTTTGAAAACTTGATCAGAGTACACCAGAGAAACCTAAAGATCAGTATAGTACTATATTTTTAATTTTATATGTTGAAATTAAAAACTCACCCCGTAGTAATAAAGTTATGCCACATTTCTCTCATGACTTCTCTTATATTTTCATATTCCTCTGTATAATTTTTAGGTTTCAAATCATCAAATATACTAAGAGATTGTGCACAGTGACCAGCTCCCCGTAGCTTTGTGTACATTATATACGGTTCAGTCTCATCTACAAATGAATAATAATACAAATATACCTCACTATTACCATTCCTTACGTTCAAACTCACTGACCGTAAAGCAGGTGATGCAAACATGACATCTGTAAAGAAGTTAATGTAGCCTATTATGGTATCTGTATCTATCAACCTCTTTCCAAAATAAAATTCTTTGATCTGACGCGCAACATCTTGCTTTTGATCATCACTATCAAATATCAGGTCCTTTGGCAAAAACTCTGAAAAATTGTGATTCATAGCCAACTTCCAAGAGTGAAATAAAGGTACGCGCATTAAACCTTCCATACTAGTAAACCCATACAGCATGGGCACCTTTGTAAAGTCGCCGCTCTGCAGGATATTTATTGGAGAATCGTGAAGAAATGTATCCCTTCTTCCATTATTTTCGACACAGGGTACGAAGACAAATGAAGAATCCTTTCTTGAAAGAAATGCATCTGCTCTGATTACATCATAATGTAATTTTTTATAGAACTTCTCAAGGGCGTAAATGTTTTTAAATTCTGTAAAGTTCAAAGATTTTGCGTAATTTTTAGCATTTTCAATGGGATCTAATTGAATAGCGTAAGGAGCAATACCAGAGCCACTTTCTATAATAACTTTGTGAAAAAGCCCTCTTGCAGTTTTAGAGAGGACTAAGAGATCTGCGGCAGCAGCACCTGTACTATATCCCGACACTGTGATGTCATTAGGATTGCCACCAAAACTGTAAATATTTTTTTTCAGCCAACGTAACATTGCTAATATATCTTTCATCCCAGCATTACCTGGAATATCGTTAGTACCCAAACAAAGAAATCCGACGATACCAAGACGATAGTTGAAAGTCACAACAATAATCCGTTTAGTTTGCATTAGATTTTTCGCTTTTCGCCGATCTCCGTAGCCTATTTGGAAACCTCCTCCATGAATATACAAAACAACTGATAGATTTGTTTTCGTTGTATCGGGAACGTACACATTAGCTATCAGACAATTCGATTGCATATTCTTTTTTTTCATAAATTGATTATTTCCGAATTCTGCTTGTGGGCAAATAACGTCCTTGTCCACTGCTTCAAATGGTGCGGTCCACTCCGGTGGCTGCAAAGGTGCCTAAAAATTGACATATTTATACACATCTTTAAAACTTTCAATTAAATTAAAAAATCTAAAAGTATAGTATCTATCAGAAATATACTCGTAATACCAATTTCATTCATTTCTTTTGATACTGGACTTTTGGAGTAGAAACAATTATTATTTTAATACCTAGGTACTTATTTATTATCTATGAAACGGTAAGAAGGATATATATACAATTACACACCTTAAATTTATCTTCCCCAGTAGGAGCGGTGGCATATGGAATGTTGTAAAATGTGTACACCCCGTCATTCTCTTTTTGTCCTCGTACTGGTCCTTGTGAAGTCATCACATAACTTGGATCATCTCTATATCCAATATTTGCTGTCACAAAACACAGCATCAACTGCATAGAGCGCCACATAACTGAATATAATACTAGATACGTATTAAGCCAAGTATTCTATAGTCGTTGAGTTTTATAGTAACCATATGCCTATCAAAACATATTCTGTTATTATGAAGAATGCGTAAATACATTCTAAGATTCTATAAACTAGTGATTGTTTTCTTAATAGTTCGTCGACCTATTAGATTCATGTCCAGGGAAATTAGATCCCGTTTGATAGACACTGAATGTTATCAATTACGAATGATATTTATAAATTCCTCAATACTGCTGAAATATAAAAGTTACTTATTGTGAGTTAAATTACGGAGTCACATATCAGTTTTTTTCTTGTTGATTGTGGGAAAATCCCTTCGGATCTCCTGCTCCTTGGGGACTCAGAACCCAGGAATATGTGATGATTTCACTAAAAACTACCCCGACGGCCAGCTTCGGGCGGCCTACTCTGGGAGAACCCGGACCATGTAATTTCAGATCCTTCCCGAAACGACACAACGCCTAATCAGGCCCTATCCCAGGGGAAATGATTTCCCCACTTTAATCGCGGGATGGCGGCCCGATTGAGTCTTGCCACAATGTGCCACAGCGAAGCATGGCAGGGTACATCTAGTTACGCATAAGTAAAGAGATACAAATTATCCTCAAACTTGATGTTGATGATGTTGTTACACCTTCAAAAGGTTGTGCCTGTAGTAGTCAAAGAGAAAAATAAAACTTGATAAAACTAGCTTACTTACTCGACTTACTTACCGACCGACTTATCGAACTACAGAAAATGTAATACCAACTGCTAATAAATAATAAAATCTTGAAACCGTTATATTTTTATTATCTTTGACGAATGTGTACGAGTTAGCTTACGAACTAACTTACTATGCCATAAACTCAACAACTGTTTTAGGGAATGTCTGACAAGAAAATAACACTAGATAATGTCAACGTTGTTAAGTTACTACTTTCATGGTTTTAAATTCAATTTTAAATTAAACGATTAACAGGTATAGTCTTTTTGATATTAAAGTGGGAGAGCCATGCTTTGACACGAATGGGCCGGCTCGAACGGAGTGATACCACGGCCTCACAGAAAACCGGTGTTAAACAATTGAGGATAAATAAGTGTTAGAAGAATGAAGAAAGAAATAAATGCCGCTCATGGTACTCTGGGATTAACGATGACGACATACACTCACTCACAAATACCACACACACACACGAGTGACTAAAAGTCCTATTGTTATCATTTTATTATAATTTATTTTTTGTCTACAAGTTCTACCACTGTTTACAGTCTTTGCATTTATTTTAGTTGTTCTAATATTCAATATTTCTCTTTTTTTACTTTGAAATGAATTGTAATAAACGAATATTGCAATGTAATGTTTACACATATGTATTTGGAAGTGGGCGTTAATAGTTGCAACACAGTTTCTACTACTGCAGCAATTACTTTACTATTGTATATTGGACGTTGTAATAGTATTAAATGAAAAATAATAAAATAACATAAGGGCCTACTCAACCGGAGTGATACCACGAACTCACGGACAAGAAACGAAAGAAGGAGTGGAAGGGCGATGGTAGTCACTTAACATCAGCTTACTCGTCTAATCGTTTACCCCACTACACCCTACACAAATGTGAGCTTCACTTTTGGTGTATAGAATATCCTATGGGTATCATCATTTCTTTGTAGCACTGTCAAATCGCTGTGGAAATAATATCAGAGGGGCCTAGTGCAAGTTTATTTCACATTAAGTCAGTTTCGACCGTTTGGCGTTACGATTGGTGAAGATTTCAGTGTGTCAATAAACTCTACTTTTTAGTCAACTCCCGCGTACTTGAAATATATATCATGTATCGCGGGGAATTTAAAAACATTCATAAAACGGATAAAAAGAACAAACAGATTCAGAACAACAATTTAGAGATCACACAAAGTGTTGTCCCACGTGGGGATCGAACTCACAACACCCAACGACAAGGTAACTGCTTAAACCACTGCGCCATACGTGCAGTCATCATGATATAATGGAAAAAAATATATATAAACCGCTACTTAGTTAAGTCATTATATTGTTGAGACTGTAAAAATTAAAAAAAATAACAGCAATATGTGAGATTCCCAGCCAGAGTCATTTGAAAACTTAAAATCAGTTAAAAATTATGTTTAAATATCGTAAGTAGTTTTGAATGATCACTAAGAACAGCCGAGTGTACTACTATGTTACACCAGGAAGTACGTGATTGTAACAAGAAAACAATAAAAAATCAATCACAGAACATAATATATCAGAATACAACACTATGTGCTATTTTCCTTTATATATGTGGGTAGGTAAAATTTACTTTTAGTTTATACTCGTACAACAAAACAATTGATGTTTATACTTAAACAAGGACTTTTCTTTATAACTCAAGAAAAATAAATATTATTTCAGTGTGATTCTTGATTTATTTATAGATAAATGTTGTACATGTAATAGAATGACTGTTATTATTACTTGACTCGAAAGGATGTAAACATTAATAGTCTCAACATTTTGCTAAAAAGACGCAAGGCAAAGAAAAAATATCTATCGACTTTATTAAGTTACTTAAAGAGATGCCCACCTAAATACCAATAAACAGCCAGCGAGTGTCGTTACATCATGATAGATGAAGGCTTCGATTGGACAGCAAAATGTCAATCTGAAGCAGGTCGAACTACTCAGCGATCCCTTTTCAATTTACGGCAAACTCTCCCTTTTGACGACCAAACTTTAGTGTTGAATAAGATCGCGAAAAAACGTCTAAAGTACTGGCAAATAAATGTATTTTTACTGTTTATATTCACCGAAATGTTACGATTGAAGCATTCTCAATTAAGTTTGTATAATGTTTATAGTAGGTATGTTTTAATAAATAAATAAAATAAAAATAAAAAAGCCTTATGTTTTAATAAGTATATACTATACATATGTCAGCAAATATAGCTGTGACATAAATGGCCTCGCAGTCAATATTAATGACCGAATATGTGTGTACCGAATGAATATTAATGATAGGCCCAAAATCTTTTCGTACAAGATGTCGCTCTGACTTTATAAACTGATAGATCAAACGTTAAAATTCATAATTTACCCATGATATCGTATTATCGTACAACTAAACAGCACCAAGATTTTTACTTACGCCGACGATACAGCCCTTATATCTTATGGCAGCTCTTGGGAGGCGGCATTTGAGAGTGCACAATCGGGTCTTAACGCTGTTACTAATTGGCTGGCCAATAATCAACTCGCACTCAATGTTGATAAAACTAGTTACCTCACATTTTCACTAACTTCACTTGGTAGGCCTTCTTCATTATTCTATACCCTCATCGCTCACTCCTGCAATCCGCTCTCACAGGCCTCTTGTAATTGCCCCAACCTGTGCCGAACTAACAGTGTAAAATATCTTGGGGAACAGATTGACGACACTCTCTCCTTCCACTCACACATAGACGCACTATCCTCCAGACTACGAAAGCTCATATTTGTCTTTAAAACCCTCGGTCAGGTAGCTGATACACAAATACTTAGGACCACCTATCTTGCTCTTTGCCAGTCTCTGACGCAGTACTGCATCGTTGCCTGGGGAGGTGCAGATAAAACATATCTCCTTAAATTGAAGCGTGCCCAAAGGGCGGTACTAAAAGTTGGTTGGAGGCTACCATACCGTTTCCCGACCACTGATGTTTATAAAACCTGTAATGTGCTCTCTGTCCGTAAACTATTTATCCTCTCCGTTATTCTTACGACACACTCTCAGACTCCTTATGATCCTTCGAAATTTAAGTCTGTTCGTCGAAAGTATACTGTATGCCCGTCAAACCCGGTCAGAACAAGATTAGCACAGCGATGTTTTTACCACTTTGGTAACTATTTGTACAACAAAGTTAACAAAATCCTGAATGTGTACCCAATGACTAAATTTCAATGTAAAAAAGCTGTTACCAAGTGGTTGATTGATTTGGATTATGACGAAACAGAAAAGATAATCTGTACTTTAAAATAAGTACTGTCACTCATGCGCATACACAAACACACACACACGCACACACACTCAACACACACACACACGCACGCATACACTAATTTCTAATTCTTCTTACCTTTTTAATTATATTTTGAATTAAAAAATAAAAATAAAAAATGTATCACGTTGCTCAAAATCTACATGTATATGTATTGCATCTGTATCGCTAAGGTGGGAGCCTGGAGATTTGTCACACAGGTTTCGAACCTACTACAAACTCCAGCTCTCACTAAGGTGTCATGTATGTTATTTTTATTATAGTAGCATAACAAACCTGTGTACCTATTTACCTTTTTGAGACAAATAAACCTTATTATTATTATTATTCTCTTTATTTACTTTATATACATATTATTTACATTTTTAAATATACACTTTATAAAAAAAAATACATTTAAAAATATAAAAAATAGTAGACCACCGACATCGGGTACAGGGACCAAGACACCGGTGGTTAGGACTCCAAAGATAGGAACCTCCTCACTATACGAGCCGTGTCAAGGAGGACTGCCTTCTGCATCAGACCCTTGATCCAGCCATCCAACGTGAGCCTCTTAAGGTGTTGGTCGAGGCTCTTGGCTATCAATCCATGAGCAGATACGACTATCGGAACAATGATCACTGAATCAACATTCCACATATCGACAATCTCGTGAGATAAATCCAAATATTTAATTTGTTTTTCTTTTTCAACTTTCACGAGATTCTCGTCATGAGGAACGGCGATATCAACAACCATTGCGCGGCGCTCTAATCGATCTATCAACACAATATCAGGCTTATTGGCAACAATAGTCCTGTCTGTGATAATAGATCGATCCCAATACAACGTGGCCCGACCATTCTCGAGAACTGGGTCGGGCACATACCTATAGTATGGCACCTCTAGATTCACAAGATGGTATTTAAGGGCAAGCTGTTGGTGTACGATCCTGGCTACTTGGTTGTGCCTGTGCAAATATTCTCCGTTAGCAAGACGAGAACAACCAGAAATAATATGCCTGATTGATTCGCCAGGACGGTGGCATGCCCGACAGATGTCAACCGTACCATCTTTCAGGATATATTTCCGATAGTTATTCGTCATGATAACTTCGTCCATAATCGCACAAACAAAACCTTCAGTTTCTCCAAAGAGATCACCATGCCGTATTATTATTATTATTATTATTATTATTATTATTCATTCATATTTTGCGTATGTTAGGTTGACTAAAATCTTTGAAATAAACACCGTTCATATCAATTTGAATCTTTGATATAATTCAATAATTTTAACAAAAATATTTTAATTTCAACAATTGTCATTATTACAACATAGGAAAACATTTGAAAATATAAATGAAATTAATAAATAATGTAGTAACATCCAGTTTTCAAAGTGAACTGTGTTTTCTTTGTTTAAAAGTTTTTGTATTCCTGTACTTTAGCAACATTTTATATATTATTTACTAGATTGAACACCACGGGTACGTACGTATACACGTAATATAATATACATTCCACGAAATGTTATATTTTATTAGAGTGTAGGTATGTGTAAACGTTATATGAATAAAACAAGTGACGAATACAATCTCTGTCAGTACGCTGCTCATCATTTGTATCATCTTTATTATTAATAAGGAAAGAGGTTTCTTTGTACGCCTTTTTAAAGAAATTAATGACACTTAGAAGTTTTGAATACTTCAAATTTGTTTCTGGAATAAGAGTAGAAAACTAAAAAATAAGAATAGTATTGTGATATTAGTTTATAAATTATTTAAAAATGGCTACAAGAGGCTAAAGGCGATCAATATAAGACGAATATGTATGTTGTTATACCAAACTACAGAACTTTAATACAATGACGTCATACAGATGTTATAAAATACAGTTATACTGCTAAGTGCTATTGGATGACCTTCTGTAATTTAAATTAGGAAAATAAAAAAGCATTCTCCCCGAATAAATACATACAAGAAATTAATTTTGAAAATAAAATATGCATAGTTTTCAATTAACTTATTTTTTAATATTATTGTAACATTTTGGCGCATTTCATTTATTTCTATCAGTAAAAAAATACTGTTTTTCGATTACTGTGCAAGAACCGGAAAATGGACGCATCTGCCAGTTGGTTTTGGGATGCAACACGTTGGCGAGTAAACTCAGGTAATATAAATGTAAATTTACTGAAAGAAACGCAGCCAGAGGTGACAACGGCAATCGTACCCGCAACGTGCAATGCATTATATGTATCCTATATCTATTCTGACATTTAAAAGAAAAATAGATCTCCTGTTGGAGGAAATACAACCACAATTAATCTAACTTACAACTTGGAATGATCTTGTATAGACTAGTGCTATGATAAGTTAATAACTGTACGGGACCGTTGAAGTTTGATGAAACCTTATTTCTGTCTAATATCATAAAAAAATTTCAACTTTCGCCCCTTATTCCATACATAAACTTTAAGTGAAAGAGCCATGCTTCTGCAAAAAGGGGGCCAGCTCGACTCAAGTGATGCCACGGCCTCATAGAAACCCGGTGTTAATCAATTCCTTCCTTGCTTTTCTCCAAATGAGTAAAGTTACCGGACTTTCCGCCCTAGATTTTGAAGGGGGGGACTCAAAAGGCACAATGCACTTGTGACTCTTGAGTTGTAGCTGTTCATGGGCGACGATGGACACTTACCATTAGGTGACCCGTGTGCGCCCCCCCCCCCCTCCCCTATACCATAAGAAAAATAGTTATGCGTAAAATGCGTACAAAATAAATTATCTCATCAAAGCGTTGCACATAACAGCAAACTAATAAGTGCAGAACTAAATTTAACAGTTAATTTTAAAGTCTCTTCAATTCAATATTTTCAATGATTTTTCAAAATAAGTTTATTATTCAATGTTATTTTCCAAATGAACCTTTTGAAATTTCACATTGTCACATAAGGCATTAAAAAACCGTGAACTCTAAGAAATATGCCAGCCTAAACAAACTTGTGGTTATTGGGAGTTTGTGTATATATTGGCCTTGTCAAAACTTTTAAATTTCATAAATGATAGCTACAAAACAATCATATCAAATTTAAAAGGTTTCGTTGAAATAATTTCAGGTGAGACTAATTTCAACGAAATCGCATTAACAGTCAAATAATTTACACCTGAGGCTAATTTCCTTTTAGGACCTTGTCGCGAATTATTATCAAACCTTGAAGTAGATCCACCTACAGGACATGCTTTTTATCAGTTGTGAGCAGCAAGTTATGAAGGTAGGTACGAGGTAGATTTCGCAAAATATTATTACCTTTTTTTATAAGTGGTTATTTACTTTCTTGGTCACACAATCCGCACCTAGCTCACCAACAAAGTTACAATGTACATAAGCAACTGGGTCAGTCTTGGTTCTGACAGAGGGAGCAAGAGACCAACAGGAATAGGATATACTCCTATTTAAATTTACACCTCTTTCATTATTTTAATGGGTTGTTTAAAAATATTTCTGTGAATTATAAAAAACAAATCATAACAAATATGATAATACAAACAAGCGTAATGATAAATTCAAATAAGCCACGAATAATTTAGTGAAAATCGTGTTTACCTTAATTTTATTTGTATCTCACAAATACAAAGTAAAATAAATTATTTGTCGCGAATCCCATGTGACAGAGAGGTTGATGCTTATATCATTCATACTTTTTTTAATTATATGAATAAATAATTTATGTTTTATTTGTTTATACTCACAAGCCTTGTTTGCTATTTTTTTTATATGACAAGGTAAGTTTAACGTTATCATCTCATTTTATTTTGAACATATCAAACAAACATAAAAAGGAGTTGGAAGGTTGTAAACTGTTACTTCTGCCCTACTAAATAGTTGAAAAAATATGTACACTAATATGGCTAATTGCTCGTCTTCAACAGATATTGAGAGTGGATCTCAACGTTTATAACAACCCACTCGCTTTCTTGAATGAACAGGATGAAAATATGAATGACGTCACGTTTCAAGTATAGACTCATAATATAAAACTAGTGCAAGAATAGTAAAAAAGCAGTATTAGATCTCTTTCTTTCTTCTTCTTCTTTCTTCTTTTTATTTATGACAATTTATATAATGTACGATTGATGTATAATTAGACTATATTATTTGAATAGATTTTTCCGAGGTGGTGAAAATGGCTCCAAATCAATTTTCTTCATTTATTTTATTTTTTAAAGGCTTACTAGCAACCAAAATTACTAGTATCCCCGTTAACCCCTTCAGCTAAGCTAAATTGCTTGTATTAGGAGTGGGTTCACGTCGGTAGTGTACTGGTCAGGATTCGAACCCACGACCTCTTGATCGCAAGTCTAATGGCTTAACCACTAGGCTACCGCCGCTTAAGTTATTAAGTTATTAAATGTTTTGTTATTGCTGTTCAGACAATAAAGAAAACCTACTATAGTGTTATCGAGTTTTGCAGTTCTCAAAACTAATTTTGTAATTGTTTATAATTTGGACTAAATGATGTAAACAGGATATGTCCAGGTTCTCAAAACATTAGTTATAAGAATGCCGTACAAAATTTCATTAAACTATAACCAGAACCGCTATGTGTGTTATGCTTATGCATAATGTACAAACAACCAGCAAAACAATAATGACTCATATTTTTTTACTTTATTAAGTAAAATCAAGATGAATAGTTGAGAATATATAATTTATTCTCGCTTTACGCTCCTCATCGAGCAGCTCTTAATACCTGTAACCTATTTTAAATTCACAGAACTACATTCCTACTACAGAAATTAATTTGCTATCTATACAAAAAGATGATAAAATGTATACGTCAACATATACATTGACGAAATTAAACGAGCTTTCGTGAAATCAAACAGTATTTGAAATTTGGTATTGATGGTCATCTACAGATGGTCATAAGAACATAACATAAGCTTAAGACGGAATAACAGAAAAAGAAAAAAAAAAATACTAGAATACAGATAATATATAATGTCGCCATACGTTACGCGCACTCTGCGTTTCTAATTTCTTCATAAATAAACGTGAGGTTATTATTTCTGATGCCTTTTTTGTCTCACATAGTGGTAGCGAATGTTAATATGTTCACTCCGTGCATGGTAGCCATCATGCAATGCAATACTAATGGCACTTTCGTTTTCATAACAATTGGTGTACCTGAAAGAGGACGGTAGAATTTTCTTCTAATTATTTGAGTCAATTAGCCTCTTGAGTGACTGTGGCCAATGACATGTACTCTGCTTCGGTGGTGGACAAAGCTTGTTTTTTAGAACACCAGCTAATTGTAGCGTCTTGAAAGATAAATACGTATCCCGTACATAATCTTCTATCTTCAGTATTCGTTGCCCAGTTGGCATCGCTTCGTCGTCTTTCTTAAATGTGAGTTTCATATTTTTTGTTCCCTTTAAGTACCTGAGTACTCTTTTGACCGCTGTCCAGTGCCGAGCTGTTGGGCTGTAATTGAAACTACTTAACTAGTTCACAATATAGTCTGGTCTAGTGCCCTGTGATAATATCTCCTTGTAAGAAGGCCGTTGCAACGTCCGTCTGATGTATTTTTAGGTTATATTTAACTGCCAAACCCGTTATATATCTTATTGAAGTGTATCGCACCACTGGAGCATAAATTTAATGGTAATCTATTCACCCTTTTTTTTGTTGGTATCCCTTCACAGCAACTCTAGCCTTGTATCTTGAAATATTACCATTAACCTCGCTTTTTGTTTTGTACACCCATTTACATGGAATAATTTTCTTATTTTTCGGTAAATCCACTAAAGACCAAGTTTTATTTTGACTTAAGGAATTATACTCTTCCTTCATGTCATCGTTATCCACTTGTCTGCCTTTTTCTTTAAAGCGCTTCTGTAAGACTTTGTGGATCTTTGTCTGAAATACTCATAGCAAATTCAGCTTTCATACATAAAAAAGAAGCAAATTTGTTGGATGGATCATCAGCACACTCACTTTCATGTATTTCTTGTCTGCGTCTAGATCGCAGATTTATTTGGACATTTAAAACCTCAAAGTCTTCATCAGATAGGTACGATTCATCATCTGGATCAGAATATTAAGATGAAGATGTGTTGACGGTTTCATCAAATTCTATAGTTATATCTTTATCACTATCATTACTACTTTGGGTTTGATTCTGCTCATTCTCATCTATAAATGGAGATATGTAAATTGATTTTCTTGGAGGTATATTTTGACTATTTTCTTTTTTCTTTTTAGGTGTTGATTTTTCTGATTGCTTTCATTATTTATCATATCTCTTTTTACATTATTTATCATATCCCTTTTTACAGTGAAATTATTATCATACCATACCATAAAAATTCAAATGACCTATACGCTGGTGTCTTAAACTGGTAACAACGCGCATGGCGTGACCTTCATCATGTATCACATTTAGTCTATACATATCATTTATTTAATTAGCACTTGCAACCTTTTGTCTACTGTTACTCAAAATTTCACAACAGTTTTCATCAAACCGTACTTTGCATGCATTTTTAATCATTTTACTGACTGGTATAAGGTTTGTAGATAACTCTGGCACATAAATGACATTTCTCACCTGTATTTTGTTAATAGATCCATATGCATCTGGTACTCTGATGATCACATCACCACAACATTCTGCTTGAAGTACTTTGTTGTCTGCAATCCGAATAATTTTCACAGATGGTGAGGTTATGTCCTGGAGCCAATCCTTGTGTATTATCATATGCATAGATACACCTGGATCAATGTACCAATTGAAGGAGTCATAACATGTGGTCGCTGAAAACGCTGCAATAAAACCATTATTACTTGTGTTTTTTTTTTGTGCCAACAATTTTTACTTAAATGCCAATATTTGTTACAATGAAAACATCTTGGTCCTTTTGATTTATTCTGCTCTATATCACTATAATTATTTGACTGATTTTTATGTTGTGGCCTTTTTTTGATGTTCGAGTAAAAAGAGTTGTGTTACTATTTTTCACTTCTTGCAATAATTTAGTTTTAATATAGACTTGATGGAATGTGTCCGGAACGAGCGTCTGAGAGTATCGTGTTTTGACGGAAACAAGAGGCTACTAGTTGGCTATTTGAATAGTATGTTGTCTAATCCAACTACAGAAGAAGTCAAACAGTTAATTAAACTGGCTGATTTAGGTTTAAGTATACAATAATGTAGTTTTAAGTCATGGATACTCATGTTTCACGGTATTGGTTGCTGTCCATATGGGACGATGTAGTCGCTCAGCGACAAAGTCCTTTTATTAATTAAAAAAAAAAAAAAAAAAAAAAAGGTTCCCAACCATTAATCATCCACTTTAAAACCTATGTTCCTAAGCCGATGTGCTGAAGACATAATCTTATTGACATAGTCCTCAATGCTGAAACTAGTCTTTAATGTGGTATTTATTAAATCTTTTAATTCTTTACAAGCCCACTTTTCTAGTTAAGTCTGAATCTTCGAAGGCTCGTGACAAGTTAGCTGACGCCTCTTTGGCCGTGGCGGCTTCTCGAATGTGTACATAATTTATTATGTTTTTTGTACAATAAAGAGTTATCTATCTATCTATAAATAATAGGATCTATTAACAAAATTAATTTTGACTTTGCTTTCATATCTTTCTTTACGTTCACAGATTTGTCGTTGGAGCATATGTGTACATATTCCCAGAGATCTTCAAGTTGCAAATATGCTTTGACTGCAAAACTCTACGTGGCGTTATTATTTCTGATGTCTGTTTCTGATTTATATTTGTGTTATTTTACACTTCATTATCCACCAGTCGACATATCTACGTAGTATGTACTACGCCTTGATATCTTCTGAATTACGTCCAACTTTTGAAAATGTTAGTTGCTCTGGCAGCTGTTATGTTTAATTAAAAATATAATATTACTGTCTAGACTGATCTTATTTAGGATTTCTGTTTACATAGATAAGTAATAAATTGTAGATGTAATTTTTCGGCCTCGCAATCCGGCCTTTAATATATATATCATATATATTTATATGTAAGTTTCGGCTGTATATTTCGAGCATTTATGTTTTACTTTCATTACTTATTATTGAAACATTATGCTATATATATAATTGTTTTGTTTGTATAATTAAAATAATAATGAGGAGGTACATTTATTTACTTTACTTCATTTCATTATTGTTCTATGTATAATTGGTAAAACTTAAAATCTCTTTCCTAAAATGATAATGTTTTTGTGACAACTCTAAGCCTTGTTCTGAATTTTTAACCTCTTAGGGAATAGTACTTTTCCGGATGAAAGGCACCTAATATTATTGTCTTTACCATTCATGCATAATGATCGATAGGATAAGATAAGATAGGATTAGAGTTCAGTTAACTATTAAATGTGATTCTTACAAGCATTCTATGACAGCGGAAATTGAGGCAACGACAAAGCCACATATTTTGACTAAAAAAATAATTTGTGAAGTTAGGGCTTGTAGAGTTAGGACGTATAGAGTTAGCAGCTTTTTTCTGATATCTGTTAACTTTTTGACAGTGCGAGACAGTGCTCTCGTCTTGGTAATAATTTACATGAAAATGTTTTTGGTGGAATAACTATATTAATATGAGAATAGTATACATTTTTCTTTTTTTTAAAGACAGCTCCCGCATTAGTATTATATATCATGTGTCGCGGGGGACTTAATGAACATACATGAAACGGACACAAAGAAGACCCAGACTCAGAACAACAATTGTGGATCACACAAAGTGGTGTCCCATGTGGGGATCGAACCCACAATACTCAGTGCAGTAGGAACGCTTAAACCACTACGTCATCCGTGCAGTCATAAATCTCAGCTTAAAAAATGTATAGTCAAATTCACCATGCGTAACCTCTGTAGTATTCGTGGCGAAGAGTTTTTCAGTGGCACAATGGCTTATTAAACTTTACAAATATATAATGCTTAACAAAAAAGTGTTTATTTGCAGTATCTTTACTTTCAAATAAACTACTTAATTAATAACACCAAAATCTAGATAGATACAAAGATAGGCCGAACATTTTTGTTGTATATCACATCTTAGACAATTTATAAATATAATTAATCAATTGAAATAATAAGTACAATGGAATACCTTACATCTAAAAGTGATATATTCCAGACAACCTTTCTTAGAAAACAATAGAGAAAAGTAAGCGCTGGCGAACTTAAAATAGCAGTATAATTATGGGCAATAAAAGAAATACAGTATATTTACCTAAGATTTTACAAATGTGAAAGATAAAGTGATATTATAAGACAATAACAAATATTATCTACTCCTTTTAACACTTGAAGAGTTGTTGTCATTTGATACGATCACGTTTTTACTATACATTTTATAGAGTTACATAACATATATATTTAACGTCAATGAGAGTCAGTAACCTATTCATTTCATAAAATCTTCGTATTTCGTGAAATATGCTCTGGCCAAAGAAATGGGTAAATAAACATTTGGCGATATAAACAGCAACAGATATAACAGTTTCATGAAAGACGATTAACTGCGTTAACTAGTTACATATCGTGCCTCTGAAGCGTTGATATCGTTTTGTTTATGACTGCGGACAATTATTTTCTTTCAAAACCCGATAATAATAAAAAGATAATTATAGTAAAATCTCGTTCCGACAACTTTAATGACTTTAAATGTTAAGTCCTAGGACTAAGTTTTCTTTATTTTAAATTCATAACATGTAGGCACTGCCATATTAATAATTAACATACAAAATTGCAATAGGTAGTCGGAGCATTAAAAAGTCCGATAAGTATTTGCACAAAACTTCGTGATCTCCTAGTACTTGGATTGTGGAGGGCCCAAGACAATTACTCGAAACATATTTCACGTGTTCATGGCAAGTACACTGAGGAATAAGTGTCAGTATTTCTGATAAAATCCAATCCATAAATTACCTTTACATTTTCACCATTGTGTCGTACAAAACAATTGCAAGCTTCATCTTTGTATGCACCAACTTGTACTATAAAAGCGAATGATGTTTAGTGCATGAGCATAAGGAAGTATTAAGAACTGTTCACTTATGCATTCAGGCTCTGAGACAATGCCATAAACTTTAGAGAGCTCGTTGAGCGCTTCTACAGACTTAACCCTAACAAGGATGAACGAAAACACCATTTAATTTAGTGCAATTGAAAATTCAGAAGCAACCTCAGTGTTAAAACTAAATAGAAAGAAGAAATCTGACTGTTTTAAAAAAGATATCATACTTGGAACGGGTTATCGTCTGACCGATCTTTTCTTGAAGGTTGTATCGACCGATACAACCTTCAAGAAAAGAGCGTACTCCTTCCTAAAAGGCCGGCAACGTGTTTGTGTCTCCTGAATTGCAGACGTTCATGGG
The DNA here is from genome assembly GCA_902825455.1 of Arctia plantaginis. Taxonomy (NCBI): domain Eukaryota; kingdom Metazoa; phylum Arthropoda; class Insecta; order Lepidoptera; family Erebidae; genus Arctia; species Arctia plantaginis. The sequence goes on from CADEBD010000348.1 coordinate 2,522,983, forward strand.
CGGCGATGGTCACTTTCCATCAGGTGACCCGTCTGCTCGTCGTCCCCCTCTCATATAAAAAAGAAAACAAAACAAAGTTCCATACATTTTAAAATCCGTGACAGAGCCATGCTTCGGCTTCACAGAAAACCGTTAGTAAACAATTCCTTCATTGCTTATTACTGAGTGAGTGACAGAATAAATCAAATAAGTATTATTAAAAAAATATATAAGTGCCTCAAACCGTTTCAAAGCAAAGTTACTTGTTCTTACTCACCTCCTACGTACATGCAAACTTAAACATTCGTTCTAAATTTCATAAACAAGACGTTTTACTCCAGCCAGCTGTATCTTTTTTCAGAATTCCAATTTCAAAGTTACAATAATCAAAAAGTTAAAAAAAAGCGGGATTGGCAAACGTTAAGAAAAGTTGGCCGCCTCGTTAGGTAACATAATCAGTTTCGATAAGATAATACTGTGAGTGGCTTGCTTCTGCCATAACTAAGTAATACTATCTCAGTTGTTTTGCAGGCATCGTCTGTAACAATTGGCCTGGTTTTCTACTTAACATAATACTTTTTGGTTTCACGCTTCATATTATTCGTTTACCCTTCTTTATTGAAGTAAGCGTTACGTAAAAGTTGTGTTTCAATATACATTTGCTGAATTGAATTGACACTTTAAGGGATAGGTACTTATCGATGTATTTCTTTAAGGAATTGAATACAACTAAAGTGAGCTATAGAGTTTGGTAGTAAAGAGTTGGTTTTAATCCTATATCATCATCATCAACTGCCTTTAGTTTAATGCCTTTAGTTTAGATTACTAAAGTAATCCACTGCTGGACTTAGGCCTCAGACGGCTTGGTATAGGGTTTGTTTCAAGTTTTCCTTCTCTTTGCAGTTCTGTTGACCTGCTTAGTTTAACAAATATGTTTCTAATCTAATAATAAACAGAAAATATAATAACATCATACTAAATGATGACGCTCATAAAAAAGACATCGCTTTAATTAGATGTTTCTATATCTATCTACATTCCAACTCAAGATGAAACTTAAGTCTCGTCTCGGCAAATAATTTCTGTAATTTGATTCTATTTCGTTGAAAATTAATAAGGAACGTGCGTCGGGTACGAATTTCCCTCAGCAGCATGACGGCTCCCTTAATTTGTTCAGCAGTTCCAAATTATTGCGCCTTATTAATTATCGTGGTTAAATAATTATAACATGCCGCCAAAAACTTTTCTTAAGAAATTGCAGAAATTGCGACTTCGTAAGAAATGTATTAATTATACTCAGATAAATTATCACACCAAAGTGAGCCAGTATAGTTTTGCTGTAGTTTAGTAAATAGTTCCCAACCTACTGTCCAGTATCTTTATTAGACGAAAATAACAGAAAAGTGCCATTCACGGACGCGGCTCACGTTCTTAGTATTAATTTTGGGTTTATTGAATAATACGTGACCAACATAAGCAATCTGTACACGCTACACTTGATAGAGGTGCCGCAAAATTGCGTTCACTCAAGTGGATTGGGCCACTTATTCCTAATAGAAGGTGTTCCCCGACCTAAAGACCTTTTTTCGAAGGTCTAGTTACATAATCACTGTCAGCTTCAAGTATCTATGTACGGAAATTATTTCACTAGAGCAATCGAGGAATCAATAAACCAACAATAATGGTCGTACCTAACCTTTTCCAGAGACAGAGAATACGTCCGAAACAATTTTGTGTAATGTGAAATATTCCGATGAGGGTCTTCGAACTTCACCCGTCGTCGTCTACTTAATGACGTTAAGCGTCCTCAAACGCGACAGGGTTAAAAGCTTGTTTCGTGAAAGAGTACCTAATGTCAAATAACAAAGGGGACCTCTCTGTGAAATGAAAAAGTAAATTGTGAAGCTGGTGGCGGGCGTGCTCCTATTTAGTGTAGAACTTGTGATAACTCGCACCAAACGAGCGACAGGACGAATGGCTTTTAACGATGTCTAACGATCGGAAAGCGTCTTAAGCACCTCACACCTCTCTATGCGAACTCCTTACAAGCTTAGCAATATATTATATTTAATATTTATTTTATACGGAACGATCGCTGAATTTATAATGTTTGCATTCATTGTGAAATTACCGATTCGAGTAGAGTTCTATCAACAACCACATTCAAACAAATAATTCAGTAAAACGTTACATGTTAAATTATTTACAAACATGTACAACAAACTTAATAATGAGGAGGGTTTGTTTAAATGCTGAATGTATTATAATAATGGTACAGATTCGATTACATTTGAATCAGATTGTGGTAAGTATCCTCTGCTGCTGCACTCGACAATGTTGGCTTTTATCAATGCTAGTGAATTATGCATGCGATATTATTTATTATTAAAGAATATTTGTAACGACGGTTAGACCTAAATGCTTTTGTTTGGAACGTGTTCACGTCAGTAGTGCACTTTTTAGGAATCGCACTAACAACAGCTAGATCGCAGGTCCGAGGCTATCGTGGGAGAGTCATGCTTCGGCAATAAAGGGCCGGCTCGATCTAAGGGATACCACGGACTAACATAAAAGCGATGTCAATCAAACCATTTTTTGCTTTTTAACGACTGAATGAGGCTACCGGATTCATACTCCTCCGCCCTCCCCCTGATTCTAGGTAGGGGGTGACTAAAACAGCAGCATCGCATTTGTGACTCTTGAATTACAGGTGTCCATGGGCGGCGGTATTCACTTACCATCAGGTGAATCTATCTGCCCGTTTGCTCAGTGGGGATTGCCACACATTGAAAGAAGAAAGGGTTTTTTCAGTGTGAAAATCTCCCCGTATCTCAAAAGCAGCCGGTGGGGTGCTTATGTCTGACTCGAAGCGACTAAAATGGCAAGTTGTTTCGGGTAACACCTAGTTAATGTACTATAGGTTGAGAAATTGTTTGTGTTTTGTTATGGAAATTTGGCATCAATAAACTTCTTATTAATATTTTAATTTCAAGATCAAAATTTTTTTTGTGACAAAACATCATTTTTATAAGTTTTGACACTTGTCTTTCGTGACTTCGAAGTCAAACGTTACTTACAAAACAGTTCTATATGACTTCATTTTCAAATTCTCTTTACTCATTCTGTGTATGAAACCCGAATGAGTGTCATCGAATTGAGTGGTTCACGTACTCTGTATCAATTTGTATGTACGTGCCTGAGATGGCAATAGTGACGGCATTCAGTCCCAAATTAGAGCCTTATTCTTTGGCCCACTGTAATGATTGTCAATTAATTAAAGGTTTTTTTTATAATAAATAAACGGTTGTACGTTAACATGTAGCAAATGGGAATTGTGAATTAATTGGCAAGTTATCCATAATTTGATTGCATAAAAATGATTGCGCTATACATACTTTTGGAAGTCTAAGGCATTGTTTGTTTATGTATTTATAAATTTATATTAATAGTTTTTTAAAGGATATAGATTTAAGAAACAATAAAAAATTTAAAAAAATCACAAGACATCAAAAAGCATTCAAAGTTAACTTGAAAACAGCTACAAAGCTCTTAATATCCGTGGTCAGAATATAAGTAATTAAAAATTAAATACTTATTACTTCTTTATTGAACTGTTAGAGTACTTTATATTTTATATTTCGCTTTTATATGTAACAAGCATGTGCCTACATGATGCGGTATTATTTGTATACTTTACCAGTGCTGACTACTGACTATTGGTGTTAGGAAATAACCACCCACTATGGCCTAAGATTGAGACTTTTCGTTACTAACAATTATGTAATACACAAATATGCACACAAGTAAAAAGTGTGGCAGGTACCATTACGCAAGCATTGTCTAGGTCTTTTTTTTTTTAAATAGCGAATATCGACTTCATTTACCTAAAACAACATAAAACGGGGTGTACCTAAGCGTAAAATTTATAAACTAGATACTACGTAAGTAAATGTTTAATTATTTTCTACATTTTTACAATTGTAAACTACCTATAACCTACAAATTTTCCCTTGTGAAATTTCAATAGCTAAAAGTTGTAGGTCTGTAGTTCATAACTCTCAATCACGAAAAGTCTGACAGGGAAGAATTACTTTACCATGAATTGTTCTGACGTGATGTTGTTCAGTATTTGTGCGAAACTTTTAATAAATACATTAACTAAGAGTACACTTAAAGCGAGTTTGTTTAATAAAACTGATTTTATTTTGTTCATATCTATTTGTGTTAAGCAGATAGTTACTTTAAGGTTCATGTTAATTTATTTTTTATATATTTTTTTTCATAGTAATAAGGATGAACAAGCAGATGGATTACCTCACCTGGATGGCAAGTGACTGCCATGAATTGCCCTGACTTTTGGATTGCTATTGCCAGGTGTCCATTGCACCTGCAATTCAAGTCATAAGTTGTCAGGCTTTTGTACCCTACCATAAAAGGGTAATCCGGTAATCACTTGATGATATGCAATGATAGAATTGCATGAAATTATTTTTTTGTGAGGCCGTGGTATCACACGATTCGAATCTTCCCATTTGTGAGAGAGTATGTCATTTCTTCGTCAAATATGTGGATAGATGGATAGACTGTGGATATGTTAATACATTTGATATACCGCGGCCTACCACAAGGAGGGCGTGGCCCGAGGGGTCTTCTAGGCAGTATAAGGCAGAGGAGGAAGCTTTCCACGTCACTTCTGACGAGGTTATCAATGTACTCAGAGGGATGAGGCGTGGAAAATCCCCAGGCCATGATGGTTTAAGCTTGGAACATCTACTTTATGCGGGCCGGTATATTGCTGATATTTTAGCTCGTTTTTTCAGTCTCTGTGCGCGACATATGTACTTGCCTGCTGATCTTATCCGTACAGTTGTGGTACCGATAACCAAGAACAAAACGGGTAATGTCTCGAGCATTTCCAACTACAGGCCCATTTCCTTGGCAACGGTAGTGGCAAAGGTACTTGAACGGTTGATACACAAAAAGTTGAGTCCATCCTTAAAGATAAATGATGGACAGTTTGGATTTCGCTCTGAGGTATCAACTGACATGGCTATTTTCTCCCTAAAACAGGTCGTGTCGCAGTACGTCAGCCAAGATACAAGTGTTTATGCTTGTTTCCTGGATCTAAGTCGCGCATTCGACACTATTAATCACGACTTGCTATGGGAGAAACTAGATAACAGTAACGTGCAGGTGGGCGTTGTTGGACTGATTAGATACTGGTACTGTAATCAGTATAATAGTGTCAGGTGGGGGACAGCTATGTCGGACAGCTACAAGCTATCATGTGGTGTTAGACAGGGGGGGTTGACTTCTCCTGACCTGTTTAACCTCTACATCAATGACCTGATAGGGGAGCTGAGCAGGACTCCGGTAGGGCTCAAACTTGGTGACAGATACGTCAACAACTTAAGTTATGCTGATGATATGGTCCTGCTCAGCCCCTCGATCAAGGGCTTAAGAAGACTGCTAGCTATATGTGAGAGATATGCTACAGAGCATGAGTTAGTATACAATGCAAAAAAGACTGAAATGATGGTATTCAGGTCGGGAAGAGGTCCTCAGAACGTGCCTCCGGTGTGGTTAGGAGGACAGATAGTTAACATGGTGGGGAGGTTCAAGTACCTTGGTCACATACTCACGTCAGACATGAGAGATGACGCTGATATCGATCGACAGCGTCGAGCACTCTCAGTCGTTGGCAATATGATTGCCAGGAGATTTTTTAATGCCAATGTACAGACTAAAGTGCACCTGTTCAGAGCATACTGTCAGAATTTCTACACGTGTCAACTCTGGACTGCATATACGAAGAGGTCTTTGGATGGCATTCGTGTTCAGTACAATAATATCTATAGGCACCTTATGGGGTTAGCACCTTTCTGTAGCGCCTCCACAATGTTTGTAGAGGCAAGACTGAACACGTTTAATGCCATCCAAAGAAGCCGAATCGCGGCGTTTATGGCCCGGGTTGGTTCGTGTAGGAACACTATAATTAAGGAACTTGCTGACAGGGTATGTAACAGTTCCATGTTTAAAAAATGGTTACAGATAGCTACATAAGTAATGTAACTAAAATAAAGAAATATCATAAACATTATATGGAAACTATTCCGAAATAAAGATTTATTATTATTATTATTATTATTTAGTATGAATATATCCACAGTCTAATTAAAATAGTAGATATATTAAAGTAAGTCATAAAGAAAATAAAAGGATTTCATAATCGCAACAAATTGAAGCAGCCCTATAAATGGAGAACAAAAAGCAGCAAAATTGGAGCATAACTGAAGTTGATTGGAGTTGTTCGATAACAATCAGGAGTTCTAGAACCTGGAACAAACGAGTACAAAGCTTACTTAAGAAGATAAGAAACTTTCCAGTCTCAAGATATAAAGTTTAAAGGCTATGATTCAAAGAAAATGGCCACGGTCACAAAGACAGCAATAAACATGAATCTTGTTAATAAAATGGAGAGTTATTGCTAACATTTAGTGACATGATTTGTGATGTACAATGACCTCAAACGTTCTTTTACAGTCTTGTTGTTAACTTTAAAAAAACATAGTAAAAGCGTGAGAAAAAGATGCGATTTAGTCACTATAAAGAAATAACTGATATTATAGATCATCATAAATTTTGTTTTATTAGATCAGTTATATTTTTGCGAATTGGCAAACAAAACAGTAAGAAACAATTTTATCTTCTATTTGCGAACCAGTTTTCTTAACTATTTTTTTTTATTGTTCGATAATCATTAAAGAGTTATTGTTACCAATAAAGGATAGGATTAGTTTGTTTTATGTACATAAACAAAGTGATAATAAATTTTCTACAAAAAAAGGAGAAAAATGAAAAAAAAAACAATAGTTTTGTTTACTCTGTTTCTTCCTCGAAGTTTATTTTCTCGTTTAACAGGTCAATGGCTATTTTTACAGCTTTAATATTCAGAATCAATTGAATACCGAAAAGAACCTTTTTCGTAATAGTTAATATGATTTTGGTCGATTATTGATTAGTTGGCGAACCACTGGCGCATTATCCATACTTAAATTCTAAATGTGAAAGTGAATTTGTTTTTTTGTAACGCTTTCACGCCTAAACCACTAAACCGTTTTATTTAATTATTTCATCGATCAATGGGAAGCTAAATAATCATCGAGTAATATGGCTACTTTTTATTGCGAGAACCGACATACCGTATATGTCGGGTGGAGCCGCGGGCAAAAGCTAGTCTATATAAATAAACAAAATTGAAGTGTCTATTTGTAAAGTCAAAAAGCCAGTTAAAATATTTTCTTTCTGTCTGCCTGTCTGCATGTTCCGGGTAATCTTCAAAACTGCTGAACCAATTTTGATAATATTTCACTACCAGGTAGTCCTGCTATACGGTGCGGTACGGCTATCTATATAAGAAGTAACTTAGGCTATTTCTCCTCTCAGATAAACCTTATAAAATTTTGGTCGGTCCGGGAGTCGAACCTGAGGCCTCGGGGACTTCAATCGCGTACCGTACTACTAAGGCAGCGCTTTTCAAATTCCACGCGATGGATTGAGGATAAAAATAATACATTTATTGCAGGCGTTTAGATATAAAAAATAAATTATATTCATTTTCGTTCATTATTATTTAATAATAACTACAAATGTATTCTAATGCAATCTTATACTGCTTTTTTTCATGTATCAAATACACCAAAACAACAGACTTTACAAACAGCTTGAAGCGCAGACTTTTAAGTGTTTCTGATTTGATTCATAAAAGAGGCGGCCCTTTACCTCTACACCGCATAAAAATCATTGTCCCTATTCTCATAGTATATAGTTAGCTATAATGTAAATAGTAAGCAATAGTTCGAGTACGTCAACGTACCGGTTGTTCCCGAAAACGACGAGTTTTATATTAATCAGAGGGCTGACTAATATAAAACAATAAATAATAAAAAAACAAAAAAAAAAAAGTTTATTTATAATGAAATTAATAATTATAATTTATCCCATTGAATAATTCATAAAAACAAGTATGAATAATAATTATAAATCCAATTGAATAATAATTAATAAAAGTAAAGCAATATTTAGGCTAATAAAATAATAATTTCATTATATCATTATACATTATATATAGAAGCATACCAATAAAATACGGTTAAACTCTGTTCAACTGTTAAAGTAATAATTCTCAGCTATAGCAGTAGGTCCTATGGTGGCTCCATCTACACTTATCAGGTAATTTCGAGCTTAATCAGGCGAACACATTTTCCTTAGGGGTTATCGGTCTATTGTATTATATTAGTCTATGCTCTGACTTAGTAAAATAAATTGTATTACTTTTCTGTAACTTCATACATGAAATAACAAAACATGGGACAGCCGCCTGTAGTAATCCCTCATGCGATTAACTTAAAATGCATGAGATTCAGTTTCGCTGCCAGCGGTCACGCATGCAAATTGTGATAATAATATAAGGGAACATATCTCATTTATGAAAATGATTTAGGGCCTGCCTAAATTAAATATTAATTGGAATAAAAATGTCATAAAAATTAGACTGGAATGTGTGTTATTCTTCTAATTCAGCTTGGGCGGTAAGCTTAGTAAAAGAGGAGTTTCTTAGTTCGGTTCTTTTGTAATAATTAAGTCTCGTATTACATATCATAAAATTATTTATGTTACTACCATAGAAGGCAAAATAAAGATTTTTCAACGTATTTTGGAACCTTTACACGGTTTATTTCTTAGCTTGACCTCCATCTATAAGTATATTTCAACTAACTTCAAGATCTACGATTAATATAAAAATTTCAATAAGAACCTATGAAAATACAAGACTAAAAATAGGATAGGAACAAATACATTTCAAAAAAATACTCTGACACTCTGAAATTACTGCAACGGTTGCATAATATTAAATACACATGTATATACGACAAATGGAAGTTGGCAAAATTATAGGAAGGACTACGTAGATTTCTACAGTAAGTACCTACCTATAATAAAAATGATGATGATATAATTTATATTCATATATATACATGCTAAACCCAACATCAAACTAAATAAAAACCCTTCCTTTTAGTTTATTATCCCCTCAGAAGGCTCAAGTAGATACATAATAGACGTGACTATTAATTAATCAACCGGCTATCTCTATACATGAGAAAGTTCCAGATATTAATGTCGTAATTACCGCCCTAGATGGCGCTGCAGTTCGCGGCTTAAATGTGAATATTTGTTAGAACGAAGTAGCAATTAATATTGCTTTCTACTGTTATTCGCATTAATTTAACTTAACAATACAGAGTTGGCGTTTTGCGTGACTAAATATATAATAGATGCCTTCTGAAGCCTTACGCAGACAACGAAAGGTTTTAAAGAAAATATTCTAGCTAACTCGATCCTAAATACTTACGGTATTTCATCATCATCATTACCATTTTTTTAGATTTTATCTATGTAATTTTGAAAAAAAAGCATATGCGTCTTTGTTTCGACCTTAAAAAAACTTGACAGCAAATTGACTAACTTGAATTTCATATTTTTTTAAACTATAGCCTGTTTTTTAATCTCGTAGACTAAATTGACACATGCAAATGTCAAATTTACAAATAATGTTGCCAGCTCTTTTGTGCAGTGTTGTACCTACGATACCGGTTAGTTGAATCGTAACTTTTTATTTATAATAGACGAATTTAATTTTCATTCAAAGTTTTACATTTAAAATTCACGTACGTACACACGGCTGCACGACGTGCTACAAACTGCCAGGGAAATCTGACCACGCAACGCCATGCGTAACCCGACCATGTTTCGATGCCTTTAGATTAAACAAAAAAAAAATTATAGACGCCATCAGTGTTGTTCCCGTACGCGTTAAAACGGCAATCTTAACCCTTTTCTCTTACGAAACGGCAGAACTTAAAAAATACGGCAATTATGGAACTTGACACCATACGAACAATTGTACGAATACGTAATTCGAACGATTGAGTTGGTCTGGGCTCAAGTAAAGGGGCATGTCACTAAAAATAATAAAACATTCAAAATGAATGAAGTACGAAGCCTTTTTGAAGAAGGGCTTCGTCAAGTGACCCCGCAGCCGTGGAAAGACTGTGTAGTCCATGTAATTAAAATTGAAGATCAAATGTGTCATCTGGGCCATATAACCGACGACATTACTGATAGGTTTATCATAGAAGTAGGTGGCGATTCTGATGACTCATAATATTCCTCAGACATGGAGTCATTATCTGAATCAGATTAACGCGAATACCTGTAATTAAGTTATTTAATTAAAAATATATGTTTTACATTATTAATTTTGTATTATTACGTTTTAAATAAGTACCTACACATTATTTCAGGATAAACACATTATTTCAGGATAACTTATTGTAAAAAAACGATACTTGATTTTATTAACGCTAAGTTTCGGTTGTGCCACATCACTATTTAAGAATTGCAATAAACTGACAACACTCGTAATGTCAGTTTAGTCTACGAGATTAAAAAACAGACTATATGTAGTTCAAAAATCCTTCCCCATACGATGCTGCATGACATACACTTTTTCTATGAGTTTTATCTACTTTGATATTTTTTTTATTTTTTTTTTTGCGAAAGTGTTGCCGAAAAGCCCTATACTCCACTTTCGCAAAAAAAGTACCCAAAGTTGGTAAATGTAATGTTATGTACTTCACACACTTTTCAGGTACGCATTACTTTTAAATCTTTTAAAAGTAATGCGTACCTCATACAAGCTTACTGCTGTTTTTAAAGTTCTGGTTTTATAAATTTAAAACTCTAACTCTATAAATAACAATATATTTTATTCCAAAAACAGCATTTAATAGAAAAATAGATTTTGGTTTAACTTCGAAAATGTTAACGAAACGACTTTCTGTGGTACAAAGTGCGGAGTACAATTGAACTGAAATCAACGTTCCTAATTTAATGAGTCGCTGTCCGTCGCGTCCGCCATTTTGCGATTTAATTAAAAACAGTGGTTTCCGTTCACTGGTTTTAGTTGTGATGAACTTTAACTCGAAATCATTATCTGTTACAGAGTTGTTTCATCAAACTTTGCTACTTGAACTGTTGTTTATACACAAATTTTAATAGAAAACAAATTGAACTTGCTTTGCCCTTTGGTTTTGTAGATAGTACCGTTCTGACAAGAATGATATTAATTTCGTTAGAATAAATATTAATTTCGTTTTTTTTTATTTAAAATATTGAACACATTGTGGAGAAACGGATGTCATGTCACTCGTACACAAAGAGAGCATCCTTAGGCTGACCACAGAACAGTTGATGTTGGGCAATTCCATTAAAATAAAAGGCGCGAAAACTTTCATTGTACAATGCAGGATTAGTTGTCTTAGTCTTAATCTGTAAAGCAACAGACTGGTGCTTTTTTGCGTAATTTTATGCTTAATTTTTATATTAAGATAAATTTAGAGTAGGTTGGGCATCAAAACTTTGCAGTCTATCTTAAATTACTAATTAATAATTATCATCACACATCACATCAGCAGCCTATAATAGTCCACTGCTGGACATAGGGCTCTCCTTAGAAAGGAGGTTATCAGTTTGTAATCAAGTTGTGGTAGCAAAAGTTGTGTTTTACTGCGCCTTGAAACTATGTTTATGAAACAAATTCGCACTTTTTACGTGAGACATATCTACAAAAACTTAGTTTTAATGCGCCAAAAATAATCGCAGCTACAAAATTATCTGTGAAAATCATAAGGAATATAAGGTTAAAACATATTTATATTCTTTTCTGTGCTTTTAATTAGAAATAAGAAAATTACGAGTGCACGACGTGTGTGTGTGACGTTTAAATAATAACAAAAGTTCTAACGATCACATGGCCTAATTTTATTTAACATACTTTTTTTTTATAATGAATTACTGATATAGATCATTTCATTTTACCTAATTTTATATGGTTTAATGAATATTTACTACAAGGCACATTTGAATTAATATTTAATTTGTATAATAAAAAAACAAAAACTTAGTTTTAATGCGCCTAAAACAATCGCAGCTACAAAATTATGTGTGAAACATTTAATCCTAAGGAATATAATGTTAAAACATCTTTATATTCTTTTCTAGTGTTTTTTTTATAATATTCAGTTACTCTAATATTCAAAATCTATAAGTTGCGATTAATTTAACCATGACCGTTACCATTATCTCCACTCTATTATTGATGCATCACTTAGGTCAGATGAGGTTAGAATTTACTGATATTCGCTTATTGTATGGTATTTCCGGTTATTCACTTATTCATTACAATATTTTGGCTGAAAATTATTCAACATGAAAATCAGGTCAAATGTTCGTTATATAAAAAGAGCATTATACAAATTGAAAATTATTTAAAATGAGCGTTATACGAAATGTTATTAGAGCAAATAAAGGTTATTTATTTTTATATGATATGAAATGAACGTTATTTTAAGTAATATTATATTATCTATTATTATGCCAAATATAACACACCCGCACGACGTTTACCGATAGTGGTAGTTTCGTCTTTGTCCGGCGCTGCTTTCCATAACATACGACGTACACCTACGAAGTTTTAATATTATAATATAGTTGAAAAAAATCATTGAAAATGTTTATTTTATTTATTAAATACTAAAGATAAAATATACTTTACTAGCTTTAAAAGAGTTTTTTTTTAAATCAGCACTTTTTGATATCAAGACTACGTAGGAATCCGCGATAAGCGATTAATTTTTTTCAATTCTGTTACAAAATATTTCATTTACTGGTAAAGAACATTTCAACGATAAACAACTTAGGGTTTACAGTAAATTCTTCTTAAACAATCTCTTTCACGGACCCGGGTGCACTAAGACTTCAAGAAGGTGCCGCACTTACCCAGTCTGAGGAAGTATTCTAACGTAAGTAACACGTCAGGATGCGCAAATACCTCAAAGCCTTGTGCTTTGAGAGCTTGTGCTTGTGCTGTATATTCCTGTGGCAATAACAATTAAAATGCCGTGATTTATTTCTATGTTATTCAATGATTGACGGATGAGACAAATTGCACTTTATTTCTTAGTAACAAGAGTCCTTATTTATTTTAGGCATTGCATTTGATCCCATTGTGACACATTGGCCTGTTCATAATTGTTATCACAGGTACCGGTTCGCACATATTATTATTACTGATATTGACTGACCGACTAATTCAATTTGAAAAAAAACTTAAATAATTTAACTAAGCGAGTAAATAAATTTAGAACAGTAGCTATGTTTTGTGGTATCTATGAAAATCTGCGCTGTCCAATCGTTCGTATTCCATACACAGCTCAAATTTGCACATTACATGCCGTTTATATTTGCAACTATAATAGATGGCAATCATTGTTTATACGTTTAATGATAATCGTTATGTACATCCAGATTATAACTATCGTCAGAAGCTATAATTTATATTAAGCACCCAGTTTGCCAATATCCTTGTGGCGACTCGACACACAAACATACTACAGCGCCATCTAATGAAGACACACCGAACTACGGAGTAACTACTAAATAAGAATTGCTAATCCTGTATCGCGATATAAAGAATTCCCTCGCCAATTAGCATATATACAACTTCCCAACATCAACCGTTGGGCCGCGGCCCGCCAGGCATGATCACCTCGCCTGGTCGGAGGATCCTCCCTTTGTGTTGGAGGGACATGACACCCGTTCCTCCACATCCTTACCAATGGCCAATATTCTTCATTTACAAAGATATACTTACACAAGTGTCAAAGGGTAAGCAATTTTTTAAGACTATTTTAAGGTTTTATTTTAATAAATAACATCCTGGGTCGGCAATTCCCGTGTTTCATTTCACCTGTCATTTTGACAGGCTTTCAGTGTCAACTGTCGTCGGCTTATACTTTTATGCTCGAGCTGCACTACAAAGTCATACTGCATTGCATTTTTTGTTTCGAGTATCATCATTAATACTAATTTCATAAAAACGAGGGCTTCGCAATGAACTACCCGCCCAGGGACTCGAAATTAAATGACCTACCCGCCCGGGGCCTCGCAACGGCTAAGGCCGCCATCTGTCCATGCAACATCTGTCCTCTCGCTTTCCTACGATTCTCTGGAAGGCATCTCAGAAAATCGTAGGAAAATGAAATCATGAAAAGCGACGAAAGTGAGTTACAGGAAGACGGGGAAGCCTATTTGATTTGAATAATGAACGCAGTTAGTCGTTAGATGGTAGCTGAGATGTCAGATATTATATGCACAGAGAATTAGTATTCTAATATAACACTAGCTGAGACACACGGTGTTACCCGCTTTGGTTGTTATAACCGCGGGCGACGTCGCGGGGCGAAGCTAGTCTAAAAAAGTAACCTAAGTTACTCCTTATGTCATCAGCTATCTGCCAGTGAAAGTCCCGTCGAAATCGGTCCAGCCGTTCCAGGGATTACCCGGAACAAACAGACAGACAGACAAAAATTGTAAAAAATGTTATTTTGGCATATGTACCGTGTAACCATACATATGCATTTAGTAAATAGCGGTTATTTTAATATTACAAACAGACACTCCAATTGTATTTATTTGTACAGATGACAATGCTGAAATCCTTTTGGAAAAGTTACCTCTAGGCGAATTATTTGACTCAAATAATAGTACGTATTGTAATTTTTTTTTATACCATAGATAAATATATACCACCATAGATAAATATTGATATTTCTCCTAAGGTTTTTCTTTCCATACCTATATTTTAATGTGAAAGTGAGTTTGTTTGTTTATTTGTTACGCTTTTTAGCCTAACCCACCAAACCGATTTTAATATTTTTTCCACCAATGGAAAACTACATTGTCATTGAGTAACATAGGCTACTTATTACTGCGATAATCGATATATGCATGGACGGACCCGCGGGCAGAAGCTAGTATATTTAATAACATAACATAATAAATATCGCAAAAATACGAGCATACGTACGCTTAAAATGTGGTATACAAATAGTCAGTCAACATGAAAATACTGGATTTTGAAAGTTTGATTTTCATTTAGCCAGTTTTTCCTCGCTTTTACATAGAATTTTGTTGAATTTGAATTTTGTATATCAATGATGTACAAGGAAAAGATTTCTTACGTTACATTATGTAATTAAATATTTATATGAGTTAGTCCCGATAATCCCTAATTTATATTGAAGTCTCAAAATTTTAAAACAACGACTGGACATCTCTTTTTATACCCTGACCGCTTGGCTTGTAGTAATATATAATATAATATAAGTAACCATATCAATAATTATTTTGAATCACAAGTTTACTAATCACAATTAGTCGTTCTTGGGTTTAAATCACAAGTAAAAAATGACGTTACATATATATATATATGTGTGTGTGTGTAACTGAACTTTTGACACCAACTTTGTTAACAAAAGTTCACTAAAATTAAATAGAACGAGAATAAGACTCTTTCACGAAATGTACATGCATTTTCTATTTTATATTCATACAGTAGGACATATTGCAGTCATATTTTATGTCAATGCTACGTGTTGAGTTTGAATAAACGAAATGCTGAAAGAGATATTGTTTTCCCGTACTTTAAACTCAAGAATTGTAAAATGAAAATTTTGACGGGTACTGAAAGCAAAAAAATTATTTTAAAATTTTACCTTCAGAAGTATACTAGGTAGACCCTACGTACCTAAAGAACTTAAATTAATTACTTTTTAACTTAAATATTTTACGTGCGTATGCAGTCTTGTTACTAAAAATCTTTATCACTAAATGACTGACTTATGTACATGTAAGTCAATGACATGACTTTTTTTATTTTTTTGGGACCAATCCCACCCACACGCCCACCACTGTAACTCCTGTACACCAGGATCCACAGTAGTGACCCACGAACACACCGAGTTATGACACTCGGGCAGTCCCAGGAAGAAATTCAACTGTCTTGGAAGCCGCAACGAAATTAATCACAAGAAAATTGGAGGAGTTGGAAATACAGTAAATCCACTTCCCTCCTTAGCAAAGCGGGAGACAAAACGAAGTAAAATAGGCATACACCCTTTTGAAAAGGGAAGCACCACGGCCACAAAATATTACGGGTCCTAGAAGAGCTATATTTGATTTTTATAATATGTATGGCAGAATCGCCTAAACGCACGGAAATTCACCCTAGTTGACACAAGATCCCCATAGTATACCGCCCCAGATGTCACCTGCAAGCTATTCAGCATTATATTACGTTCGTTATACCAAAGACTACATTCCCAGAGGATATGATGAGCAGACTGTTCATAGTGAAAGTTAGGTGTTGAGCATTGATACAATGGTGACTCGACTATTTTTTTTTATTGACTTACATAACTTATAATTAGAACATTTGTAAAGATCAGAGTTGTGCGAGTTTTCTATGATATAATCGCCCAATTTAACGTGAGTTCCAATTCATCCAGAACGCAGATTGACACAAGATGACGCTATCTTAGTGCTAATCAGATCTAATATTTTTGGTTATCGTAACACGTTCAAAATGCATCGTGGCAATCACAAGTAGAATACATCGCGAATTTAGTGTTATGGTTCTTATCAAAACGAACGTACCTTTGTATTTATATCTTAACTATTCTCTCTCTCTTTAATTAAACTTTATTTAAGACTATAATAATAATATGGGTTCGCCATGATGAGGCTGGCTGGACCAAGGCACATTGAAACTTGTAGGTACCTCATTACGTATGCCACACGTTTCGGATACAGTCGAAATATTCAAAACACTGTTCGGATAATATACAATTCGACGGTGTACCGGTGCTCGAGCTATTTCTAAATTATATTTTTATAAACATGCCCCATATTTGAACAAGGCTACTATCATGTGAACATTCTCTAGTTGTTCAAGAAAATACTGGAGATATTTTTAGATCTGTTATCGTCCGTCTTTGCAACAAATACAAAAACGTAAATGATACTAAGAACAAAATGGATTACTACAAATAAAATATTAATACATTTGGTTTTATTGTTTGAAATTAAGTATCAACAGCATGTTTACTAATGCAATATTGAGTTCAAAAAACATCTGTCAGTTCCAAGCCTACGAGAAAAATTTTGCATTGAAGAAGATTTACCTTATAGATTTTTATTTCGGTTTTTATAGTGGAAGAGTTTTAGAATTTCAAACACCGTACTATTTAGCAAACCACATTATGTCTAACATTAAAACTCAACATCACAGTTTGAGTACACTTTTAAAATGCCTGTCTTCTAAATGATTTTTTAAACATATATTCTTTCTCGACATCCCAAAGGACCAAATCCCACATTCGTGAAAGAATATATTTGTTTCGTTAGTTTATTTAGGCTCGGTGATGTTTCGAGTGCTAACATTGATCGCAGGTTAGAGAAACACTTTAGATAAGTGGTTCTCTTTGAGGGCCTGGTCATACTATTTAGTCGCTCAGGGCCAAAATAATATTTGCAGCGCTTTACTTTTAAATGATATGCAGGTGTTATCAGAGAGCTGGGATAGTAAATTTTTTAACTATATGTATCTGCATTTGCGGGAATTATTCAATACTGGTCTACCTGGACTTCTGAACGAGTAAACTAAAGTTCGTGTCTGTAGGTTTAGGAAATAATACTTTTCATCGACTTATGTTTTGTTTTTGTTAATATTTTTTTCAAAACCAGTTAGGAAATTTTATATGAAGTCGATTCATAATATGTATGAATGCATCTTTTTTTACATGCATCTGTTAATACCAGACATAAATTAAAAAACCTAGGAAATAATACTACTAGTAGCTATTTGCTCCTTTTTGGTGACGGGATGGCAAATCCCTTCGGATCTCCTGTCGGCTAACGGTAGACACCATAGCGACGATGCAGAGCCAGAAGTATGTGGTGTTCTCCCTAAAAACCACACCGACGTCTGAAATACGAGTATATTCATAAACGTTGTAGGAAGTACTTTCGCACAAATAAGTACATAATACTGATTTGAAAGACAAAAACTCTTCTCAAGTTGTGGTCGTCGTCAACTATAAAGAGTCAACGTAAATTATTTTTTTCATTTTCTTTAGACATTGAGACTAAAATTAAAAATATTTTTTATTCAAAAGTGTCGTTCCGTCACGTCTCTTGTGCCACGTGCTACATTTGGAATTGTAATGAGAGCTATTTGTGGCCCTAAAATATATCAACATAAGTGTTATGAAGAAAAAATGCTGTTTTCGGTGTGAAAACATCTACACATTAAGTTTATAGCACTTAATGTGCCAAAAAAATAATTCTATTTATTTCCATTAAAAAACATAATATGGTTATTTTGTAATTAGCATAGATTCCTTTCAATTCTGTAAGCAACTACTGCATAGTTGAGTTTTGATTTTCTTTTCCTAGTATACTAGCTGTACCCTGTCACGCTTCGCTATGGCAGGGTACATTGTGGTTACGTATATGAGAAATCGAGAACAAAATGGACGCAAAAAGGAACAGGAAAAAAATGCTTTTTTTTCGATTCGAAAATTTCCGACATGAATATATATGTTGTACGTATATACACAATATATGTTTATAAATATTATGTTTAGTTATACTATCAATGTATTTTAACCCAAACTCAACTCTCGTGTAAACGTTGGAGTCGGTAACGGTAACAGTTTCGCGAGTTCAATGGTTTTTTCCCATCTCAGATAAATACATTATTTTGTTTGTTGCTCAAAAATGCCCAAAGTGCGAAAGTTTTATGGGACAGATTAATGCGATGGCCAGAGCGTGTTAATGATGCTTTACACGCTGCTAGAATGTCCAGGGTGTATGTAGAGGCATGACGGCTCACCAGTCCTGGGATTGGTCCAGGTACTGCTGGCGGCTTAAGCGCTGGTGGTCGCCGAATGATCTCCGTCCTTCATAAGCGCCGCGACGCACTCCGGAGCTCCTTTAGGGGGATTGAGGGGTAACATAACGTAACGTAAAATTGATAACCATCAAAGTGAACAAAGATCCGTCACATGTGGCGTGCCTCAGGATCAATACTGGGCCCTCTACTTTTTTTAGTTTACATTAACAGAATACGCGAAATTGAACTGAGAGGTGATATCACTTTGTACGCTGACGATACTAGTTTATTTTATTCTGGTCGTTCAATAGATACGATAGTTGATCAAGCACAACACGACCTAAATATGTTAAATGTCTGGTTAAACTTAAATTTATTAACTATCAATGCCTCAAAAACTCACTACATCATATTTTGTGCTAAAAACAAACAAATTGGTAACTACAACCCATTAATCATTAACGGTGAAAGAATTAGTAAAGTTTATGAAGAGAAATACTAGAGCCTAATATTGGATCATAGACTTACGTGGAAGCCACATATTGATAAAATACGAAATAAAACGTCGTTCGACGTTTTGTCACGAACATTTCAAAGTCTATATAATTAATTACAAAAATAAAGAAACCGTAGAATACTCCATCGAGTAGGTATAAAGTATTTTATTATTTATATCACATCGCTATCTAAATATACATATATAAATGTATTAATACATATTTTAATTTGATTGTTAACAAATTTTAGAAAATCCATTTTTCTTTCGTTTAAAATTTATTTTTACTTTTTTTTATGTAGCCATTTATAAAAATTTCATGTCCTGGGTGGGAAGTACCCATAGCTTCATTCATCAGCCCTTTCTAATACAAAACATTAGTATCAGCCAATTATTAGATTCAACTTATTAGTTTTAAAATAGAATATTTGTATTAAAAATGCATTTTTTCTAAAATTATTAGTGCTTTATAATATTTACTGGGTCTACTAAATGACCCTAAATACCTAGTCATTCTTATCATCATGCCTTTCTGTAATCCCCATTGTAAGAAGGAATGATTAAATACCAGACTTCAATTTTAAATGTTTTTATACAACACAACGTATATTTACATACAAACTTTATACATAAGATTTGAAAAAGTCCTTATACATATAATAATACATAAACATTAGCTAGAGGCATAAGAACAGCTTTATAGACGGTCGTACCTTTTTTTTAAATAAATTATTCTAACAGTAACTTTATCTACATTTGTCGAATCAGTCAGCGAAAATAGATACTCCAATAAGTCCTTATCTAGGTTATATTGAGAACCCTAATCCAATTTTCCTTAATTTGCTAGTTACGGCAGAATACCGTTATCAATTTATTCCACAGCATTTGGGACAAAACGAAGAATTCGAAAGCATTTTATGTTGAAAATACACGTTCTTATCTGAAAATACCGTTATTGTGTTACGTTTTCGGTGTACGTTAGGGGCCGTGTTACCTATCACACTCTTGTCATATTAATGAGGATGACGCTTCATGTTTCGTGATAGAACCATACGAAACCACCGACCATAACGTGTGGAGCAAGCCTGCTTGTAATGGGCCTAGTAATATCGCCATATATTCTCATCTAATTAACTTAATACATTATTTTATAGCATCAGTATGACATATCCTTAAAATTAATGAATTGCTCCCAGGTATACTTAGAATTGTTTGATGATTAGACACAGAACTTATATTCTATCTGAAAACCTCTTAGACTACTGTTACTTGCTGTTACAAATATGTGACATTTATTCTAGTGCCAAGTCTTTTTACTCTGCACCTAGTACAGTTGCTTTAGCTTTTTACCGTTTGACAGTTCATCATCATCGACTGCTGAAGATAGACCTCCTTGGCAAGGAGTTTGAACCTACTATACTACGTTGGGCAGATGGGTTGGTAAGCCCATAGAGTTTGTGTCAAGTTGGCTGGAGACGAAGGGGAGAACGACAAAGACGGTGTGCCGCCCGTCACGGAAGTGGAGATAGAAACGGCTGTTCTAAGGATAAGAAATATGACCCCGGGCCAGGGATTCCTGCCTGAGTAGTGACCCTGCCCGTTAACCACACGTCAGACCGCCTCGAAGAGGTGTTCGATGCTAATTTGGCATCCGGACGTTTCTCTGAGTGTTGGAAGAACGGGAAGCTAGTCCTATTAAGGAAGCCGTGACGGCCTGCCGATTTGGTCGCGACTTTCAGGCGCATCGTGTTGCTGGACGAGGCGGGTAAATTGTTTGAGAGGGTTCTCTTTGCTCGCATTACCTGCAAGCTCTGCGCGATAGGCAACGATCTTTCGGAGGACATCCAAGAGGCGACGCACCTGGCCACTAGGGGAGTCTCTCTGGTAGTCGGGCGCATTGAGGCACTGGGCTTACGGGTAGCGCTGGATGTGACGGAGGCCCTCTTGTTCCATTGGCCTCGACGTGGTCCACCCGCAGGCACCTCCATCGTGGTCAATTCGATCCTCGTACCGGTTCGGGTCCAGATGAAGTATCCTGACGGGAGGTGGCTCTTTGACGAGCACTTCCGACAGTTTGCTCCAAAACTGGTCGGCGCTGCCTCTGCTCCTTTAGGGCTACTTTTGCCCAATTTGGGTGCAGCCAGAGTCGCGATAAGACACCTGTACTCCTGGGTTGTCCGGTCAGTGGCAATATACGGTTCACCGGTGTGAGCGGTAGTTCTGACCGCCCGGAATAGGCCAAACCTCTGGCGTCCTCAGAGGATATTGGCGGTTAGACCCATACACGGTTACAGCACCGTGTCGACGGAGGCGGCGTGCGTGTTGGCTGGCACTCCTCCGTGTGTTTTGGAGGCTGTAGTGCTCGCCAAAGTGTGTCAGCAGACGGCTGAGTTCTGAGCGGGTAGCGGCATGAGTCTGCTCGCCGAGCCACGATGGCTCGTTGGTCGTCCCGGCTGGAGGCTGCTGCCTTTGCCTTGAAGGCACTCCATCCAGGGCACGACTGCTTTGGGAAGTACCTGCACTCGGTCTCTAGTAGGGAATTGAGTCCCGCCTGTTACCACTGGGATTGCAGTGAGGATTCGACTTAGCACACGCTGGCAATTTGCCCGGCTTATGCGTCGCAGCGTCGGATCCTCATTGCCGTCAGCAGAATATTAAATAATTAAAGTATTAAAAAATTAGCAAATAGTTAAATAATTAAAATATTATTTCATTCGATATCGATCATAATGAGCAAGTGACTCTACGTAGGTTTTTGGAGAAAATTGTTTAGGCGTCTAGGTGTGGTTGTGGCTATATCTTGTGACCAATGATAAAATAGTAATAATAATATTCTACCACATTCACACAATGCCATCAAGTCCCTAAGCAGAGCTTGTACTATGAGTACTAGACAACTATATTAAATATAGTTATATTAGTTGTCTATTTACTTCATTTTCTTACTCTATTCTTTTTCTTAAATAGGTACATACACATTATGGATAGAAGCCCCCAGACCCATTAAATGTTCATGCACATAAATATTTAACTTGTGCGGGAATAGGGACACACACTACGCCATCCGGCCGGCCGAAAATAAAACATATATAGATAAATAAATTTGTTAAAACTTAATTAATCAGTTTCACAAATGCATTTAAAATGGTATATGGAACAACATGAATATTGTAGTAACTTCTCTGTAATACCAATATTAGTTCGGTATTGGAAATGTACATCGGATCAACGTAATAATTACATTAAATCACTTCAAAACTTAATTAGTAACAACAAGTGTATTACATTTTAGTTAGAGTTTAGTTATCAACTATGTACATTAACTGCACGTATTTGGAATAGGTGTTCTAAGAATTTAATTTATATTATTAATATTCGATAAAAGCCATGGAAGCAATATTAAACACATTCTTAAAGTTGTTGAGGCGAAGTAACTCCTCAAACATAAACATTTGAGGTTATTTTTATCATTATTTTTTGCCATATATACCTCTTCTTGTGGTTGGGAAGCTGGTTGACCTTTTGTAGGTAAGTATTACAAGCTCAGTAAAAATGATGTACAATTCTATGCCTAATTTATTTAGTTACCTTTTTGAACTGCACAATCAACAAAATTAGATTATCAAAATCGCACCCAAAACGTATGTCAAAACCTCGACACGTCGCACTTTTAGTTTTTATTTTTATCCACTCACTACCGAATGTCTTCTAGCTCTTGGACTATTAAGGACACGATGCGCAGAAATCTCGAAATGGATTCACGGAACTCGAGTCGCATGACTAGCGTGATATGTCTCTACGCTTACGAAATTTCATTTAATATTTCTTCTCTTTTCTGTTTTTTTTCTCTTGAAGATAGGAGATGAAGTTGAGATTCTTTTGAAAAGTAACTTTCTCTTTTGTTTAAAATTAATAAAGTGACATATTGTATCAAAAGTATAAAAAATGATTGACTAGACGTTTGACTAGATGTCAAGCTATCTTGCATATTCGGTAGCTTTAAAGTCGAAAATTAAGAAAATTGAATTAAATACAAAAAAGACAAAACGTACTAAATTTTTACTATATAGCTTTTCAAATGTACTAATATAGCTGAGATGTGTTAAGTAATTATTATGGCTGTAAATCCAAATTAAAACTAACATTTGTGAGTCTGTACCCAAGACGGCGTGCGGATTTTGGTAGGTTCGAGTCCGCCGTAACCACCGGTGAGTGGTATCCTAGGGGATATCCGCACAGATAAAAAAACAACAACATTTTTCATTGATGCTCGTCTCCTATTGGTCGTACCGTGATGTTATATAGCCAGCCTTCATCGATAAATGGGCTTTCCAAAACTACAAGAATGTTTCAATTCGAAGTAGTAGTTTCTGACTTAACCGCGTTCATTCAAACAAAACAATAAACTCTTCAGCTTTATAATATTGGTATAGATTGGTAAGAGATTTCTGTTTTTTTGTGTAGCTTAATATCTCCTTCTAAGTTTAATCACAGTTTATAATATATAAATAAATAAATAAAATATCAATAAATTTCTGAACACACCCATTAATATTTGACAATCAACAAATAATGTCGATTATTTGTTGTCACGAAAATTCAACACTGTGTATACATATATGATCTTTAATTTGTCAAGATCCAAGTTTATCGTACTAACGATGCAATCAAATGTTTTATATGTAGGAACATTTTATATGGAAAAATAAAATTGTTATTTTTACTATTTTCCTCTCATTTTTTCCATATTTCACCATTTAACCTTTCATGTAATTTCACAGAAATATTTACATACCGAAATTAGCAATATCGGTATCTCGAGTTTTAGAAAGTCTAATGAACAGCAATTCATTTATTGTATATAAGTATAAAATATTATATTAGGTACACATACTTTTTAAGTTATGAAAACAAGTAATGTACAGGAGGAATTCGTGTTTGAAAATCGTCTAGAAATGATTAGAAGTGTAATGTGATGACGTTGATAGTGGTATCTCATTATTAACATCATCACATATAGGGGTTTTTACAAAAAGGGGGTAGATTACCAAAAAAAACAAACATTCTTAATATTAACAGCTCAGTTTAAAAAAACTAGATTTATATATTTCGTATTTTATTCTACTAAGTTAACAACATAACCACATAACATAAACATAATTATGTGACTGCTGAAACCTTGCTCAGGTCTAAAGACTGCACGGATGGCGAAGTGGTTTAAGCGGTCGCCACGCCGCTTACTACTACGCTGAGTGTTATGGGTCCGATACCCACATGGTACGACACTTTGTGTGATCCACAAATTGTTGTTCTGAGCCTGGGTGTTATTTGTGTCTATTTCATGTTTATTTATAAAATCCCCCGCGACACAGGATATATTCCTAATGCGGGAGTTGTCTTTTTTTATAATATTAAAGACAAAAAGGTAAAACTTTTCTTTTAAACAGATTACTTGTTAACATAAATTGAACCAGTTATATTTCTTATTTCTTTACTTTTTATAAAGAAAAACAAATACACGACATCGTTTACTTTTAATATGACTTATGAATGTAAAATTTGCTAATAAACTTTGACGGAATGTGTGTACAGACTGCAATAATAACATACAGAAACGTACACGTTTAAGTAGATATAATACATTTAGGTAATAGGTTACATATAAGATCAAGAATTATATTGGGCAATGAAATAAAACAAGAAGTTCAAAACGTTTAAAATCGTCGATCGGACCCCTGTCTAAAGTTATATAAGTTCAAAACGGTCGAAATCGTCAATCGGACTTCTGTTTGAAGTTATATTAAATATAATTTGAGACTTTTGTATCATGACACCATATACACTGGATCCCATAGCTGTTTTTACATGTTGAATGTTACTTCTTCTACACATAAACATTTTTGTCTGGGCACATTTTATTCAAAATAATTAGGTACATATTGATAGATTATTATAAGTTATGAGTTTATGAGTTCATCAAAGATCATGGCGCTTGCAACAGTGCCATGATATTTGATGGTACTTTATATAATGATAAAACTTACATTTGCCCTACAGTAGGCACAAACTACAAGGTAAAACAGTAAATAAGTTACTAAATAAAATTGTAGATGTTCTAAATGTAATCTATTTATTCTATCAGCCTATATTCTTGGCTCATGACGGTAATTCTTCAACAAGCATTACATTTAATGCATAAACGCTACTTCATTTTACACATTTTATAGGTATCTTTATGTTATAACTTGGCTAAGGATATTTCATTTTATTTTGTCCAGGTTTCTTGAGGCATTAAATTAGGTTTGCGGTCCGCCGCAGATGTCTTCGCGGGTATATCCGGGGCTCCGCGAGCATATGCCCGACCCGCACAGATTTGAATAGATCTCCACGCTTGTCTGCTTTTATGCTGTCTACACGTTTTATAAGAAAATTATCATACAAGAAATTATTACAGACACTACTCAGACTACAGAAAATTTATATTATTTAGAACACATTTTTTATTTATTTATAAGTGTAAAGGAGCAGTTTTCTAAAAGTATCTTTGTAAATTTGACTTCATGAGATACAATTCTTACTAATAGAGAGAAAAAAAATAGACCGAAGATGTGACATCGATCGACAATCGCAACCAAACCAACTGACTTTTTAAATTACAGTTAAATAGTGTATCTACATCTCGTATATCTACAACTGCACACATTGGATTATGCAAAATAATTTTGACTGCACGGATGGCGTAGTGGTTTAAGCGGTCGCCACGCCGCTTCCTACTGCGCCGAGTGTTGTGGGTTCAAACCCCATATGGAACGACACTTTGTGTGATCCACAAATTGTTGTTCTGAGTCATGGTGTTCTTTGTGTCCGTTTCACATATGTTTATAAAGTCCCCCGCGACACAGGAATGAATTCCTACTGCGGGAGTTGTCTTTTAAAAAAAAACAAATACCAGAGAACTAACAACAAATATTTTACTGGTATCTTGTCTTTCAAATGGTAGTTAATTAATTATTTTTTAGTCTTTTTTTTGAATAAAACAGTTTTAAATATAGCCTTTCTTTTGTCAAGGGGAATAAATGTAAAAAAAAACATTAATTAGAACGTCTGAAAGTTTATTAAAATATACTGTTGTATTCGACTGTGAGGCTGTTACAGTTTGTAACAACTGAGAATTCTCAAGATTCTCTTAATTAAATGCATTTGTCAAACTCATTACAAACGCCTGTCCTTTAGTTTTGGATATATATTCTGCACAATTGTCGCTGAAACTGTCTGCATTTATTACCTTTCTATGCAACGCGAATTAAGTAGCGAGTTAAATCGAAGTACTCCATTTTGTATCTAGCTGTACCTACAGTGTTTTTTTTTTAAATTAAAGTTGAGTAAACTTCATTTCAGACTTAATAATTTTACTGGCAAATAAATGAACAGCTATTCTCATTGTAAACAGTTTCCTATAAACCCTGGAAAAACCAATCACTCAAGTATCACTTGATTCCTTTGAAATCCGGCTATGCTATTTAACATCTATACAAATAAATATAATTGAAGTGTCAGTCTAAACAAACAGTTTCAATATTTCTGTCTGTTTGTTCCGGGTAATCTCCAAAACGGCTGGACCGATTATGATTAAATAAATAACGTATGACAATGTGAATCCATTCGTTAGTAGAACCCAGTAACATTTCGCAGTATTGTATTGTTCATGTGTTATTTATATTACTATATTACTATTACATTTTTTCTTTTTTTATGCCTCGGTGTGTTGGTTTTGGGTCTTGGATTCGATGCCCAGGTTGAACCAAATGTTAGTGTGATCTGCAAATATTTGTTTCAGAGTTTGGGTGTTTTCTATGTATTATATGTATGTATTTACAAAAAAAAGGATATGAGTATTCTATTCGTCAATCTCGCAATCATAGTACACGCTCTGTTCAGTTTGAAACTAGATGGCGTTGTGTGTCAGACTTTCGAAAATATTTATTATTTATTATTATGACGGGCCTGTTGGTCTCGATGAAGCCGGAGGTCGTGGGTTCGATTCCCACCCAGAACAAACGATTGTGTGATGAGCACGATGATTTGTGATGTGTCTGAATGTAATTTATCTATAATATGTAAGTATTTAGAAATATATAGGTAAGTATGTTTATCAGCAGTCTGGTTACCATAGCACAGGCTCTGCCTAGTTTGGAATCAGACGGCCTTGTGTGAGATGTGTGAAGTTATTATTATTAATAATATTTTTTTATGGTATGTACTTACCATCAGGTGATGGTATTACCTGATGGTAAGTAACTACCGCCACCCATAAGCACCTGCAATTCAGGAGTCACGTGTGCCGTGTTGACGCAATATACTCTTTTTTTTATTTAAGGTATACATATGACAACAACTTTAGACATCTCACACACGGCCGTCTGATTCTAAGAATCTGGATTGTGGTCAAAGAATACGAAAGTGTGTCTGTCTGTCTGTCTGTTACCTGTTCACGCTTAAACTACTGAACCGATTTAGATGAAATTTAGTATAGAGATAGTCCGAGTCCCGGACAAGGACATAGGGTAGTTTTTATCCCAGAAACCTTCCTTTAAGGGGTTAAAATAGGGGTGGAAGTTTGTATGGGGAATCAATAACCGTTAATCCGATTTAGATGAAATTTGGTATGGAGGTACTTGATTTTTGAGAAAAGACATAGGCTGCTTTTTGCCACGATAACTGACATTTACGAGGGCGGAGCGAAGCCACGACTTCTGAACTCAGAATTCAGGATCACTAAATTTTTAATTTTATTTAAATACCTCATTGCTATATATACCTACCTACGATCTTAATTGTCATAAAATTTAATTAAGATCGTAGGGAAAAATCGGATCTGTTGATGATATAAACAAAGTTATTTTTTTACGTAAAAACAATTTTGGGATTCTAAACTTACTGACAATTTCATAAATAGCAAAGCCTTTTACTATACACCGCATAATAACAAAGTTTGAATCTTAATAAATCAATTAATATTAGCACTGTACAAACTTATAAATTATGTATTAATTTATCTCTTTGTAACATTGATGTAAGGGTAAGAGGCTGTCATCGGAGTTTCGTTTTTTCAGTTTTATTCATGAAATACATAAGTGACAGTTTAATAAAAATAAAAAAATATATTAATTGGTTTAAAAGTAATTATTACTCAAAACATTCGTAAAACATCTCTATCAACATAGTTTTAACCTTAATCTAAGTGCACAACTTATGTAGGTAAACACCACAAGCATATAATCTAATATGGTTTAGAAAATGACTACCTATTGACAAAGGTTGTCAGAAAAGCGATGAAACAAATGTTGCAAAAACTATAACTTAATATTAGAGAGAGGTAATAAACCTATCTCTAAATAGAACAGCAATAACTACATGACTAATCGACAGTAAGATTATGGACTCGGCTCTTAAATCTTTGAAATGCTGTGACAAATACATCTATCTGTTTTCTGTAGTGATTGTATTTCTTGAGGCTAACGTGAAACAGGCGGGATATTATCATCAGAGAGCTAGATTAACCACTTAAACAAACATTTCAAATTTACGAAACTAAAGCTTACGTACTGTTATGAGATATATCCGTATACTATAACCATTTACTATGAACTTCCTCAAAAATCTTAGCAGTAATGTCCAAAGATATAAATAATTTTCGTGAACATGTTTATTTTAATTGAAAACATTCGTATCACACAGATATCAATGACTCCATGCAATAATAAAAAAGTGTAATATTTATGAAAAGCAAAGTTAATTTATTCTAAAAAATAAAAATAATTTATTTTTTGGTAAATGAATGCATCAAAAAATTTGTAAAATCAAAACTTTATCAGAATTTTATGTTTAAAATATTTACATAACTCTATGCTGCAAATACATATAAATAGAACATGACATCAAACATATTTTCATGTATGAATTATTATTGAGAATTCCTTACATATCGGAGAAAATGACCGAATTAGCGGCAGCCTATAACCGTTATTGCTCTTCTCGGTCAAATGTCTCTCGTGACCGCTAATCCTTCCACCGTAATGAGCTACCTTTGGCGAACACTAAGCCGTTTTCTACGAAGAGCTAATAAAGCCACGACTAACGTCTACAGAATGACATGATTACTATTTAGAGGTACTTATAGATGTAATCTGATTGGAAGTCGCAATAAGTTAGAGTGAAACATAGTGTTAAATAAAAAAACATAGCGTCAACTATGCTTAGGCTAGTAGTTAAGTTAGTGGTTAAGTTAAATTTTACTCTGCTGGAATAAGTTGTTTAAAGGCTTTTTTTAATGAAGTTGTTAACTTATGTGTTAAACAGGCAGCTAATGTGCTATAAACGCATCGGTTTAAACATTAATTTAAATAAAACATTTCACAATCGATCATTGATATTTTGAAACTGATTCAGCCATGACATATCAAATTTCATTTATTACATCCTGAAAAAAAATGCAGAGAAAAATAAGAACAGGATTAAGAAAAGTCTCGAAAAAGTTTACATGCGCGCGCGCATTTAACTACTTCGTCCGTGTGGTGGTCGACATCAGACATCATAATAATTATACTGAGAGTTTGGAGTCGATAAGTAAAAAAAATATTTCCTCATATAAACTCTTTAAGGGTAGTTTTAAAAAATGTGTAACAACTTTTTTTATTACTTTTAATAAAGAGCATTTACTGTAAGTTTGAAAACGCTACTTACCAAAAATCTTTTTTTAACGACACCACCGCCGACTAATAATTAGTTGATTTGATTGATTATATTTTTAACGACACCACCGCTGACTAGTGATTATTTGATTTCATTATTTTTTTAACGGCACCACTGCTGACTAGAGATTTAAAACAATCCGTGATGTGTTAATTTTAAACGATAATGTTGAAATTGGTCGAGTTCACACAGATTCGTTAAACATAAGGGTTTAAATTAGTGTGGGTGCGTGACGGCAAGATCTTCATGAAAGAAGACGAGTCTTCGCATAGAATTGTTATCAATAGCCTTGATAAGTTAAAATATTGGGTTTAGTTATTTTATTTTAATTTGCAGGTAACTTTTGTATGTAACTGGCCACATTCAATCGTCCACTTCGCGTGTACTATCAAAACGTAAGAGGCTTAAAAACCGCATCGCATCGATCGCATTTGGGTCCGATTCTTTTCAACGTTTTTATTAACGACATAACTGAATACTTCAAACACTCCCAGTATTACCTGTTTACTGACGATTTAAAGATAATGAAGCCAAATAAAGATATTGAATACAAAGCATGTTGGACTCTAAAATGCTTCAAGAAGACATTGACCGCCTTGTGAACTGGTGTAAACTTAACAAAATGTCTTTAAATGTCAGTCTTCATCTTCAGTTCACACGTAATAAGAAAATGTTAGACAACAAGTACTACATTGAGGGTATTGAAATTGAGAGACAGGGAAGTGTGCGTGACCTTGGAGTTCCACTCGACCAAGCACTAAAATTCAATTACCACATTCTAAATGTTGTCTTTAAAGCCTTTCAAGCACTGGGCTTTGATTTGCGAAACAGTAAAGAGAACCCATCTACAAAAATCAGGCTTTTCAACACATTAGACCGCCCTATTTTAGAATATAAATCAGTGGTATGGAATCCGCACTACGAGGTATACACCAAACGGATACACTTGTGCTGTGTTGTGATCACTTAGCTAAGCAACTTACGAACTACACTGACAGGTTGAGACACTATAATACTACTTTAGCTAGTCGTAGGAAGAAGCTGGACTTCATTATCCTTCACAAGGTACTAAGCAGAGCTTTTGAGCTCATTACCCATTCAAATTCCAACTCGGACCTCCAGGCATAACACTTTTAACCTATTTTACATTCCTGGCTCTAATACAAACCTGGGTCATTACGCTGCTGTGCCAAGACTTTGTAGGCAATATAACACGTTACCCAAAACAACTGAATTAGATATATGCCTATGTTTGTCTAAATATAAGAAATGCTTAACAGCTTTAATGTAATGTAAGCCTCAACGTTATTATTATTATTTTTTTGTTTTATTTCGTATTTTTTCAATTTTATCAAAACAATTTTTTTATAATATGTTTGTTACTTTAAAGAATTTAAGTTTTAAACATCGCTTGTAACTTTGTTCGCTTGGTTGATGGTATTATTATTTTTTCACTGTGCTTGCTGTGGTCTCCTGTAAGTGAAGAAGTACACCGACTTTAAACCCATTCTGTTAATTACTGTTTTTTTACTTGTGTATATCTTTCGTAGGAGATCCTAATAAATAATTAAATAAATAAATAACAATTGTATCCATTACAATAAAAAACAACTAAATTAATTAATAAAACTTGATGCGATAAATATACGTAGGTATATATAATAACTATTAATTTTTTTCATCTTTATCTGCTATCTTTAAAGCAACTTCTGTAAACTTCTGGAAAAAGCTTTATAAAAGGACGTGATAAATTGACATCCAAAAATATATAAGTTTTGTATTAGAACTTCATTACGGTGGTGTCGTTAACAAAAAAGAATTTTAAAGGACACCCCAGTGATGTGGTTTAGTGGTGTCGTTTACAATACACGCCAAAAATAACGAAGTTTCATATTAATTTCAAACCCTCATTTTGCACCCTTAGGGGTGGAATTTTCAAAAATCCTTTCTTAGTGCACACCTACGTCACCTAAGGAATATTTTTGCAAAGCTTTATGCTTTTAGACACTGCAATTTCAGATGTGCGTTGATCGATCAGTCAGTGGTTCAGTCTGTCAGTTTCTTCTTTTATTGATACAGATTATAAAATTAATACAGATTAAAAAATTATACCACCTTAATTGACAAGCTGACCTTTCGTTTGGCACCATCATTTAATACAATCAATACTCTAACATTCGCCGAAGCTTTCTTCGAACACTCTGCTCTTATTAAAGAATGTTTTCGTAACGATGTCTAACATGGGACAAACAGAGCAAAATAGAATATCTTAGAAAAGGTTACTTATATTGAAAGTTCATGTACAAATCTGAATAGAGTTAATTACATACAAAGATCTTTAGACTACATAGTTAAGGGAAAGCACAGAGGCCCTATAGCTCGTTAGTCGACAGGACTGGAAGCACAGCGAGCACGTGGCTTTTAGCACTGTGGAAGCATTTCAGCACTTAAGCACATGTTTTAGAACACAGCTGCTTCGAACAGTACCTGTACTCAGTTACCAGAAGGGAATTGCGCCTTTCACCACTGCGACTGCAGTGAAGAATTCGTCAGCACATGCTGGTGGGGTGCCTCAATTAAGGCAAGCAGCATTAGGTCCTCACTGGAGGCATCATTCGGTTTCAGTGGCAATAGTTTAGTTTTACTTTATTTATAGTTAGATATTTATCTGTGCATATAATTGCCTTTATTCTAAATAAATCATCATTTAGTCTGTATCAGTACAGCATAAAATATTTAAATAACCTTTGAAAACAACAATTAGATTTATTGTATTTAAATTAATTCATGTGATTCGCGTCGTACAACATAAAGGCTTAACGGAACAAATCCTTTTTAAAGCGTAATATATACATCAAAGACTTTATGAAACGAAACAGAGATACATTTCTTTGAAGTCAAAAATCGCTTTAATTATAAAAAGCTTTTTGGCTAAACAGCCATTAGGAGGATTCCCTGAATTAAAAAGAATTACTAACATTTTAATTAAATCACTTTACTGAAGGCACACTTTCATTTATAATTGTACCGACCGGTTCGACAACCGAATGGCGTAGTGGTTTGTGTAACGGACTGCTATTCCAAAGGTCGGATCCCGGGTTCGAATCCCGCTCAAGTGAAACATTTGTATGTTTTAACATTTAATGTTTGATTTGGTCTTTGTGTTTCTATGTGTAATAATAATATACCTCCACACATCTCACACACGGCCGTCTTATCCCAAACTAGGCAGAGCCTGTACTATGGTAACCAGACTGCTGATAAACATTATATATTTCTTAATACATACATATTATAGATAAATAATACCCAGCCACAGAACAAATGGCCGTGCTAATCAAAATATATTCAGGACAAGTATTGTGTATTATTTCTCCTGAAAATTTACATAAAAAGTGTAAAATATATATATTTATATCAGTTGTCTAGTACCCATAGTACAAGCTCTGCTTAGTTTGCGACTAGATGGCGTTGTATAAAAGTAAAAAAAAAATGGACTAGCTTTTTGCTTTATAAATTATTAATAAAATATTTTTTGTTTTGTGATAGAGTTTATTTTAACGAATTATTAAACGAAACAACGAAGTGACGTGGCAGGAGATGAGATGAAAATGAGAGATATTATCTGCTTTCTATTTTTAAGGGAATCCTAGCCAACACTGTTGTGGGCAAATAAATTGATCGAAGGTTTTACAACAACAGAGCGAGCATTTAGTGTCGATATCATATTAATTGATGCAGTGACTAAAATAATTTTCGTTACTTGACCTAACTAAATAAACTATTCTGATGTTGGTCTTCATTCATAGGTACTTTTTAACATCCGTACTTTTATATTTATGTTTTTAGTTATTGCAGATTCTATCCAACATTAATAAAAAACAATACTTATAAAAATAAACAAATAACACTCGAACCAATATGTGTGTACCGATCACAACATCGGATGCCGATTGCCAATTGACGTCACTTCATATTCACTCAATCATATGCACTTTCAATCATACGAACCAACATGAAAATTTAACGATTTTATTTATGGATTCTTATAAAAAATATGTATGAATTTTGTTTGTGTTTCCAATAAAATAAATGGTTCTTACTATTAGGTAAACAGCATAATTCAAGTCTTTTTTCAAATTTTAATATCAAATAACATAAACTCCAATTCGTTCATATAGCATTATTATCTTATGAGAATCAAAATTCTAACTCTACACGCCCTAACTCTACAAGCCCTAACTTGACAAACTCTACACCTTAGTCAAAATGTATGACTTGGCCATTTCGCGACTACAAGAACTGTTGTATGACATAAAAGTAATGAACAGTGAATAAGTACCGCACCTTACTCCTTTACAAAATCTTCGCCTGATTTTGTAAAGTTAGGGCGTGTAGAGGTAAAGACTAGGTTCTACATAATATCTGTTAACATGAGATCTGATAAATTTGGTAACTTGTCTCACAACTCAATCAGCTCTCAACGCATCAAACCAATCAAATACATTTTAAAATAACATATAATCTTTTACCTGTATACTTGTAGCGTATGTTACCTAATAAAATATTTAAGTTAGTTTCATATCTGAAACAAATAGAAATGGGAACAATAATTAATAAAACTGTTTTAGTTGACGCATAACTAAACAATAATTAGGTGTGCAAAACTAATTCAATTTGAAGTAAAAAGCTTTATTTAACGTTATTTGTGGAGCGCCCCAGCGAAATTCGAATGAAGTTTTGCCTCAGGAGAGTAATTCTGTTCTAGTACAACTAAGGAAATACCTCTTTTGAGGGTAAAGTAACTCCGATGTTAGCCGTAGGCGTCTAGATATCAGATGTATCTTAATAAACACAGTTTTACATGCTAGGTATATCGTATGTTATATGGAATGGAGTTACGTAAATATATGTATAAAGCTTAAAAGTCATTACTAAGTAAAATATTTATACCTATATAAAAATATTAACTTTACACCGTTTGAGCTCAAATTTGGACACGACGTACAAACCGCTTCAAAAAAATCCGCGTGTTTTTGTTCCTCAATGCGACCACAATGTGCCATAGCGAAGCGTGGCTATACATAAAAAAGGAAAAGTAAAATTCTATTATTAGATATCTTCGAACCAAAGGTACAACTTAGCTGTAAGATTAACAGATTAATATTTACCAATATAAGAAAGGAATACAAGAGGAAGAACCGAGAATGTCAAGAAAAATTTTGGAAGATCTATTCTGATTTGTACATCGTCATTTGTACAAACTTTAAGTCTAATTTAAGACCATAAATGATAAAATAGTATTACTGAGAACTCGGACTCTTGTACTGATGGATATTATTAGTCCCATAGGTAGTAGATAAACGTAGTAATAAACGTATTTAAAGAATATAATTATTTGCACATAAATGTACCATTCGTGTATTATAACATGAAAAAAGTATTAATGTGTGCAATAATAAATATGTTCATCCTTTTCCCTTGCGCTGGGTCAAAAGTAAGGAATAAACCAATATTTAAGTGATAAATAAATATTTACAATTAAATATTTACTAAAAAAGTAACCTAGGATTATTGAAAATATTTAATCGATTCGTCATATCAGAAAAACACGTTGTGTATATTTACGATATTTTCATATTTGAAATATTCTGCATACTATCACACAATTGTTTAATTTTGACCACGATAGGAATCACACTACGACTAACTCAGCAGGCAGGACTGTTAAAAATGTCAGAGTTACACACAGTGGGTACATAGAAAACGCTGCCAAATGTAGGTAGCTAAAAAGTCCAAAATATGACGATGAGTTTTATTTTACGTTAATTAAGGCAATTGTAATTATAAAAAATGTTGAAAACTTTGGAATTCGGGTGGCATTTTACTCCATCTCGGGTAGGAAGATTGTTAACAGCAATGAACAAGAAAATTCGTCGCCGTAATTTGTAATTCCAGGGCATTTTTATTTTTACGAGTCTCAAAATGAAACTATTTAATGTTTTACTGTGTTTTTATTACAGCTATTTTTCTTCCTATGTCGAGTAATGAGCTTGAAGTATTAAAGATGCTGAAGAAGAAAGTATGTACATATGCTCAACGTTGTGGGTCAATATTTTAAACTTTAAATATACTATTAAGCCAAAATGGCTGGAAGACATAGTATACTCAAAATTAAAGTTAGTCTTAAGCTAGAATTTAACTGAAGAATAAAGTTAGTTTGGAAATTGTACTAACTCTTACTAGTATGCGCTCTTTGTTATCAGCGGCTAACACTGACTAAGTTAAAAACACAAGTCGTTTCTTTAAACATTTATCACTTTTTTCCTAAAGGGCTTAAGCGTAAAAAAAACTTTAATGAGTTTCATTATCATCATCATTTCAGCAACAGGACCTCCACTGTGTTCAAAGACATAGCCTTGCTTTAATGACTTCCAAGAAGATAGGTTGGAAGCGGCCCACATTCATCTTAGATCTTTATAAGAAACCTCTCTAACCTGTGTGAGTGAATGAGTATGCTTTAAACAAAAGCCTTTTGTTGAGTGTCAAAGATATTTAAAACTTATCTGCTATATTTGTTGATCATTATAATATGAGTCACATTATATTTCATTCATAACCAATGAAATATAAGGAGCATAATGTTGTTATCAAGTTAACAGGGACTGTTATTAGTATGCTAAAAAATGTACAAAACATGTCATTCGAAAACAAAACCCATTGCATTAAGTACGGTTTGTAAGCAGATACGAGGTAAACCCAAAGTTTTATGACTGGCCGTTTTATTGTGGCCATAAACGAGCCAAGTCACCGCTGTACGAATAAATACAAGTTCAAGAGACGTCAACATAACAAGGGGTAATTGCATGTGTGGACAATAGTACAAAAAGTTAACACTCCTGCGGGTATCGTTATGCATTTAGCTTCTACCAAATCGTTCGCAAAATAAAGTGCGCAATTACCAAATGGTTTCTAGGGTTAATATTTTAAGCTCACCGCACATAAACACTTGGAGCATTTGGTTTTATTAATGATCACCAATTAATTTTATGGTTTGTTTGTGTTTCTTCTAATCTTTTATTGATACGGTAGGATTAAATGCTACTTTTATTTTTAAATATTAGCTGGTACCTTATACTTCAACTGCATTGAATACGTCTTTAGTTTTCAATTTTCTAACTACGCTTTTATCAATGTCTATGTTAATTAAGTATTATATTTTACAGGTTTTAAAAATTTCATCTTTTAAACATACAATTTATTATCATTTATTAGTAACAGATTTAAAAACTCTTAGTTTTTACTTGGCTTTACTTACCTTATTTTTTACTCCTCGGGAATAGTGCTGTATATCATGATGAAAGGTACCTATACTCATTTTTCCAGTCCAGTATCTATGCAAAATTTCGTGATAATCAATTAAGTAAAACTAGAAGAAAAAACCTACTTATGAGTTAGAGAAGGAAGTTAGGTTTACGTAAGATATTTGCGCCATAAGTATTCTGCACATCTATTTTATTATTTTCTACTGCTACAACCACAGTATGTGACCTGAAGATTACTTGAAGCAAGAAGGTAAAATCAAGGCAAATTCACTGTTTGCCTTCAGTGCGATTTTCAGACAGGGTTGACATTAAGTTTCCTAGGATTCAATAGAGGCATCTAATATATCTTAAATTAATCGCTAACAGGACAGTGACAATAGAAAAAAATTAGTACTAACACAATATCATGTGCAATGTTTATACTAAATGTAAACGTTAGCTTATTCTTTTACTGTTTATTTTTAAAGGTAAGCTTATATTTGTGTGAACCATGTGAATTCAAACACTTTTATTAGGTACCATAAATTACAACTGTGGGTATTACAATTTTTAAATTGTTAATTAAAAATTTAAAAAACAGTTCTAAATAGCTTTAGGCTCAAAAATGCTAACTACATTTTTGTAATTTCTTTGAAATAGATGAGTTCAAAAGTTTGGGTCTATTTATTATTTCAATAAGTAGGTCACAGTTTAAATATGTATGTTTTCTCAGTAAGTATACTTAAATAATACTTTAAATATCTTTACTACAATTTCAGGCAGCTTTTATATATGTTAAGCAGAATCGCGTGCTGCACAAGTCAGTATAGACATAGGTAAATAACCTAGGTTTAAAATAATCAGTTTTTGACAACCCTATTGGTAGTATTTAAACACGTCGTATTCGCAGTGCTGTCTACGTGATAGTCCTTTCCTAAATGTTTTCACGGTAACTATTCACCAGTAATTCAGCTATGTGTTACGTGTTTACTGTCTTCAGTTTTGTAAAATTAATCAACCTAATGGACTTTAATTGAATTCAAAAACAAAAGAGATTGAATACTTACGGTTATAATTAGATTAGTATAGATGTTTTAAAAAGTATTTTTTTTTAACAACGTTGTTTGATTTTCTAGATAAGACCTGACTTGGACTTAAGGAGAAATAGCCTTATATAATAATAGTCTAAAAAGCAATAGTATCACTAGCAATAACAATAGTGTAGAAGCTAAGTAAGAAGTAACTTAAGTAAGACATAGAAAGTGTGCCTAATAAAACACACTCAAAGTTAGCTTGTTACATTTTTTTTAACTTTCTGCAACACAGAAACGGTAAAAGAAGAGACTGAATCTAGATTTCTTGCTTGTATTATTGTCTCCTGGTCATCATGATTGAGTTTGATTCCTAGTCAAAAAACTCTAAATTTAGATTTCATATGTAGGCATAACATCAAAAGTCGATATTTTATTTGATTTTTTATATTTTTATTGTATACACCAACAAACTATGAAAATACATTTTCAAAGCCTGTAAAAATTCTGTGCAAAAAAATTAAAATATTAAACTGAATACTGTAACTGCTTTGTATCTAAATATTCTTAACAAAACAAGATAAAAAGTTAGCCAGCTAGTACGCAACCTTGCCAAAAACGATAAAGATATAAAAGCAATTTATTTTTAGTTCATCATCTTTTTTAAGAGAAAAGTAAGTTCAGGAAATCTGTCCCACAGCGTGCGATATAGTCTTCGTTGCTGTAAATAGCTTCGGATTATGAGAATCGATTCATAGACGCTTTAACTTCAGCACTATCGTCTGCAAAAACTGTTACAAACGTTGATAATGTTGTCCACGCTCGCTCAAGGGAATGCACAGAATAGGCCATTTGCCAGGACGACGTCGACAACGTGACAATATTCCCAAGAATGTCCCCAATAATGGAAAATCACGATGAGTTTCGACATCGCGTATTGATTCTAGAATACGTGCTCCGTTTTATGTAAATGGCTATCTAGTTAATTTCTATTTTCGTTGGCGAAAATGCTTTTTGGACTTGACAGCCGTGGTTATTGGGACTTTATGATTGCTACACAGCTTACGGTACTTTAGAAATTACTACTGTAATAAGTTATCAATATTGGTATCTGGTAGTCTAGTAAATATAATTTCAGAATATTCGGTCCTTTGTATCACTCACAAGTATAAAACCTCTTTTTAGGACATTTAACTTGAGAAACGAATTCCATATTCAAAACATCTGGACACTTAGGATATTGACATTTAATAGTAATATTATGAGACTATAATGTTGAAGACTTGTTCGAATTTGTGAAAGAGAAAGAAAAAGATATTTTTATCGTACAATCGATATTTTTATCGTAAAATGACTATTTATTATAGTGCCATCACCAGAATGAATTTTTCAGACATCTTAAAGTGGTCGTAAGATTAGGTAAGGCTACGATTTGTTTGATGTCACGTCATTACAGATTTTATTACGGAGCCTTCGCAAGTTTTAAGTCCTGAACAGATGACCTAAAATTATGCAAACAGCAACGCTTATAAAACTGGTTGTCATTAAAATATACAGTGGTTAGGAAAGGGTTGGCAAATAAGTATAATAGTATTAAAACTCTCAAGACACAAAAATACCAGTATAGCTTAAGAGTGTAAAATATCTATTCAATTACCAAAATAAAAACGATTTGTACCCAATATTCAGAAACACTTTTTTTTAATACTAAATTTATTTATTTTTTAATTCAGGATAGAAAATAGACAATGTAATAATTACAACAAATATATTGACATAGTCTACCTACTCAATTACCGATAGTTTTTATTTGCTTGATAAAAATATCAAACCCAATTTGTTACAAAAATTGATAACGCGTAAAAAGTTTCTGTCACCTCAGCATAGCAGTCGCATACGCTACTTACTAAAAATGATATCACGGTTAAAATTTCACAGGAAACAAGGGTCGATCGTTGATATCCTTTCTCGAATGTCTAAATATTCGTATTCATATTAATATAATATTTTAAATAATATTTTTGACAACCTTAAGTATAAGTAGCAGTGTGTTTGTGTGTTGAAATTGTATGTGAATATAATGCGGGTGTATTTTAATTGATGCAAAATTGTGTTTGACGGTCTTTTACGAGTACGAGCGAGAAGTCACAACAATAGAACAATTGAAGAAACAACCCTCTTATCATTTCACTGTCGGTTTTGTGCTGGGTTACAAGAGTGATTGTGACATCCAAAGACATTCATAGAATTTGACTTATCAAGTTGTTTGTCACTTACATTCAAAGGATTCTTTAATTTTTATTAAAATGATAAAAACAATATATTTAATAATACTCGTAATTAGCTTTTTAAACATCACCGACTTCAATGATAATGATTATTTTACATTCTTTATTCTTCCAGCCTTAGAGGTGGAAACCTAACGGGAAGTAAATTCTCCTAAATAAAATAAGAACAATCCGGGATGGTTCGCGCTCCTTGGGAGAGACCTTCGTTCAGCCGTGGACGGCAACAGGCTGATGATGATGAAAAAAGAAATTTTATAAATCGGTTCATAAATGACGGAGTTTTGAGGCAACAATCATAAAACTTCCTTCTTTTTAGACTGGTAATGTATAAAAATATATACGCGAAATTATTACCAACAAAATTTCCATTTACATATGAACCACCGATATTTTGTCAAGAAAAACACAGATATTATAATCTATTTAAAAGTATCTATATTGAGGTTAACGGTATGGAAGAGAGTGTGTAAACAGACTATGTTTTATAGAATAAATTGGGTGTCTATAGCCTCCTTGAGCCTATTAACTTTGGATGGCTGAACCAACAAGTATTAAATTGCTTTTTAGACGCTGATTTCTGATACACATCGTTCATTACAGAGTAAATATTTATGAGTCTTTTATACCTACGCAGGATGTACTTATTTGAGGTAATAACGTTGAAATATTTGAAAAACTTACGTAAACAATTGAAAAATATTGATTTATTTAGTATCGTAGTGTTCTTTAATATTTTTTTATGCTCATCCATCTACCTATGTGTGTTCCGCGTTAAAGAAGAGATGTATCACACGACGAGGCTTTATACGCTACGCAATTTTTAGTTTTATTTGCATGAGCTAAACCATAGATAAAAAGAAAATTAATAATAATAATTACCATGTTTTATTATAATGAAAACCAATAATTGTTTGTCTATTTTGTTTTATTTTATAAAGTACATATTTTACAATTGTGTCTCGTTTCGCCCTCTTTTTTTTAACTTCCTTTTTTCTTATTTTTGGGCCGTGTTGCCATATTCGCCACAGATAATAACATCAATCATAACACCCTTCTTCTTAGGTTTTAAAACTATTCAAATAAAAGTAATGTAAAAATTTGTGATACACATTACAAATTTAAACGTTCTGGTTTATGGACTTCTCGTCTAGATTTAGTTACATAATTATTAGATATAAAGGTGAATGTTACATATCGTAGAGCTATAATACCTTTTATGTATTTAGTTAGAATTATATTCAGTAATAAGTAGATAGACGTAAGTTCGAAAAGGAGGACACAACATTTTTTTGCTTAATGTAATTATGTAGCCACTCGCATAACTTAGAAAGAACCATAACCTCCCACAGGTTACGTATAAATTTTGTAAATGATTATGCGCGACAAGTAACTTGAAACTTGTTTTAGTCAAAATTGGAAAATACCTATTGTAATAACTGTTTCGTGTCATAAACTCAAAATTAGGTCGCGTACAGTCACAAACACACAACATTAAATGAAATTAATGGTCTATCGTGAAACATGACCTGTGCACACTCGCATGTACTTGATATCAGTCATATAAATCACAAATATATTTCACCAGTTATTTATTACTTTGTAAGTATTTTTATTATAAACCATTTAAAGTCGGTCACCTCTCTGCATATTGCTATTTAAAAGTAAGAACCATTCTCTTTAAATAATGACGTTCTTATAAGACCATTTCGTAGCAATTTAAGAAAATTACATTTCTCGAACACAATTGAAATGAAACTATGGTTGAATCTATCTAAACGTTATTTTGAAAGGTTTTAACATATTTTGACGATATTTCAGACTCAAGTAAATTATAAAATGGTTTATTTAATGTCTAGATCGTTATCAGGTCATTAAACTCATAGCAAGGAATATTCAAAGTGTTAAAGGCGTTTAACAAATTTAATTTTATTTCTTTACGACTCGCTTGTAACTGAATAACAGAAGCTTTACAAAAGTTAAATTAGAATGTGAGGGAAGATAGAGATCTAATTTAAACTCGGATTGCACGTGAGCTGTTCTGTTTAAACTGTTATCTCATATAAGAATCTTAAACTTACCGTTTAAAAACCAATGGTTTGTAGTAGAGCTCGATTCAAAATTAAAGTTACATAGATTGCGTCATGACAAATCGTGAACTAAAGATTCAAAGTAAAGAAATTAGAGTTTAAATGTCATAATTTTGTTATTCCACATTTAATACACGAAGCAACCGAATAAATACAATACTCCAATAAACGTAATAGTTAAGGCTGTGGTTCCAATCTCACCACCACTTTTCATCGAAAAAACAATCTACATTACACACCTAAAA
Organism: Arctia plantaginis; assembly: GCA_902825455.1. NCBI lineage: Eukaryota > Metazoa > Arthropoda > Insecta > Lepidoptera > Erebidae > Arctia > Arctia plantaginis. The sequence goes on from CADEBD010000348.1 coordinate 2,566,024, forward strand.
AGCATAATAAGTAGATAGTATGACACATAGTAGAATTTTTGTACACCACTGAAATATACATATTATGTTTCACCAGCTATTGCCCGCGGCTCCGCCCGCGTGTATTTCGGTTATCGTGGTAAAAAGTAGCCTATGTTAATCGCTGATAATGTAGTAATGATTTAGGTGTGTAAGCGTAACAAACAAACAAACTTATTTTCACATTTAAAACAAAGGTATGGATATAATATAAGATCCAGTAAGGGTTTCATCTCGAAAATGCAACACAAGTGAGAGGTTTTCTTGTATAAAGTATTTGTGTAGCCGTATTAAAAAGCAGAATGTAATTATAAAGTGGTTTGAGAACTGTCGCAATTAAGCAAAACATTGTGAAAACGAAAGTTATACCCTAAATTACATTTTTGAAGTATGCAGACGGTTTTGCTCGTAAAATTATCTCGTAAACCTTAAATTATTTCAACTATTTTGTTATTTTAGACAATTAAGTAACATTGTACAGATACTCTAAAGAAATAAAACTCTCTACAATGTATCTACAACAAAAAGGATCGAATCGAATACTTTTATGTGCGTTATTTACAATTTCGATTCTCATTATTCTGAATTTGCATTAATTTCAAGCCATTGCCCAGATTAATCAGTTCAACCCATGTTAAAAATAACAATAGCCGCATTATTTGCCGGTGTATTATGACTAGAGATTAGAAGTGGTGAAAGGGTAAGGCAACAATAATATATAGCATTGCAAAGACGAATGGTAAGTATGTTATAACAATTCTGTTCTTTTATATTTCGGAAAAGTTATTAGGTATTTTTGAACAACAAACAAAACTATGTATTTTTTGAGATGGGAAAAACCATTGAATTCGCGACACTGTTACCGTTACCGACACCTCTGTATCTGAGTATCTACATATATTAGCCCCGTTTACACGAGAGATGATTTTGGGTTGAAATAAATTGATAATATAAACATATACTGTGTACATACGTATACACAATATATGTTTATATTATATATTAAAAAATAACAAGTTTTCACCCCTCCCCTCCCCTCCCCGGCCCCTTAAAATCTTGTCCAACGCACCGAAAAGCAACGAAACAATTGCTCAGCAACTGCTCTGTGAGGACATGGTATCACTCTGGTCGAACCGGCCCATTTATGACCTAAGCATGACTCTCCTACAGATAATTTTAATTATTGATTTTTATTTCCTGCATCATCACTTGCGAGAATCTACTGACGTCTAATCAAACAATGGTATTAACAGTATTAATCGGAGGATTACATGGTGGTACATTTGATAGTAACAAAATGCAACTGACTTAAATAACATATAACAGGACAAAACAGTTTATTAGCAATTAGCCGCAAGCGTGCTGAGGCTGTTAGAGCTAGCTAGAGAGTGCTCTGCAAACAAAGACGCAGCACGCTTGCGTCTAATCATGTTATTTTAACTGTCCCTGTACAGCGTGCGAATGTTCTGACCGCCATATTACTTCTAACCGCCAGTGTTTGTTTAGATCGTCCGTTACTTTCCGTTACTACATGCCTCAAGTATTTGAACTGATAAACACGACTCAGGGTACCACCACTCAAAGTAACACCTGGATAGTTATCTGGGACCTTTGTAAAGACGATTAGTTGACTTTTTATATTTGCATATTTTAATTAATTCTACAAAACCCGTCCTTGATAGACTCAGCAGCACCATGTCATCGACATAGGTTATGTTATTAAATGCATGTATGCAACACAACCACCCTGAATTGCTAACCACGACCGTAATTATTTACGAGTACCAACCCAAAAAAAAATCCTGCCACAACATTCTGAGATATTTATTTAAAATATATGGTGTAAAGGACAAATACGTTCTATTAAGAATATTTAATATGTTAAACGTCGCATAGCTCAAAATAGTTTTGCAAGTATTATATTATTTATGATGATAAAAGTGAGGTTCACTCAAAAGATAGATTAAACTGTCACGGTCTGTCTGACACAAACTGTCACGCTTTTTATAACTTTTCAAGAGGAACAATGAAATTCAGCAATATCTTTGTTGTTTTGTGCTACTTTAACTATTAAATAGTTAAAGTAGCGTTCAGCGTTCAAGTTGAAAGCTTTTCGACGACGATCTCTTAGTTGACAAACAAATATTGTTATGATCATCATAACAATATTTGTTAACTAAGAGATACGAGATGAGATGATATAATTAGATAAGGATATAAAGTCTCTAGAAACTTGTGAAAAACTTTAACATAAAATAATTTACAAAATGTTAAACTGCAAACTTACGCACTTGTAGAAACGACTTTTCACCTATAGTTAAAATGGATTAATTGCAAAAAGATGATAATAATAATGCAATATTCTACCACAATTACACAACGCTATTTGGTCCCAAACTAAGCAGGGCTTATATTATTGTTATAAACACGTATACACTTTTTTTTGTAAATACATATATATTATACATAGATACACCCAGAACAAATCAAACAATAAATTTTCATGCACATAAATGTTCGAATTGAGCGGGAATAGAACCAGCAACCTTTGGCGTAGCAGTCCGTTACACAAACCGCTACGCCATTCGACCGTCAAACATCAAAGATGACACGTGAAAGAGTGTAACAAAGTTCTTGGAGTGTCGTTCCAAACCAACTAAGATTTCAATTGAACTAGCGCTATGAATCTTACCCAAAAAGTCGTATAAATAGTCATCACACTTAGTCGAGCGGTCCACTGCAGTTCCTGGCACGTCCAGCGCATCAAATTACACGTCTGCAGCCATACGGATAATTTTACTGGTAGTTTGGCGTCGCGTGTAAAGTGTCCATGAGTTATAAAAGTGTTTTTCTAGGGTCAATACCGTAAGAGGCATTTCGACCGAATAAAAAAATGTAGAAAGTAAGATCCTTAGAAAAAACCTCTTCCTACTAATAATATGGTACTGTTTTCTAATAGTAAGAAGGTTATTTGTCCTCAAGTGAAATAACTAAAGTGACGAATGTTCCATAGGCCCTAATACCGTTTAATACTATGGCTGACTGCCATGCGGAAAACTTGCCGGAAGGCATAAAAACGGCATTACGGAAACTAAATAACATATATTATTATTACTATTACCAAACACTTCAATTAGCAGCAGCTGTTGTGTATAGAACAATGTAAAGTAATTCTACATGTTAACAGGTACAGAAAAGCGTAAAACAATACTCAATTAGTTAACAGATTTATGTCGTAAGTATTGTTTTACACAAACAATACTTAAAAATTGGTTCTCAAATAACTTTATTCTAATAGAATAAAACTAAACCTGTTGGCTGGAAGACACTAAAACAAAATAAACGATATAACAGAAAAGAAACAAATGTGCACATATAACGAAATTGAATTTCATTGAAAAGATACGGACAAAGATTTTCAGATTCCCCAGGGCCGGATTTAGAGAAATTCTTAAAGTGGCTTACAGTCCGCGATTGCGTGTGATAGGCAAATCCTACGTTCATCTTCTGAGGAACATAAAATAGCCTTAAATACGAACACATTTGTTGTAAATCTATCTCACAGATTTGAAATAACATTCATTAAAATTTCATAATATTGACAAAAAAGGTTTTTTAACCATCTATCTATCTAAGCAGCCTATTGAACCCACTGCTGGGTATAGGCCTCTTTTCTATCACACCACTCCTGGTAGTTTTGTGCCAGCTGAATCCATTGCTCCCTACCTCTCTCACAATGTCGTCTGACCATCGGACATCGGCTCTGCCTCGAGGCCGCCGCATATCTCTTGGCCACCATTCGGTAACTACCTTAGTCCATCAGTCGTCGTCCCGTCTGGCTAAGTGCCGTACCCATCTCCACTTGATCCTCGCAATCATACGGACCCACATTCTCGACTTTGGTGTGGCGTCGAATTTCGAGGTTTGGTATACGGTCCACGAGGTGGATACCTGAAATATTTTTTTGGCAGAAATAATCAAATTAGTGAACGTTCATGTACTGTTTCGTTTCATAAAGTAAGTAATTTACTGGCCAATAAAAGATATTAACCTGATTGTTTGTAATGTGTTTTTATATAATTGCATAATTTTAATTTGGGGTCATTATCTCTGACTCAACTATTCATTACAAGATGAGAATCTTGGAGAATTTACATAAGTTTTATGAAAAGCACACACACTGTAGTGCTAATTGGTAAGACATGTTGATGATATTTGTGATGACAGATATACAATTCTCATATATTGGTAGAAATCTGTTTTCTTTTACTGTTGACTAATGTAATGATGTACTGTTGTATGTTAAAGTACGAACTTTCATCAAGAACTTACGTAAGTTTCCATAGTAATTTTCTAAAATATGTGTATTTAAAATGCCCCAAAATGTAGCTTTTTACTTCTGTTAATATATATTTTTATTTTCACCGTTTACTAATTGCTTACAGATTACTAACTAATTTAACAAAAACAGGTTCAGAGTAGTTTCCACAACCGGATCACATTTTGCAAATCATCACAAAAATGCATTCGTCTGTCAAGAAAAACGTGCATTCATAAAAATTAATTATAAGTTGTCTGTAAGTAAATTAATAACGAAGAATATATTTTCCATCAATATCCACATCGACGTAATGCAAAAAAAAAACTAATACACTTAAATGATATTATATTTATAGTAATAATCTTTACAACACATAAAACGTTATTATTGAAATGCTAATAAGAATATACGAAGTTCAGAATTGGAACTACTAACTCTCCCGTCCGTCTATCTCTCAACGCCTTAATATTACCTGTTCTTTGCATTTTCAATATTTTATACTTTGTAGAGGGTGAAATTCTATAAATAATTTTTGTTCAATATTTTTTTGTCTTTGTTCCGTATCAAACAACTACAACTAATATTGTTATGTGGACGAAAGTATTATATAACAAGAACTTTTAATATAAATTAAAGTTATAATAGCGATTAATCATTGTAATAATAAAAGTCATACGCGGGTTAAAGTTAATTAATATTAAACCGTGTATGAAATAATTTGTGTACACCAAAGAAATTGCTGGTATCGCTTTGTCCAGGTGGGTTTCCCATAAATTAGGGTTAAAATATTAATCGCTTTTGTGGTTTGGGCTATAAACAAGGCGAGGCGCGGGTAGTTGTATACCAAGGGCATTAATTTGTTATCATATTGTTTCTCAAATCGTTATATTTAACGGTGTTTTAAGATAAGTATTTAAAAATTTTAGTTCGTTCTTCCGGCTCTTAGCTCCAACGTCATGATATATGTTCAACAAAGGAAAATTGACGATTAATATTGATAGTTGTATTCAAATATAGTTCTATGCTAATTAATAATTTAAGTAGCAATGAAACTGCTTTCAAACCTGAACTTACAAAACTTTTCTAAGTGTGTAATGATAAAAGTTTAGATTTGTAATCAGAATTTACAATACTATGTTTGAGCTTTTCTTTTTAGCTTAAAATTTCTTTTGTCGTCACTTACATGTGTGGGCGAAATTTCATTTAATTTAAATGTCACGAAATAAGCGACTTAAATTTATTACTTTAATTTGTTTACAGAAGAAGTAAATGTACAGAAACGAGGCATCACATGTTTATTAACGGTTAAATTTTGTTCTTCTTAACTCTCTTAATACCAGAGAAACTCTTTTCCATATCTCCAAGGAAGTGTGGTAACCTTAGCCGCCTAATAGAATAATTCGACTGTTTTATGAAGGTACCTACACTTCCTTACCTACACAACAAGATAAATGTTGTATTTAAAAAAACAAACATTCATTCTTAATTTTGTAGGTAAACCAAACAATCTTTGGTTACAACAGTCTCAGAATCAAAACTCAATTATTGTAAACAATATCTTCAGTTTGAATTTTACAAGAGTTCCTTTCTTGAGCTGTATTGTTTTTAATTGAAGCGGAGTAAATTGAGACAGAAATTGGTACCCGTGCCGGGGCCAGGTAACGAAGGGCTGGATTTTAATTTTCTTCGTAATTTTCTTTAAGTTTCGTTTATATTGCTTCTAAACAAACAACTTTTTGTACCAAATTGTAAGCGATATACAATTCCTATACATATACATTGTTTTGTTCAACGTCTCTAATTTGTTTTGTTTTGCTTGTCAAATACTTGATAAAAACGCATTACAAGCAGTAGAATTTAATTTGTAACAGTAATAGACGTTAAATCGTCTTTGTTACTCCCTTCGAAACGAGTTTAAGTAAATCATGTTTTGATTGAATCGAGCTACATCGATTTTCAATTATTGTATATCACATCACATCACATCAACAGCCTGTAATAGTCCACTGCTGGACATAGGCCTATCCCTAGATAGGAGGTTTTAGCCTACTATACCACGCTGGCCAGACGGGTTATTGTATATATTTGTCCCTAAATATGCAACAAGTGTGAAAAGGTTATATAACAACTAACAACATTTGGACTTTAATACGTCCGCTATTGTACTTAGGCCTCACACATATACTCGTAAGTACCTTCACAGTATTCATCTATAAAGTGTTTATTTTATTGTTGTGTGTTTAGTTTATTGTCTTTGAATATATTTTTTTCGTATTTCAGACAAGGGATTTTTGTACATTAAAATGACGATGTCAATCCCATAGTACCTTATTATAAGCTAACTGCTACATAATATTGTTATAACTACTTAAAACTAAATTATAAAGCATTTTAATATACCTGAATCTTTGAGTTCATTTGATATTTTATTTGAGTTAATTTCATGTTTAATTTTATAACCTTCTTCTCGATCATTAGAATTAATTCTTGATTAATTCGTACGTTATATTGAATAATGCGTAGTTCCCTCTGGAGGCTGATTATCCAGAACACAACATACACTATATGCACTTACTTAAACGAATTCTTATCTGCATTAGAAGTAGGCTTTTTTTGATAGTCCAGACCAAAGTAATACTCGTAATAGTTTCTACTATCATAGCTTGACCAGTTGTCCAGTGTTGTCACCAGTGTAAAAGAAAATAACTGCCATTAAAAACAACATTTTAATATTTTCTACATTTATTTAGTTTAGAATTAAAGAACAGTATGATCGAAATGAATATTAGGTTACTACATTAACATGTTTTATAATAAATATAATGGTTTTGTCTAGGTCAGGTTATATACACATATGTTATTCTATTCTAGAGGCTCCATGTTGTCTCTCAGAGGGCTTTCAGTACTGAAACAAACATTTGAAACATTTTAGTTGGTATTTTCATTGCGTCGTGGGAGAGCCATGTTTGGGCACGTGTGGGGAGTAATACCACGCATTCACAGAAAACTTGTGTAACGCATCTTTTCCTTTAATTGCGCTCAGTGAATGAGGTAACTGGAGCGCCATCCCCCCTTCATTCTGGGGTAGAAGGCACTCAAAAGGCGGTAAAACATTTATGTCTCTTGAGTTGCGTTAGTTCATGGGCGGCGCTAGTCACTTATCTACACATCACGCTCACTTCACATATAAGTGCAAACGAGCCCACTATAAAAAAGTTGATATTTTCAGTTTTAATTAAGTACATATTGTCAACCTTATGATAAAAGTGATATTATTTTAAAGGTATTCTATTTCAATAACTAACTATAAAATGTATATTATTATCAGTAAATTGTTTTTTAAGTTTAGATTGTAATACAATTCTTTTTGAACTAGTTTTTAGTACGTGATTATAGCTGCCTATAGACACTTACTTCTTAAAAAACACAAATGCGTTATTGCCCTTTCAGGGCCCCTTCCCAATTAAAGGGGGAGGGTCCGTTGTTCTTCAATAACCTCACTTATTCGGTGAAAAATAACTAAAGAATTTCTCAACATAAGTTTTCTGTGAGGGTCTGGTATAATCCCGACCGAGTTCGGCAAACCTCGCATTAGTGTTCATTAGTGTCAGTTATGATTTTGAAACATATATCTAATAACTACTATTTCAATATTAAATGAAATTGCTAGTCGAAATTAAACGCTGAAATACGGACCAAAGTTTGGAAAACTTTAGTAGCACCGTAGTAGAACTTCAAAGTGTTTGTTGCTTTTACAAATTAAAATTTTCAAAGGAATGTTCTTATAACTATTTTAAGTATGTCTTTTGACATCAAGTATGTTCAACCGATATGAAGGTATTACATAATTATATTGATATTGAAATTTTCTTTAAAAATTTAAGAAATTCTCTTAGGCCTGTTAAATATAGACCTCTCCTGGAAACAAAGAGCTGTCTGATAATATCATAAAGCAAAATTAATGTATACATGATTCATAATAGCAGCAAAAACAAAGGACATTCAATAACATACTATGCAATAAATTACAACAAATGCAACAAAACAACGTAATTATGAAAAATTACGTATACCATATATATATTCAAAAATGAACAAAATTACCTATCACCACCATTCCTGTTAGCCGTAAGGACAATAGTGCCCTTCATCCCTGCAATATACACGATCAAATATAAGAACGATCAAAAGTGTTCGATTATAAATAATAACGATCAAAAGTGTTCGATTATAAATAATTACGATCAAAAGTGTTCGATTATAAATAATTACGATCAAAAGTGTTCGATTATAAATAATTACGATCAAAGGTGTTCGATTATAAATAATTACGATCAAAAGTGTACGATTATAAATAATTACGATCACAAGTGTTCGATTATAAATAATTACGATCAAAAGTGTTCGATTATAAATAATAACGATCAAAAAATTATTAAAAATTAAAACGTACTACTTCATATAAATACAGTTTATGGTATCGTGTTTACACCGCTACTACATTAGATGCTGAGAAACCTTAAACAATATTCATAAGTCACATAAATGACAATACAAGACTAGAACTGATAGCGAACCCTAACGTTAAAGGCGGTTACAGTTGATAAGGTTATTTTACACCCAAATCATGTGAATATATTGTCTAAAAGCAGTTTGCCTGACGTAGACCTTACGCTTTACAGACTTTTTACAATGCTATGTCTATTTATTTATTTTATTTTCGACGGTCACTGTGTCAGAGTTTGTTTAAACTGACTTATATAATTTATTTTACAACTTTGTTACTAGATTTATTAAAAATATATGGATTGTTAGTTTATAATGAACAATTGAAAAATGATACAGAGCAGATGGGTCACTCCTTTCTAATATTAATAATATAAGATAAACAATTCCTATACATATGATATCTCAAACATGGGTAACATAAGTTATAAAACCTTCAAGATTTTGTGGCTAAAATATAACTTTTCTTATTTCCAAATCGATTAAAACTGCGTCTTAAAAAATCGATGATGATTGTTTTGAGATTTATGGAATTGTATACGTATAAAAAACAGTTCCGAAAACAAAAAGCTGTAATTATTATTTAGTTATTATTTTATTTGTGTGATGAGTTGAACTGCCTACCCCGCTCGCTGCCGTTTCCGCTCATTACATAATATAGTATATAGGGGCATAAGTGTATCCATGTCCATCAGTCTGTATGTTAATTTTTAACATATATGTAATGCCAAAATAAAATGTTTTATAATAAGTTTAGTTAATGGTGTTATTGAACCTCAGTTGTAGATTTAAAAATACAAAGTAGGGATGACAAAAAAACCTTTTTCCCCTGTAATAAATCATATGATTTCTAAATATAGTCACACCTGTAACTAATTGCGGCTTATGCCACTGCGGCTTATTATTATTACGTTAGCTCTAGACTCGCGAAAGGTATAAATCTAAATAAAACGGCCCTAATATTTGATAAAAAGAATTTTTATTGAAGTAATCACAGGTAAAATAACTGTGACTTCAACCAATCATGTCATCATATGGATATCATTTAAAAGGTGCAATAATTTCCATGCATACTACAAAGTGAAAATCGTATGAAAATGAGACCCGAAATTATGGCTCTCGAATGTGTTTCACCTGCTCATACCGTTCGTTCATAAATCAAGTATATCATAAATAAGTTAATATAGATAATAGTATTTTATAAGTAAAAGCCAGATGAAAAACCAAAAGCCTTTATCAGATGCAGCCGTGCCAGAACTAGAAACTTAAAATGATTTATTAAGTATCTTACATGTCATAAGGATGTTTTCCTTGCATGATTAGAGATATAGCCGTTCTGGAACTTCTCTTGCCTAATCCTTCTCCCGCCTCGTCTGCCCAAAACTCTTTACTTAGCAGGTGATCTGTAAAGAGAACAGAAAAAAGAAAAATCATCAAAGTACTACTGTCTACGTGATAGTGATAACAGTCTATATTTTTACATTCGTAGGTTGAATTAACAAACGTAGTGTAGGACGTCCACAGGCCAGGTGGAGTGACGATTTGCGCAACATGGCTGGCAGGAACTGGATGCGTGAAGCTCAAAATCGATCTAAGTGGCGTGCAATGGAAGAGGTCTATGTCCAGCAGTGGACTGCGATAAGCTGATGATGATGATGAGATTGAATTATCTTTCTCTTTTATTGAGGGTTTTTTATTGGCCTCGTTATTCATTTTCATTGCCGTTTTTTGATATTATAGGGGCAAACTGAGAGTACGTGAGGCAAGAGGCAAAAGTGCGCTGGCTGCTTTTGAGTCTCAGGGAAATAGAGGTTTGAGGCTCCAGTGACCTCATTCACTCGATGAAAAGCAACATAAGAAGCGGTTTTCTGTGAGGCCATGTCTCACTCCGGTCGAGTCAGCCCATTTTAGAAATAATGTTTTAGCCTCACCCATCCTACTTTGTATTTAAGTGATAATAATTATTTAAGACAACATAACTTACTTTTGAATGCATTCCCTGTTCTCTTTCTGTACTCTTGCTCTACTGCTGGCAGTAATCCTGGATAAAGCTGCAAGGGAGCTCGATCTGGAATAAGAAGTTCTGACATTTTAAATATCATAGTTTTATACTATTATATTTACCTGCCGCAAATTGGTCCTGAAGATATGGCGTGTAGCAGTAAGCGTGCTACAAGCAAAGCGCGTAGCAGTAAATGGGCTTTTTAGATGCGCGTTATTCAACTGTTTTTTAAGTTTTCAACTTAAGCTTGTAAATGTTCATTCTTTAGGGCAGTATCGTATAATCAAGCCGGCCGAACAACAATGTGTAGTTCCAATACTTCTTTCTTTCTTTTATTTTACAACTCCCGCACTAGGAATATATTCTGTGTCGCGAGGGACTTTAAAAACATACATGAAAAGGACCCAAAGAACACCTAAACGCAGAACGACAATTTGTAGATCACACAAAGTGTCGTCCCATGTGAGGGATCGAATCCACAACACAGAGCGTAATAAGAGGCGTGGCTATCACTCTAACCAGTACGCCAGTGCAGTCAATACTATGGCTTGTAAATTAAAGAGAATAATGAATTTATTTTCTATTTCAGCAAGAACCAAACTAACAATGTGCTTGTAAACAATTAGCTTTGAGGTCAAAGTATACGAAAGCACACAAATGAAACATTGAAACACTATTTTATGTCTCATTTGTAACCAAATCGAAATCGTTGGGTGGATCGTTGGGTGGTAAATCAAATCGTCTCACTCGTACAGAATTGCCATGAAGGCGCCCTGATTTTATCCATAATTTTTCTCTATTTCATGAGGGATTAATAAGTGTGTGCTGACATCTGTCTTTTTTTAACATGTGGAAAACTCCTTTGGACTCCACCTGCAGCCGCTGAAATAGTTATGTCTGAATCGAGCCAATTTGATAGGAGCTTATACATAACCTAAGAACGTTCTTCTTTGGACTCAACAACAACAACAAATAATCCAACAGTTAATACAATTGGTACCCTCGACTTAACTCTTAAGTCTCGAAGTCGAGAGCGTGAGCCATCTCCCCTATAAATTAAAAAGAACTTACTACTAACTCTTACTCTTACTAAACATTAGCAGATATCCTCCTCTCTACCTTTGAGAATATACTGAACAAAATGCAATTAACTTCAGTATACGAGAATAATGATTCATTTATTAATTTCAATAGAGAATAATTAATTCCGACGAAATGGTCTCACAATGAATGATTTACTTTTTTATGGAAAATACCAATTACATGTAATCGATACAACAAAACAATATAATACATCAGGTGACATCACACCAATATCACAGGACGTATTTTATTAAAAAGTATTGATTTTTAGCACATCTGTGGCTGTCACCGATACATATACAACCCCGTAACACCCTTTCGTGGGTTCGATTACTACTCGCTGCAAAGATTTTAAGCATAATTATGTTGTTGTTGTTTAAGTTGTTAAAAAAGACAACTCCAGCAGTAGTTATATATCCTGTGTCACGGGGAACTTTACCAACACTTCTGATATGAGTACAAAAAACACCCTAACTTAGAACAACTATAATTTTTGGATTACACAAAGTTGTGTAATCGGCGAGGTGACCGTTTTAACCATTTCGCAATCCGTTCAGTTAAATTATGTTTGCTTGTATTGGTTTGCGTATTTCCATACGTAACGTATATTTTAAACGCATTCTAAATTTTAATCATGACACTCTAAAATTTCGAAACGAGCCATGTAAAAACTTTCTGAGATGACTTTTCAATTTGTGAGATATCATTACAATGAATATAGGCTTGGTTCATTCAGTCGTGTATTCTTTGATTATCTTTCGCCAAAATTATGTTGTGCTTGCCAACTCATTATAAACTTTCGTTAAACTAGCCTAAACAATAAAGTACTTAAGTTTTACGCAGGCGTGATTCAATTAATTGAATTTGGAGTTAATTAATTGTAATATTAAATAAAACAGAGCTGTAAATATTTATAAAACAGCTTACTCGTGTTGTCACTTTTTTAAGTAGAACGACACTTTAAATTATAGATACTACTAGTTACTCTAGCTATTTCTAGACCTAATAATAGATACAGCTATATATACAGCATATATATATATATATATTTAATTATATATAATATATATTTTTAATAATAATAATATATAATATATATAATTTAAAGTGATGCCACTCGTTCTACTTAAAAAAGTGACAACACGAGTAAGCTGTTTTATAAGCATAAACGGTCGTAGTATACTACATTTTAAAGAATATACCGTCCATTAAAAAAATATATTATAACAATACAAAAGTAAAGGATATAAATTATGCAAAACTAATACAATAACTACTAGATTTAGTTATTTAAATACTAAAGAGACATCTTTTTTTAGTAAATGAGTACATTTTACACGTATGTATAGAAACACTAAGTTCTAATGAAAATATTTGAATTGAACGAGAATGGAACGAAACATCTCGTCGCAGTGCACTGTAGTATACTTACATAGCATACGTTCTGATGGTCCTGGACCGTCAGCGTCCTCGGAGCGTGCCCTTAAGTAATCTATAAGCAGACGTACTGTAATTAACCAATTATCATTGAAACCTAAAACTTAATTTTAATTTAGGCAGCCTTTAGGATTAAACAATATTCCAGAGTTCAGAAACCAGTTTTTATCCTTTTCTTGATAAGGATCCTTGGCTATTCTTGGACCCAATCTTACTAAATACTATGATATAGTATACACTATGACTTAAAGAAAGGATTGCATTGGCTGAATTCATTGCAACAAATTAGTCTTATATTCTTGGTTTCAAACTTACTAAATACTAAGTACCATATCTATACACTCTCACACGATAACGAAAGGGTTCCATTGGTTGAATTCGTTGCGACAAATTATTATTGATTATCGTTTTGAATCCACAGTTTGAACTTTTTTTATATACATAGGGCAAACGGGTCACCTGATGGTAAGTAACTACCGACACAAATTCTTTTTTTTTCTTTAAAAAAGACGACTCAACGACGAGCAATATTTCTCGTGTCGCGGGGGGCTCTACGAACATGCGTGAAACAGACACAAGATCACCCAGACTCTGAACAATAATTCCTGGATCACACGGCAGGAAGCGGCGAGGTGACCGTTTAAACCAAGAACACATAGAGTCACGGCACCAATGGACACCTTCTTCTTTTAAGAAGGTTATAAGGTCGTACTGATAGAAGGCAGTTTCTGTAAAAGTGCAAACGACAGTCCTGATACATCTACATATGTTGAGAATTCTATGCCCTCTCGTGGATCTCTAAGGTCCCTCACTGGCAAAATAAAAACAACACTAAGCTCGCAATTTTGACAGTAAATTTTTCTATAAAAATCTACTATTCAAATCCTACGTACATACTTAGGCAGATTAAATAAAATTTAAAACAGTTACCTCATAAATGTTGGTATAAAAATAACGTTTTAGGCTCTCGACGGGCTCGGACGAATGAAGATATTAAAAATCTACATTATTTTTATTTCGAATTCCTTTTTATACAACGATGTTGAAAGGCTGTCTTTGAAAGCATAATAAACCTTTCCTTTTTTTTGCCGACGAATGATGAAAGTGATTAAAGACGCCCAAACGGAATAATCGCAGTAATTAAACTTAACCTACTTTGGAATACGAATTCTAAGTTTTAGTTCAAATAAATAAAGATAGTAATTAATCTATTAGTTCTTTTGTATTCTAAATATGATCACTGTAGTCATATTCAAGCGAGACATCGAAATGATAGATACGAGAATCTAAGAGAATTCTAGTTAACTATAGGTAAACAAGAGTTAACTTTTGTTTCGGATCAGTTCATGCCAAATATAAGTAGGAATTCAATGAGACTGAATTCAGAAGAGACATGGCTCCGAAGCGTTACATTAACTAGTGAATATAATTTATAAATTAGAACTAATACGATTCCAACTTATGAGTCGATGTATAACTAAACAGATAAACAAACAATTCTAGGTATCTTTTTAATAACCTACGTATGAAACACATTTGAATATCAAGAAAAGAGTTGTTTAAAAATCACAGAAAAATAATTTTGTAAAATATAAACTTTACATACAGTAAGAGAGCACCTTAGCCACTAAAAAATGCTTTAAAAACTTACATAAACCACTAGGTACGAATACCAACAGAAAAAAAAAACAAAAAAAACACAGGCAGTTACACAAGCTAACAAACTTTTTACCTTTATACAGATTAAAGCCGTCTTTCCCCATCTCAGAGGTTTTCGCGAATGGGGCCACGGTAAGAAGCGCAAGAATTGATATTAATGCCTCCCGCATTTTTGTGATCAGTTTATTGAGACTAATGAGCTAGCAGAACAAAAAGGCTCGACCTGAGGCTTATAGATGTGCGGCTCAACTGCCAGCTTAAACCAATCTGACCCTTTTTATAATTTCTATCCGATATAGGTTAGCGAGCAGAGATCAGTGGTGGAAATGACGGAGAGTGCTGGTTCGATTGTGCGGCCGTTTCAGCACTTTATTTAAAGATACCAAAGTAGTTATGGTCGGAAAGCTTTTCAAAGCAATATTTTTTATTGTGTTATAGGAATTATTACTTAACGATGCTTTGACGTCATGGTTTAATGTTAAATAAGAAAATTACATTAAACTTTTTTTTTCTTTTTTTTAGTCTTATAAATTTAGTACTTAGTCTTAATACTTCATTCCGTTCAATAATTTTTTGATCAAATTATTAAAGTGACAAAAAACATTTATATCTGAGGAGCTGAAGTACCTAATTAACTAAATTATACAAGACATTAAAAAAAACACGTCAAACGAGCAGACGTAAATGCTAGGCGAGAGAACGCTCTTTTCTTGAAAATTTGGAGATCTTTCCGTTTGGTGGTTTTTACGAGAATAATATAGGCGATAATTACTACAAATACACGCAGAGTTTAATGTAGTTTTAGTAGCAGTTGTGATTAAAAGTTTTTCTTTGTGCTGATTTTTATGATCCGAAATGATATTTTAAAACCACCATTCCCTGCAGTTTTATATCATAGCTTGATACTACACAACAACAATACATATTTTTTTTTACAAATTTTTATTTGTATTAAATTATATTTTTTTGCCAATGAGACGTAGTAGATGAACGTAATAAAGTTAAATCATTATCTGTCCTAACTACTTTCGAAAGTTGACTTGTATATTATCGCTAATTATCGACAACTTTGTAAGAAAGTATAAAATGTATTTTTTTCTCTTTTGAGCTATTACGTCTATAAGTATGCTGCTATATTCTGCTGAAAATTGTTACGGCTGATATGTTTATTCAACTTATAATTCGGGAAATCTGATATACTATACTATATATATCATCATGAAGCCAATTCGGACAGATAAAGATGCGAAAATGTTACAGGAAGATATAAACAGACTATCAAATTGGTGTAAAGAAAATAAAATGCAATTAAACACAAGCAAATGTTATTACATTCAATTCACCCGAAATAAACACATACTAAATAATAGCTACAATATTGAAGGTGTCCCAATAAACAAGGTTAATGTTATTCGCGATTTAGGAGTTCTACTGGACAGTGCACTCAAATTCGATGCTCATATATTACACACCGTTGCAAGGGCGTTTAAGGTACTGGGCTTCGTCTTAAGAAATTGTAAAGGTTTCAAAAAATCTTTTACTAAAATACAGCTATTTAATTCACTCGTACGGCCCATCTTGGAGTATGGCTCAGTAATATGGAATCCACATTACGAAGTATATACGAAACGATTAGAGAGTGTGCAGAGGCGCTTCCTCTACCATTTATGCTATGGAGACCATTTAGCAAAAGAAACTTTAAGTTATACATCACGGTTAACGCGTTATAATTTAAAAACCTTAGCGAGCCGCAGAATGAAACTTGATTCCATATTTCTACATAAAATACTAAGTGGTTCCACGGACTGTAGTGAGTTACTAAGCGCCTTAAGCATAAAAATACCTTTGCGTCTTCCAAGAAAAAGCAATTATAATTTATTTGAAATTCCATTTTCGAGAACTAATCTGGGTCATTACGCTGCTGTGCCGAGGATTTGTAGGCTGTACAACACTTTATCAAAAGCTCATGATATCGATATTTGCGAATCCTTGCCCCAATTTAAAAGACACTTGCAAAAAATTCTTTAAGGTTCTCATTTATTGTTGTTTTTCTTTTTTTTTTAATTTTAATGTTTGTCTGTTTATTTGTATTCAGACAGAAAGAAAGAAAAAATTTTTAATATTTTGTCATATTTAATGTTATTTAGGAGGTTTTCTCACTATGTTACTTTTGAATTAGTTTTGTATTAGGTATAAGTTTGGATATTCTATTGCATGCTGTGGTCTCCTATAACTGAAGGAGTACACTATTCAAAAAACTAAGTGTGTATTATATGTACTTCTGTGTATATCCTTTGTTGGAGATCCAATAAATAAATAAATAAATAAAAATAAATAAATAAATTGGTTTTTTGAAAACAATATCTTGATAAATTAAGTTTCAAAATCTATTACAATAGCTAACTTCTATAGTACAATAAAATTATAATTTCCTGCACATACAATATCGTTACAATTTCACCTTTCATTAAGTACGACTTCCATAAGGTGACCCGTCTGCTCCTTTGCCTTTTAGATACAATCAAATTCACTCATACAATATTTTCTAAAATTAAAAACATTTTTTAAAACTTAATATAAAATCTATAAGTGAAGCTACCTGAAAGGAAAATAGTCTTCTTATAAAACTGGCTATGACATGTCGTGGGAAGGGCCAGCCCCTACTATATTACGCAACTAAGTTGTAGCTGGCTCTTGTCTAACGGGATTTACCGGGACACACTATATTTTCCAGAACCGTCAAGGTTTTAAGATTATAGGCTCTACATTTTCTTTTCATTGATACTATTTATCTTAACATTACGAAAGTTTGTTTAAAAACTTGGAGTTATCAAATGATACATTACAAAAAAAAACTATTAAAAACCTAATTCTATTTTTCAGCAGTAACTTTTAAATATCTATTTGTCCTTTTGAATACTTTCAATTTTTAATGATTTTCAAGATTTAAAATGGCTGCTTTCTATACCCAGCATAGTATTAGGTATAATTATGCTTTACTAGAAATGATATCATCTTTAGCAAAATATTATAGAAAAAACTATTTCATTGAAATTCATTCTCTATAACTGGGTACCGTCACGTTTCATTTATAAATACTGATTACAGTAATAATCATGTGACATTGTTAAAAAATGTAAAATACTAAAATTTGTAAGAAGGGAATATGGATAAGCGGTATAATACATACAAATTCTCATTGGCAGTTCCATGAAAGGGTGAGCAAAGGGACCATGCAATGGGACCACATAAGGGACCATATTTTGCCAATTATAATTTTAGTCCCACAGATAGGAGGCAAAACTATTGCCGTTAATCCAGCACTTTCAGGATTAGATAAGAGAATTGGCAGTAGGTATATTGTAATTAAAGACAGAGAAGGACGGAAAACCACGGTAAAAAAGGTATAGTGCTTATACGTATTGAGGAATGTAAGAAACAGGTCGAGCAGCTCAAGGGCGGAAACCTGTAACTGGAATTGGCTATTACCAAAAAGAAAGCCCTCTAACTCATATGATATGATGGTATACTGTAATGTTAATGACTATTGAAATATTTAAAAAACATCGAAATTTTAAGTATTATCATCCCGTACTCAAATCTCAACGCCGGTACATCCCTAGCTTCCAGAGCCGACAGCACGGTTGGGTGCCGCGACCCACAATCTTATGCAAATGGCGGGTGAGACACAACCCAGATATTTTTACAATATAAGGATGATTGTTGCGATTCTAATGCGGACCTGCGAATGAAGGATAGTAAGGGCTACATTTACGTAAAAGGCTGTGGTAAGTAGGTAGATATGGATTGATATTAATTTAATATATGCAAATTCTGGATTGGTTGAATTTACTTTGCTTATGTAGTTGGTTTTTACGCCTACACAACCCACATAGTACCTAACCTACTATTGATTACTTAATGAATGAGGTAAGAGTGTTGACTTTACACTGAACTCAAATGGTATAGTTCAAACTGTAGTTTGGAATTTTTAACACGAAATGTGATGACTTGATGTCTTTACTTATAATTTTTTAATATAAAATACGATGTTTTCTTGCTACATATACGAGGTCAGTACGGGTAGCCTTAAAAGAAACTAGCCAATAACATTTGCAATGTCACATATTGTGCAGACCCAAAATAAAATTAGGAGCTAATTTACTATTAAATGCAATTTAATGTTATAAATTGTATTTTCTTAATCAATAATAATCACTTTATTTCCAACAATATAGTTGAACATATATTTTAGCAACATTAATTGCACATATATTTCTACTTCATAGAAAGAGATACTTTGACAAAAACAGAATGACACTGTCATTGTAATGGTATGTCAAGAATGTAATGTAATCAGAAATTTCAAGAAACGCTGCCAGAAACATTCAAAATAACTTTCTACGTACCTAAACACAAACAAGGTTGTTTGTAGCCTTTTGTGTACCTTATTTATTTCTAGATCAATACTAATCTTTTTTGGAAATATATCTATAGTCTAAAATATATTTTAGCAACATTAATTGCGAATCTAATTCTTCTCATAAAGAGATAGGTACTATTTTTCACAAGCAGTACGTTTATAAAATTAAAAATAAGTACAGATTAGATTATAGTTAATCAGATATATATGTTGGTGTGCAGTTTTAATTACAACTGCGGGTACAATATAATATATAACTACTACTCTTTTCAACTAAACCATTAGTCAAGGCAGCATTACAGCGGCTTTGCTTAAATGCAATGTCAAATATAAGTACAACGCCTTACTCGCCCTTAAACCAGATTAACAAGACCTAGGTTCATATCTAATGTATCTGAAATTGAATTACGAGAAACTGAAGGCCCTTGACGTGCAATTAAAGTATTGAAACTTTGTAGTCTCGGTGTCAGACCCAATTAGGAGCAAATTGGAAATTGCAAACTGATCCAAGACTTTAACCACCTATCAGTTTCATCGATTCAATAAGTTTTGAGAGAAGGGTCCTCACTAGATTTTTCCCTATTAGTTAGTACTACCTTTCTCAGAACATTAACTTATCTCTACTTATTTTAGTAGTGAGATACTAATACTCCTAATAACTGTTTTTATATATTACTTTACTTTAAAAATGAAACCATAGAATCCTAATAAACCCCAGTCGCACTTATTACAATATAATTAACATTGTTTTTTTACGCATGGTCGGTGGCAAACAAGAACAATTGACATCCATCTACCTAATGATAATTCATGTACTGGTAACGAGATTTCTGAGTGCATCTATTGAATTTAATACACTAATATAGATATAATATTATATGTCAAAAGTCAAAAGGCCACGATTAAGCCAGTACTACGAGAAGAGTAAGTAACTTATTATCGTAAAGTACTACTTAACTTGGTTTAATAAAACAGGTAATATTGTACTGACCCTTTCTATGTAAGACACGCTTAACTTATACTTGAACCTACAAATTTTTGAATAGAAAATAATTCGTTTAGGTATATTCAACACAACTATTATTTATTTTTGTTTTTTCAGTCTTCAATGTAGGTACGCAAGTCACATATGCTTTAGTAATGACGTACAAAAGCCTGTGCTTTTGTACGTCATTCCTTTTGAAGATTCTGATTAGGATATAAAAAACTTAACAAGTTATTATATTGTTATCGGTGTTTGATAAGTGTGCGAAGTTTTAATTCAATCCAACGTTTTGAAGTAGGTAAAATCACGTTGTAATTCCGTTGAATACACACATATATGTGAAGCTAATAAAAGCGTGCTAATCATATAAAACCTAACTATATTCTCCAATCCTGATTTCTAACCCACAAGATACTGCTTTATAGTTAGTTTTTGAAGTTTCAACATATCCAACAGTTAGTTTTAAACAGTTTCATTAGGTCTCATTTTAAAATGGAAGGCAAAACGAAAATGGTCGGATTTCTGACGACACTTCAGGCAAAAGCTTTCAGCAAATGAGCGACGGCCTCCAGTGCTCCAAGCGACGCGGACAAAGGAGCCCTTCTCGCGTCCTCGGGTCTTATACACAAACCAACATACACAGACCCACCGAGCGAGAAATACTGCTTAAATAACAAGAGGTGACTTCGAAAGGCCACGGTTCTATTTTAATTAGTCCGGCGTTCAGTAAAATTCGCGTCATTCCGTTGCATTTTCCGTTGGAAGCATTGTATCCTGTAATTGTGCCTACCCATATTGTATTTTTTCCTCTTTACGGAGGTTTGCCTCTTTTGTGGCAGCAATTGTCAGCAATTTAAAACTTTGAAAATCTTTAAATAGTGTATATTATTAGGTATCTAAAAACCATGGGTGTCTTTTAAAAGAGAAATAACTTTCTGGTTACTTTGCCGCCGATATTTAAATTCATCTATAAACTTACACCACCACCAATATTGTGTATATATATATATATACACACACAGGGTGTAAGGGACGTCGTAATGAATACTGAAATAGTGTAATCAGACTATCATTCTGAGACGATAATCATTCAAATTTTCTACCGGAAAATTAAGAGTTTTATGTAATCAGCTGTCAAATGTTAAGGTCATTCCCCGTGGATATCGCCCAAAAGTAATAACTATATTTGTATTCCGTACATACAGTCTACGCGTACTACCACAAAATGGCGGCCGGGGGGAAGCCCCGCGCGCTTCGGCTGTTTGATTAATTACATTGTAGTTTAAGACCATATGCGGTATTTACTAAATCATCAGAGCAGATCAAGCAAGCAGATCTTGTACTATGGGTAGGTACTAGACAACTGATATATACATATATATATATTGTAAATACATAAATATTATACATAGAAACACCCAGACCAAATCAAATTTTCAATGTTCATGCACACGAATGTTTGACTTGAACGGGAATTCAACCCGCGACCTTTGGAATAGCAGTCCGTTACACAAACCACTACGCTATCCGGTCGTCGTCGTCATATGTACACATTTGAGTGTAGAGTGCGCAAATGATTCCCGTGGCCTTTGGTTCTATCAGACGGTATGATCGAATTGCGGCAAGGGTAGTCACGGAAGGACCTCTTACACATTTCAACATTAAACTTATTTATAACATATTGAGACAGGATTTTGTTACACGGAGCATGCCACTACCCGAAGTCCAATAAACCAGCTAAGTAGCTCCAAATGCGTGTAATAATTAACACTTTAAAAAAAAATAAGTTATAATACACAACATAACAGCTTGTTTTTAGTTGTAATTAAACACACAGGACCTACTATTTTGTCGTGATAACTTTTTATGAATTTTTTTACACCATTTCATGGGTTCGATTACAATTCGATGCAAAGATTTTAAGTGAAGAAAATGTTGTTGTTTTTCTTGTTTAAAAAGACAACTCCCACACTAGGAATATATCCTGTGAGGTGGGGAACTTTACGAACATTTATGAAATTAGTACAAAGTACACCCAGACTAAGAACAATAATTTGTGGATCACACAAAGTGTGGGGATCACACCCACAATACTCAGTAGGAAGTAGCGTGTAGGAGGTCAGCGCAGTAGGAAGCGGCGTGGCGACCGCTTCACTACGCCATCCGTGCAATGCAGACTGCTTAATGCCAACTAGTTTTCATAGCAAACACACAAAAACACTCATAATACTATATTTTAGCACAATAGTCAGTTGCCATCAGGTGACAATTCTGCTAGTTTTTGTCCCCTACACCATAAGGGTGCTTCTACACAATGCAAGTAGATTGCGCATGTTAAGGCACTTGTGAGGCACGCCGGTCCAGCCGGTCCATAATACATGCCGAAGAACGGCTCCACGGTAAACTACGGCTCTTCAACGGTCACCAATATTAGTATCTATTTTTTTCTCCTTAATTTTTGCATTGATCAAATAAGAATTGTATTAAAACCTGTTTAATTATTAAAAAAAAATAAGAAATCTTTAACTACAAAGACCTAAACAACAGCATATTACTTGGTTATGCTGTGTTCCCTATAAATCTCGAATTAACTTCTAACAAGCAATGATAATTCATTTGCACCTCAAGGGAATTTCATAATAAATTATAAACAGCCTATCAGCTTATCAACAGCCGGAAAACTTGTATAACAAATGAATGGTATTCAGATCCTGTCGCGTTAACAGCTCGTTAGTCGTCAACGTCATCTAACCAGAATGATTTATGTTTGACGCTGCCTTTGTACTTATTTGCTTTGACGAGACTGTCACTTTATTGTGCGTCAGGATAAATTCTCATTTATTGTAGCTGACCGTATGCGAACAGCTTCTAAATTCCTGAAGCCTTAAGGGCTTAAGAAATTAACAAGCTGTCTTACAGTAGTTGCTAGAAAGAATAATATTTCCTTTTATTATCTAACTTGTATCTGTATCTCCTATTTATTAACTATTGGAACTAAAATTAGTGAGGAAAATATGTTAAGATGCCTTTTGTTACCTAATTCGAAGCGGCCTTATATGATTACGTGCCGATAAATACGCAGTTTACATTAATGTTTTGTTTATAAAAAAAAATAGTTTGGACTAAACTTTATAAATACTACTTAAACTCACATATCCTATATGAGTAATATGAGTAAAAAAAAATAGTTTGGACTAAACTTTATAAATACTACTTAAACTCACATATCCTATATGAGTAATATAGGATATGTGAGTTTAAGTAGTATTTATAAAGTTTAGTCCAAACTATTTTTTTTTATAAACAAAACATTAATGTAAACTGCGTATTTATCGGCACGCAATCATATAAGGCCGCTTCGCCATCGTGAAAAATGACGCGAGCGACGTGATACTTGACGCAAACCTATTCGACGTGACATGACGACGCATCGGCGTCACACGAAATTCGATATGACGCGACGTGCCAGTAATCGAATTTTGTCGCAGTGAAATCTTTTCTTTAGCATTTTTATTATAACTTACATTTACAGAATGGTGTAGTCAGTTTTTGGGAACGCTATATACCGATAGCCGAACAAGAGGTGAGGTCACTTATACTGAAAAAATGATTTTGTTGTTGTTTATAATATTTTTGCTAACATTTTTTATTCAACTAGTTAACTATTAATTTTGTATATATTTTGTATATTTTCGTTGACTAATACGAGGTATGTAAATATTATCAGTAGGTAGTACTCTAAATGTGATAATCACCTATGTATACTGGAATATCGAATATCTCATAAGCCTCAACCCCTTGGCAACGGGCGGTTGTAGATCGGCACAGGCATATCAATCATAATCATATCATACTATTTGACAAAACAGAGATTGTTGCTTTTGTGTGTGTTGATCTATGACTATAGAGTCTACATAAAAGACGATTTCAAACAATTTTTTCTAAGCGTTTGTTGAATTAGTTGCAGATCTACTCGTATATTACTTCTCCTGCAAGTCTGATGTTGGAGACACCTTTTTGGTGCCCACGATATGGTGAAACTCAGGTTCCCCAAAAAGCAATTTTCCACACAAAAGGATTCAATAGAATTCAATTTCAGCCAAACAACTTAAATTTCAACCTTGGAACACTCCCCCTACAAAGGAATTAATCGAATCGAATGAATAAAAGACCATTGTATATCGTACTTATATTTCCATACAAAATATCAATTTTAAGTCATTATTAGAATTACATAAATACTATTACTACTATTTGAATATAAGGACAGTTTACAACATCTGGTGTCATAAAGCTACACCAGACTCTTCAATACTTTATTTAATACAGTTTTTTTTAATACAATTTTCAAAAAAATAAAAATACATTTTTTTAATGAGATTTGTGATGTAATACTCGTTAAAATTTGTTATAATAACAGACAGAAAAACAATAAGTAATAGTTGCCAGTTTTGAAACTGTAAAATAAATTACCGAATTAATAATCATCGAATTTTTAATAAATCTTATTGTTTTCTGTGACGGTAAGTGTACGTACATATTTACTTAAAGACTAGTTTCCTATACTGTGGCAACTTATACTTAAAATTGGGCACGTCATTTCAACTATTACAACTTTAACTTTACAGAGTATATTATAGAACCATAAAACGCATTAGTTAACACACGCCGATAAATACATATAATAAGCAAAAGCTAGTAGTGTTACGAGAATCAAGTTTATAAATAATTCTTACTTATAATATTTATATTATCTTTAGAAAATAGTTATAATTTTTAGTCAATAAATGAGGTAATAAAAATCAGCAAGATAAAAATGTATACTTAAAGCTATAGTTCAGCTTTCATGATTATGATTCAGCGTTTTATGACGGAAAATATCCTTTTCAAGAGAATATTTTCCGTCATAATAAGGTTTGACAATCGGTGGATCTGATTTATTGTTTCGTTTCTGACTCTATTATTTAAAAAAATATATTGGGCGTCATGTAACGAAACAGAAAGAGAAAATTTGCCTTTGTTTATTTTTTTGTTATAACTTTGTTATTAATGCTATTGCTGGTACAAAGGTACCCCTCCGAACAAAAGGCTTTTAAAATTTACAATTGTAATATAGTAAAAAATATTTTAATTTACATACATACATTTTTTGTACTGCGAAATATAAAAGGAATATTAATTATACTGTTGTGAGATTACTTTAATTATAATGTTTGAGAACACACATAGTTTAAGAACCTAATTATGTTTTAAGTAATAATAGACAGATGGAAACAGAAATGTAACATAACCGTCATTTCGTGATGACCAGCCCGTAAATATAAAGTTTTTCTCAACAAGGATATCCATCACACGAGAGTTATGCATAATATCATACCATTTTTCCTTTGCCCAGGTTTTTTCCTTCTATGTAAAAAGAAAAACTTAACAGGTCTCTAGAAATCGTAACAACGTTCACGCTTTGAAACAAGCCGACCAGATATGGTATTTTGGAGGGTGTGTTTATAGTATAGGGGAAGGACGGAAGGTAAATTATGAAAACCGTTCCCTTGGACACGTTTAACGTAGGATTCACAAGTCGTCACCGACCTTTGTGTGTCCTTGTGAGAATTATGGAGGAGGAGTTGGTTGTATTATCCTATACTCACTCACTCAGTAAAATACAACAAAGTTAAATTGGTTAACATAGGTTTTTTATGAGGCCCTGGTATGGTCGAGCCTGCCAATGTGTTAAAGCATGGCTCTCCAACACTATAGAAACGTCATATGTTACAATCGTCTTAACGCTGTTCAGAACGGGGTCCATGGCCTCGGCATGACTTCATCATCATCAACCGCCTTTAATAGTTAACTGCTATGCATAGGCCTCTTCTTAGAAAGAAGGTTTTAACCCAGTATACCACACTGGCCAGACGGTGTGACTTAACATATCCGTCTACTTTTACTTTTAACATCATTGTAAAACCACTACATACTTACATATAAAATCTATAATTAATCTTTTAAATAACTTGTGCTTAATAAATCCTAGAAAAGCTTCAACAAATACAAAAGTTACATATAACACATAATATTTTTATATCTAAAAGACGTACTTTTTATAATCATTAAGTAAAATCATCTGTATATTTTTTTTTGTCTTCTAAATGAGTATTGCTTATTAATAATTTGGGTTAATAGTAAAATATGATCTATATTAAAACGAATTACACTTATACATAACGGTTGGGTCAAGAAATAAGTAGATTTTTTGTATAAGTAATGGCATTAACTTACAATAAGACCTACATTTATAATACGACAGAGCAAAACTTGTAAGCATTACACAAAGCTGACAGTCAGACAATCAGAACAGTGCTGCCATAAAGTAGTCGCTTCATTCACAACTTAATCCCACTTATTCCAAGGCCCAACCTTAAAATATTGTCAGCCATTATTCTCCTGCTGCTAACGCACGCCTAACATTCTTGAATGCCATGTAAAGCACACTCGTTCTATATTAAATACGATAGGGTCACCACTTGCACCAGCACCATATTTTAAAATAAATTGTCAGATCTGTTTTATCTGATAACATTATAAGTGGCAACCCTTACATCAGTAAAGAATAATATTTAAACAGCTGTCTGAATAAACAAACTTTTTAAATCTTTTAATACTTGTAAATTCCAATATTAAATTCATCTCACAGCTCCCATTAAGGCTAATTGGCCAATTTGAACACATCGCTTTAGAAAATACAGTTAACTTTATAATATTGACCTACTTTTGGTAAATTAAAATCACTTTCCAATATCAAGTAGACACCATTATTATTTTGTATTTCGAAATGTAGTGTCAAAGATTTTTGAATAAATATCGTTATTAAATAAAACACTCATTTATATAGTCTCCAAAATTATTCAGCCGTTCAGCAAACGACAGCATTATACATTACCTATTATTAGGAGGCCAGTTTAAAGATGTAAAAAACATATGAAGCAATGGAAAGCAAACACACTTGCGTTCAATTTAAATCATAACCTAAAGAGAATATCTAGGTATGAATAAGGCTAACATTATAAAGTTAACTGCATCCTTTTTGGACATTCACATACTGGATAATCCTATAACAAAGTATCAACGTCATATAAACGTATTTACAAGAAGAGTGATATTAAGGAATTGTCCAAATTATGTGGGTATTTCTAAGAGTGGTATAGTGCAAGAGATTTTGAAAGAAGATTTTTCTCGAAGCCATAGGGATGGTAAAATGAGCACTTATGGTGTAATAACAACGTGTAAATAATTTCATCTCCACGACATACATTTATTTTATTAATTGTGAAAATAAATGGATTTTATACTGCTGTGTTGGGGCTCGGGCTAAAATAGTGTGAATAAAATATATCATCTTCCGACTAAAATTTATCGTGCTTGCTTCCCTTTAAGGCAGGTATACTGAATCGGTTTCATTAGTATTTATCAGATCTTTTTACAAACATTACTATGAGATTCCACAGTGACAACGAATACTTCGGTTCCTATTTAAGTCAAAGCGCCTTTTAACTAGAAACTGTTGATTGAAATCAGACGAGCATCTTTTTTTTTATCACAGTGTCACGTTTTTTTTTATTATCTCGAAAATTCAGATATAATTCGTCGATTGTGCATAGATTTTCGTTCAACATTACTTACGATTTATGTCACACATACTTGACAATGGCGTTCGGAAAGTTAGTTATCAGTTCAGTATCAGTTTCCATTTGCATGAAAATAATAGTTACGACGATACCCCAACAACATAGTGCATAGCCTGTACTTGCAATATTAGAAACTACAAACATTGTTAAAACTCAACAAGAGTTACGAAATGGGTAGAATTTAGCAACAAAAAGTGACATAGACATAGTGACATAGTGAGTAGTTACGTACTAGCGTGTGGGGCGAGCGGGGCGAGGCGTGCGAGCGCGTGCGCGGGCGCGTCACACGGCGGCAGGAGAGGCTGATTGTCAGTGCCACTTCGCTTTCTGAGCGAATATGTCCGCGCGCAGGTTTTGGGCGAAACAGATGCCTAGAATCTGTTAACAGATACATATTATTCAATATGATAATAGGCATTTTTGCAGGAAAAACCTTTTTTTGTAAAGACAACTCCCGCATTCGAAATATATCCTGTGTCATCATCAACATCATCAACAGCTTATAACAGTCCACTGCTGGACATAGGCAGAGGCCTATGTCCAGCAGTGGACTGTTATAAGCTGAGTTCGATCCACATGGGACAACACTTTGTGTGATCCTCAAATTGTCGTTCTAAGTCTGGGTGTTCCTTGTATCCGTTACATGTTTGTTTGTTAAGTCTCCCGTACTAAGGAGAGCCTTAGAAAGGAGGTTTCGGCCTACTATACCACGCTGGCCAGACGGGTTGATATAGTGTTTGTTTTAAGGTTTCCTTCTCTTCAAGTTATCCTGAGTACGGGAGACTTTACAAACAAACATGAAACGGATACAAGGAACACCCAGACTTAGAACGACAATTTGAGGATCACACAAAGTGTTGTCCCATGTGGATCGAACTCACAACACTCAGCACGGTAGAAAGCGGCGTGGCAGCCGCTTAAACCACGACGCCATCCGTGCAGTCTGTGCAAATGTTTCAAAATAACTGACAAATATTTCATAAAAATTGAAATTAAAAAAAGAATTGTAAATTTACAAAAAACTACAAGCAATGAAACTACAACATTATTAATCCGATCTTTATAAATTCCACTGCATAATTGTTCTACTTTATCTATGACAGTGAATTTTCAAAGGTACAATGAAATGGCCTATTTTAAACACATAAAAGTCGTTGGAAATACCTAGGCACTTCATTAGTGAGGCAGCTCTGTCTAGGAAAGAGGTTGTATTTTTAGCTAGCAATACGGTGAATATCACAATGTTCTCTTTCTCTTTAAAAAGACAACTCCAGCATTAAGAATATATCCTGCGTCGCGGGGCACTTTACAAGTATGCATGAAACGGACACAAAGAAAACAAAGACTCAGAACGACAATTTGTGTATCACACAAAGTGTCGTCCCATGTGGAGATCGGACCCACAACACTCAGCGTAGTGGTAAGCGGCGTGGCGACCGCTTAAACCACTACGCCATCCGTGCAGTCAATGCCCAGATTTATATTAGGTGTTTATTGTTACAAAAATTACACCAAAAGGAAATTTTGATAACAATGTCAAAATAAGATCATAGGACTAATAGATATTTCCAACGGCTGAACAAAATACTGCAAGCATTCTACAAACAAAAAACTTACTTGTGCAAAAGCGGTACAAACAGCGGATGTGGCTACAATTAAGAGGTTATGGTCAAACCACTCTTCCGCGGCCTCTAAACACCCCTTGTCATAAATTTTCTTTGCAATATCAGTATTCTAAAACAAAAAGAAACCAAAAACTTAAACAGTATTTTTATCTCTGATAACTTACACAATATTCTCATTATTTACGTTTTTTAAGTTAAGGCTTGCTTTCCTTTGATGTAAACCATTGCGGTAATCGTTAAATATGTTTTACCGTTATGTATCGTATATTTGCAGAATTAATTATCGTATATATATTAACATAATATATACAACTACATAATTCGAATGACAAGCTTTCAACATACACTCGCATTTCGACTGAGGTACAACTTTTTTTTTCAAATTTATTTAAAAAAAAACTGTTATTATTATATTTATTGACTGTGATAATATTCTTAAAAACACTAAGAACTACAAAACTAAACAAATCGTAGCTAAGGTGTGGTTTGTTCACTACATTAATAATAACAATTACAAAAGCAATCACAACTAGTAAGTACATGTAACTAAGTGTGTGTTTCCGAACCAGTGACTTTATGCACAACACAATGACTAATAGGGAGTGTCATATAGAAGGACCTTTAACGCCAATGGCCCCAATAGCACGGCGGCTACCGGCGTGAGGTGCCGCTGCAGCCAGTCCTCGGCCGCCGACATGCAGCCGCGCTCGTGGATAACGCGCTCCGTGTTTTGCTATTTCATTATTCATTGTTCAGTATGATCACTATTGAATAGTAGTAATACTATCCTAGTATTTATGAATATTATATGTTATGGACGGTAGAAACTGTTAATCGTTCAAAAGTAGTTTCGACAGAACAGAAAAAAAAGAGATTGGTCAAAAATAATTGGTAATTAAATCTTTGGTTAACAGTGATTTTGAAAAATGTGGTTTTGTCAAAATTACATTTAACGTCTCGGTATTGCATCACTTTCAACACTTAAAACACAATATTAAGCCATTATAACATGTGTGATGTTTCAATACTTGTTACAGTTTTTGTGTAGGATTTAACTTGCCTTTATCGTATGAGTCTTATCAGTATTTATTTTAATGTGATAAACTGTAACGTATAATTATGACCATAAAATATTCACGAACTCATTTCCAATGGATAAACTAACTATAATGTGCAGCGTCTAGAAATAACGCGACAAGTCGCTTCGCTCCCTGATGAAGGGAGCCCTCCGAAACGTATACGTTGTTTGGATTGTAATCTTTAAAAATAATTACTATTCTAACAGTGTGTAGCTATATAAGAAAAAGTACTCACAAAACTTGGTTTCCTAACGTCATAACCGCACTGTTTGTTACGAATGATATCCTGAGGCTTGCTTCGACAGCAACTGAAGGGCACGCCGCACGCTTCGCGGGAGCCGACCGCGCTGCTCGAACAGTTGAAATATGCATTGCTATCCCAGTCCCGGGGGCCTTCAACACCGCAACATTGTAACTGAAAGACAATCAATATATTTTTCTTTGTGTTACCACACATTGTAACTGAAAAAATCAGACAATCAAAAGTTTTGTTTCATCAACAGCCTGTCCACTGGCTGAACATAGGTCTCTTCTTAGAAAAGAGGTTTTGGCCTACTGGTACTGGCCACGCAAGCCAGACAGGTTGGCAATAGGGTTTGTTTCAAGTTTTCCTTCATTTTGCAGTGCTATTGTTCCGCGTAGTTGGTTCCTTTAGTCGTCTCTTACAACACTCACTCTTAATCACTTCTTAATGCATCACCACATTTATATTATTTATTTTATTTCATTTCTTAAAAATGTAAGATTGGCCAACTATGGAGAGTATTCATTATTACATCACATTAAAATGTTATCAGTACAAGTATTAAACACCCACATTTTGCGCATGATTGCTAAACAGGTACTTTGGAAATTAAAGATCTACATTGGTTAAAAGAAAACAATTCAGCTGAGGCAACAATTAACGATGGCTTATCATGTCAGTTTTGAGACTCAGATCGCTTAATATACAATAATGTGATTAAGATTCCTATCATAGAAATTAAAATCATCTACACACATTAAGGTAGGTACAAGTTTTTTCATAATTTTTTATCATTTTGTCATCAACGATTCATCAATCAAAAGTATCACAGACTTCCATGAGCCCAAATTAAAATATGGTGTCAGAAGCTGTAAATAAATGTGATCTTGATTACAAGTAATAAATAAAAAAATGATATAAAGGCTATCTCATTTTTAAACTCGGTAAATAAATAGTATGTAGAATTATGGTATGTGACTCACCCAACTTTCTTGTATCCAGTCAATCAAGTTCTGTTGGTCCGGATCCTCTCTATAATGCGTGATGAACGTTTGGAAGCCCATCGTAGCTTGTTGTTTTATCTAATACGTACAATGCAAAGTATAAGTATAATGTATTTTTCTAAAGCTGCCTCGGTTGTATTATCTACACATTTAGGGAAAACTAAAAAGCTTATGTCGATAGATAACAAGATTTAAAATTTAATTAGGTATACTGATATTAAGATTACGAAGAGTTTATTTGGTCGAAAGCGCTATTCTCAGTAACTACTGGTTCGAATTGAAAAAATATTTTATTGTTGGATAGCCCATTTATCGGGGAAGGCTATAGGCTATATACCATTACGCCACGACCAATATGGGCCGGCATCGGCCCATATTGCCCGGCCCGGCAAAACGGGCAAAATTATGTCAGCTAGTGCCATGTCACAGGTACAATCAAAACACGAAACCGCGAGTGGTCAAAACTGATACTCTTTAAAATACGCGGGAATCAAATCACTGCGCCGATGCAAATTACATACTAGACCTAAACTAAAGAATTCCACAATCATAGTTTTATAATATTTACCCAATCTTTGAAGACGAAAAACAGTATGCCTGTTGTCATCTCAGCTAATAACAGTAATGCCAGGAATACTGCATACTGCAAAACCAAAATACATACATATTTAAGCTGTTAAGAATAAAATGATAACCTAATACAACGGCGATTACGCAAACGTCCTTGAAAACGATCAACGCAGGCAACGCAACATTATTCGCATTTATAGCTTAAACCTTAAAACAATGGTCATACAGAAAACAAGGTTAGGGGCACCTGTCCTAAATTATTTTTTCATAGTAATGTTTCTTGTTTTTTTGGAGAACTATCGCATTAAGATATACCCTGTGTCGCGGGGGATTTTACAAACATACATAAAACGGACACAAAGAAAACTCAGAACAACAATTTCTGTATCACACAAAGTGTCGTCCCTTGTGGGGTTTGAACCCACAACACTCGGCGTAGTAGGAAGCGACCGCTTAAACCACTACGCCATCCGTGCAGTTTAATCATAATTAAAGTAATAGTAGTGAAAAAGATGCCTGAAAGTCAGTGACTTCCATCGCCTATGGACACTTATAACTCAACAGGCAAGTGTATTGCCACTTCTTAACCCCCCCCCCCCTCCCTCCTTCCTCGAGTTAGAGGGGGGAGCTGCCCCCTTTATGCTGAAACATAACTTTGCAACGAACTAACTTACTTAACTGCTGAACTAATGTTACCATGACTATAGATAATTAATTACATTGGACAGACTGTCTGGTCTTTTTCGCATTAATTTCGTATCACACGATTTCTTTGGAATTCGCAAGCATTGTATACATTACGTGTGCCAAAAATTACTAAGATTATTGCACAAGGTTAATAGACACTCACGCATGCCAGCAGACAAGTGTTCTCACGCAGAGCGCCAACGCAGCCTGTGAAGCCGATTATGAACGTAATCGTGCCTGCAATCATATAATTCAAACAATAAATAATAGTCTGTTTTTACTAAACTCAGTTTTGAAATTGACGCATCACTATTTCAGGCCTTAACGGGTTTTCTCTTAACTTTTATTGACGAAATTGGTATTGGCTAGGAACAAAATGTACCTACTTCATTACCTAATGACTAAGTCAGTTAATCAATGTTCCTCTTGATCACAAATAACATAATAACTCTCAATAAATTTATTTTATACTTAGATTTGGTTGATAAGTATTAAAAACTCTTTTATATAGAATAATGACATTTTAATCGTGTATTTTTAATCACATAGATTTGTTTGTAAACTTAAAAATTTCGCGATTTACTCCTAACAACGGCTACGCCAATGCCCTCAATAATTTGTAAGTAAACATAATGTAAAACATGCCTATACATGGCGGCGTAAAAGTTACATTTTCAGTTGAATATGCTTATTTTTATTAGACAGAACATTTTACTTAAAGCAATTTGTGAATCGTGTACCTACTGACTATTACATTATATTTTTACCTAGTTTTTCTTTATTATAATATGCAACGTCTATTCATTCTCTTAAATAGGTGTTGTTTGATTTTTAATGCGCTTTTTAATGATTATAACACTTCTCTTGGTTGGTTACATCAGAAGTAAGTGAAGATTCTCAACATTGTAAAGTCGATCATCAAACAAAGAGGAGCCGTGAGTTTTTTGTCAGTGACTGTATGCACCAATTACGTCACGAACGCGACATTTAATTGGATCTAACTGTACTTCAGATATATCGTACTGCTTTTTAATGTATATTTAAATTATTTACAAATTCAGGATAGAAAGAATGAACTAAAATTATGCATTAGTTAGCAGTCATGTGACATCAATATTAATATTTTAAATATGAAAGTTGAATGAATATCATTGTCATTGTGATCATGATGAATGGATATCTATTAATCAAATCACGCCAGAATGGCTGAACGGATTTGGATGATATTTGGTACAGTTTGATAATGTTGATGGTCTGGAACAGGAAATTGACTATTGATTTCGAAAATCAATATTAACGCGAGTAATTTTATCTCACAACTGATAATAATTTTGTGATTTAGTATTATTTTAACACTATCTAAGGAAAGAATACAATGAACCTAGGTACACGGTGTTGACTCAAACGAGCAATATAATTTAAACTGTCATTTTTAATACATGCCATGATAGAAATTATAAATTCACATAGGTTATAGCTGTAGGATTACAAAATCCTGCTTGCACCATTTGATTTAGTGCATACTTTATTAGAAAAAAAAAATTCATCATTTTTTTTATTGGTTTTGCCATGCCTATTGGTTAACAAACATGGTCTCCTTCATTTCAATCATTTAAATACCGCAATTTGAGTTTTAGGTCCTAATATAAACGTTAAACGTAAAAGACTTTGACACCTTTAGCTTGAAAATAGATTCAAAATCAGTTTAAAAGCAAATTCTTAATTTACAAAGGATAGAAAGAGATTAATTATTCTAAAACATCTTTTCTGCTTGAAGGAGGTTGAACTTTTGAAAGGTCAAATAAAAAAATTAAGAAAATAAATTCAAAAAGTGACATGCTTCAAATAAAGATTATTCATTATTATCGAGGTTCAATGACAGTGACCGTGATACTCACCCACACATATTAATATGAATGCTGGATCCAATGCAATGTTTGTAAGCCGAGATAGATTGTTGAAAGTATCCTTTTCAGTCCATGCCCAGATACCGACTGCTAACACAATTAACCCTAGGAACTGGAAATATGAAATTGTTATTAGTAATATAACTTTCAGTCTCTAATGGTAAATTATCAGTATATTACAAATTTGGTAACATGGTACATAAGGTCAATATTTGTTAAAAACACCTTTTTCACAAAAAAAATTGTTGACATATGGCCATACAATCTTGTCTACAGCAGCAATACTTTCGTGCTCTTTTAACACTTTTATAATATTTGATGGATAAAAGCACACACTTTCTTTAGAATGTTAAAAAAAAATTGCATTAAGATAATAGTGAATTATTATTCAAGCCCCACACCCAATCAGGTTCAAAGCTTTCATAGGAAACAAAGCTTTTTGATTGAAGAATCACTATTTTCTTGATGTGAATGGATTATATTTAGAAAGGCTTTTTTTAAAGGATTATATTAAGAAAAGATTTAGTTAGTATTACATTAAGTAATGAAATACTAAAAGACTGATAATATGACAATACCTAATAACTCTGCAACTGCATAAGTAAAGCTACATGGTCTACACAGCACAAGTAATTGAAATTTAAAACAGAATAAATGGATCAATAGTCTATAAAATAAATTGTTACCAAAAGCAACTACATCTAAAAGCTGCTAAATTTTTCAACCTTCCCCTGAAGGTTAAAAATTAATCAGGTTTAGGTTAAAGTGATTTTACCCTGCTGTGAAATATATATTTTTTTACTCACACACTGTGAGAACAACTAATGTTAAGTATGTTGTGATACCAAACCTTACTGGAGGCTTGCATGCCTTATTTTTCACTGCTGTGCCATTGAAAAGGATAATTCATGCATTGTTAGTATTGCCAAGATGTCTTTAAATTAGTTAACTACAATATTATCAGAAATTATAATCTAATGTTTTTTCACTCAAATTGTGAAGAAACGATCCAATCCACAAATCAGCCAAAATCTAAATGTTAATTTAAAGCTCTACAAAAAATTATCTGAAAAAAATCATTTTAGAAAAACAAAAATCCTTTTTTCATTACAGCTATGTAAATGTAAAGTATAATTTTCGACAGCTATTTGGCATTCTAAAATTTATTAAATTTGTATATTGAATTATTTCTACTACAAGATGGTTCAACTAGTGTACATAACCATGTAGACATCATCAACAGACTTTCATAGTCCACTTCTGGACATAGGCCTCGTCTTATAAAGGAAGTTTATTATTCTTATCTGGACATAGATATATTTAAATAACAAACAACACATAAACAATAGCTATAAGTACAATGGATACTAGAATCATTACAACTAGCCGTATACTTAGCTGCTTAAGAGACACCACTTACTCTATGAAATAATTAACTAATTTTATATGCATCATATTCAAATGATATAATTAACAAATTTTATATGCATTATATTCAAATGATATAATTAACAAATTTTGTTATTAACAAATTTTATATTCTGCTGAGGATAAGTTTTTGTAAAGAATGACCATTTAAGCAAATAAAATCTAGAATAAAGAATACAAATATGTGTAACATAGATGCTAAAACTCTGTCAATTTTATCTTAAAAGTACCAACTTACTTAAATTGTTATTCAAACAAACTCCAGTAAACTAAGTTCTATTTTTTTGTTTTGTTATATTTGTAGATTTCAAGGCTATACCTACTTAATTATGCCAACCTTTTAGATGAATTTGAATAGCATAAAGTTTAGGAGGTACCTACCTACCGAGATATATTAATTATATAACTAGCTGTAACTCAAGATGACCCCAATACAAGGAGGATTTACGCAGTTATGATTAAACCGGTAATATGAAGCTTATTACAGGCTGGCGATACATTAGACACGAGTACGACAGTACATTCTCATTCCATACGTACAGAAAACGAGCTTTCAAATATATATATTTACATTTAGAAATCTGAAACGAATTTAAGTTATAGATAGACCTTAATTTCGTACATTCCATATTGTCACCAATAAAGTTATGGTCAATATGCTAATTATAAGCCTAATAAGACAAATAAAATGTATTCACTTACCCAGAACAAAACATTTACACCAAAAATAACATATTTCAAGCAACAGCTGACTTCGCTTGTGTCGCGTCGATACTTCCTCATCCCAGGCATTTTATAGACTATCACATAATCATGTCACTGAAGTTAAATAATAATAAAGCAGTACAATACATTTAAGAGATTCACAACTAAAATCTAAGAAGAAACAGACTACATACACATCACCCAAATTGAGGAGAACGAAGTGAACGACCGTCAAACAAAAGAAAGGAATCGTTATATTACTAAATTTAATGGTAAACACAAATTTGAAAGGAGGTGAATGTAACGTCAAAATAGCGTTCTATACAGAGTGCTAGAAAGAGATAAGCGAATATCGCCACAAAAACATTATGTATTATAATTTTGCCGTATTACAAATAAAATGACGAGTGTAGAACGTTCAGAAACAGATATTTAGAAATTGAATACTTCTTATTAAAAAAAATAATTAAATATTAATGTGTTGAATAGTTTAATATTATTCAAGTTTTTTATAATATAACTTGCGTTCAAATATAGTTACTATACATAGTTAATCATTCAATTTGATATTTTTGTATCTTAAACCAAACCAGATTTACTTGTTACTGTTGTATCTACATGGATACAATATTTGGAAGTGATAACAATATTAATATAAAGTAGCAAGTTCACAACGCTTATTTTTACTGATACCTAGCCTACGTAAGATGTGTCAACGGTCACTTTGTGGGGATTAAGTATATAGTATGCCCTTGCAACAAAAAGAGAGAGAGAGAGTATTTGAAAAATATAAATGCTTTTTTAATCACGGAACGTGTTTATAAACAACATAATTATGATAAACGTTTAACGTCAGTTCCACAATTTTGTTTATTTATTAGGTACTTTATAGAGACATTTTCTCGACACTCTTGGTATTCATTACCTGTAGAGATTTTTAAAGCGAACGTAGGTACGCATTCACTAAAGTTTTGTTATATTACAGGCTGTGCGGCGTAAAATAACTTCATATTTAAAAAAATACACGAGCTGGTTTTTCAACAGGTAAAAGTAAGTATTAGTTAAAAAAAGTACTTTGGAAAAAACGATTCTTGGCAAGTTGAAATAAAAAACAAATAGATGGAAGAAACCGGTTTGTTAAAAAAATTATGTTTTCCAGATAAAAGCGTGTTTTCTCGTAAAGTTTCTAAGGATACTGACTTTAGCAACTCTCATTTTCTTCGTCTTTTCTCATACTACAACCTCCTTTTTCATGTTTTTCCATTAAAATAGTTTTTCCCTGTTTTTATCGTTAAGAACTTCAAACAGAAAAAACGGTGCCCTTTAAGGATCACTGCTGTCCGTCCGTCTGTCTGTCAAGACCCCTTGTCTCTGGAACGCGTGGAGTTATCGAGTTAAAATTAAAACTATATACTCAGGTCTACAGTCCCTTGAAGCTGTGGAAAAAAAAAACTTCTGAATTAACAAAAAAAAGATACGGCCGCTTTTGTCGCAAAAAATATACATACATATTTCGACTCTCTCAATGGAATCTGAAAATGGAAGAATGTGTGGGTTGCCCCAGCGGAGAAAGTTCGAATTTCATTGTTTGAGTTTAACAGATATTTAGTGTATGACGTCGTGTAATTGTGTATGGTAAGTAAAAATGTGTACATCCAACCATTGCCAAGTTATTCACGAAAAACTGTTTTCGAGGGGACAACGTGGTCCCAGCGGCACTTTTTTTATCCTATGGACGTAGAAAAAAAATGGTATCAAAAATTAGTGTATAACGTTAGGTAATTGTGTATGTTTAAATGAAATTTGTGCGTCAATAAACTGCGAAGATATTCAGGTTTCCGCTGCGACAACGTACGACCATTTGCTAGATTTCATATAAAACGCTGTTCTAGAGAGCTCTACATTTTTTCATACGTTGTTTTGAATTTGTTTATACTGTTTGTTAAAACGGATTTAAAAAAAAACATGCCATTCAGAAGATATAAATATAAACGTAAAATAAGGTTATTAGGTCCTAGTACTTAGTGCTTATCCACTAGGGTCTAGTTTATAACGTTTACACATACCTTCTAAGCATCTAAACCGTTTTACCAAGTATCATTGACGTACTCTTAGTAATTAATGAGCTCTGGGATAATTTACGATGATTGGATCACTGTTTCATATGCAGTAGTATTACACGGGATTGTAAAGAAAATGCGTCATAAGACCTATTCCAATAATTAGTGCATTAATTCAACTATGTACATGTAAATTTTCATTCCTTTTCACTCAATAATTACGAAATACAATTAAAATACTGACAATCGCCTCAATTGATACATAACCCGACCGAGTTCGGATGGCTACTAAAAAGCGACCGTGCAGTACATTTAAGTAACACTTTAAAATTTACAGTATAAAACCGGTTTTAAATTGGTAATCTGTTCTCTGGTATATCGTATAACTCCTAACGTATAACTCCCTTCATAACGTATAAATCTTTCGCCTTTAACTAAAGATTTCCATGGAGGGGAACACTTAAATGAATCTTCTATATTTTTGGTACTCTGCTTTCTAAGAAGCAGCATTCTAATAATCATCTACGATGTCATTCAGAGATCATATTTACGTCATATGTTTTACGTAAAAATTGTGCTTCAGGAGGTATGACAATCTGAGTCCTTTATCTGACGTAAATCATGACGCAACAAGATGTCATCCTGACGTAAATTTTACGTAAATGTTTTTTCCGGGTTGTCACGCATCTTCTATACACGGTGATTTTTTAGGCGTTTTGGAAACAAAACATTTTAATTTGGAATCATCTATAGTACCAATAAAAATGATTAAATCAATTGTAATGTTGTCTAAAAAAAAGTTTCAGTTTTAATATTCATTTTTACTCGATCGACTTGGAAAGTAGTAATGGACTGATCGTTCATTCATTATCTTATATGAATGAAACACGTCCGTGGGCGTTTCGGCGGCCGCTGCGCACCGCTGACGCTAACAGCAGCTGATAAAAGTATACCTATAGGCGCGAGCTAGCGAGTACTTACGTAGATAGACTCCAATTTGTCCTTCATACTTTACACGGGCTTAGGATCGTCGGAAATACCTATTTTATTTAAACTTCTTTTCGATTATTAACCACGATTGTTCTTTTCACAACAAATCAATTTATCAACGGACTGTAGGTATAAATATTTCAAGCGTATTTAAAAAATCGGAGCTATCTACAGAATAATTAACTTACATACCTATTTACACTATTTACACTTCTCTGTATCGAAGCAACTGCTCAAAATGGAGTCCGCTGCATTCAATACACAAACTTCCACGTTTAATGCAATTGTTTTTTAATTTTCTTAATGTGTCTCTATCACTTTTCACTTTATCAAAAGCGTCCACTATCGCAATGAGTAAATTATCACGGCTTTCATATTCCCGTGTATAAACAAGTATTTTTATTTCCGACCATAAGAAAAAATCCAGAGGCGTTAAGTCCGGGCTTCTAGGTGGCCAAGGCACTGGCCCTCCTCGACCTATCCACCGATCACTAAACTCATTGTCCAGGTATGCACGCACTACACTCCGGCGAATAACAATTTAAACGTCCTTGACCTTGCGCGCGAGTATAGTATTTCTATTCGTAGTATTTACCTACTTGCGATTGAAAAGCCCTACTACTGGTTCTCACCTTTTCTCTGTAATCGATATGAATATCGACTTTGATGATAAAAAATATATATATTTTATTAAATTAACGTTATATATAGCTTCTGTTACTGATAAATAACTCAAAATTTTCTTTTCCAAAACGCTTTCAAAATCACCGTGTATATTTGTCCCTGAACATAGAATTTGTTTTTTTTTTATATTTTGTAATATATTCCACGATATTTTAAAGGGCCTCGATATTCACGAGGCTCTGTCTAAAACACTGTACATCAATCTTATCAAACAAACTTCTAAAGGGGAATGCCCACTACCCATAGACACTTTGGCCCTAGGTGCACACATATAAAAGCATATGGAAATGATAATATACAATTTAAAGAATGAAATGTTTAAGGAATTGGTATTAAAAAAAGTCGGGATTTTTAAGATATAAAATAATTTTAATTTTCAGAAATAACTACAGTTTTTTTTTCTTATTCATCATTTTATTGTTATTCTCACATACAATATCAAGTTATATGTAGTTCTTAGGTATTTTATGATCATACATCATTTGTGTCATACACAATTAGTACATCATCCAGGAATTGAGCTGGAGGAAAAATATTTGTTTGATGTCGTGCCCAACCCAAATACCATATTACTGTCATTATATGGGCACAACATCCTACCGTTCGACGGCCAACAATACAGTTACAACAATACTTTTTGATTGCACTTCTGCCAGAATCATTCATCATTCTCTTGTTCTTAAAGACGTACTCGCAATATCAATGTAACAGTGAGTCAATGGGAATCATTACAACCAGGAAAAAAACATTGATTTTCTGTAATTGGTGCTCTTACATAATTAGGCAGCAGTATACTGTCTGATGTATCTAAGCTTTGTTGTTCCGGATGCAATACATCGCTAGCTACTTCAGATTGCAACGAGGACAGACTAGATGGTTCGGAGGTTTCACGGTCTACAGTTGAATGTGATGCTGCTCTATCAGTCCTTCGCCAGCAATTATGACACACACAAGATGATGATGGCAACTGAAACAATAATTAAACCATAAATGAAGTAAACAAAATCAAATTAAACTAGATAAATGGTTAGAACAATACAGCCCACTGGGCTAAACAAATATGTTAACATGAAAAAACTTTTACATCATATACTTTTATTCCAGTGCAATGATGTGAACACACCAGCTAGTTTGCGGCTAATCCATAACCAATACTTTATATTAAATGTGAAAGTGAGATTGTTTGTTTGTTACGCTATCACACAATTCTTTCACCAATGGAAGTTATATTATCAGCGAATAATATTTTATACACATAAATTAAAAACTGTTATACACTTACCTCACGTGGTGCAATCTGTTGCACAATCACATTCCTTATGAGTTCCTCACGTGGAGAATCAGAACAGAGTGAGTGTGATCTTATTCTCAAAAGTGACCTGCCACAGCTGATGCACACAAGTCCATGGCCAACAATCGGTGCATTCTGCTGTTCACTAGTTGGATTTCGTATTTCATTCCAGGCTGCAATCCAACCTAATAATAAAGATGCCATTATTATTAGATATTGATATTATTTTAAGTCATCTCAGCTAAAAAGCATTTACTATTTACATTAACTATTTACCTGCTGTGGTCGAACCCATTGTTGTATTAGATTTCGAACTTCTTCTATTTCGTTTATACCACAATTGACACAGCGTGAATGTCCTCTTGAAAGAGTTACTGTGGGCTGTGAAGAACTCTGGCCGGTGTGAGAGCTGGGGTCATCATTTTCAATGGATATTGAGTCCAAGTTCGTGCGGGAGTTATTGTGAGAAGCGGGAGCGGGATCCATGTTCAGGCCGTGGTCAGTAGGGTAAGAAAAAATGTCGGAGTCCATTTAGAAAGCTTATTAGTTGTATTGTAAGAAAACAAACAAATAATAGAAATGCAAATGAAGTTGTGATTTCACGTAATGGTGACAGATTGTGTCCTTGCTGTTTCAATGCATTCGATGTTGCCACTTAACAGCCATAAAATCGGAAATGGTTATCGATTATTTGTAAAATATAATTTCATATGAAATAATAATCTACGAGGTGCCTTTAAATTCTGTAGGCTTTTTAGTGTTTTTTTTAATTATATCTATCTATCTATATTAATGTATTTTATTATACCAAAAGTATTTTTAAGAACAGATAAGAATGACAATTAAATTGTACAGTAGCGTCTTTGCTATGATTTAAAGAGTTTATGGTAATTCAACTAGCAATTCGCTTATATTATTATCGTAACATCATAATCATTAACGAAATAAGGAATATTAATATATTATTAATTTATTTTACGGGCTCTTGAGAAGACTCAAGGCATCTTTCCTGACTTGATTATGGTAATCAGTTAGTGTCTGTTGTATTCCGCCGTGTTTATCTGCTGAAAAATTAATTTAAGGGTTTTGCGTATGAAGTTTTTGTGTATTAGTTTAAATTAATTTAACTTTTGTTACATCCTTATGGGCGATTATGCCTAAAATAAACAATAAATAAATAAATAATATTAGCATTAACACAATGAAATCATAATAATTACCGAAAATCGAATAATATAGCTATAAAATAATGGCTGTGTTTGGCAGAAAATAGCGCTAGGAAGCGCTTACTAGCGCTGACACAGTTTTCGGCCAGGACACGTTTTCTAACTTCAGTAGCGCTGACACAATAGGCCATTTTGCTTATTTATTTTGTTTGTTTTAAAAGTAGAATTTATAAGATGTTTTGTGCAGAAATATTAAAATAAATAATAATGTCAGTCCAAAAAATAGTAAAATATATGTGTCATTTGACAGCGCTTTCCGCTTAGCGATCGCCATTTTGCTTA
Organism: Arctia plantaginis; assembly: GCA_902825455.1. NCBI lineage: Eukaryota > Metazoa > Arthropoda > Insecta > Lepidoptera > Erebidae > Arctia > Arctia plantaginis. Next base: position 2,609,922 of record CADEBD010000348.1, read on the forward strand.
CAAGCGCTTCCTAGCGCTATTTTCTGCCAAACACAGCCGACATCATAAATAATAATAATCGCTTCATAAATAATCGATTTTTTGAACGAAATTAGTAATTGGGAACACTTAATATTTTGCCAGAAACTAATGAAATACGGATTAACGTAATTTCACTTTTATCTTTTCGGTACTTTTATTTTCTGTTTAAATGTTGCAGACCTGTCAGGATAAATGAATACCCCAATTAATAAACAGAAAATAAGACGTTTTTTTCTAAAAAAAGCAAATTGTTGAGCATTTCATGGCCGAAAATGGGCATTCCCCTTTCCTAATTAAAACAACAAAATCTCTATTTTAAATATCCTTGAATTATTCGCGCTTCCCTTTTTAAAATAAAAATACAACCACCAAATGTGTCCATAACTTATTTTATTACCTTCTAAGATAAAATTGATTAGTTTAATACCTATACAATACTAATCAATTTTAGTACTTTAATAAAATCTCAGGCTTTACTTGAAATTCAGAGTACCTATATCCATTATTTCCAGTCTCGGAACATAATGATTTTGTGTGTCGCATTTTTTTTTGGAACCGTTTATCGCTACTTGGTTCATCCTTCTTCTAACCAACCTAAAAGTTCAATTGGGTTTTATAAACTGACCAAAATAGAGAAGAAGAAGAAGAGCGACTCGAATCGTCGATAGACCAAACATCTCCGATCGGCTCGATCCCTTGGCGTTCTGCATTCTCTATCGCATATATCATGGAGAGTGCTCCGAGGAATTGTTCGGACTAACTAGCCGCAAATTTCCGCCATCGTTCCACAAGGCAAAATTTTCAACCTCATTATCTGGACAGTTGGCGCTCCACTACTGTGTGCTTTTCGAGACACTTTTTGCCCCACACTACCAATCTGTGGAACGGGTTATCATCTGCGGTATTTCGATACCGATTCGGTACCGATACGACCTTCAAGAAAAGAGCGTACTCCTTCCTAAAAGGTTGGCAACGCGTTTGTGGCTACTGAGTTGCAGACGTTTATGGGCGGCGATAGTCACTTTCCATCAGGTGACCCGTCTGTTCGTCTGCCCACTCTAACATTAAAAAAATAGGTACCATTTAAATTTTGTAATTGTATATTAAAACGTTTTACAAAGGTAGGCACCTATAGTGTTACAAATAAAGCAGAAGGCTAATTCTCGTAATAACAGTTCCGATCTCACAACGGTCACAAAAGGTATTTTCGTAGTAAAATAGTAAAGTATTACTAAGACTAGCAGATTATAGATTTAATTTAAATTATATAATAATAAATAATCACATTACAGTCAACGTCGGATGTTTAATACTTTACTACAAAAATACCTTGTAGCTATGAGATCGAAAGTTGATCGAAACTGAATTGAGCCTGAACTTTTATTACTGTGTGAAAATTGAATCTGTAAACTGCTAGTGTTCGTACTTAATACTTTACTATTTTACTACCAAAATACCTTTTATGACAGTTGTGAGATCGAAAGTTGATCAGAACCGAATTGATACCGAACTTTTATTATGAGAATTGGCCCTCAGGCCTATGGAAGGTTAGGTACAAGGTTGATCGATTTAGTGGTTCCGTAGTCCGAACAGCAATACGGAACCCTTATAGGATTACTTAGGCGTCTGGTCTGGGCTTTATTCCTGAAGGAAGGTAATAAAAACTGGTGACTAGTGACTAGGTTGTAAGAAGTATTAAACATTGGCTTATTATCACTAATTAAACAATAACGTTAGTTATTTTGGAACTCATCACTTATAGAAATTAAACATAAATCAAGCAAGACTAATATTAAGAAGGTAAATTATTCTGCCTTGATTAATGAAGAATTTTAATTTCCTCCTTCATTGTCTCCATTATGTACATAACTTGAATGTTCATATAACAAAAAAATTTATTATCAAATAAAAAACTTCACAAAACGATGATTAGGTACACTAATTTATTTACATAATAAATGTGTAGGTATTTCCTATTTTCGTCACTGATCAACTTTTGCATCTAGTTCCGTCTTTAGTATGTCCCAAGATCCAATCGATGTAGTTGCTAACTTTTGTGTAAATCCCTGAAAAAGACATAGGTAAATTAAATGTAAAAAAGATATGGTAAGTTTCACAAGAGGAAAATTGTTTTTATATTTTTCTTTTTTCTTAACGACCAAAAAATCGGTTAAGTCTAGCCATATAAATCTTTTACAATATCAATTTTTGTTGCTTTGAACTCTTAACCCTGTTCTTCTATAGTATGTGCAGTTAAGGTAATTAGTCGAGTTTTAACGACATTGTACATGGTAAAGTAAAATAATTATTAGTAATATAATTATTATTTATTTATTTTTATTTTTATGTTAGAGGGGATAGACGAGCAGACGGGTCACCTGATGGAAGGTGACCATCGCCACCTATGAACGTCTGCAACTCAGGAGTCACAAACACGTTGCCGGCCTTTTAGGAAGGAGTACGCCCGTTGAGCGTATCCGGCGGCTGGGTCTCGAGGTGGCTTTGCACAAGTCCGAGGCCCTGTTCTTCCACGGGCTTCAGAGGAAGCCGACTGAGGGATCTAGCCTCACGGTAGGAGGCACTCGCATCGGCATCGAGCCCTCGATCAGGTATCTGGGGCTCGTACTCGATGGCCGATGGGACTTCGGATATCATTTCCGAGGTCTGGTCCCCAAGTTGGTTGGGGCAGCGCGTGCGTTGGCGCGGCTGCTGCCCAACATGAAGGGACCCGATGACTCCTGCAGGAGACTCTACTCGGGGGTTGTGCGGTCCATGGCCCTTTACGGGTACCCAGTATGGGCGGGGGTCCTGAAGGCCAGCAACGTCGCGATACTGCGACGACCGCAGCGAGTGCTGGCCATCAGGATCATAAGGGGGTACCGCACGATCTCCTTTGAGGCGGCGAGTCTCCTGGCCGGAACTCCACCGTGGGACCTGGAGGCGAGAGCCCTTGCGGCTCTATGTAAGTGGCGCAAGGAGGCGCGGGAGTTGGGTCGGTGTACCGAGACTCGAGAAATCGATGACCAAAAACCCAACTCAGGTCATCATAGGGGAGTGGAAGGAACGACTCGGGCAACCGAGTGCCGGGCACGCCGTCATCGCGGCGGTAAGACCCGTTATGGAGGATTGGCTCGAGAGGCGTCACGGGACCCTCTCATACCGACTGACGCAGGTGATCACTGGGAAAGGATGTTTCGGGGATCACCTGTGTCTGATCCGCAAGGAGCCAACGCCTGAGTGCCACCACTGCGATGGCCAGACCGTAGACACGGCTCTGCAAGTTATGCTCGCGAAGGAGACGGCGGAGCGGGACCGGGAGAGGTTTAGAACTCTCCCGGCCCGCCAGGCCCGGGAACGGGCCAGGTACCGCAGGCGACTCAGGCGCCGGAGGTCGCAGAACGACTTCCGTCCTCCATAAGCGCAGGCCTGGGGGTGACAGGTGAGGCCATCTGTCACCCTAGCAGAAGCAGGCCGGGGTGGCGGCGAGCGCGGTGCTAAGCGCGCTCGCTTCCAGGGAGCACAGGGAACATGGGGTTCCCACACGGGGGGGGGGGGGGGGGTCGTCTACTCGTCTGTAGATGACCCGAGGTATGTCGGGGTACCAGGGACTTCCTTTCTAGGGTATACCTGGTTCCCGAGACGGCGTGCGGTTTTAGTCGGTTCGAGTCCGACATGCCACCGACAGGTGGTATCCGTGGGGATTTCCGCACGGAAAAAAAAAAAAAAAGGAAGGAGTACGCTTAGTAATTACCCGTTTTAGTAATTGTAACTGTAAATTAATTTGTAAATGAGCCGCATAAACAACGACTGGCTGTTGAATAAGTTAACCCTACGTAAAATGAGGTCTAGAAGTTAACCGTGACAAAATAATTTTAGTTACAATTCAAAGTTTGATCTTGAGTCCATTAATTTGGACAATAGCAGTTATTTGGTAATGTACGCAATGATTTATTGAATGTAAAACTCAAGTTTACACAATGCACAATGGATTGCGTTTGCTCACAAGGTTGACCTCGTGGGGTTAATACAGTTTTTACCATCCACCCTACTGATACACGAAAAAAAGATCGGTTTTCAAAATGTTGTGATCATGATGAGCCAGAAAATGTTTTTTCTAAATATCATGTATTACTTAGTAAGTGCTAAATACTATACATAATAATATACAATGTACGGGGACTAATCAATTTCGATACATTTACATGATAACCACTACGGTTAGCATGTAAATGTATGGGAGTTGGTCAAGAAATAGCTTTGCAACCAGATCCACATTCCATCTTATTCAGTGCGTCTCCGGAGTTAAATTCCAAGTAGGTTTGTTATTATTATTATATCTTAGTATTAATTAATTTATTTCTAGCGATCATTCAAAGCTCATAACGTACACAACATTTTCCTTTTGATCTTATGAGATCCTAAGAGTCCGCGTTCCGATCATTATCTTTCCGATCGTTATTGTTATGCGTTGATCTGTCTTTTGATCAAAAAATTTGGACGGTAGTATGACTTCGGTCGAACCGGCTCATGTGTGCTGAAACATGGGGCTCCCAAGGTCAAAACAATGCACAACTAAGAAGATCATAGACACTCGGTCACCACACCGTGATCAGGTATGTACTCGTATATTAACATTAATAACTACCCCGATCACATCATCTAAATAACTTAAATTTAATTCGTTCATTGCCCACAATATAACACAAGAATGTTCAATGACTAAACATTCCACTTTAACAGTATAATGTAATTATGCGAAACTTTAAACGAAGTAGGTATACGAAAAAAGTTAACTAAACTAGTTGTGTGTGTAATTAAAATTATGCTCATTGTCGCACTTAACCCAAAATTACTTTAAACTCATCACTACATAGGTACCTAATTAATATTAATGGCAATAATGGGAACAGATAAGTTTAACAACATCTGATTGTTTTTTTTTTTAACTAAACTTGATATTGGACTTCCTGGTTATTAATTTGAACAATAATAAATCTACATACAATACAGTTGTCCCCATTTTCATTTTTTGAAATGTATCCTGTGTAGCGGGGGACTTTACAAACATTTATGAATCGGGTACGAAAACACAAAAGAACAACAATTTGTGGATCACACAAAGTGTTATCCCATGTGGGGACCCACGCACAATATACTCAGAGCTGTAGGAAGCGGCGAGGTGACTGCTTAAATCACTACGCCACTTGGTATTGGATCGATGAGCATTTTAATTATCTAGTTGTGCACGATTAAAATAATATAGAGTCCAAATGAATCCAAATGAAACAAAGTGAACATAAATACTCACCAGGATACCTGGGATCAGCACATCCAATGCCCCAAGACACGATACCTAAAAGAAAGCATAAAATTGACTATATCGCCATATACCTTTTTATTTTTTATTAAATATGAAAAAAGGTGCAATTTTTATTTGATTTTTCTTTTTTTTTTTAAAGACAACTCCCGCACTAAAAATTTAAACACAAAGAACACCCAGACTCAGAAGTGTTGTCAGATGTGGGGATCGGACCCACAACACTCAGCGCAGCAGGAAGCGGCGAGGTGACCGCTTAAACCACTACGCCATCCGTGCAGTCAAACCCTTATAGGTCAAATTAGTTTATTAGGAAATTCAAGGAACAGGGTCAGACAGCGGGCGGAGTGGGACGTTGAAAACGCTTGTGCAGTAGTTTTAATATTCTAATTATTATTTAAGAAATAATTAAAGAAAGTGCTAGTGTCACTGCCCCAATTCTTTAAATCTAATCACAAATTCCTTGGTTCATGGAATATTGCCAGATAAATTAAAGTATTCTATTGTTAAGCCATTGTAAAATAAAGATGATTGGAAGGAACCTTATAATTATCGTCCTATTACTCTAGTATCAATAATTCCAAAAATAAATTGATTGGATTTTTTACAACAGTTTTATTGAATTCTTAAATAAACATACTATTATAAAAAATGAACGGAATGGTTTTCAACACAAAAAATCAATCTCTTTGGCAGCATTCTCTCTTATTAAAAATATAACTGAATACATTGATGAGAAAAATCCAGTGGTAGCCATATTCTTTGATATCAGTAAGGCTTTTGAATTTGTAGATCATGAAATCTTGTTCAACAAATGCGAAAAATTTGATATAGGTAGATATAGGTGTAGCTAAAAGTTTTCTGACCAATCGGGAGCAATGTGTTGAAATCACCAGTTATAAAGATAGTAACGAATGCAGTGTACACAGATCCCCATATAAGGTCAATAGATATGGCGTTCCAGAAGGTAGCGTTTTGGGCCCCTTGCTATTCTTATTATACATCAACGACCTACCAGATTCAATTAATTGTAAAAGTGTTCTATTCGCAGATGATATATCTATAATAGTGTCATTTATTAAAAAAAGATACATCTCATGAAACTAAAATAAGTAAAGAAGTACAATTGGTATTAGAATGGTTAAAAGCAAACAAATTAAAAAAACAAAACTTATAAAATTTGGTACGAATAAAAGTAAACACACAGAAAATAACATAAACATAAAGAGAGAAAATTATACTATAGAAGAAGCTGACAGCATAAAAAATTTAGGTATAACTCTCGATAGATTTTGTAACTGGAAACAACACATAACCGTGTCCGTACAAAAGACTGCAGGTACCTATAGCATGTAAAGGTTACGTAGATTAAATCCTTAGATATTAGTTAAAAATATGGGGGAATTTGACTGATGTTGATCAAGCCTTCATTGCGCAAAATAAATGTTTAAGAGCTGTTTATGGAGTGAGTCCAATTGACTCTTGTAAACCATTATTTAAAAAACATAATTTGCTAACATTGACTTGCATGTAAGTATGTTCTTGAAGTATCAATCTTTGTTAGGAAACATAATAATTTCTTTAAATTAAAGGGGGATATGTTACTAAATACAGACCAAGAGAGCCTACTAAAATAATTATTCCATTTTGTAGAACAACTTTAATGAAAAAGAATGTGTATCACATGTGCATAGTCTTCAATCAACTTCCTAAGAGCCTAAGAGAACTTCCATTTAAATATTTTAAAATTTAGTTGAGAAAATGGCTAGTTGATAAGTGCTTTTATAGAATGAAAGAGTACATGCTGTATAAACCTATAATGTATCTGATTATTTGTAAAATTTAATATTATGTGATATAATAATAATTAATATGCTAAATATGTAATAACATTTCTTGATATTTTGTTAATTTTATTAGAAAATATATATTTAGAAAATATCTTGACGTGTTGTTATTAATGGTTAATGTTTGTGTTTTAATGTAAATATTTACATGCCTAATAATGACAGGATAAAGCTTGAATAATACTCGTACACCTCTGTTAAATCTGGAACCACTTCTATTCTGTGCAAACAAATGCTTCCTTCTTTCTTTCTACGAGTATTACAGAAGATGTCACACAATGCCGTGGCCCTTCTACATTTCAAACACTTACGGCATCACGCCCTGTCCCGCAAGGTGTGGGCGTTTTAAAAGACTCTTACATAAAAATAGGACAGATATTTATCATCTAATCTGAACTTATTGTGTACATTTATAATAATGGTTCAAACTTACCTGCTTGAACATACTTTTCATCAGTTTCAAAAACTAATAAAGGCCCTCCACTGTCACCCTGTTGAAAAAGTAAAATCACATTAATTAGTCTTTTATTTATTAGAAATGCTTAGGCTCTTAGGCTAGGCTCTTAGGCTACAAAATAAGTATCATATATAAATTAATTAGAATAACTAATACTTGACATTTTATGTTTTTAATTATACTTTAATTATAACATAAAAAGCTATGTAACTACAGGCTGAAATTATTACAATATTACTGTTTATTTGGTATGTAATTACTACAGTATTACTGTTGTTGTTGTTTCTAGAACTTTTAATTTCTGTTTTTTTATTCTTTTCTGCCTCTATTGAACTCAGAGCTTATGTCACATTAAAAATGAATATTTAAAACACCTATTCTGTAAGTACTAAGCCGAGATGTCTGATTAGACTTGGCTGTTCTGTCATCCATTTTTCTTGTCTATCTCGTAATTTAACGTTTCAACTGTTGGTTTCATGGCAGCAAATGGATTAATTTTCGCCAATTTGTCTAAACTGGATAGGTGGATTTTCAATTTTTACATATTTTATTTGAAAAGCGCTTTTTTCCTTCCAATAAAATTGCCCTCGTACCTTTAAGTACTATTCATTTTCCAGTGGAATTTTTAAAATTTCTGATTACAAATTTACAGGATTCGGGTTTATACTTATAATTTGTTTAATGTATGTTTTTTAAAAAACATTACTATAACTCATTTAAAGGAAATAATGTATATTTTATCTCTCAAATAAGTTATCATTATAGTTTTAAATAAAATGTTATTATTACAAACGCCAGTTTCCGACCATAAAAGATTATACAGCAATGGAAAACGTTGTAAAAGTATGTACCCATATTATTATTTTTAAGAATGTCTGAGTACATTCAATTAAATTTCCAATCACCTGGCAACCGTCTTTCCCTTTAGAGAAAGCACACATCATAGTCGGTTTCAAATGCTGTGCTAATTGTGACTTTGAACAGTCTTCATCAGAAAGAATTCGCAGGCTTGCTTTTAGAAGAACCTTTGATGATGACTTTTCTACAGCGACACGGCCCCACCCAACTATTGTTCCAACCCTACCTGCGAAGGTTTCTCCTGAAACATTCAAAACATTGAAAGAAAAATTATTTACAGCAAATAAAGTGGTTAAGCACAACGAATTTACGCTCATATATCTCTTATTTTATTCTGCTGGAGGTAAACGCTGCATCATCAGCTCTGACGAATGCTTGTATGTCTATAACATAGTAGTATTCATCATCTTCATCATCATCACAACAGCCACTGCTGGATATAGGCCTATCCTTAGAAAGGAGGCTTAAAAAGTCAGGATATAAAAAGGAAGTACATACCTACTTCGGGTAAACATATAGGAATAATATTTTCATTAAAGCGAACCGGGGTTTTTAGTGTAGCTATCGCAATATCGTTTTCATCTCTAACCGCAGTTGACGTAAACGCCTCATGTATAACAACACTTGAAATGTTACGTTTTTCTACATTCTTCAAGTCTTCCATATTGTCTAATCCTATTAATACCTCCATCAGTTTAAAATTGTCCCTGAAATAAAACATAATTTAATTTAATTTTAATGGAAACCATTTCTAGGGTTCCATAGCCAAAATTGTAAAAACCTTCTGTCCGTCCTTCTGTTCACACTGTCTCACAGACTACTAGTCACTCACGCCGATAAAGTAGCAAAATAAAATGTTGATAAATATTTTTAGGGTATCCCTGGTATCTTTAAAGTGGGTATGTTATTTTATTAATTCATCCATCCCATGATGTGGAATGTCATTGGATAGGTCTTTTTAAAATAAAAAGGGTTTATGATTAAGGTTTGTAAGATATTACGCCTTAAAACGCTAATTTTTTTACAGTCAAACCCGCCCTCCACCTACCCAAACGGCAGTATTTGGAGATCTGAAAAAATGCACGGTAGTAGCAAGTATAACGAATTTAAAAGGGAAACTATCTATCACATCCAAGTAGGCTTTCTTACTTTACGTGTATTAGTATTGGTTGTGGGCTCCGGTTTCCGCATATAAATTTGTAGATCGTAGATTTGTACTTTACGGGTGATAATCGACCAACTAATTCGACGTAATGGTCCGCCGAAACCGTTAATGTGAAATGTTTATAATATGAAATAACAAAACGCCCTTGTCGTATTTATATGCTAGTTATAACCCTTTTATATTGAAACATATAGTGTAATATATATATATATATATATATATATATATATATATATATATGTATATATGGCAAAATATTTTGTATTGAATACATATAAGTGACTGCTTCTGTGGTCTGGTAGTTGGCGAATGCTACTGCTGACTGGGAGGTCCCGGGTTCGATTCCGATTCCGATAAAAGTGTTACTGGGTTTCTCCGATTTTTTTTATTGTAGTTGATTTTTTTACAGTTTTAATAGTTAAATTAAACGTATTACTTGCTTTTCAGGAAGTCGCAAAAGATTACTGCAAAAATTTAAGCCGCTTGACATATATATAAATAAACATTCAATTCTACAATATGTATACACTTTTAATGGGAAAGAAGAGCTGACATACCACATGGGCTAATTTAAATTTATTTAATCTAGCTCCACATCGAAATATGTAGTAACATTTACCCACGTAAAAAAAACAGAAAAGTGTCAAGTGTTTTCAATGTAATTAACTTTTTATATTTAACTTTTAAACTCATAAATCATGATATATGTGCTGTGGCATTACTAATGTGGCATTACTAATCCGATTTTTAATCAAGATTATTTTATATAACTTAAGATAACTTAATAATATATTAAAGGGTGTCTCAGTAAGAGTGCACTTTTTAAATTTAGAATTATTTTTTTCGTACAAGTGGCAACTCTGAAATTGGACAGATGTCACCTATGTTTATTCCGATTATTAAAAATGGAGCGCTTTTCGAAAGAACAAATCGTTATAATTGTGAAAACTCATTACAAAAATGGGGAAAGTTACGCTGAAACCTCGCAAATTTTCAGTCTAGAAAATGCGTAATGTGTCAACCATTCGAAAGTAGTAAAAAAATTTGAATTAACTGGGTCGATTATGTATATTAAGAATCCTTTGCGTCAACGTGCAGGTCGGTCTCTTGAAAACACTGCTGCTGTAAACGAGAGTGTCGCCGAAAACTCGAAAACATCAATTCGGCATCGTTCTCAACAACTTCAAATTTCACGAAGCACTACGTAGCGAATTTTGACAAAAGACCTCCACTTTCATGCGACCAAACCAATAGACCATGGAGAGCGAGAAACAAATACACCCACAACTTTCCTTTCTACTTTTTTGAAAATGAGGCCGAAATTGCAGTGACTGTGAACGGCATTCGTTACAGGAATGTGATAACGGAGTTCTTGTGGCCTCAATTGGACGACATGGATCTGGACAACATGTGGTTTCAGCAGTATGGCACATCCTGATATACCGCGCATGAAACAATCGACTTATTGCAGCAACGATTTCCAGAACACATTATGTCACGAAATTCTGATGTCAACTGGCCATTATCGTGGCCTATCGTGCGATTTTTTTTGGATTTTGTAAAATCTCAAATCAGAGTTCCACCGCGTCATCGGTGTGATACAGCCACATCTCTGTGTAAAAGTCATGGAAAAATTTCATGAAAAGAGTAATATAATAATAATATAATATATTCTACCACATACACACAACGTCATCTAGTCCCAAACTAAGCAGAGCTTGTACTATGGGTACTAGACAACTGATATAAATACATATTATACATACATATTATACATAGAAACACCCAGACCAAATCAAACATCAAATGTTCATGCACACAAATGTTTGACTTGAGCGGGAATCGAACCCGCGACCTTTGGAATAGTAGTCCGTTACACAAACCACTACGCCATCCAGTCGTCATCAGAGCCGTGGGGGCCATTTGCCGGATATTTTATTCCATACTTAATCGGGACATGTCTGCTTTACAATTTTACGTGTTTTTATTTTAAAATGAAAAAAGTGCACTCACCGAGACACCGTTTACAAAATAATGAATTTATGTACTATAACTGATTAAATTAAATTTATTAGCCATAGAGTGAAAAAAAACTAAGTCACAATCCTGCGGGATGCCACTTAAACCTTGCACGTGAGAAAGTGCCACAAACGTGATTTTAAACGAAATCACTTCCTACAAGTAAAATGTTTTGTACAGTCAATCATGAAAACGTACTTCTTTTGCTGTTGACGCTGACTGGTCCTTTTAAATTTGTAGTTGATCTAACATATACCTGTACGGGAATGAAAGTAGACTAGACTGTGTGAATGAATGACTAGCCATAAGTATATCATTGTGAGGAGAAATACAGTATTATTATTATTTTCCTAGCCAGACTGAGCGTAGTTGCTTATTACCAGTACCTATTCTACTTCACTACTTCAGTGTGATCGAGCCATAACTCAAAAAATCAATACTAAGTTATATTATAAATGCGAAAGTCAGTCTGTTTGTCTGTATGTTACGCTTGGTCATAGGCTACTTTTTACCGCGATTACCAACATACATGCGGTCGGAGCCACGGGCATAAGCTAGTTCTGCTGCTGACGCGTCATAAACTCAATAACTATTGTATATACGTACGTATTATTAAGTTGTTAACGATTAATTAACATTTAGAGATATTTTTTTTTGATATTTTTCAATTGAAAACAAATGGAAGTAGGTGAAACAAAATGTGTTTTAAACTAATTATTACATGATTCAAATTCTGATTGAGACGTTGTGGGTATGAAACAATGTTTTTGGCATCGGTTATACTTCATATTTATCGTCATTGGCCTGATTTATTTCTTTCCATTTAAAGTTTTCTGTAAGTATTACCTTTAAAAAAACTTTATTAAAACTAATTACAAAAAAATGCATATATGCATATATCATGTATGCAAATATTTTCTTTATTCATTTGGGATTTTAACACTCGTGGACGTCGATGGTTACGTACACTGTGTTGACGTTTTTCAATAAATTTTCATAAACTGAATCCATTTAATTAAACTAGTTGAGTCACCACTGTGTCAATGCTCAACACCTGGCTCTAGTTCATACATAGATTCATACATACAAAAGAGATTGCAGCTTAGAGATCCTGTATACGAATGATTTTTTGATCACTTAGTTTTTCACACCATTAAAAACAAAAATCGTCACATTTGATTAGTTTTCACCACTATTGAATACCTCCGTTTCCTTCATTGAGACCATGAATAATGCGAGGCCACAAAAGCCTTCTGAAGTATCAAACTATACAAAAAAATGAACACTTTTGTGATATTTACCATTGAAAACAATGTCCAGCACTGAGGACGTGTTTGTTTGTTATTATCGCTCCGCCACAATGCATGCGATCTTTTTTTAAGATCGCCACGGTCCATGGGAAGGAGTGAGGTGCTGCTCGTCGTCCACCTACGATCCTCATGGCTACTATGTTGTCCGACGGCTTACCACAATCTGCTCAAATCATGTAAAAATTAAAACAATAATTAAATACTGATTCTATAAATAACATTTAGGAGAGGGACCGTTTTCCTTTATACTCGTATTCTAACTATTTGATGAAAGCCACCAAGCAACAGGAATTAGTTGCAATGTAAAGGAACTCACAAGGTATAATGAGTTAAATAATAACCTAATTCACAGCAATTTGCACACAGCAGCTTCGGAATATATCAGGCTCGACCCGAGTGGCACTGCGGAATCATAGAATACCTGTGTTAACGAGGGAGGTTACAAATGCTGTATGAGCAGGCCTGAGATGGTTTCGATAGTAGGTTGGTTGGTTGGAGGATAGATGACACTTCTCCTGGAAGTAGAGTAAGGCAATCGCTCGTATTGAACGTATTTTTGTCCGAACATCGAGTGGTTTTAGCCGGTTGGATACCAACATACCACATCGCTACTCTCTAGTAATTCTTTATTGCCTTGAAAGTGGCAAACTCCTGGCAAATAAAGAACAAATGCCGAAATCTTACTTATAACGTTTGTCTGTGGATGCAAATATACTTAGCGCGGAGCGACTTTTTAAATTGAACAAACAAGTCTCTTAAGCACAGAACAATGTATCGTTCTGAGATAACAGAGACTGTAGTCTCTTAAGAAGAAAACACTAAACAGAAATATAAATAAAATAATAATTTATGTTGTTTTCATTATATTTTTTTATTTTATTTCTTTGTTATATTTTTTTGATGATATTATGTAGCTAGTCAGATATTTTTATTATTATAATTAACAACTGATTAAGTGGTTAAAATGAACTTTAATAAACTATAATGAAATTATGAAATCATAGAATTAAATAACCTGACCAATCAACTGTGAACAAGACATTACGAAACATTTTAAATTACATTTGCAACCATACCACATTAGTAATATGATTTTCCTATATAATATACGCACTTAATATACCTACTGCTACTGTGACTTCTATGATGACTATATTTGACACGCAAAGGTTAACAACAATGACTAACTTTGGCTTGCATTTCTTGATCATAGTGTCGGGAACGCACGCAAAACCGACATGAATCATGTTACACAAATGTTGTTTCTCTAAAGCTGTGCCACTTAGTTACCACGAACATGCGCGAGCGCAAGCTTTACATTCAATGCTCGTAGTGCCTTCTACAAACAGTATTCCCATTATATGTATATATGTATGAGTGTAGCGTAACGTTACATGTAATGTAATGTTAAAACGTGTAATGTTATACATTACATGTGGTGTTACACGTTATACCTATCTGGACCATGCTTATATCGTGTGTAATTTTGGAACATATGTTTTCGAAAAAAATGTCCGAAATGACTACGAATGCTAAAATCGTGAATATTACAGTCACTAGAAGAATGTAAACTTTCTGTTTAAGATTTTCTTTTCGTTAATAGAGAGCAAGTCGTATCTACAAAACATATTTTTTATTATATCGGGGGCAAACGAGCAACAGCGTAAAGATAAGTGGCTACCGCCGCCCATGAACGCCTGTTTGTCGACGTCACAAGTAGAAATACGCTGTTTTCTTGAAGGTTTATACTTGCATTATTGACTTGTTGAAAATACATGTTTGAAATTTTATAGTTATATGCATAACATTGGCAGCCGAAAATATTTAATTTAATTTTAAACACCATCTGCATATTGAAGTCAGTATGTATGAAATTGAACTGAGTAGTGGAATAAATTTTGAAAGCAAGCAAAACAGATGATAGCCAATTACTAATATGTGTTAGCCAGATCACTAAGTCAGTTAACTGTGTTGAAACAACGGGAACAGGTTCCACTAACACGTTTGTCGATGTCCTGAGAATAGCAACAGTGCAACAATGCGTGCTGCACATACAAGACGAAGTTAAACGCTATCAACAAGTCTAAATATGTCATATATCTAAGTTGAAGCCTAGACTATTGTATCATTCTAATCATATAAAAACCTTACCTTAAAAAATTACATGGGAGCCTAGATTTGACTGATACCTACTTACTTCCTTACCTACTACTAGATACTAATTTTATTCCTGTCATTGATATACAGGGTTACTGGGTAAGTCGACCTAAATAGTTTAAGGAGCTTTTGTTACCTTAACTTAACAAACTGGGCCTAAGTAGATGGTTAATAATGGGATAAATAAAAAAATGTAAAAAAAAAATTTCTTTGCTTAATATTAGATAAAATATATATGACAGTTAAACTGCACATTTTTTTAAAACATGTACGTATTTTCAGCTATCTAACAAGGTATAAAAGTCTAGGATAGTATCAGAATTAATAAAAAAAAACTTAGATGAAAGAAAAGAGCGTACTCCTTCCTAAAAGGCCGGCAACGCGTTTGTGACTCCTAAGTTACAGACGTTCATGGCCGGCGATAGTCACTTTCCATCAGGTGACCCGTCTTCTCGTCTGCCCCGTCTAACATTAAAAAAAAATGAAAGACAGGGGTGTTAAGAATTGGCGTACGGTAGTATCTAGTTGAAAACTTGACTTGTATTTTTTGACATATTTTTTGGACTTTCATCTAAGTTTTTTTTTAACAATTCTGATACTATCCTAGACTATTATACCTTATTAGATAGCTGAGAACACGTACATGAACAATACATGAAATGAATTGAAATGATATTTATTTCTGTAAGTAAATTCAGATAATTTATTTTCAGATATTTTCACAAGTCGGACTTTACAGCTAGATGTAGCCGGTATTTCCTAAGACTCACCCTGGGAAGAAACGCCGAAAAAAACCACAGAGGTGTCTTTTTTTTAGTCCGTAAACAAAGTTAAAGAAAACTGTGCCAGGACAGTATAGCGTCTGGGTAGGCCTTTCGAAGAAAGGGCCATAGTTTGAGTCGGCCTGTCCATACAGACGGAATACGAGCCGCAGCCATCGTGTAGCCTAACCGATATTAGTCAAGATCAACGACACCTAAACCGTGACACTACCGCCAGCAGGACATTTGACTAATCCGAGGAAACACTCAAAACCACCAGAAAGTTTCTAAATAATAATTCATATTATAAGCCTACACAATACTCAGATTTACATACTTCAAAATAATTAAAAAAAATACTATACAATTCAAGTTCAATGCAAAAATAAACGAATTGAAAAGAAACGAAATACATGAATGCAATAAATGTCCATCACTTTCAAGCATGACAACAATGATAGGAAATGATAGTAAAAGCGGGAGTGAGCAGCATCAATCCCAATCAAAGTTGTCATCTAAATAATCTCCAACTGTGTATTAAGCCTTAACACATAGTTTTTGTTTTACTAAATACTTAAATTTGTTAATATTTAGTTCATGAAATTTGCTTGGAATTTTATTGTAGAATCGCACACCCTGATATCGAAAAGATTTGTTTACTTTTTGTAGTCTGGTCGTTGGTAACACGAGTTTATCTTTATTTCTAGTGTTTATGTGGTGAATGTCGCTAAACTTTGTGAATAAATGAATATTTTTCTTTACATACACAAAATGTTCATATATGTACTGAGATGCGACTGGTATGATACCAATTTCTTTAAAGTAATACCTCAGTGACAGCCTTTAACTCAAATTATAGATTGCGCGAATAGCTGCCTTTTGCAACACAAAGATACTTTTGAATCTCAGCAGCATTTCCCCACAACAATATACCATATGACATTACTTTATGAAAATAGCTAAAATACACTAGTCTAGCTGTTTCTACATCCGTTAATTGACGAATTTTATAAACCGCGTATGCTGTAGAGCTGAGTCTATTCGACAATCCATCAATGTGTAAGCCCCACTGCAATTTAGAATCTAGAGTTATACCCAAAAACTTGGTGGTGTCCACAAGATCGAATTCCTTTCCATTTATCAGAACATTGGTTTTTACCTGCTTAACATAAGGTGTCAAAAATCTAATACATTTAGTTTTTTTCTCGTTTAAAAGTAAATTATTAACATTGAATCAGTTCACGACCTTACAGAGAGTGCTATTTACGTCATCAGTAACTGATTACTGTCGTTTAAGTTTAAATAAAAGTGAGGCGTCATCCGCAAAGAGAAGGAAAACTTGAAACAAACCCTATACGAACCCGTCTGGCCAGCGTAGTATAGTAGGCCAAAACCTCCTTTCTAAGGAGAGGCCTATGTCCAGCAGTGGACTATTATAGGCTGTTGATGTTATGTGATGTGATCCGCAAATGGCACTAAAATGAATCTGCAGTTAAACTGTCATATTTTTTTTTAATATTTGTCATAGAAATAAAAAAAACAATTTTTATATTCTTTTCTATTATTAACCATCTACTTCGGCCCAGTTTGTTAACTACAATTTAAGTAATTAAAATTATAAAACAATTTATCAACTACATTAAAACAGTAAAAAAGCATTAAATAAAGGATATACGTTCTACAAAAAAATTATTAGACAAAATTTCGGCAATTTTTACAAAAAATCTTTAAGATTTTTGAAAATTGTTATTTTTGGGATATGGTATTTCATAGTGGAATCTATCAGAAATGATGGCAACTACAACCCCTTAAAGTATTTAGGTCGACTTACCCAGTAACCATGTATATTTTTAGAATTAATTCCTGGTATTAGTTCAACCAAGACATTAACATATTTCTGTCCCTTAGTTTTAAAATAGTCATAAATATTTTAGTGTAGTTAATAATTCTATAATTCACTTACGACAGTCAAAGGCCTGCACCAGCACCACCTAAAACATGATCACTTTGTGATAACGCGTGTGAAGTGAACAGTAAATGAATTGATTAATTTTGTTTGATTATACAGACCTGACCGATTCCAATTAAGAAATAAACAGTACTTAATACAGTGAACATGTCAGTATCTATGTTGACACTTCACTCACTCATAGCCACTGCTACAGCACTGTTTTCTACAACTGATGTTTGCTTATTTACGCTCTACACGGATTTAAAACGCAGAAATTATCCACGCTATAATATCCTTGTAAATTAAACACAATGAAGGTATAGCATTTATCTTGAACATTAGAGCTCCAATTTCTCGTAACTCTACATTAATTAAGTCCTTATGTTAACCATAGGACTCATTGGTTTTGAGGTTAAGAAACGTTGATATTTCTACTTATATCACAGAAATATGTTATCATGCGTCGTAAATAATGTCACGTCATATTCGTTTCAATTTGTTTCCGATACCAATTTACTTATTTTCTTATCGCTAAATCAGCGTTCTGCTCGAACAGGTAATATAAAAAATCTTTTCCCTTGCACAATAACGCTTTCCTAATACTTCTTTATAAAATAAAACAAGTGTAAGTACGGTTCGTAAATAAATTAAACAAATATTTATCTCGTTTTAATATTACTAATTCTTTCATAATTATTAAACAGTGTGCCTAAGAAACGTTCGTTTCTGAACAGAAGGTCCCTTGTTGTGTTTGTTGCTTAATCCAGTTTACATATTTTGAGACTATTGTGTAGACACCTGAAAATATTACAAAAACATTTGAAGATCATACTCGGTACATAATATCATTATATAAATGAGAAAGTTACCTGGATAGTCTGGCATTGCACAGTCTATGCCCCATGAAACTATACCTAAACAATTAAAAAAGAAACGTGAATATCGTCATCACATGTTCATATCAAACAACTTAATTCATACAGTAATAAAATGCTTAAAAACAAGAAATAAAAACGTACCAACTTGATACCATCTCTTATTATGTGTTCTTCGGTGTGTAGAAAATAATGGTCCGCCGCTATCGCCCTGTAAAGTACCACAAAATTTAGTTTTGTTACAAAAACTAGCAAAAATGTAAACATTTGGTTCCGTAATATATATTTTTGTAACATTTGTCACAGGGAAAAGTTTGAAGATGACTGTTTTAAATGTTTCAAATATTTAAATTCTACAGTGACCAATTGACTAAAATTACCTGACATGCATCTTTGCCGAGGCTGTATGCACACATCATAGTATCAGGGACCAGATTGTCTTTGTATATGGCAGATTTTCTGCACTTTTCAGAGTTTACAATTTGTACTTTTGTCTCCAGTAAGTATCTCGATGATGTTAACGCACCTTGTCTGGTCTTACCCCACCCTGCCACGGTCAGGGGTAAATTTTTAAAGTCCATGGCTGTAAAGCAAGTAAATACCCATGAATTACTGGAGCGTAGATAGGCAAAATCAATTTGTATTAACATTTGAAATTCTAAATAAGGCTAAAAAAGATAAATATCAAAGAGTTTACGAGCACTTAAAGTAAGTAAATTCATTAAAGAAACCAAAGTAATTTGAACGTCTTAATATGTTTCTTTTTGGAAGGAACATCGAATTGTTTTTATATTAAAAAAAATAAACTAATGAGGCTTAAAAAAGACGAAAAACAAAGAGGTTACAAACTATTAAGTTAATAAATGCGTTAAAAATAACAAAAAAATAAATAAACTTAAACCCACTGTGTATTTAATATAAATATTACAAAATGAAATTTAAATATAACTTACTTTCATCCGGCAGGCATATAGGTCTAACATTATCTGAAAACCGAAGTTTCTTATCGAGAGTAAGAACTGCTATATCATTGATGTCCCTAACGGCGTTGGAGGTAAATTGGGGATGTTTTATTCCATTTGCCACATGCATGGTTGTGTATGATGTGTCCAAGCGGTCGTGCATGCCCACGTACACAGTTAAGTCACGATAGTGGACGCTGTAAAAGTAGATACAAAACATAAATATTATCAGTCTCTCTATCTGAGTTTCGTACAAAAATTTTAAAGTTGATGATTATGATAAGAATATAGTGTCTGAAATTAGACTTAAATATCATCATTATCACGTTTAATAATTTTATAAGCCATATTCATTAAAGAACATTATATAAAATAATTAATAAAGTCAACAAAATGATTAAATACAAACCCAAATGTAATGCAATGACCAGCAGTGAGAATGTGTATATCCGTGATGATGGCTCCACCACAATGCAGCTTGGGACCAAGCATGAGGGATACGAGCCAAGGATATTCATGTGGCTGGACAGTTGTGCCACCCACTATACGACGGTTGTTCCCAGCAATGCCACATTCTAAGAAAACATTTAATATAAGATTGTACTGAATCTATCACACTAATATTGTAAAGACGAAAGTTTGTGTGTGTTCGTGACTTTGATATAATTTGATATGGAGGTAATTAGCTGACACCCTCGATTCACACATGGGCTACTTTTTATCCCGAAAAAATGTAATGTTTCCGTTGAATGAGCAAGAAATTCAAAGGTATAACATGTATTAGTGTTTCTGATAAAACAATACGGGGCGCCGCTAGTAGAGTATAATAAAGTTATTTGACCGTATATAGCGCTACCCGCGCTTTATCAGATACACAAGTCTACACAAGCAGCAAGTGCTCGGCTTAAGACTTCCCAGGGCTCGGCTTAAGACTTTCAGAGCTGTCGCTCAAATTCTCCAATTAATTCGTATACGCTATATTATTTTCATTCCATTGCCTTCCCTTTTTGCCTATATTTCCCTTTCAATATAGTCGCACGACTTACCTATAGTGAAAGTGGCGTAAAGCCTGCATGAGAGGAACCAAATTACAACTGGCAAAACTTTCGTATTGGATACGTTTATAATAAATGTAATAAATATGCGTTTATAAAACCTAAATTAGACTATTAATGTAACCTAAATAATTTAGGTCTAAATCTGATATGTTTTATTTTAATTACAGCTGTATAAACAATGTTCATTTATATATTGTCGAAGGACTGCACTACGAGTAAAATGGAAGGTATACTATTTTTCTTTTCAACAGACGTTACTTTCCTGTGCTATGAAGATCTATGAAAGACCAATAGAAATTGTAGACCATAGACTTTAGTCTATATAAATTATGCAACTTGCGTAATACTTGCCGCAGGAAGTGTTGACTTTTTGTTTGATTTGTTCTCCATATGCCTGAAATAAAATATAGTGTAAATCGCGTAAAACTTACTATTTACTAATTTTATTAATATTTCAATCAAGGAAAATTCAATAAATGAACATAAATTTATTACAGTTGTTACTCACCAAGCTGATTCCGATGCAAAGACACATACATACAGACCATATTTGTATCATTTTATTGGCGTACTTTGTAGGTAAAGAGATTTCGAAAATTCCATCATCATCAACATCGGAATGATTTCTTTGCCAATAAATTGTAATACGAACACATAAGAAATTAATTAAATTTCTGTGTGTATATCGAAGCTCGATGGTGCGTGAATTATATTCAGGACTTAATTAAATTAACATCTTTCAGCTATATACACGAGCATATAGTTATATAAATATCTGAGGGCATTTCATGTAAAATATACAAAGCACATTATTATTCTAATAACTAACTCGATAGTTTAAAATAGTTTTATAATGTTTAGAACTATAGTTTCTGTCATGACGATATGTATGATAACATACACCAAAAAATCTTTCCGCCACTTTCCGCCATCGTTCCAAAAACACGGCAAAATTTTCATCCCCATCACCTGGATAGTTGGCGCTCCACTACTGTGCGCTTTTCGAGACTCTTTTTGGCTAGCACAACCAATCTGTGGAACGAGTTATCGTCTGTGGTATTTCCGGACCGATACAACCTTCAAGAAAAGAGCGTACTCCTTCTTAAAAGGCCGGCAACGCGTTTGTGACTCCTAAGTTGCAGACGTTCATGGGCGGAGATAGTCACTTCCCATCAGGTGACCCGTCTGCTCGTCTGCCCCCTCTAACATAAAAAATAATAATCTTACATTAAACCTGTATTCTTAATTAAATAGAATATAATTCACTTGAACATAAATTAAGTTACAAGTTAAGTTGTAAAGAACAATAAGGAACAAAGGCCTACCAAACAAATATTACTTCAAAAACAAATTAAAATAACAAAAAAGAATATTAAAAAATTTAAAGGTAGGATTCGTCAACAATGTTATAATATTACAAAACAATGAGTTCAGGCATAGTTCAAATTACTTAAATGCAGACGACACCTTGAACAAACCGCTTATAAAATAATGGAGCAACAACGAAACATTCATTACAGAAAGCGCGGGCGCAGAGGCAGGAAGGTCTATGGTAACCACATATAAAAAAAACAATGACTGCAAGTAACATTCATTGCCATAATGAACCTGGTGCTTGTGAAAAAAGTGATTTAAATAAAATGGAAAAAGAAAAATCTCCGATCACTAAATACATTGGAACCGATTATTCATATACACATGAGATAGTTTGGCAAAATGCTATTGGGTTTTTAATTCTGCATTTACTAGGTATATGGGGTACAGTTCTTTTGTTTTCGGGAAAAATTTATTTGAGCACCTTCATATGGAGTAAGTACATTGTATAAAATATTTAATTAATAAGTTATCTGACTATTATCATTTGTTATTATCTGATAATTTCAGCTGTTTGTATTACGTATGCTGGTTCCGAAGGCGTGACAATTGGAGCTCATAGATGTTTTACGCACAAATCATTTAAAGCTACTCCGGTTCTCAAGGCTATACTCATCGCCTTGCAGACAATAGCTGGTCAGGTAACTTAATCTTTTTATTCCGTTCCTACATCCTGTGTGTCTGTGCGTTTGTGTGTGTGTTTGTGTGTGTGTGTGTGTGTATGTGAGTGTATGTGTGTGTATGTAGAAACGTATTTAATACAAACTTCAATTTAAAACATTTTCTACTATCCCTAGTAAGGCAATATTTACCTTTGTGAGTTGTAAAAACTTTAATAATTGGTCAATGATGATGTACAGCGTAACCCTTATAATTATTCTATTCCGATCTTTAAAAGACAGTAAAAGATAACTAAAAGTATTTGAATGTCACTTGCAGTCAAATTAAATAATGCTTGTCTTGGCAGCTCTAGAATAAATTATTTTGTGATTAAATGAATGAATTGCCAAATTTATGCATTAGTCGATTTTAGAACGTGTCATCGCATTATCCCTCTCCCTGAAGTTTAATCAAGTGAGCCAATAGGCTCGAGTTAATCGATCGGTATGTCAAGTTAACTGCCTCTCCAAGAAGATCTGATTTATGGTTTTTATTTATATTAACTATAATAACAGAAAGTTGCTGAAAATTATGAACTTTTTTTTAAATCTTGGTTAACTTCGTTTACAATTTTCTTTCAGAATTCTGTTTTTATATGGTGTCGTGATCACCGCTTGCACCATCGATATTCCGATACAGATGGCGATCCACACAACTCAAAACGTGGGTTCTTCTTTTGCCATATGGGATGGCTTATGACTAAAAAACACCCTTACGTCATCGAACTTGGCCGAAGAATTGATATGAGTGATTTGCAGGCTGATTGGATGGTTATGTTTCAGAAAAAGTAAGTGTCGCTTACCGTTCCTGCACGCTTAGATCTTTCAAACTACGCGATGTATTTTAATGTGGTTTTCACATACATAGAGAGTGATTCAAGAGGAAGGTTTATATGTATAATACATGCATATTATAGAGGAAAAATCAGAGAATTTCTAAGATTTGGAGCGTGATATCGTAGAAATTTCACCTGTGCGAAGCCGAGGCGGGTCGCAAGTAAAAGATAAAACAAATTGTTGACTATACTTGCCAACTACAATTTAGATCACTCTGGGGATCATGTGAGAAAAATTGGAGGAATGTGGGAAGTAATATAGATAAGAACGAAGATAACGGCAGGAAAGGAATACTTAAGTATAGGTTATTCTGTTAATTAACTGTTGCCGGAAAGCCCGAGTGTTATAACAGACTATCTATTGCTATAGGCTTTGCTCGCGTGATGATTTCTTATTTCGTGTGTCAAACTTTGAAAATGATGAACTTCCATACAACCATTAATTCCGTATTTCACCCCCTTATAAGTAAAATATCCAAAAAATCCTTTCTAAGTAGGTGCTTACAACACAAAAGCCATCAGCTGCAAAAAAATCATGTTTATAGTCCCGGCGGGTTAGGCTCTGTATTGATGAATCAGTCAGTCAGGTCAAGTATTTTCATATAATATACCAGCGATCCGCCCCGGCTTCGCACGGGTGCAATGTTGATACTACTAATACAATATTAATATACAATGTTAGTGTATAATAATGCGTGGAGTAATTAATTATACTATTACTATGATAGGACTATACTACAGGACATCGTTGAATGCAATATTTATAGGCCCTCACCGATCCTGCCGGCCGCTGCCACCCGATACGGAAGTACGGCTCGACTGTCGTTGGCATTTTAAACCTCTAATATCTTCATATTTTCATTTTCTGAAAATATTCATTTTAATGATGTGCTGTAAAGAGTAATTTCAATCTACATTAAATGCACAACGTATCGATTAATAATGTATTGTTTAAAATAGCTTCGTAAATAACCCATTATTTTTTTGTAATATTTAAAAGACAAAAATGTTTACTGTGGGTTATCCTTAGAAGATAGACATATACTATTGAGGAATAAAGTAGATCTTTTTGAGATATACAATTCCGTAGTACATTATTTTGGTCTATCTCATAAGGTTTACCCAGCGTTTACAATGTAACGCACACGCACAAAAAATGTACGCACAAAAAAATGTTTTTAAAACAAATCTTTGAAATTCTCGGATTTAATCGGCTATAATATGCATGTATTATACATATACACCTTGCTCTTGAATCGCGCTCTCTATTGGTGAAAACTGCATTATAATCCGTTGCTTAGGTTAAATATCTATAAAATTATATAATAAATATCTATAATAGGATCTAAGCGTACAACACAAAAAAGCGACTTTATTTTGTACTATGTAAAGATATAAATAACATGGTTATGTTATCTATGTCGTCGCTTTATTATATCAAATACTTTAATAGATTTATTAAAGTATTTTATGGACTCGTATTAAGATGGATTTGATGGTATAGAGTTACCTTTGGATTAAATTAATTACACCCGTGGATTATAACAAAATGAAGAAAATAAAATAATTCTTAACTGCAAGTAAAATATTTATGAAAAAGTGTTAAGCGCAAATAATTATATTTTAGGACCCACCATGAATTATAAATATTTTTACAGACAAATAACGCATAAAATCAAAAATTAGAAAATAAATATTCTTCCGTTTCAAACTACTGATTAATCTTTGGACTCCTTCAAGGATCACAATAATAATTATTACACTTTTACTCAGGCTTAGAATAAAATATTCGATTTGGAGTTTCCGTTTGGTGAGATCTTCAAAAGAAAATATTTTCACTACACTTTATATTGTTTCAGGTATTATTACTATTTATACTTTTTACTAGCTATATTTATTCCTACGTCGGTGCCAGTTTATTTCTTTGGAGAAAACCTATGGACCTCCCTGTTGGTTTGCTACTTCGGCCGTTACGTCCTGTCATTAAACGGCACTTGGCTCGTCAACAGCGCGGCGCATCTATATGGAACAAGACCTTATGATCAGTGTGTATCATTTATTTAATTGATTAGGTATTCATTTCAGACTTGTGTTTCTAACAGAGTGATAAATTTTTGAATTGACACAGGTAGTTAAACAGACATGTGTGCAAAACTATACATACAAAGACATAACTTAAAATTAGAATTGGTATCTTCAATTTACATTATTGATTCTTGATCTATGGATTCATCATCCATCATCATCAATAGCCTATAATAGTCCACTGCTGGACATGGGCCTCTCCTTAGAAGGGAGTTTTGGCCTACTATACCACGCTGGCCAGACGGGTTGGTGTAGGGTTTGTTTCAGTTTTCCTTCTTTTGGCAGTGCTGTTGTCCTGTGCAGTTTGATCCCTTACTCGGCTCTTACGACACCCACGGGATGAATAATCTAATGTCTATGGATTGAAATAATCTATGGATTAAAAACAGTTAACTCTAACAATAGCAGAAAATAAATTATTCATTACTTAAACTCCCATCACTTTCTGTCAATATAATGTACCTACCTATTGCAAGGAGAACCGTCAATTATTTTTTAAATGACAAACTACCTATTTAAAGACATTAATTTTATAAAGTAGTACATCAAATAATATAGGCACCTACATAGTGATGTAGAAACACATGTCTATGTTTAAAAGTTAAAACATAAGTTATCTGTAATTTATTGAATATATGATTTCTTTCTTTCCATAGAAATTTACAGCCTGTGGAATCTTGGTTCGTATCTCTGATAAGCCTAGGTGAAGGTTGGCACAACTACCACCACGCATTCCCCTGGGACTACAAAGCTGCTGAACTGTCTATGCACTTCAATCAGTCAGCAAGTATCATTAGGTTCTTGGAGAGGATTGGACTTGCATACGATTTGAAGACTGCTTCACCGGAATTAGTAAGTGATAGTTTTTTCTCCTTGTGGGACCGTGGGATAGCCATGCTTCGGTATATATAAGTAGGCTCAAGCGATGTTATACCACGGCCTCATAGAACATCAGTATTAAGCAATTCATTCGTTTTATTTCACCGATTGAGTGAGGTTAAAGCAGAAAGAAGAGTTACAGGTGTCCATGGACAGCGGTAGTCATTTATCATCAGGGCAGCCGAATGCTCTTTTCCATCCATATTATAAAATAAAATGCCTGACATTAAGGCTGAGGATAAGGCTTAATTGATATTAAATTGCACTTGAGTTTCATTAAAACACTGAAGCCGATGAAAGAGAAACTTTTAATTATTTTAACGGTCTTATGTCGATACATGAATATGGAGTGTCACCACTCCTATTCATCCCGTGGGTGTCGTAAGAGCTGACTAAGTGAGCAAACTCTGCAAGACAACAGCAGTGCAAGGAGGAGAGAGAACTAAAACTTGAAACACACCCTATACCAATCCGTTTGGCCAGCGTAGAAAAGTAGGCCAAAACCTCTTTTCTAAGGCACTCCTTTCTAAGGCCTATTTCCAGCAGTCTACTATTAAAGGCTGTTGATGATGATAAACATCTTTGTTAAATTAAAATTATATTTTCTCAAGGTGAAAAATCGTATTATACGTACTGGTGATGGTAGCCACTACGAACTTGGTACAGAAGAAGCTCGAGAAGCCGTAAAGATCTCGTGGGGACCTCTACATCCGCTAAACCCTTCATACAATTCTACACTTAAAGCACCAGATGCCATTTTGAAGCCAGGTGGGCTCCCCCTCTACCACGAAAAGGATATCCTTGATGCGGATGTAATGAAAAGAAAAACTAGTCAAGCTTAAATTTACTAGTAAGACAAATCATAATTTTAATCATTTTAAGATTATTTTTTTTAAATACAATGACAGTTTTATCAGTCAAGTCAATCTCTAATCTTTATACTAGGATTACTAAGATAATGTTATGAGAACACAGATGGCAAATGCAGCAGTTATTGTTTTTAATTTAATTACATATAAACAATAGTTTGTATCTAGTAGCTGTAACTAACCGTTAATAAATAAATTAGTATAAGTCCTGAGAATACTACAGGGCTTGGCCTTCGTGACTCAAAGCACGAAATCACCGACAATTGTGAAACCTTTAGAATGCGTACTTAGTACTGATTGCATTCGCGTAATTCTTTTAGTTTGAAGCCCTACGCTGTTCAAATAATTATTACAAGAAGAAGTTTTGTGTCCTTTTAATAATTTTTTTGATCTAAGAGTTTCGTTATTGACAAATTTACCTCATTTTATAGTTAACAATATGTTATAAAAATGTGATTTATTTTTATATTTAATAAAATACAATTGTGAATAATAAACTTATGATTTCAACTACCCTGACCCTGTAATCTTAATCTTATTGTTACTTGCATAATGTATGTATCGAAAATGTATCCATTTTCGGTCCATGCCGGTGAATAATAAAACATTAAAAAAATAAATCAATGAAAAGCTAAACTAAAGTGTGATAAATAACAAAATTACATTTTAGCTTAGCTTTTCAATTCAAAAAATAAAACTCAAAGCTACTATATTAAGGGTCACAAAAACAGAGAATTTTGATTAATCATACCAATATTATAAATTCGAAAGTGTGTCTGTCTATCTGTCTGTTACCTCTTCACGCTTAAACCGCTGAACCGATGTAGATTAAATTTGGTATAGAGATAGTTCGAGTCCTGGAAAAGGACATTGGATAATTTTTAAACCAGAAATCGTCCTTCAAGGTGAAAAGGGGGGTGGAAATTTGTGTGCGCAATCAACAACTGCTGATCCGATTTAGATGAAATTTAATATGGATATAGTAGATTAGTATATTATACAGTCCGCTTGTTTGCAAATAAACAATTCACTTACTCTTGTAGAGTTGGGTAACTGAATATTTATTACTTTTACTTTTGTATGCATTGGTTTTATTGATTGGCGAAAACCAATTATGTTATTAGAAGAAAAAAAACTGTTTTCTTTCCACAAAACATGCACTCATGTCTTTAGCCCGCCCACATCTTGCCGACTATAATTTAGTACCACTTACATACTAAAGGGCCAACCCATTGCCGTCACCTGACCACATATATATTTAAATACGAATCGTAGGGGATACAATGCATAAAGATTGTAGGTATATTCTCCATACAAACTTGCACCCCTTTTTAAGGGTAGTTTTGAAAAATAAGATACAACGTTGTTTAATCCTTTAATAAAGAGTGTTAACCGTGAGTTAGAAAACGCTACTACCAAAAATGACGAAGTTTCATATAAATTTCCAACCCCCATTTAACCCCTTAGAGGTAATTTTTTTTTAAATCCTTTTTAGTGCACACCTACGTCACCTAAGGAACATTTGTTCAAAATTTTATGCTTCTATACCCAGTGATTTCAGCTGTTCGTTGATCGATCAGTCAATAAATCAATCTGTCAGTTTCTTATTTTATAGATATAGACTTCTGAATATATTTTTTTAAATCTATTGCACCCAGACATAGAACGAATGATCATTTAGCATGATCATTCGTTCTATGTCTTACACAATATTTATCGTGGGTGGAAATCGCACCCACGACTTCTGACCTACCAGTTAGGATCGCTAACCACTACACCAGCAGGCTCTTCAATTAGTCAGTCAGTCAGATATGTACTCGTATTATGCATGCACGTATGATACAAAAGCCATATAATAGAATTATTCGTATATCAATGAAAAATGTATCTGTAACCAATTTTCCCTTTCTCGCACCAAATCCCAAAGGACAATGGCAAGTCCCCATACATAATTTTATTTGGAGTGAAATGGTAGCGTTGAAATATCAAAAATACCTTAAACACTTGAGAATTTATTCTTGACCATTATCATAACAATTACTAGCGAAAGAAGTCATAAAAAAGATATTGATTTTTGAATATTTCGAGGTTAAGGTGGTACTAGCATATTGTCAATGACATTTGTTTGACATGTTAATACAAAGTACCTGAATGACCGAGGTTTCTTTTTGGTAAATTTTCTAAAAATAAAACCATATACTCGTGTATATATATATCACTCTTGACCTTGATCTTTCCGTCCAAATTAACACAGAAGATATCTTTAGTAGTACTTCACATGGTACAAAAATATTGAGTAATTAGCATCACAAAGTTGTCTCAAGAACTCGCAATTTGTAGACACACTGCAACCGGTAGGCGCGCAAGTGTCAATGACCTCTCCATCGGTATCGAACTTTACTTAATTAAAGGGCACGTTTGAAATAAGTAAAAAATACATAAATCTTTAGTGATATGAACCATTATTTATAAAAAAAGCAATAAGAGGTACAAATGTTCAAAATGTACGAGTACTCTTCTAGATATCTGGATTCAAAATGTAGTCTAGATCTTGGTTGTACAAAACCACACGAATAAACAAGGCCTCGTCTGTCCACAAAATATTGGCACCAGGGTATGCGATAAACCACTCGCAGAATTGTCGACGAGGCAAGGCGTCTGTTTCTTGTGAGTCTTGGACTTTTTGATAACGGCAAGGGTGCAAGCCAGCGGTGTTTATCAGCTTCACGTGACACAAAACAAACGTGTTTTGTATTCTTTTTAATTTTCTAAAGCAAGAATGTGGTCTAAAATATTACCAAAGTTTTTTCATGAACGGCACTACCATATTTTAAATATAAATAATATTAAGTTTTTACTGTAATTTAAATGGTATAAGAAAGAAAAATCTTAAGGAGACTTTCAGTGCACTAAAGAAAATCTCACAGTATAATATACAGTATAAGTCACATTTGTTTTTTCTTATCTACCTCTAACAGAATAAAATAGCAAAGAAACACACTATCAAAACTCAAACTAATCCCATTTTCTCTTCTGTAGAATCACAATAGTTAATAATAATTTCTTAATATTTATTATTAGTCTTGAAACAACAATTTCATCAAAACAAAAACAACATCAAAGTTATTACCTCTATATTTAATAATAATATTACGTCAAATTTACATCAGACATTAGGAACTTAAGTCAAATAAGTTCTTCAAAAATATCCTATCTTTTATAAGACTTATACAACACATGGTGGTGTAATGATAAATCACAGAAAAAAATAGTAATTAAGTTACTGTTAATCAATTATTTAAATGCTTAAGTTTTAAGTAAATATGTTTCTGCCATTGTTCATTCGACAAACCTTGAAGAAAACAATGCAATCGAGTCTATGAACAAATTAATTAACATACAAAGTTCAAGTACTCTCAGATTCACGGACATTGAATGAATTTATAGGGGACAATGTCTTGATTATTGGTTAATAGGTCAGTTTCATGAGTTGAAGTTCAGCGACAGCACACAAGACTAGTCAATACAATTAAAATCAGTTTTAGAATAAATTCATTAATGTAAAATTAAGGAAGAAGTAAAGGAAGTCCATGTGCATACATAATGACACCCACGTACGTACGTACGTACGTCCGTCACGTTTAGATACCTGGTGAAAATACTGCTTCAATGAATCAATCAATCAAGATATTGCAGTCCACTGCTGAATATAGGCAGCTGCCTTAGCCCTCAGTTAACAGAAATAAAATTTGAAGACCAAATATGTTTCTGTGTCTTCAAATCTTACAAAATAATGGAATGTAATATTCCATATCTATAAAATCTAGAAGAAACGGACGGTCTGATTCACTGACTGATCGAGCAACAGACAGCTGAAACCGCTGGGTCTAGAAGCATAAAATTTTGCACAAATGTACCTTAGGTAACGTAGGTGTGCAATAAGAAAGGATTTAATAAATCCACCCCTAAGGGTGCAAAATAGGGTTCGAAAATTTCTGATGAAAGATCCTGATTTTATTTCTAAGCTTTTTATTTACAACAAAGAACAGGCAATTTTAACCTACAGTTTGAATTTTCTAATAAGATACCTAAAGATAAAAACATGACATGGTTATTTTGCGTGTTTAAGGGTAATGTAAACTTAAAAAAGTAATCCTAACGAATATACAATATTTAGGAACTGATAACAGAGTCCAACATGACTCTATTTAGTAAACCGATACGTGACAACCCTGGTGGTTAAAATTAATATTCTTTCCGGTGATCATGTGAAATCGAGCGAAATGCATTACGAATGATAAAATCTGAACTACTATATTGATATGTATAGATTGGACTACTTTTGGAGAAACAACTAGACGGTATGTAGTGCAGCTGGTAGGTCACATTGTGAATTTGTCTTAATTAAAAAAAAAGAGGAGTTCTCAATTCGGTTGTATTTTATTAATATCTGTTACTTCATAATTATATAGTTTATGAACCCTGAGAGGTTTTGTAAATTTACCGTCATCATCATCAACAGCCTATAGCAGTCCACTGCTGGGCACACACCTGTCCTTAGATAGGATTTTTACCGTAAGTGATTTAAAAATCAAATAATAATTAAAAATAATATTAAAATGATTTCATTTTTTATTTATTTGAGAGGTTATTTCATGCTTTACGTATGGTCCCATTCCAATTTGAAGAACAAATATCACCCTTAGAGTGGAAATTTAAAGAATGAAAAATACAGTTTATTACAATTCTTCACGATGCAGGCGTATTGATATTAATAATTTATATTAAGGTTGATTATTTGTTTACCTCATTTTCTACTTTAATGAGAAAAATCGAATGAATATTGCTTATACATATGATCTAGGAATCTGTCCAGTATGAGAAGCACGTTCCATATTTTCTTTTAAAACTTAGCTCATTTGTTTCAAAATGTTTGTAATTTGTAAAATGTTAAATGTATTCGTTTTGAGTTCAGATGTAACCTTGACAAATATTAAGACCTGAAAATATTGTTACATAGAACCTAATTGAGTGCGTCTTGTTGTAATAAAAATTATAATACAAGACATAAGGTGAACTCTAGGAATGGGATACTAACACACGTAATTCACGTTGATCCACTCTACGAGTTACTCGACACCTGGTTTGATAAAATTTAATAACTATTTGCCTATCTCGACTTACAGTAGTAAGAAACTGGCTATACTTTTAAGAAATTAGCACACCAACTTTTAAATATAGGTACCCCTTACCCAAAAACTTAAATACGCTATCGGAAGATCCGAATGCGTTTTTCTTTAACAGCTAGCCATTTTGGTCAAGGACCTTCTGCTAAGTAGACTGTCTGCCTCTGCTGTCGGACTGCCTCCGATTACATGATAGAATGTGTTTTTTTAAGAATGTGCATGTTTTAAAAATAAGCATGATTCTCACTGTTGTATACTTATTTCTTTAAAAAAAATTCAGGAAAATATTTTGCATTTAATTTAATTTTGTAATAAAATAAATTGTATGTATTTTTATATTATATACACTGGCAATCGCGTCGTATATGTTCGTGTATCCATCCAATATAGTCGACGACTCTGGTGTACAAGGATGATGTAGTGATGTCACACGACGATTTAGTTAGAACACCTGCCAAACGAAGTGATGCGTTGGATGACCAGCGGACCATTACAGGAGAACCTACGTCATTCTGCCAAAAAAAAGTAATATTATATTACACTGTTATTTATGAGGTTTGACCTTATCATTCAAATAATCCGAAGATGTCTATACCAACTCGTCTGGTCATCGTGGTATAGTGGGTCTTTGTAAAGAGAGGTCTATGTCCAGCAGTTTAATGTAAAGGAAAAAGATGTGCGAACTTTCGCCATAAGCAACAGGTTTTACCGTTATTTTTTGTGTATTTGTAACTAGTCAGTTTATGTACTTTAATTGTATACCATAGGGATTCATCTTTTGCACTATCATGTTAATAATCATAAAAACGTTACCTTACAGGTTCCATTTTGAAAACTTAACGGCCCAAGACATCCTTTATCATTTCTTGATAGGTTATTTCCAGCTTCCTGGAGACAGGCTGCTGTCGGAAGAGTGGGTAATATGGCAACGTGTGGAGTACAGCTTAAGTTAATTGGTGACCATCCAGCTATCCAAGTCAATTGTTCACTATATCTAGTGCCTAAAAAAATATATAATTATAAGTACAACCTCACACATCTGACACACGGCCGTCTGATCCCAAACTAGGCAGTCTGTACTATGGTAACCAGACTACTGGTAAACACACTTACGTATTTCTAAATACTATTCTAAATGCTATAAATATTATAGATAAATTACACCCAGACGCAGAACAAATAATCGTGCTCATCACACAATTATTCATCCTGGGTGGGAATCGAACAGTGGTTCAGCAGTCAGAATCACTAACGATTAGATCAACAGGCCCGTCATTTTCATAACGTTCTAGTTTTAAATTTTTCGATCTATTGTTTAAGCTTATTTAAATGTCTCAGCAAAGTTTGTTTAATATTTAAATAAGACGCAAAAATAAGAATAACACATAGAACATAACTGTCAGTGTGCCACTGAACCCACAGCCAACGGTATACACCCAACGTATAAAATTTATTACTATGTAAATTACCTATACTTAAACGCAGAGTAATATGTTAATTTTCTAAATGTAGTTGGTTTGTTACACTCTTAATAGCTAATCGGTACTCGTAACTTACAGCAAACCTTATTTGGTACCAGCGTACCGAATCCAAACTATGGCAGCGATCTCAGGATGAGATTTATTTCTATAACAAAAGGCCCTTATTCCAAGTTGGCAACATAACATAAATGGAAGTATTTGATACAGCCCATAATTTTATTATTTAAGATCATAAATTATATGTAAAATAAGACCTAAGGCATTACAAATTACAATCCATGTTGATACGATCATTTATTATTTTAAAACTTGTATATATTATAGTCAGTAGAGTGGATTGGAATAGTAAGTAATTTTTATCGATACTAACCTAAAAAGGGTAAACAAATTGGCGATATGTACTGGCTGAAAACGACAGCATGTTGTAACTTTACTAGAGCCAAATTATTTTCCAAACTCTTTGGGGAATATCCTGATCTTAGGATTATAGATTCTACGCTCACATTCAATGCAGAACCACCGACTGCGCATCGGTCGTGTGCTCCAAGGGTTACAGTAAGGCGATCAGGTGTCAAACTGAAAGGATAATTATCGATTTTAATCGATTTGATTAATTAGGCTTAGCTTAGAACGCTTTTATTGGAGGAAATGTGATGTTGTTAAATTAAAGTAATAATCATCTATTGCTCGGGTTTCAGAACTAAATAAAATATTTAAGAATATCGCCCTGACATTTTCAGAAAATTTCAGAAAATTTAGTATTGTTGCGCCATCGGATTGAGTGGTTCTCGTGTTGTGTCTAGAGGACAGCGCTATCTAGTATCAAGTGGGGTACAACGAACGCTACGCTTTAAGATTGAGATTATGGTTTTTAATTAAAATACTTGCAGTGCCATCTAGTGTCGAATATCAAAAGATTATAAAAATTGGTAGATTCCTTATTGTACGTGGTTCTGATTGGAACATTCTATTGGATCCTCGGGATTAGTCTAGTAATTTGGATAGCCCTATAACTACGAGTTAAATAGTGATTTCTTGTTTGTAATAGTGAGTGTTTGTAAATACAGTGCAATAAAAGTAATTAACCGACTACTTTTTTTCATTGTATACCCCGATCGTAACAGTATGTAATATATGAAAAAGGAAATAGATGCATTTGCAAGGAATTCAGCGTCATCACGCGAAACCGACCTCAGATAATCTGACCAAGCAATATATTATGATTATTTTATTTTTGTCGATTAGTTTAATTTATCTCCTCGACTCGGTATGCCACTGCTGCATTGTGACTCGAGTGCTCACTACAACTTGATTGGGCTCATAGTAGTGCCACTAAGCCTCACTAAGGGCCCGTGTGTAGTACTATAAAGTACCATTTTAGTTCAACTTCTCACGTTATCGACCACTTACGATCTGCATAATGTAAGTGTATAGCAGATTATTTCGTCACGTGAGCGTGTTTTAGTAACATAAGCGTTAATAAAATTTCCGATAGTTTAATGCTTCTGTTACTAAAACATATAAATGTAATGATATTGATACAGGTAATGATGTAAATCTGTAACTTATGTCAGAAATCGTGTTACATAATAAGTAGACTGGTCAGTTTATTGCTCTAAGAAAGTTACTCATACTTTTTCTGACAATAAAATAATTCTTCTGTTTTGACAAAGAAATGGACTATTGCAGTGTTCTGGCATTCCAATTTTAATATAAATCTTTAACTTTTGATTTTTAGAAACTTCTATATCCAGCTTAAAATGTATCTCCTTTGGGAAGAAAAAAGCAAAACCAAATAATAAATTAGTTAATGTATTAAAGTTAGTTAAATCCTGGCATAGTTAGTATAAGATATACAATATAATAATAAATTTTTGGGACTGAAGTGTCTTACCCGTACAAGGGAGATGCAGCTGTAAGAATATGGCTGTCGGAAATCAATGAGCCTGCTATGACTTGTGGTCCAATGTTGATGGCTACCAGCCAGGGATACTCATGGGGACTTATATACCATTCCCCTGATACCCGGCCTGTCCTCGTATTCCCAGAATTCCCATTAGTTACTCCACATCCTTTAACATTTATGAGAAATGTTATTTGATATATTTGTTGGTTGCAAAGAATACAAAATTACAAGTACAGTCTATAAAGTCAGTCTTAATTTTCCTAAAGATCTACGTATCAGTATCTAGAATTTTAGATATTGGTTTAAAAGATATGTAAATTTGAAATCCCAAACGTTTGAAATAGGACGAACACGTAAACGAAATAGATGTACTTTTTCTTGTGAATTTCGACTTTGAAATGATAAGAAAGGCACTATTAGTTAGCCGAATCACTAGGATGCTGTTATAGACGTAAATACTTTCTGATTGAAAGACTGATATACTTACGGCAAAAACAGACTCGTTGAAATCCATACCCCAACCCAAATATTCCTCTAGTACTTTGAACGCCAAACTGTAATGTTAGAATTATTTTCAAAATGTTGAGACCAGATGGTGTTGCATCATTATCATCATGTCAGTCACAGAACGTCCACTGCTGGACATGGACCTTCGAATGACTTTCAAGGAGGCCAGTTGGAACTCCTACGCTACACTCAGCAGATATTCATGTGTGATGTTACATACTAAAGTAAAGTTAACATCAAAATTATGTAAAGAAAATAATTGTCTTTAATGTTTATACATTATGATAATATTATAGGCCTGTTAGCGTAGTGGTTAGTGATCCTGACTGCTAAGGTCGTGGGTTCGATTCCCATCCATTACAAATAATTGTGTGATGAGCTTGATCATTTGTTCTGTGTCTTTTTTTTAGTAGACGGGGCTTAAAATCTCTTTGGATCTTCGGCTGCTTTGGGATGTAGGACCCAGGAGAATGTGGTTTTTCTAGTAAAAACCACCCCGACGGACGGACTCAGGCACCTTATTCCGAGGAGGACCCGGACCATGTTATTTCAGGTCCCCCCCGGATCGAAAGCCGCGGGCTTCCCCCGCCTATCGGCCCAATCCTTATAATATGTTGTAGACCGATCTCATTTTTGCGACCATCTTATCGCCTACCGCAGCAGTTAATCTGCCACCAGAGGATCTCACTCTCTGACAGCCTGCGGCGTCGTCGACAGCTCGTATCGCCGCCGACGTCCTCTACGCTCGAGATCGGCAATTTCCCGATTCCGTTCAATTTGTTTTGTGTCTTAGAGTAATTTATCTATAATACATATGTATAAATATAGAAATATATAAGTTTGTTTATCAGCAGTCTGGTTACCATAACACAGAATCTAGTTTGGAATCAGACGGCCGGGTGTGAGATGTGTCATAAAATAAAAAAATACAAGGTTATAATAAGGAATTTCTAAATAATTTTTTTACAGTATGTATATCTCATACAGTTTGTAAATAGCACAAAAAGTAACAATTAGTAGAGCCTTGAGTAACTTCAAATCAAGCATATCAGAACACGCTTGCGTTTATACATAATTGCAATTCAGTTAGCAATACATACGTTGTAACTATATATAACTGTTTATTTGAATAATTTCAGTTATAAAATATGTTGCAGGTTGGACGAAACGAAACGGTAATGTTAGAAAAGATTTTACACTAAAGAAACACTCCCTACAGTTTTCCGGAGTACATTTCATTTGAAATTTAATATGTCCTTTAGCAATTACAAGTAAAGACCATAAAAAGACCAGTTTGTTTTCGTATCTTTACAATTAAATTATTTAAAACCCAACAAAAATATAATGATGCTTATCTTAGCTTCTGCAAAACAGTTTGGTTCTACATTTAAGATCATCTTTGAATACTCGTACTTAATAAAACGACAAATCAAATTCAAAAACCCAACGCTCATCGACATATTCATATTCATGCATAAGTCAATAAAAATAATAACCTCACCTCACTTCTTAAACACCACACTTCTTAAACACGGCCATCTGATCCCAAAGCAGGCAGAGCCTGTGCTTAGGTATCTAATAAGACTGCTGATAAACGTACTTAAATATTTTTAAATTCATACATATTACAGATAAATTACACCCAGACACAGATTTAATGATCGTGTTCATCACACAATATCTGTCTTGCGTTGAAATTGAACCCATGACCTCTGGCTTAGCAGTTAGGGTCACTAACCAATAGATCAACACGCCTGTCACCTTATATATCATCTATGACGTTAATTCCCATACATAAGAACCGTACTTAGTGCTCTGTACAACTTCTATCTCTTCATCGTAAGCTTCTATTAATTGCAAATGATTTACACTTACCACAAATTGTAGGTAGATACACATCAAAGTACTAATAATCATTATTGTGTTGTCCGTAACGCTGATGAGTAAATACTAATTGGAAAACGTACAGCTAACAATCCTAGTCCTTTAAATAGAAATGCGGGCTATAATGAGAGTTGCGACATCGATTACAATTTGAAAGTACTATATTGATAATATAGTACTTAATTCAGGTTCAGCAATTAATTACAGTATTGCGTAAAAATCATTCATGATTCAAAATGATAATAGGATGATGATGGACGTTATTGCACAGAGATTAGAGAGAAAGATGTGTGCTTCAATTGGAGTCTTGGATTAATACCTTGCCCTCCCCCATCCATTTGCCTTAAAAAACAACAGTTTATATGTAAACCATAAATTTAATGAATAATGTATAATATAATAAAAATTACATGAAACTGTTACGTGACTAATATGCGACTATAATACATCACGAATAAACGATATATGTATTTAAGCTGTACAAAAACATCCAGATTTTGCTCCATTTTTGATCCAATTCAGGTACTTCGTCACTCTAGTGTAGACTCCCGGATAGCCAACTCGACCGCAGCCGATGCCCCAAGAAACCACACCTGCAGTCATTTATTGAGTCTTAAAATT
Source organism: Arctia plantaginis (assembly GCA_902825455.1). NCBI lineage: Eukaryota > Metazoa > Arthropoda > Insecta > Lepidoptera > Erebidae > Arctia > Arctia plantaginis. The sequence goes on from CADEBD010000348.1 coordinate 2,648,967, forward strand.
ACATAATGTTTGGATTTATCAATAGCACCTAATGATATAAGATAATTTAATTAATATTTAAGAATATTCACAAGGACAGAAGTGATTAAACAACATTTATATTACAGTACTAGTATGTTCTTACTGGTGAGTACATTTATCAAAGTTTTTAGTTTAGTTTTAAGTTGTTTCAAGTATCAGAGCTGCCAATAAACAATGGTCACCAGGAAAGCCATGTGCTTCGATCGATCAGACTCAAGAGTAAATTCATGAAATGTTTGAAATTATAAACTTTTGACCGTTCCTGATTTTACTGCTTTTTTTTATAAAACTTTTAACTAGAATTTTATGTCTTTTATCAAATCATCACAATCAAACAGAAATTATAAACTAACCTAACTGTTCGTGCCGCTTGTCACTTCTCTCAGCTGACAGTGGACCTCCGCTGTCACCCTGTAATATGCAATAACCATATAACATACAATGTACCTGAGAACTATCATTAAATATTTAACAGAAAAGAGGGTTAATTAAAAGTCGTTATGATCAAGTATTGCCTCAATCAATTGTTGTTACTTGTTGTTGATCAATAGTAGGCACAAACCTCCTTTCTAAGGATAGTCCTATGTCCAGCAGTGGACTAGAAATAGCTGTTAATGATGATGATGATCAATTGTTGCAAGCACCGATATTAATTATTTTATTCACATATTACTTGAAAATCTTTGTGCTGACTTATTTGTAGTAGTTCCTTACTGGCTATTGGCTCCTATTATGTGAGTTAGTCCACATTATAGTTCGCAAAATGTGAATGTTTTATGACTTCTGTCTATCTCCTTGAGAATACAATGCAGTATGAATGTTTGTTTGTATGTGTTTTTATGTGCATTTTTTAGTTACTGTTTAGTAAAGATACGTCACCTGGTAAAGAAAATAAAGACTGCGTCAATAACGTCAGTGTCTGTCCACTGTGCTACTGTCCACTGTGTGTGCTAAGCAATTTCTGCCCCAGATAGAAGATTAACCCCTGTGAAACACTGTACTGAGGTATTAAGTATGTGTTTTTTTTTAAAGAAGAAAGAAGAAGATATTTTGTTACCTGACACGTATCCTTCCCCCCCTCTCTAAGATAACCAGCGCACATCATCGTATCGCTAATCATTTTTGCTGAATATTTTCCTTCCTTACATTCCTCGTTGCTTAGAACCGGCACTTCAACTTCCTGAAGGTAACAAGAATGGTTCTTCTTTTCTCCTACGGTACCCCACCCCGCTGCTATTGCATTGACTCCCACATAAGTTTTATCTTAAAGAAAGGTTTGAGATAAAATTTAAATCAGTTTTAAAAACTTTATAATTACATAAGGAGAAGAGAATTTCTATTACGTAAACAACCCAAAGCAAAGTTATATATATTTGGAGTCCTTTTTTAATGAATCCAAACCCACAAAGAAAGTCACTGTAGTTTCAGGGATGTATGTTGAATGTGTATAGTTGATATATACCAGTATTTATACTACGTAGGCAGTTATTACGTGATATTTGTTAAAAAAACGATCGTATCTTTTTTGCGTGTAAGGCATGATTTTATAATTACGCAAAAAAATATTTATTTTGAGTTTTCACTTGGTATTTTCTAAAATAATTACCATAAGCTATCTAATTTTAAGTTAGCAATTAGCAGTTCACAAATGTATGCGGGAAATCAATATTGACGAAAACAAAATAAAACTTGAATGATGGTTGCTAAATAATCGTAACCAAATATGTACATACTACAAATTAATTTACATAACACTATATAATTCTGTATAATATAAATTACTAAGCTACCTACGCTTTTAAAAGTGATGTTCGGGGATAGAAAAAAATAATCTTTAGATTAACTTCTCTATGCAATTGGGATTTGCAATCAAAATACATCACTTAAAAACTAAGACAACAAAGATTATAAAATGACATCAATGTACTTCTCCTGGTATCACACTCCTTATATGCCAATTTACAATATATCAAATCACAGGTTTTTGTTGTGATAAACTGATGAAAGACAGACTAAAGAATGCTTATGATCACTATTTTATTTAGTTATTGCGGACTTAAACTAGTTTGTTTCATTATAATTATAATTTTAGAGACATTAGTTTAGACCTTTAGTTACTTTAGATTGGAGAACTTTTCTTAGTTATTCTTGTTGGGTTGTCTCAAACCTGGTTGTCCTTGGTTGGCAAATAAGTAGTCTGATACCAGGAGAAGGACATAGATGTCATCTTATATTTTTTTTATAAAAATTACCTTATAATAACTAAAAGGAAAAGTTTCCTTTTTTACGTGCAGAGATAATAGAAGATTAAATCATTTTAGCTTGAAATTTCTTACCAACATCAATTGGGAGACACACGGGCTTTACAGTGTTTGTAATTTGTACAACGTTATTCAGTCTTAGTAATGCTATGTCGTCATTGAAGTTACTGTAGCTGAAGTTCTGAGAGATCACATTCGTCACGAAGCGTGTGACGGGCCGGTGTGTGTTATTGCACCGGTCATGCTCACCTAAGGTGACTTTTATCATGAACCACATGAACCTGAAAGTAAATCGGTTTTTAGTTTTAAACAGCAACAGAGGCATCAAAGTTACTGATTATTTTTATAGCCGCAATACAGACAACAGATTTTGCCTTGAACGTTTCAGCACATGTCTACAGTAACCAGTCTATAACAGTCACTAGTCTAGTGCATTATCGAATGAGAACTGACTGATTGATGAGAGAAACAACTCTTAAAGCTATGTTCATTGTCACGTAGGTACACTTTAAAAAAAGATGTAGTCATGTTGGGGAGATACACAAAACTTTATAATAAACAAACATCTTTAAATTGTACTTTAAAGTTTTATACTTTTTAAATATTCTAGGGATCTGATCTTTGAAAATATCATTTAAAACTTGGTTTTGTGACAGTGGGCATAGATTTTTTTGTTGAAATTCTGAGAACAAAGACGTAAACAGAAAGTGACTTACATTTATCTAGATTTATATAAATTTATTTTGTATTGTAAAACTTGAGTGCCCCTCGACAGATGTAAGTACTTGTTAACATCGAAGACGCGATCAGAGCTTAATAACATTTAAAATAAAAAGATGCATTTGCAGCCGCTTGAGGTGAGCCCTTATAAGTCGTTTATATTATAAACTTACATTTTTACACAATGCGCTGCAGTCAGAACAAATCTATCGTTGATGAGGGAACTGCCGCAGTAAAACTTGTTGTGGTAAGACAGCCGTGCAACCCAAGGGAACTCATTCACCGTTGTCTCAACACCACCAACTATACGAGAAGCCTCGTTGCGCTCTCCACAACCTTTAAGAATAAGCCTTATTTTTTTGTAATTCACGTATTGTGTATAAAACGATTCATTTAAAATATTAGATTTTGAGTCTTAAGAGTGAAATACTGGAAAACAAGTCGAGCCTTAAGCTGCGAAGTCACTCTTGTTGAGTGTACTTTATAATCAGTTTTTTTTAACATTGAGGTGTTTAGTTTTTATTTTATCTAAGTATGTTATCCTGTTCCTCAAAGATGGCTGGCCAAAGTTGGAATTATGTTTTCATTTAAATATTCATGTCAGTTCTTCCCATTCTCATCATGTAAGGAACTGATAATTAATACTAGAGAAATCCAGGCGAATAAAAATGTGCTTTTATAGTTAACATTATTATCTGATGTATGTATATAATTCAATGTGTTCATGATAAATTTTAATAGCGATATGTATATTTTTATAGTAACTTGTGCGTGTATTCTTGGAAATTACCATTTTAATTGTTGTGAAACTGATGTAGTCACTTGAAGTACACTATAATAGGCATTTCACTCATATCGATTCGATTACTTTATAATGGTTTTTAAGCAATTTATGTTCATCCAACTGCATGCATTACTAATGATGATGTACCCGGACAACTTCTGAATAATTAACGCCTCGACATCGGGAAAAGCGTATTCAGCAGTTCACTTTACATCATTGCAACTTAGATAAAAAAATACAAGCCAGCCCCACTCAAACGAGAAACAAAAATAAAAGAATTTGATAGAATTTGTTAATACTAAAAAATCTACTTCGAAAAAGGAGATAGCTTATGTTTATCGTGAACCGTTTTAAATAATTATCTTTTTAATAAATTTGTAAACAGCTGAAGTTGCTCTAACTTCAATTTGAAGAAAAATTACACCTCTATTGTTGGAAAACCAAGAAATAAAAAATAAAGCTGTATTTTTTACAGTACAGTACCATTTATTAAGATCTAGACCGTGGTCTAGACAAAGAAAAGTAAGTATTACCTTCTTGTTAAAGATTATTACTTACGACAGTGGCATGTGCGTCTATGTTCGCCATCATTAGCAATTGTTTCTGGTTCAAATTCCGTATTCGACACCGTGGTAGTTTTTGTATCGTTTTCCGCATTTACCTGAGTTCAAATATATTTTTACTAACCATCTATCATAAACTAACGATATCAAAATACTACGTTTTAAATCATGTTAGATATACTCGTATACTTAAAGAACTTTTTACACAAATATTGCTTAAACCACCAAAAAATAAAAAAAATAAATGAGTATATTACTAGTACAAAAATTTATTTGGCCAGAATTTATATGAAAAATGTAGGTAACATTTCGTCAGAGCACGTTTTACTTGCGATGTTGACTGATAATATTCTAATAAGATCAATTTTTAACCGACTTAAAAATACAAAAGAGGAGGTTTTCAATTCGGCTATTTTTTTTTTGCATATTTGTTATGCGATATCTCCGTCAATGGTGGACTTATTATTTTTGTAACCGAATGGTTATACTCCTGAGGTAGTCCCATTACCACCAAATCAGGATCTGATGATGGGATCCTAGAGAAATCGAGGGCAACCCTCAAATTTTACAGCCCCATCAACGTGTTTTAGCTTGTTTCTCTATATTTAAAGTCGGACTCGAATATGGTAAGAAATTGTTTGTAACATTTCTTATATGTTATATATTTATCTTCTACATGGAGCTAACTCCACGACAAATTGATTGATGATTATTTTATCTAATTATTACATTATTATTATTATTATTTTTAAATTATGTTTAAAAACTTTATTAAAATTTCATAAAATAAAATCTAAAAGTACTAATATATCTTACCCCGCATTTTAAAGTGCACAAACATAATACAACCACTGTCACAATCTTCCACATAATTAAATTTGAAAATTATTTGTTGGTAAAATTCACATAGATGTACCAAACCAGGTTGAACGTGAGCCTACAGCCGGACACTGGGGATTGAATGGGGACGTTGCACTCAACGAACAGGCATCACAAACTTGAACCAGTACTATTATATTGTGCATATATAAACATACATCTTTTAGATACAAAGTTAAACCCTAGATCTTAATATGTTAATCGTACATTGCTGTAAGACTGAGAGTTCAATAACGATATGGATGTTAGAAAGGAGTAATGGACAGGTTTGAATGTAATATTTGCATTTGGAATCATTCATTTCAGATTCAAATGATATCGTTTCTCTATCCCTATAATGCATAGGTACATCTAAATATGTTTGTGTAGTAAAGTAATAAAATAATTTGAAATGGTCTAATATAATTAATCATTCCAAATATAGTCATTCAATAATAATCTTCTACCACATTGACACAACGCCATCTAGTCCCAAACTAAGCAGAGCTAGTACTATGGGTACTAGACAACTGATATAAATACATATATACTTTTTTTTGTAAATACATACATAATAATATTATACATAGAAACGCCCAGACCAAATCAAACATTAAAAGTTCATGCACACAAACGTTTGACTTGAGCGGGAATCGAACCCGCGACCTTTGGAATAGCAGTCCGTTACACAAACCACTCTCAATCGTCAATCTTCCTTAAGGTTAAAACAAAAATATCAGAATAAAGAATTTTTAGCTTACACTAAACTAAATTAATAATTTTAGGAAAAGATTAAATTAGTTTTCATAAAATAAAAGTCAGCATGACAATGTTTCATAAACGAAAGTGACATTCATTATTTTGCCAGTTTGTTTTAACTACAATAATGGTATAACTAAAAAATACATATTAGTCACATCTGCTTCACAACTAAAATAACAATAAGTGAAAAACGCTGTTCAATTCAATAAGCGTGAGTAATAATATTTCCTTACACTTATTTAAAAGGTGTAGGCTTTGCTATTAATATTATTTATTGTAAATTTAAGTATAAAGAAAACTATTTTTGTGGTCAATTTGTTTAGGAGAACGTTTAAAAGAAAACATGATTATGTTATGTCCACGCTTTCAATACATACAATATATTTCTGTCACAGAGTGGTTTGTGCTAAAAATTATATTATAAGCATGATTATTCTTCAATGTGGGATACGACAACGGCTATGCTCTAAATTTCATAAAAACCACGTATTAAATTAAAAAGTATTTGTAAGTTTTAAACTTTCTTAATTTTATTTCCTAAGAAAGAGTACAATATCCATAGACAAGTTACTCGTATTTGTCTCACACAATACTTGCAGTAAGTTTTAAAATTATGTTTCAGAATCTTTAAGACTCCGATACTTATTTATACTTCGCCACCATCGAATATTATATCTACGCTATTATTCATTATAACCAGCGGACTTCCGCTCGTGTTTCGGCAAGCTTACCGAAACGCCTAAAGGTATCTTTCTTTTTGGTCTATTCGACCCATTATTGATAGTAGACCGAATCGCCACTTAATTATTTTTAATGTGGCGATTTTAAATTAAAATATATTTTTCATTACGTGAAGTACAGTCGAATCTCTGACTGGGTTATTTTTAATTATTGAATATGTCTTTTATCGTTGTAGAAAAACTTAATTAAAATACCAACTAGTGATTATTATTTTATTGCTGCGTGTTTTTTTTTTATTTTTAACTTTGCTTGAAAACTGTAGATATTGGATGATGAGTTGATGTAGACATCATTATTAAATAAAATTTACTTTGATTAAAATGTAATGCAATTTAATTTCTCTAGTATTTGTACCCAACTGTACATAAATATTGTAACAGGACGAATCCACCTATGAAAATAAAAGCCTGGGCAGGATGAAAATACCAATCCTAAAGGCGCTCCGTTCCTTCTCGGTTTCGTTTAAGACATTTATAAAGATAGGTTTATTAGAGAAGTATTTACGAAGTACCATAAAAAATCTTAAGCCCTTAAATTCTTAACAAAATAAATGCAAAATTATGAGCAACTATCTCATAGGTTATATTATTTTATGCTTACGATTATTATTATTGAATACTATCACACTTTGTTAAGCTTATGTAAATAATCTGCCTCAATACATTGTAAATATAAATACATATTATTTGCTTTAATCTAAAGAAATTTATTAAATCAATATTGGCAGTAGCACCCTTCTTCTGTATTATCTTTAATCCAGTCCAAATATTTCGTAACTCTGGTGAACACTCCAGGATACCCTTTTCTAGCACATCCGTACCCCCAAGAGACTACACCTGAAAAAAAGCGGTCCAAAACTAAATCGCTCAGAAACAAACCAACTTTTAGCACCAATATTGGCAAACATATTTATGTAGATATGTCTGTACCTATTAAATCAAACATGTGCTCATCATTCTCGGCAATCAGCGGGCCTCCACTGTCTCCCTGAAATGTAAAACAAACTGCATTAAAATCTCATTTTTATGTCAAATTCTCATCAGATTTTATCGAGATATTGACGTCTTCTATATACTGTATCGAGTGCTATCTCAGAATCTAGCTGAAACACTTTAAAGCTTTCGTTCGATAAAGATCTCTAGCGAATTACAATCATGAGTGGATTTATATACATCATCTAAAATATACTTTAGAGCCTTATGTTATTTTTGTTTTGTATGAGTATGGCGACACTAAAAAAGGGTTCTTTACCCAACTTGGACTCTACACATGCACAGTGACCGTATACAAGTCACATTTTTTGTTATTGACACACAACTTCTAACTTTTTCGCTCGAACTTTTCCCCTATTCTATCCTTCTCTATCCTTATCTATTCTTTTATGTATCCCAGGCAAAATGTATACAAACATGATATGTATTGCAGCGTACGTCGTGGTACAATAAAGTGCAATGGCATGGGTGTCACGACAAGCTTTGCAAAAGTTAAATCAGTTCTTACTTTGAAAAAGTCAGTCAATATATATATATAAATGTGATGTTGGTTTGTGTACGCTTCAGAAACTCAGCTCAGCTTAAATTTTGACACCATAGACAACACGCTTCAAGGTTGCTCTTTCTCTACTATTTTCAACCACAATGTGCCACAGAAAGCGTGACAGGGTACAGTCTTTGCCGTAATATGTTTATTCATTTGATGTATTAACTTATAAAAATTTAGATCTACTAATGAAGATCATTATTATTTATAATAAATTAATAAATTATAACAATACTAACTGTGCAAGCATCCTTGTGCGCCGTTTCTGGAAACCCAGCGCACATCATGACTTCCGTGATTTTTGATGCGTTGTACTTCGTGTTACGGCATGCTTCGTTGCTCAAAACAGGTAACTCTGCTTCTAAGACTGTGCATGACCACTTACCGGTCTCGTTTGTAGCACCCCAACCTGCCACCAATGCCGTTGTACCCTTATAAAGATTATCTGAAATAGCGTTAAGAATATTATTATATTTTTCAAGTCTTCCCGAAAGAAAACGGTATGGGATTTTTCAAGAGGGTATTGGTCTTAAAAAATATGTTTTAAAGATGCGCTTTCAAGACTTCTGGCCAATTGCAAGCAGGCCAGGTGAGCCTTAAGCCTGTTTTTCACTGAGTTGAAAAAAAGAATGACAACTTTTATTTTGAAAAGTGGTAACTTAAAAGTATTCCATATTTCACAGTATTAGGGGCTACTACCAGTTTAATCCATAAAAAAATATTATCATTTGAACTACGAGCTAATAGCTATTCCCGGGTAAATGACACAACTGCTAAACTTAAAAGTTAGGGCAGACATCGGGCCGACATGCCACCGACAGGTGGTATCCGAGGGGATTTCCGCACGGAAAAAAAAAGGGCAGACATCGGGCTGAGCGGAACGGAGACGCGCTATTAACTATTAAATTGTACTAGAGCCGAGATAAAAATATAAAAGGTGCGATACAGGTATAAAGGTCATTTGGAAAAGAAGGTATAAAAAGATTAAAATCTTTAATAAAAATAAATGAAAACTTGATATTTAACGATTCAGTATTAAGCCATAAACGTGCCATTAACGACCAAAGGATCCTAAATTATATGCAATACAACATTGTTCAAGAAATAAAGACGGCCTTCGGAGATTTATTAAAGCATACCTTAAAGTGTTACTCGATTACTGCAGGTTTTATCAACGTTGCTCCGACGAAACCGACGCATGAATTTGTTGATTGGTACAAAATATATTCTTTTCTGTATTTGAACATAAATTGTGAATTCTTTTTCATATCGAAGAATAAACAGTTCCATTAGTTTATTCCATACTTCTATGCTTATATTATAAATGTAAAAGTTAGTTTGTTTCTTTGTTTGTTACGCTTTCGCGCTGATTTTTAAAACATTATCAGCGAGTAACATGGACTACTTTTACCACGATAAGCCACATATTGCGACCTTTTTACACGCTTTATTTTTTATGGTATAAGGGGGCAAACGAGCAGACGGGTCACCTGATGGTAAGCAACTTCCGCCGCCCATGGACACCTGCAACTCATAAGTTACAAGTGCGTTGCTGCCCTTCGAGTCCCTCCCGCTCGAGTCAGCGGGAGGGGGATTTGGGCTCCGGTAATCTCAGTCACTCAGTGAGAGGCAACGAAAGAATTGCTTAACACTTCTGTGAGGCCGTGGTATCACACGGTAAAAGTTGAGCTGAGTCGCGGGCAAAAGTTAGTAATACATAAAACTAGCTGCACAAGCTCACGTTTCAGCAATTTTACTCATTTTCCTGCTAAGTTTATCTTTCTTTAAGCAACATGTTATCTACTGTTAATTAAAATAAACATCAAATTCTTGTGACTGCGGTCAGTGAAATCTATAAAAAAATATATAGTTTTAAAAAACTAAAAAACACGCTATGTGTAGAAAACCAAATTAAAAACTATTTTGTTTTATCTCATAAAAAAATGTTTATGTTATGTGAGTTTACAAACTTTTATTTCGCGTTAACAATGTTAACATAAAACGATGTATATGTGTATATTATTAGAACTATAAATTAAATTTAAAATATGAGAAACAAGTTACTAATCAAACAAGAAATAAAACGGCGTAAGGGGTCTATGGACTCCTGGCCGGAATGAAGTTTCTTTCGATTTTTGGTAGACTTTTCTGTAGATCTTTTAAGATATGCAATACTGTACATTATTTTAAGTCTATTTCGTGAGGTTTAGCCAGCGTTTGCAATTTAAGCGCGCATGTTTTTACGACAAATCTTATAAATTCTTCAATTTTCTCCACTATAATATGCATGTATTATAATATACATATAAACCTTCCTCTTGGATCACTCTCTCTATTAGTGAAAACGGAATAAAAATCCCAGCAAGAAGTGTGCAAAAAGTCTTGTTACGCAGTTTTCGGTCTTGCTCCCATCTGCTTCAAACTTCGTTCCAAAAATCACTACCCAGACTGATCGTACACCATGCCACGCCAAGTTTTTTTATGTAGTTATCCATACCCCATAACCCCTAATTCCCATCCGAAATGGGTTAAATGAAGAAATTCACAGGCGTACATAAAAATCTTAAATTCTTCGAGAATCCTTCTCGATATAGACTAACCATCTACTTACTACTTGAATGGTGCACGAATCAGACCCGCACTTATCCGGTATTAATTATATAGATATGGGTATATAGGTAGTTTCTATTGCAGCCCTTTCCCTTCTTTCAACTCTCATGAAGCTTTAAAGACTCCTAGAGCAAGAGAACACTACACCTGTAGTGCATTATGTAGTTTCAAAGTGCTTTAAGAAACCGGCGGCTCATATTCAAATATAACAATATATATAATATTCGAATATATTTTCACCCGTGGGAGAGCCATGCTTCGGCACGAATGGGCCGGCGCGACTGGAGTGATACCACGGCCTCGCAGAAAACCGGTGTTAAGCAATTCTTTCGTTGCCTTTCACTGAGTGAGTTAGGTTAGGTTAGACCGATCCTCCCGCTGACTCGAGCGGGAGGGACTCCAAGGGCAGCAACGCATTGTGATTTTTGAGTTGCAGGTGTCCATGGGCGGCGGTAGTAGCTTACCATAAAGTGACCCGTTTGCCTTCCCTTCATGACTTGATGTACAATTATACTAACCTTTGTTGGTAGGCAGACACACAGGGCGTACCGTATATGAGTACTCAACGGGACTGCTAAGCTTCAACAATGCTATATCGTTGCTCAGGTCAGTCAGTGTGAAGTTGTGTGCTATCACCTTCACAACAGCGCGAGACATAGCCCTTTGAGACTGATCGCAGCGGTTGTGCTCCCCAAACGTCACACGGAATAAAAACCACATGAATCTAGAATAAAATCAATCCGACTTTATACAGCATAGTCATTTTTACAAGATGATAAACTACTATAGTTTCTATTGATTAATATTCTATAGAAAACTGAACCCCACTGTATAAAATCCAAGATTTTTTACAATGATTATTTACATGTATTTCAGATAAGTACTGGCAGTATAATAAATAAATTTCGTCACGATATCAATTTTCAATATTTCGGAAGGTAGCAAACTCGAATACCTCTACTTTCATTTAGTTTCTATAGGACCAGAGGACCAAGTGCGAGTTTATATCACATCAACTCGATCTTCACGGTGACCGCGTTTGGCGCCACGATTGGCCCGCACTGAAATCTCCACCAATCGCAACGCTAAACGCGCTCGCCGTCGAGAGCTCGTCGATGTGAAATAAACTTGAACTCAGCCCTCCGATGAAACTTGATATGTGAATGCACCTATCGCACGTATACTCGTACGGAATGCGAACGTTTCAAGACCATGACGGTGTTACTGGGTCTCAAAAGAAATGCTTTATAATCTAAGAATAAAGGTTTGTTTTCCTGATACGAAAGGGAACAGGTATCAATTACTCACCCTTTCATACAATGAGCTGCAGTAACAACGTATCTATCATTGATAAGAGAGCCGGCACAACCAAATGACTTTTGCAAGATAACTCTCGCGAGCCACGGAAAAGCGTTGACGCTGGTATCTGTGCCTCCAACCACTCGGCCTTCTTCGTTGCGTTCCCCACACGCTATTAAAAAAGTTAAAACTCAATATCATCAATCATCCAGCAGTGGACTATTATAGCCTGTTAGGCTATAATAGTCCACTGCTGGATATAGGCCTTAGAAAGGAGGTTTTGGAAAAGACTCTATATATTTGATGCTTATTGATCAAGACCTGACATTAGTACTAATTTTTAGAATTCGTACATAAATTAAAAAGTCTAATAGTGTGGAAGCTGGAAACACAATAAGATAGGCCAGGAGTACCTGCGCTTGGTCAAGTTATAAATCCACTTTGCAACGGTCATGAACTGGCCATCAACTTTCCTAGAAAGTTGGTTTTTCCTATCTCTTATTTTTTTTAAGATGATGGTTTTCTCTTAGGTATTATGACATTGTGATCAATTAAACTTGCAAACAAAACTTCAAAATGTGCTTACCGCAATCCTGACATGGCCGCAACTCTCTTTTTGAAGGCAGTGGGAATGGATCTTGGGATAATACTATTTGTTCCTGTTCACATTGAAAAATAGAATGCTGATTAAGAATGATAGCTGTTCAGTGTACTAAGAAATTCAATTTTGAAGCAAAGAGGTTGCACATCTACTTGGATAAATCGGCGAGTGTCATTATTGAATGGTAGGTTCAATAGGCAAAAAAAAACGAAGCAAACCTTGCAAGAGAGGTGTACAGATTTACTTCGTAAGCATAATATGTAAGTCTACCAACTTACATATTATGCTTACGAATGGTGAAATAAAAAGTAGGTTCTTATTCAGTACAAAATAAAAACAGTTCAGACTATAACTATTATAGCTGGATATCCAGATATCCGGTTCGATCTACCAGCCGGGCGTTGTCTTTAAAAAAGAAAAAAAAAAGAAATGGAGATATATCCTAATATATATAATAATGTGTCTAGTTCTCTTTTTTTTTAAATTAAACCCCCGCACTACAAACATTTTCTGTGTCGTGGGGGAGTTTACAAACAATAATGAAACGGACATAAACAAAACCCAGACTCAGAACAACAATTTGTGTATTATACAAAGTGTATTCCTATATGACGATTGAACCCACAACACTCAGCACAGTAAAAAGCGGCAGGGTGACCGCTCAAACCACTACGCCATCCGTTCAGTCAGCTAGTTATTGGGGCTAGTTAATCTAAACATTTTATTTGTTTTTAAGTCTTAACCAGATTACCATTATGTAGTGGATCTTTAATTACATGAGGTTACTATCCACAAGACTGTTTACAAGAGTCGTGTCAGTAAGTTAGTAGTTAGGTTAATTGGGTTATTCAAATTAAGGTTATGGACAGATTTGGCATGTAATAATAAACGCGATTTTACGATAAATAGGAAAATAAATTTATTTAGCAGAGCACAATCGATCAAATCTATATTGCCCAGTTTTGTGTTCATTAATGTACGATTAAGATTAAGAATACAGAGTGTCACCACCCCTATTCATCCCGTGGGTGTCGTAAGAGGCGACTAAGGAAGAAAACTACGCAGGACAACAACACTGCAGAGAGAAGTAAAACTTGAAACAAACCCTATACCAACCCGTCTGGCCAGCGTGGTATAGTAGGTCAAAACCTCCTTTCTAAGGGGAGGCCTATGTCCAGCAGTGGACTATTAAAGGCTGTTGATGATGATGATGATGATGAAGAAGCACAATTCAATTTTCTCATGGTTTAAAAGGCTTCCTTTCTTCAAAGACTTTTAAAGAAGAAAAATTCTTACAGTTACGGAAGAAGCTCGGTTATCTTTTTATTTTACTTGCAAAAAGTTATGTGTGACTTTTTGTTGTTCATAATATAAATAGTATCGCCATAGCCATTTATAATCTGCAACTGAAGTCAAAAGTGCGTTTAAGCCTTGATGCAGTTTCTTGGAGGCTTAGAGATCGTATCTACCTTAAAATACGTAGTCTGGACTGTTATTTTCTGGCGAAATACTGAGATGAGTCATTCGGATTTAATGTTATAATATTAGATACAGTTTATATGTCCTAAAAGTAAATAAAATAACCCTTTAGCTCTATACAGATACCATATAGATCTTGATCTATATCTTCTAGATCTAGATCTTGATCTATATGGTATCTGTATCTCAATAAAAAAATATTTTGACCATTCATGTCCGTTGAATTATTATATGATAACAAAAAAAGATCAAGCTTTCTTTCTTTTTAGGATTCCGTAAATCCGAATAAAAAACACAGGCAACTAATTCCCATAAGTTCCACGTTAAATTATAACCTAAAGTGTAATCTTGTGACCAATAAAGTTCAAAATTTGTTTATTATACGATTATTGTTCATCTGTCCATAGATGACCAATGTAAATAAATAAACTTTTCAAAAGAAAAGCTTGTTGTGAGGATTTCAAATGTATGAATAATTAATGAATAACATGAATATTCAAAGATTCGTAGTCTATAGTTAATGATAAAAATCTTTGAAACTACTGAGACTAAAATAGAAAAGAATTATTTACATATTACAGAAAGCTTGAACAATCGGTAAAGATGGAAATACTGTAATGCAATAAGAAACATGAGATGATCTCTCAATAAAATCCCTGGCTGAAACGGCCTGTACTTTTACAACAACTCATGGTAACTAAATAATTGTTTTGTATTACCAGTGAACTCATAAGTAATAAAAAATTTATTTATTTGAAAAAGACGTTTAAAGTAATATGCGAAGAAAAGTATCCTTCTGTATGTTTTCTTTATCATTAATCGCTATGTCTAGTGTCCGTAAAAACACTTATAAAATAGATACACGGATAATAAATAAATTATGTGTTCACACAAAACAGATGAAAGTTATGAAAGTCTAACAACTTACCATCAAGTTATGAAAGTCCGTTACCGTACATGTGCGTGGGAGGTACCTACTACCGTTTAAATTTTGGAGTAAAAAAATGTCGTCCATTAAGTACTGTTAGACCACCTACCTTGCTTAGAGCCTGCGGTGTGCTGCTGACTAACGCACATTGAAAACAAAATAACACAAGCCACAACATATTCAAACTATTTTTTTTTCAAACACAACACAACGCTCTTTTATTAAAATTTGAAGGTTTATTTAAAACACTCTCTAGAAAGTTGCATGTGTTTAAGGTTCAATGTTTTTGATACACTAAGTCATGTCTTCGATCTCAACGCACTTTATGGGTACAGAGACTTTAAAATGTTGCACCCCGGACAGAGCCACTATTTTAAAAATAATGTTCACTGAAGAAGTATTTCTAATGTTGTTTGGTGTTGTCCGTTATATTCAACAATCAATATCGAAGTAGCCACTTTTCTATAGAAATGGTATGCTAGATTATGTTGATTTCTTAATTTTTAATTAGAAGGTGCGGCATTTTAGCGTTTCGAGGGCTTCGCGAATGAGCGTTTTATTTGGCAATGACCTCCGCGGTCATTGACACCTTCTTACTTCTCCCGCTATGAACGCGATAATTTTGAACCTTATGAAGATGTAAGTAAATGCATGGTTGCCTGCATTTTATGAGACGATGAGATGTAATACAGACTAATAAATATGTTGTTGCGCTCCCTTCGTATTCGTATCGTATCGTATGATTGCGTCCGATTAGACGCGATTTTAAAAGAGTGCCGAACCTTTAATGATAGCGTTGAAATGAAACGTGTTCTTTAAATAAATTATAATACCTGATAGGTTGGTTTTGCAATATGTTACAAAGTTGTGAGGTCTACGAACTGTCTTTTTAAAAGTGCTTCCCCCGTACATTACACATCAACAACAAACATATGACTTACCTAGTAAAAATCTAGTAATTAGTTCATAATTAATGTAATAAAGTGGGCAAGGCAGACCAGATTACCGGATTACCATTGGGTAAAAAGTGTCATCAATATAGTGGACAAAGGATATAAGTACTATACTTTTTGTTGAAAAATTTCGTTTGCCAGCTGTGGTCTTCATCATCACTCATATTTAAAAAAATAGTGCTTTTCGACAGCAAATACATAAGTTACTTTAAAAAGAATAACCAATATAGATGTGTATATTCTTATTTAAGAATTCCGTTAATTTCTCTGGGATATCATCGTCAAGTTCTAACCCGTAGATGGGTCTCCTGATGTTAAGTGACTGCCGCCCCCATAGACACCTCCACCTCAATTTCATTGACGCATACCCTCCGAAGAATGGGGAGGTGAGTTTGGGCTCTTTTAACCTCACTCACTCAATGACAAGGAACTGCTTAACACCGGTTTTCTGTGAGGAAGTGGTATCAATATCACTCTTGTATTTCCTGCTCCTCCAATATTCTTCTCCCCGCAACGAAATTGATTAATTTAGGAGGGGGGGGGTTCCAAAACAGTATATTTTTTTCCTGTGTTTCATTCAGTGTGTTCGTGAGCCACTGGATCCTGGTTACAGGTTACAGTGCTGGGCGTGTGGGAGACATTAGTCCCATTATCACTCATGTCGAGCTGGCGCATTTGTTCCAAGAGCCATACGCTCTCTCACAATGATGACGGTATTTTGTTAATGTCATTCAGATTTAGTAGCTCTCTCTAAACCAACTACGACTTTTACATATGAGACGTAGAAGCTACTGAACGTTGGTAAAATCTAATCCATACTTATATTATAAATGTAAAAGTGAGTTTATTTGCTTGACCTGTGTCCTTTCACGCCTAAACCTATTTTAAAACTTCTTTTACCAATGGAAAGCTGCATTATAATAGAGTAACAAAGGCTACCTTTTATCGCGATAACCCATTAATAATATATACATGTACATATGGACATATTTAGAGGAACGCATTTTTTTTGTTAGATTACCAAAAAAGCTTTGTTTATGTTTATTATGCGTTATTAAAGAAGACTTAAGTTAAATTAACCTTTTTAAATAGAGAAGCTTAAAATTCAATAAAAAAAAACTAATTACTGACAGTTATTTCTTACTAGCTTTTGCCTACACTGCGAATACTGCCCCACCGTTTGGAGACCCCATTATTCTACTCATATTTTGAGATTAGAAAGAATTCAGAAGTTTTTCATGTAGCATTTGGCACTCACTAAAAAGTAAGAAGAAAAACTGTCATTCTTCAAGGTACCGACGCTTGAAAAGAGAAGAACACTTTTAGATCAGAATTTCTTTTACAAGTTATTGCACAGCCATTTGGACTGCTCAGTGCTGCTCGAAAGGGTGAAGTTTAACGCTCCCAAGCGTCTTCCGATACGAAAAAATTATACTGAACTTATAAACAAACAACATAATTGTGAATATAATAATTATTATCATTGTAACTGAACTATTTAATTACTTAATATTATGTAATTTTAGAGACGATGTTGTTGTGCATGTTGTATTCACCTTTTTTTTTTTTTTTTGTGCGGAAATCCCCTCGGATACCACCGGTGGCATGTCGGACTCGAACCGACTAAAACCGCACGCCGTCTCGGGTACTAATAGCCGGGGAACCAGGTATACCCTAGAAAGGAAGTCCCTGGTGCCCCGACATACTTCGGGCCATCTACAACAACAGGTAGACGACCCCCCCCCCCCCCCCCGTTATGTTGTATTCACCTGTTATTAATTATGCAATTAGTTTTAAGCGAATAATTTGTGTGTCTCTTGTAATGAACTATTGTATATAACTGTTAGTGAATTAAATTAATAAATACACCTCCGCCCACGTATATGTCGGTTATCGCGGTAAAATGTAGCCTATGTTACTTGCTGATAATGTAACTATCCACTCGTGAAAGAATTTTTAAATTTGGTTTAATGGTTTAGGCGTGAAAGCATAACAAACTGACAAACAAACAAACTCAGAGCGTCATCCATCCACAGCCCTTACTAGTCCACTGCTGGACATAGGCCTCTCCTTAGAAAGGAGGTTTTGGCCTACTATACCACGCTGGCCAGATGGGTCGGTATAGGGTTTGTTTCAAGTTTTCCTTCTCTTTGTAGTGCTAATATCCTGCGTAGTTTGCTCCCTTAGTCGGTTCTTACAACACCCACGGGATGATGATGATGAGCGTAATTTACATTTAATTTCGATGATTTATAACAAATGGTGTTTTTTTTCAATTGATGATGAATAAGTAAGTACATTAATTATATTATCAAAACTGGGTTTCATGTTACTTTAAAACCTCAAGCAAAAAATCAAGGGTGGAAGGAAAAATTCTTACTTAACATGTTCGGGATGCGACAGATGAGAAGAATTTAATAAAAGAACTTTGTATTTGCACGTTCAGAGCCGATTTAAGTGTTAAACTAGTAATGTATTCCTATTTTAAAAACATAGTTTTAGGTTATAATTACTAACCTGTGGATCTATGCAGCCTGAAAGCAGCATAGTTGGTACTTCTGGATTACAGAATGGATTTAAGTGAAATTTCTCTTACGACTATCCTATTTATATTTATACCTACTTAAACAGTTTAAAATTAGTGGCGTAGCACTGATTTCCTTTTAATTAATAAAGTTATTACCCCATAGTTTTAATCCACTGTACCTGCTGCTCTTATGACTAGATGTATGGGTTTAAACTGTTGCCTTTTCTTTCTAACCATATACCGTTCATATAGTTGATAAGACGGGTCTGCTAAGTTTTGTGCAGAAATGTTTTTTTTTACACCAAATGTAAAACCAATATTCACAGCTACCTGTAAATGTTTAGAATATTGCAGGGGGCAATTTTCTGGTCTGGTTCTGCTTTAAGTCTACTACGATACGATACGGGTAAACTTCCATTGCTTACGCGGAGCGACTGCCATCAGACCTTCACAACCCAAGTACTAAACGATATCGAAGTTGTGTAGAAAGACTGTTATCGGGCTTTTTAGGGTTCCAACTGCCCGTAATGATGTGCGTACGGCAACTGGGACGGCGCGGCGTCGGGGTAGGAGTCTCAATGTGTTTCTCGCTACCGGTCGTAATTCGCTCCATGGCCGGTAGCGACAGTGTTTTTACCGCTTTCGCAACCTTCTGCGAGGAGGTAATCTCGCAGAAGGAGGCGGCGGAAAAGGCCCGGGAGGACGACCTCCAATCGGACCCGATCCGCCGCCGGCGAACCGGGCGGAGGAGGCACGCTCACCTGCGCCTCATGCCGCCTTGAGTGTGGCCGCGGGTGGACGGGATGGGTTCTCCCCTCCACCCGCATTAGTTTGGCCAGCCGCGAGGGGACGGCATCCGCGTGTGCCGGCATCCGCGTGTGCCGGACGTCGTCGAATTTCTTAATAACATCATACAATTAAATTTTATTTAATAATTGTGCACAAAAAATGCTGAGACTACAATACAGTAGGTATGCAATAAAACATGTAGTTGATCGTGTTTGAGGTACTTTATTGGTTTAAAATTCTTATAAAATATTTTACAAACTACATCTTATCTTATCTTACTAACTCTATACCCCTAGCATGACTTTTATAGTTCACGTCTAAATGACTATCGTCAACTTTCCAAACAAGTTCAACAGAGTTCATAGTGAAAACAGTAATTGACTATTTAATTTTAACCGTACACTCTAAGAATAATATTATACTAAGGGTATTGTATTTTATGGCAAATTAAACACGTATTGTATAAAATAAACCAAAGGCTTACAGTACAATTAGTTACAATTAATGTTTTCTTAATCTGAATTAAATAAATTGCAATAAATAGTCTTCTTAAAATTTAATATATTTTTTAATAAATACAGTCATAAGTCATAATTTCATCCAAATATTTGGTTATAAATAACTTAAGTATAAAAAATCTTCACCATTTTAAAATAAAATTAACGTATCTTAAAATAAACAGGACTACAACGCCATCTTTCATTAATATTAAAACACATTTTCACATAGCTTAGTTTAAGGCTACATAGGTAGCGTTAAAAGTATATTAATATTAAACAATGAGAAATAAATGCTAATAGGCAATGTTAATAGAGTACGAATACTAACTACTAATCAGTACAGTAGCATCCGTCTTGAGTATTTTCACGAATCCACTCCAAATATTTGCTGACTCTGGTATATACGCCTGGATAACCGGCCCTTGCACAACCATTACCCCAAGACACAACACCTGCAAATTGAATATTTATTTAGAAGCGTTTAGAGTTTTATTTAACCACAAAAATTTAATAACTCTAATACTGTGGATTACAGAGAAACAAGCCTGGTCTCCTTTTATTCCTCATCGAATTCTCTAAAAATCATACGCATCCTGTCTCGATCTCCGATGCGTTGTTCTCGAGATATTAAATAAAAAGGCGCAATGCAAGTAGACGGATTACTTTAGAGAGATAGGACTAACGCTCTTTCGTAATGTACATACATTTTATCTCGTGAAATCTCTCTCGCCACATCGTTCCATAAGGAACGTTCCAAAAAAAACTTTGGTTTTTAAAGCAGGTATGAAAGTAGAATTCCACATAGCCCCGATTCCTTCTGCATAAGTATTTAAGAAATTTAACTTTGATGTTGCCATTGTTTTGAGGCTCTCGACGAATAAGTGTTAGAACGGACTATATCTGTTGCTAACCTGCTAACAATCTTATAAATACCTTTTTTGGGGGGACGGGTGGAAAATCAGATACAGGAAGGAGCCAGGAGTATGTGTTGTTTCCACTAAAAACCACTCCGACGACGGGTCTTACGCACCCTACTCTAGGGAGGACCCGGGCCATGTGATTTCAGGTCTCCCCCAGATCGACACCACACCAAACTAGGCCCTAACCCAGGGGAAGGCAATACTTCCCCCTGCCTATCAGCCTATCTCTAAACATTACGGCCCGATCACATTCTTTGGTGTGATCAGGCCGCCATCATATTCCCTACCGCAGCAAAACAAACAACTGACTGCACGGTTCTCGTAGTGGTTTAAGCGGTCACGTCGCCGCTTTCTACTGCGCTGGGTGTTGTGGGTTTGATCCTCACATTGGAAAACACTTTGTGTGATCCCCCGCGAGACAGGATTTATTTCTAATGCCACCAGAGGACCCCACTCTCTGGCGGCCCGCGGTCCCGTCGGCGGCGGCGGTCTTCTTCGCTCGGGATCGACCCTCTCCCGATCCCGTTCAACGCTCTCTTTCTGAACTATTACAGCCCTGATCATTCGCCAGCATGGCAGTAATGATTGCTGGCGGGAACAGGTCTAGTCCGATTTGGTCGACCAGGACTTCGCGTTGAGACTGAAGCATGCAGTGCCCATGCGAGGCAGTCTTCTACCGTGTGCTAGGCGAAGACCCAGAAGCGCAGAGCTGGTGCTGTCTTCTCTCAGCCAATCCGATTTAGGTACTAAGGTCGTTTCTAACTATTACGAAATAATAATTTTTAACCATCCATGTGGTGACGGATTAAGAATACAGAGTGTCACCACCCCTATTCTTACCTTGAATGTCGTAAGAGCCGACTAACGGGAGCAAACTATGGAGGACATTAGCACTGCAAAAAGTACCCACCCGTCTGGTCCAAAACCTATATGTCCAGCAGTGATCTATTAAAGGCTGTTGATGTGTGATGTGATGATGAATTTAAACCGTCAAAACCGTGTGTCACAGTGGAATAGTGTTAGGAATATGTATGTGTATACATTACCAATGAGCTCATAGCGTTTGTCGTGCTTTCTCTCGGCAATGAGAGGACCGCCACTGTCTCCCTGGAACACAATGTTATTCAGATCAGAAATTAAGAAAATTTACCACGCTTTACTGAATCTTGTTAGATTTGACAAGTCCGATGGTCTAATAATACTAATTGATAAGCCAGAGGTCTAGGGTCCAATTACCACTCAGGACTGTTATTTTGTTTTGAACACTTTGATCAAGTTTATTTCATCGAAGGATGAGCACGATCATTTGTTCGGTGTCTAAGTGTACTTTATCTATAATATTTATGTATTTCGAAATATATAAGTTCGTTAAGTATTGTATTAGTACCTGACAAGAATCCTTTCCTCCGGTTTTGGGATATCCAGCACACATCATATTATCTGTTATCATAGAAGGGGTGTATTTAGTATTTCTACACTCTTGATTGCTGATGACGGGCACTTCGACTTCTTGTAGAGTACAGGACACTTTACCCTCTTCTGTCAGGGTTCCCCAGCCTGCGGCTACCGCTTTGACATCCACGTAAAGGTGTTCTGTAAACGAAAATTTAATAAAGGTTTAATACAGCCAACTATACCTATATTTTGTTTATGTCAATTTTCTTTCTTTAAAATATTTTTTGTAATATTATTTATATATATTTCGAAAGCCAAATGTGGTTTTGTCTTTCTATTAAGACAGCATCTTATTTATTTATAGCAAAAGTCATGTAAAGGCGATCATCCCCATAGACTGCACTGATGGCGTAGTGGCTTAAGCGGTCTTGCTCCGTGGCCTCTTATTGTTATTCTGAGTTAGGAGGTCTTTGTGTCCGTTTCATGTATGTTTTACAAACATACATGAAACGGACTTTACAGTCCCCCGCGACACAGAATATATTCGTAATAAGCGCCATTCGTGCAGTTAAGTTATTCAGACTTTTTTACTTCTTAATACAGTGTTATCTAACTTTCTTCGTAGTCTATAATCTTCAGGAATACATGATATATTTTTTAACGAAAAGAATGGTTATTCCGAAGGAATACTTACTATCGTTATCAGGCAAGCAAATCGGCTTAATGGTCTCAGAAATAGGCACCCTCTCGTTAAGGCGCAATAGTGCTATATCATTGTCAAAGTTACTGAGCGTGAACTTATTTGCGATGGCCCGAAGCACGAAGCGAGTCTCCGGCCTTGTGGTGGCGTTGCAACGATTGTGTTCACCAAAGGTTACCTTTATCACAAACCATATAAACCTAGAATATAAAAAAGAAGTAACTTATACACCAATATAGTCCTAATGTATGGTTTAGAGGGATTCATGAGCAGACGGATCACCACCACCTGACGGATTCAAGGGAGCAAACTTCGCAGGACAACAGCACTGCAAACAGAAAGAAAACTTGACACAAATCCTATACCAACCCGTTTGGCCAGCGTGGTATGGTAGGCCAAAACCTCCTTTGTAAGGAGAGACCTATGTCCAGCAGTGGACTATTAAAAGTAGTTGATGATGACGATGGATCACCTGAAGACTACCAAATGGGCATCTGCAACTCAACAGTCAAGTCATAAGTGCGTAGCGCCCTTTGAGTCTTTCCCCAAAAAAAAAAGTCGAAAAGAGAAGGGCGTATGCGCTCCATCATCTACTCGGTAAAAGCAACGAAAGAATTGCTTAGCACAGGTTTTCTGTGTCCAAATGTGCCATCTATTTTTGAGTGGTATCTAATATAAATATACCTAACGGTACTACTATTTATTCTGTGATATAAGTACTATCATTTTCCATTAGCAAACGTCGTTACCGAGACAATCACAACATCTGTTAATGGCGAATCAGCAACTTCCAGCGTGTTGTACAAAAAGCCTTTTAGTTTTCCTTTTTCAATAAAAAGCGATAGCGTTTTCACTTTTATTCAGAATGGAACATTAATTGTTGCATCTACTACTAGTAATAATAACAACAAATATTTCCTGGGGTTTTTAAATGACTAGCTACGCATGGCAATCTTTTTTACCATACCGCTAATCACCACAACCGAAAGTGAACAGCGCAGTACTCGTTGATCTAAAAATATATTTTCATTTTAGAAGTTACTCAAATAGCTTCAGATACCCTAAAGAAACTCCATGAGTTTAATCATCAATCACATCAAAAGGTATTTTTTACAATTTCCTACTTTCATACGTTTAACCGTTTGTATCGTTACACTCCAAAAAGGACTCAATGGCACTATCATTTTTTTCACAGATAGTAAACATGTAATACCTACTCAAGAAGTATTAATACTAAGAGTGAAAGTGTCGTCTTAAACGAATTGTATATAAACTGTTAAAAGAAATAAATAGTTAAACTTATTGTATCAAAATATTACCCATTTGAGATTTCGTTATGAACTTTTATAGTTAAAATTTAATCCGAAATCTCCTTAATAATAACAAAGATCGATATAGGATGATTCATCCAATTCCAAAATGACATTATCACAAGAAACTCAGAAAAATAAGTTAATCCAGTGCCTTTTGCGCAGTATTTTTAAAGTATTTAAATTTAGGTATCTGTTCTACTCCATGACAGGTCACTAGACTAGACATAAAACTGGACTTTTGAAATAATTTTATCTACTGTTCCACAAACTTTGACAAAAGAAATTATATCCAGCTCTTAAAACATCGTCTATGTGAAGTATTAAATATGTCAGCTCTGTTGTATAACTAATTAAGTCAAGTTTATGTCGACATTGAGCGAAAGTGACACTCAATGTTTTGGTGGGCCACGGTCATGACTACTATTATTGGTACCTCATTTACGCTTTCACCCAAGTACATTTGTCACTATGCTATTGTACAAACTGTACTGTTAAAACAATAAGAAGACATGCAAGTGGACTTTTAGACTCCATAATACATATTTACATACGTCGCAGAATTCGCTCCATACCTGTACAACATTTGCATTCAACCTAAGTGCCTAAAATGGTCATTTATCGAGGATAATGAACTCTAGTTTGGGACCTGCTCCTGGGCCGGTTTGAAGGTGAATGTACTTATCGACACTGATTGGAATTCACAATTTAGTGGTATGAATTTATTTTGGACTTGTTTGGCAATTTTTAAATTATCGGACCCGTATTTAGTAATTGACGATGTCATCCATATTATGATAAAACCAATAACTTTTAGTGATAATAAGTTTAAAGACCAATAACATTATATATCTACCAAATAAACATACGAGTCACAAAAGACTCCCTTTATTTGTTTACACGTGCAACCAAGGGACACACTAAAATATATCGCCGTATAATATTCGGCATTAATGGTCTTTTTCATCAACATTAATTTATCATTAACCTACTTCTGTATATGTCAATAGCTTTTGTATTCTATTGTAAAACAAAATTTTAACGTCATAATGTCATTTCTGTTAACCTTAATTATAGGTGACTTCTTGTTAGATCGATTTTACAAATAATACGAATGATTTTAGTTTTTTTTATGCTTTAGCTGTTTCGAAAGTTAACATCCTGCAAAGTGTAAATCAAATATAAGGTAATAAAAACTCTTCAAACAAGTACGGTTATAACCGTAATATTAATATTTATTTATTTCGGACATCATCATTATCTTCCTGCCCAATGCCCAATGTATTAAATTCTCCATTGCAAAGGTTTTCGGTTGCTTTAATTTATAGCCAGCTACATAACCGACCGTATATTACTCCAGGAATTTGATAATTTTCAGAGGGTGAAAAGAAAGTCAATTGGGTTAAAGAAAACTGATAGGTCGATAGAGCTAGATCAAATGACACAACAAGTTTCGAATGGGCAATAGAACTGACCCTGCAACAGCTCGAAAAGACTGGCATCGTGTAGCTAAATGTCCGTCGTGTGTAAAATTCCATCTTAAAAATTAGGAATAACCCTAAAAGTCCTAAAGACGGCAGAAAACTTTATGAGGTTTATGAGGAAAGAAGCTAATCTAAACACGATGGCAAACTGCCCTTTCTGCAACGTAACTGCATTTAAATTTCTTTCGGAAAACTACTAATTTTCGTGTACTCAAAAGCCCACAGAGCATATTTAACGTTATTTTTAAAAGGAAAGGTCGAGTCTATCAATAATGCTACCAGTACAACTCCTGTTTTGAAGTACTTATATAATTTATACTTCCACTAAAACTCTAGATGTTCATCAAATGTGCAACTACATGACTAAAGCATTTAAATGCGTTGATTTGAATTCTCATCTTATATTCTAATCAGCGATCAAAAATTAGCCGTTCAAGCATATGTTTATTTATGAAACTTTTTAAATCTCCCATTTAACTTAATATTAACTAGTGGTTTGTTACAGATTTTAGTCAACGATATCTCAAAGATTGTAATGTTGTGTATGCAAATACAATAAATAGCCAATTCAACTAAGAAGGAAAAGCCAACACGTGATCGTTTTTATCAAAAACTTCTTGAATACGCAGTAGATACAGTTGAGCAGATCTGCATAGGATAGCAGGATAGATCGCCACCTGACAAGTTAATGTCTTTTCCATTTTTCAATCAAGAGGGACATTGATACGCAAGCGCAATGCCTTACTTACGCCTCTTACTGTAACTTACGTCTACTTTCGTACTTACGTAATGTACATTCTTATGAAAATAGAAGAAATTTAGCAGGATTTTATGGCATTGCCACATTAGGGAGGTATAACGGCTGTACGTAGATACTGATATATATACTGATATATTATCAGGTAAAAATGGATTTTGCTACAGGAGCGAATTATGTGGCTTTCACAACTTTCTGTGTAAGGTTTAGGTTTTTTTACTTCCGGTGACAAAGAATATAAAGAATAAAAATTGGACACGACTTTATGAGTAGGAAACCAACTGCTAATCTAACAAAAACTAAGATTATAAGAGCTAAACCTAGGCAGGCAGGCCTTAGTTTTGGTAATCTAAACGTAACTCATCAATTTCTTAAGATTCGAGGTTTATCTGTATTCATTGCCATTGCCGGACTCTGTTGGCTGTACATCTTTGTACTCGTATTTATATTAATTGAGGATTATATTGTGACTTAGTATTGATCAAATAAAGGCACAACCATAGCAATAGTTTACTAGTAAACTGTTTTACTTAAACTACTTATACCAATTTTTATTCGATCTTAAAGAAAATACGACTTTTCGATCGAAAGGCCTAGTGTGAGCTTATTTCACATCAACTTGTTTAAGTTTTCACGAAATTTACAAAGATACAAATCTGAAATCTGTTTTCTCATTTAGAAACTTTTTAATGCATATGATCATAAAATTGTCTCACCCTTTAACACAATGTGCAGCTGTCAGTACATATCTGTCGTTAATAAGCATGCCTCCGCAATAGAACCGCTTGAAATACGACAGTCGAGCCATCCACGGAAACTCGTTGATACCGGTCTCTACACCCCCCACAATTCGTGACACCTCATTACGTTCACCACATTCTGGAAACAAACACATGGAAAAATATAAGAAGATACTGCTTTACTGAGAATTGATTAACACGTTAATTGATCCTTTACAATAAACCATTAACAATTTAATTAAATAGGCATGAGTCACCGCTTAGTTTAACAGAATAATAAATTCCTTCTTTTTAGATGGGCTGAAGTTAAATATGCTTGGTGAGATCCGGTTTCATTGATGTATTGTATGTGTACCCTGAGAGTGTACTCCAAATTTCATTAAACCGTATTATCACAATGCTAAAAACTATTAGCAAGTCTACGAAGACGAAACAGGTAAAGTAACTGGTAGTGACTATAATGAATTCCTTTGAAGTGATATTTATCCTTAGAACCAATCCAAATATGACCAAGAGATCAATAGGTAAAATTTTCTTGTGATTCAATCTAGTTTGAGGCGGCGGCGGTCCTGGCGCGATATCCACCCTTTGACATTCTAGCCGACATGGACGCGATGGTCTAGGACCAAGTTTGTTCTGTCAGTCGGAATGGTGAGGAGGCCGCGCCGGATCATAAACCCGGAATGCTACGGCAGAACGAGCATACGCAGGCTCTGCGGGCGTGGCAGGCACGGCTTGTAATCCAGGGCTGTGCCGTTCTGCCAAGCTTCGAAGCGTGGGTAGGGAGGACCTGTGACAGCTACCGATTGACTCAGATGCTTACCGAGCACGGTTGCTTCGGTGAGTATCTGAATCGAATTGGACGGGAGGTTGCGGCACAATGCCACCATTGCGGGTCCGACCGGGACTCCGCCCAGTACACGCTGGAGAACTGCCTTGCATGGGAGTCCGAACGTCGAGTCTTGGTCGGACAGATCGGACGAAACCTGTCACCGCCATTAATTGCTTCAATGGGGGCGAGTGGCGAGGGATGGGCAGCCGCGGTCTCCTTCTGTGAGGACGTTATGCTCCAAAAGGAGGCCGCAGAGCGGGATCGGGAAAGGGGCGGACCCGCTCGAAGTAGGCGGCAAAGGGGACGCGGCAGGGGTTGCTAAGTCTCCAATGTGACCGCTGTAAACGAGTCGAGACAGATGACACTCCGGTGCGGCCGGGGGGGTATCGTCTGAGGCGGGACGGTGTTGAGCCTTTTACTATGTAGAGCCGTGAGAGACGCGGTAGCATCCTGCCCCAGGGTGATTACTTTCACTCCGGGATGTGCCTCAGACATGGGGTACGGCAGGAAGGACTCCAGAAGTCGCCGATGCGTTCCTGGAGCTCCTCCCGACTGCCGAGGTAGGCCGCCGCAAGGTTTAGTGGGTAGATCGGTTCTCCGGGTGTCCCACCCACGCCCTGCGTTTCCCCAACGGAGGGTATGGTGCGAAAAGTATTCCTCGGTTAAAAAATAAATAAATAAAAGGTATACTTTACAGAATACTTTTACTAACTTTACCATCCATTACTTATTTTAAATTGGGGTCAACTCGAAAATAAATTATTTATATCGTATAACTAGCTGACCCGGCGAACTTTGTTCCGCCTAACAGTCAATAAAAGAGCAGATTTAGAAAAAAATCGACCAGTCAACCTCAATTTCAGTGTTTTGCGGTATTTTCAAAACAATCCATAGACAACATTACTTGAGCTATCAGTTGATGGTCTAGTCGTTCTTGAGTTATATATGGTGTAACTGACACGACTTTGTTTTATAAATATATAGAGATATTTTAGTCTAATGTTTTGTTTAACGTAACGTCTCTCATTTTTCTTATCTATTCAACCCTAATTATTAAACAGAAGTAAGTTTAATTACATTCTATAATCAGAATTTTGGTGAACAATGATTAAAGGATGCTTTGCGGAACCAAAAGCTCAACTAATGAAAGTGAGTTAAACAGTTAATAATCAGCAATCCTTGCAATCACTATTTGCAATTAACTATTCATGAAGTAAATGTATGTTAAATATAGTAATTTCCTAGGTTAATTATAATGTCAATGTGAAAGTCAGAATTAATTAGAGTACAGATCTAAGTTTATAGAGCATTGGTTAGTATGTATGTAAGTAAATATAATTGTCATTCATAGGCACATGTGATTTCTTTTTAAAGATTTGTTCATACACATGTTGTTATATCTACACAAGTGTCATTAACCGCGAGCCTATTTACCAATTTAATATTAAAAACTAAGATTAACTTCAATTATTTGGCAGTATAATGGCTTAGGAATTTGTTGATTTCTGTACCAATAGTCCAATTCAAACTACCAATACTCTGGATTAGTCTCCAGCTAAATTTGTAAAAAATATATTCGAAAACGTACCGTAGTTTTTAGATTCAAACAGAAAATCGCAGTCCCTTTGAGTCCTCTCCGAATGATCACAAATTCTTAAGCATTTGTACATCGATCGATTAGTATTTTCTAAACTGAGATTAGATAACCATGCGGTGACGGATTTAAGATAGCTCATTACAGCATCCACTCGTTGTCGACGGGTGTCCGCCGCGTTTTTAACCAGAAATCGATACGACAGACACGTTCGATTGGGAGCGGTGTGCGGCCGATGCATCGTCCCCATCATTACCGAGTGGACCACTCGCCGTCCATGTGTGCGCAACCTGCGGGCGAGGCGCTCCGGAGTTGATGTAGTGACCGATCACCCATAATACTCCATACAAAGAAAACTAACCGCTCGAGGCGAGGCAGTGCTGGTCGAATGTCGGGTGGCTCTAAAGAGCCATGAACTTAAGAATACGGAGCGTCACCACCCCTATTCATCCCGTGGGTGTCGTAAGAGCCGACTAAGAAAGCGAACTACGCAGGACAACAGCACTGCAAAGAGAAGGCAAACTTGAAACAAACACTATGCTAACTCCTCTCTAGGGACAGGCCTATGTCTAGCAGTGGACTATTAAATGCTGTTAGGACCCGTCCGCACAGCGAAATTTCACCGCAGAGCGAAATTTTATTGCAAAATTCTGTGACACATGGGAACTAAATAAGCTGTCTGCACTGGCGGAAAGAATTTCAAGCGATTTGATGCAAATTGCGAAGGCGAATTAAACCTAAAAATATCGGGCCCTTAATGTGATGTGATGTGTGATGTGAGAGTTATTATAGCTTATGTTAAATTTTCAAATATAACTATACCTAGTACCTAGAGAGAACTATACAGAAACACGCACCATTATAATAATATGTATACCAATATTTTTACACTAAGGAGAAACTGAACCAAGGACCCCGGCGTTTAATCAAATGTTCTACCTGGCGGTAGAGCCACGCTACAACGATAGTCATTGTTTATTTTAAATAAAAAATACTTTAAAAAATACAAATGCAAAGTACATAACATAATGTAAAAAGTTAAATATTAGCAGGACCATCTAAGCTATTTTCACGATTCTATTATAGCACCTGCTTAGCTTAGAATCACTCCAACGATAAATCCTTTTGTAATAAAATTCTAAGAAGCATCGTAATTAAAATGTAAAAAAACTAAATAACTAAACTGATAATTAAATGGTAACAAAGACGAAAAGTACTAACTGCAGCTACATGTTGTCTTCGGGTGGTGGGCCTCCAGCCACGGCGGTCGGTTACCAAAAAGACTGCCGAAGAAAATCTTCGTTGACACTCCAGGTGACTTCTGTGCTACATCACCCTATACAGAAGAACATAAATAAAAAATTAAGGTAAATTTCAAAAATTAAGTTTAAGATTATCTCTAATTTTAACTATTTTCTATTTTATTATTTTTTTTAAAGGTGGAAAATAGTGCTGTCGAAATGGTCATATCTTATGCTATCATATGATTGGCTCAGAAGAGCCTGCCTTAAATAAGGATTTTAACGATGCGGTAATTATTATCCTTGTTAAAACCTTCTATTAGAATCAGTGTTAAAAGTACTTCATTATCAACCATTTAACAAAGATCATCTTTAATATTTAGTTGACTTAGAAATGAAAGCTTTTAAAAATATTTATGAACTTTTTCTTTTAAATATACTTAATAATCTATAGTCAAAATCTCGACTAAAGTGAATAATAAAGTCCACTAAAACCAGTAACCCTGATATGACAACGGTATATTATCTGTTATAAATATTAAATTAATCTGTTTTGCTAAGAAATTCAATAGACAGCTTGATAAAACTAAAGGATATAGAATAAATTACTGAATTATTCAAAAGATAAGAAATTGTGATACCAACCTCAGAGCAAGTGAAAGTCAAAGTCACGATCACCAATATAAATAAACACTTCCACATTTTGAATCTGGTTTAAAAAAATAAACAAAAGTGTAAAAAAGTGACAATTCGAATATCGAACTCAGATTTTGGCGGTCGGCTAGCACATGGTCTGCTGTGGCGAAGTTGTCGCGCGCGTTCACAAACGGACACACACTGAGATGCGCTCAACTGTGTTCAAACAACGGACGTGTTTTGGATACGTCAGTCCATACCCCACTAGTCCAACAGCATCTTTAACTTACTTTGCATGATATAAAGCAAATTAGGCGTAATTGACAAATGTTATTATTTAACAGGGAATATTGAACAAGAACCAATGCAGACGGTAAGTAGTTTAATAAAGAACATAAATTAGTTAAAATTTTGTTGTTTAACAGTATTGCCCAAACATTCTCTTTTTGTTTTAGTTAGTCAATTAAGTTCTATGTTCGCTTTTACGTAGGCATATGGATCAATAAATTGTCGCTTAAGTTCTAACAGCGGGAAACACGTTTATTGCTCATAATTACGAGTATGTTCCATTTCCATACATATGTCATTCGAATGCGAATCTATTTACAAATGAAATTTCAGTTTTAAAATATGTGAGTCTGCGTAAATAAGACTGAATAAGTTAGAACTTCGGGCACGAAGTATCATCGGATATCCATTGCAAAAGCGAAAAAGACACGTTTCATTTAAAGTTGAAGTCTTATACTACATAATGAGCTTCAAAAATGCATCTTATTTTATTTGTTTGGAAAATATTTTAATGTAAAATACTTTTATTTTAACTTACTTTTTATCTTGACTAGGTATCGTGGAAGCAAAGGTATTTGTGTATTTTTGAATGATAGTTAAAAACCGATAGTGGTTTAAATCATTATCACCAAAGAATCTTTATACGTAACCATAATGTAACAATATTGTTTGTGGAGGAACGGGTGTCATGTCCCTCCAACACAAAGGGAGGATCTCCGACCAGGCGAGGTGATCATGCCTGGCGGGCCGCGGCCCAACGGTAGATGTTGGGAAGTGGTATATATGCTAACCGGCGCGGGAATTCTTTATATCGCGATACAGGACTAGCAATTCTTATTTTAGTAGTTACTCCGTAGTTCGATGTGTCTTCATTAGATGGCGCTGTAGTATGCTTCTGTTTCTTTGTATGTGGGAGTCACCACATGTTGTATAATCTACGCCTTATATCCAAAGTGCTATACAGTTAATTAAGTACGTGTAGAGATATTTCGGCACTGCCACATGACTTTTTCAAGAAACAAATACCTTAACAATTCAAATCTACATCAGTGCTTCATGAATATGGCACCTAGAACCGAAGGGTCACAAGTCCATCGCAGACTTTTGAGTCTTCCGCCCAAACGATTAAGGGAAGGGCTTTAGGGCTCCGATAACCTCACTTATGCGGTGAAAAGTAAAGAAAGAATTGCTTAAAACAGGTTTTCTGTGATGCCGTGGTATCGCCGATTTGTAAACCATGAACCTTCCACGATTATTTACAAATATACAAATATGTTCACCAGAAATCTGATTAACATAGTAAGGCTTTAACTAGTCTAGGATCGTTTGATTCTAGAAAAAAATTACGTACAAAAGCCGTGTGTGAGAAAAAAAATACTGTTAAATCATTACGTGGTAACATCTTCTGTCATGAAATTATGTGCGTATATTAATAGAGAGCGGTACTTTTTTTTTAAGCGGAAATTGTTGTTTTCTTAATACAAATTATAGGTAACGGATTACATTCTCTTTTTTTTGCGCTTAATTTAGAAAACGCAACTGTATGTTGTGACACAATAGCAAATACAGATAAATAGTACTAATAAAAAGAAAGCTGCGCAAAACTAATCGAACTATTTTATTACGACTTTAGAAAATTTTGGTACACACATATATGTACCTACATACACTCAAGCTTATATTCCTGAAGGTATAGGTCAAGGCCTATTAAATGCTTACATTTCACCACCTATAATTAGTTCTACTTACGTAGTAAGGGCAAACCTATAACCGTCAACCAGGCACTGTTGCAATTTGAGAAGATAATCAGGAGTATTTTATCCAACATATCAATTGAGAGTTCTCTAGGTGGGATGGCGATGGGATGGAAAAATGTATACCTTATACGGATCTACGCTTAAGCTACCCGTGTGGTGACGGATTAAGCATACGGAGTGTCACCACCTCCATTCATCGACTAAGAGAGCAAACTACACAGGATCACAGCACTACAAGGAGAAGTAAAACTTGATACCAACCCGTCTGGCCATCGTGGTATATTAGGCCAAAACCTCCTTTCTAAGGAGAGGCCTTTGTCCAGCAGAGAACTTTTAAAGGCTGTTAATGTGATGTGAAAAGTATCTATTATTGGCTTTTGTCAGAAAGTGCGAGCAGTCTAACCTAATAGTCGTAATAAAAGTTGCAAGCTCTTGAAACTAGGACATAAATAACGTATTAGTGGTTAATGTGCAAATTAATATTCTATACATAAGGCTTGTATAGCTAAGCAGACAATCTGAGAGTTGTAACGGGACTAATTCACTGTAATAAGAACCACTTTTTGTGAGAGCGAATGTGGCTGACCAACAGTTAAATAGGATACCTTACCGATGCAAAAAGTTAACGAAATTAAAATTAGTTTTCTTGAAAGATAAAGCATTTTTCTACGAATAATAAAATGCAATAATCTTAAAGTTGTTCAAAAGAAAATGTTATTAAAATTATACGTATCTTCGTCGATGATAAATCCATTTGTAATTTTGATTACTTTACAAATACTTGTTAAAATCAGTGTCAATTGTTAATGTGTAAACTCTCTAAGATTTTTTTATAACTGTAACAGCTGACATACCCAAGTTTGTCGGAGTCTTTTAAAAGGAATAAATTTTCCCTGTTTTTGCAACAATTTTATTGATGCTCGCCTCCCATTGGTGGTAGCGTGATGATATATAGCTTTTCTCAGTAATGGACTCTCTAACACTAAAATAATTTTTCAATTAGAACCAGCAGTTCCTAAGATTAGCGCGTAAAACAAAACAAACAAACTCTTCGTAACATTATTAGGTATAGTTTACATAACTATTAACAGGATTTTAAATAAACTAAAAAAATATATACATTATAATGCAATTAAAATAGTTACAACATTTACACATTTACAAGCATCAAAGAATCACGTTGAATAGCAATGCTAATTCTCTGTGCCAGAAAAAAGCCGGCCTTTTGATCACGAGAAGAGTCGATCAGTTGCTTAGCTAGTTGTATATACATAGCACGAGTTACTGTATTTGAAAAAGGAAATTACATGTAATTTTACATTCAATTTCTTTTTATATTAATAATGTAAACAAGAAGAACTAAATAAATGAATATGCAATTGTTACTTTAGAATAAAAGAACCTGCAATAAAAAATAGTCAATAAAATACGTAAATATCGTCCTTGCTTTCGAAATACAAACCAATTGTAGGAATTTACAGTAGGCTGTGTTTGTGGGTTAGGGAAACCATAACTATCCCTCTTGTACTTATACCTTCTTCTGCCACGAGTATTGGGTAAAAATGAAATACAATATTTGTTTAATTTAGCCAAATTGTTGTTTCAATTAATATTTAAATCCTACCTTAAAGAGTTTATACCTACAATTTTCTGATTATGACGGTAGTTACGATTAATATATTAGTAAACGATCGACTTTGATCAATAGGAGGCAAATGGACCGTAACAAGGTTTTGACGACGACCGGTCGCAAGGCGAAAGTGTCACTTTCCAACTCACCGGCGCCACAATGCTCGGCTGTCTTTTTGCACATTCACTTACACTGTGCACATCTAAAGAGGTTTAATTATGTTCGCACATGCAAATAGACGCGATGTAACAAAACGGTCACGTGATTTCGCTACGTTCAGGAATGTTAGGATGCATAACTGTAAAACAACATATTTCAACTATTAGAGTTGCACGCTGTTTATGCTAAATATGTTTCAATTTTTTTATCATCTCAAGGGAACACAAAAACAAATCGAGATATAAGAAGAAGTGCAATGTGTACCTACCGAGTATGTAAACATACAAACACACACAGTGACAAACTTTCGCCGTTATACGAGTAGTACTGGTGTAAAGTGAGTGTGATTACTTCGACTTATTACAGGTTGAATATACCATACCTATCGAAATAGCTCGATGTCAAAATCATTGTCAAATATATGTACTGTTAATTCGTTATCCTGTTGTTTGACATGGGTCACTACGAGCCAAACTAATGCAATCATAATAAGATATTCTTTAGGAAGAGATATTTATTTTATTGTTAGACTTCTTTAAAACCCAATTAGCCAAACCTCTGAGCGTTCACACATATTACCGGAACTAAGTCGATTTTAAAAATAAAGGAGGTCATGTAAAATTTCTTTCTCCACGATAATAATTATAACATCCTCCCCAGACCGCTATTTAGCTACATACATGCATTCTCTAAGATACCTAACTGGCGAACGCTATGCAGGTGTGTTTCTAATTTTCACTTCAGTTTTCCTCTACAAGTACCGGAACGTATCCTCCTGATTTAACTAGCTATCTATAAATCTACCTACACACCTAAATAACCACAGATATCTTTGTCACTTTTAAACCGAACTTACTGATAAGAACCAGAACTTGCCCGAAGTTCTGGTTCTTATCAGTAGGTTCTCCTTCAGGAAGTTCTTAAATGTTAGTCTAATACCGATATAATTATGATGGTAATAATCGTTTTATATGGATTAATTATTATAGAGATAACTCTGATAAACCGTATTGAAGTTACCGTCACTCCGAAACTTATTGTTTTTATTTTCTAAATTTATTCGAAGGCATTACAGGTTTAAGATCACCTTAAAAAAGCAGAATGCGGTTTTCCTTAATTTGCTTTTATCACTTTTTAGGATGTCGACCGCATAAATATCACGACTTAGCAATAAAACCTCGGACCCGACTTCTCATGTTGATGATAAAAATAAAACGAAAATATACCTTTAAAAAAATATATTTCAATGTATAAGAGCACCTCGATAACAAATTAAAAATAACATTACAATAAAACTTTAACATCATGAGTCATTACTTAATAAATAACTTAATACAATTTGAATAAGGTGGATAAGTTATTAACACTTACATCAAAATAGAAATAATTTACTACAGAACCATCGTGATAGTGATCACAGTTGTAGCCTAAAGAGCGTTACTAAAACTAAGTTAAACTAAACACAATAATTGTCATGTTTACAGTTGGGTTATGTTTAGTATCTAAAACTTCACGATTTTCTTTTAATTTTGCATGTCTTGTTGATGTATCTCCCTCAGGTTCAATGTCACGAAATATCTGGGGTATCTGGTAGATTACTTGAATGCTTTTGGAATATAATGGAAAGTGGATAATAATTATATTACCCACTGTCCATTATATTATAAAGTAAGTAATGACATTATTCGTAACAGAGCCGCTAACACGATTAATGTTATTTTATGCGTTACTTTTTTTTCAGACAAAATATACACTTTGTATATAAAGAATAAACAAGATTTAGGTATTTATTAAAACTAACAACAAGACGGGCATAATTCGTGGATGGGAAACCTTTATCATAAATACATATTGGTCTGTAATAAAAAGAAATGGAGAAATTAAAAAAAAATGGTTTAGACTGTCTTGTAATTATAATGAAAAAAAATAAAGTAGCTACAGAACTCGTAACTCGATAAAACATCTTATTAAACGAAATAACTAAAAAAGAATGTATTACAAAATTAAGAGTTAAAACTACACTACTACAATAACATTAATACTAGACGATTTATGTACATGATGATATAACTGAACGCTTGTGATTAAGAAACCAGGATTTTGTGTTTTTATTTTAGGTCGACGTCATTTGTTATAATCTATTTTAATTAAAAATGAAGTTGAGACAACAAAGACACCATTATTACATTATTAGAAACAATAAGTAAAAATTTGGAGGAGTTTTAAACTACTTAGTTAAAAAATACTTTAAAACGAGACTATGGAAACTTAGTACTTTTTTGCTTATGGGTTTTTTCATTTAATTAACTTTAACATATAAATTATTTATACATTTACATATACTTGTACATATACAACGTGTAGATATACAAATAACCTGTCAAGTGTAAAAAAAATCTTACAAAAAATTATACTATTGAATTTATTTCTTTAATTTCTCTCGTTACTTATCCATTGTTGAATCATATTACCTGAATAAGAAAATACATTAGCATTTTGCTTCACGCAAAACTTCAAGCTTAATAACCCCGGCCACTGAAATGTGAATTTGGAATTTGAGAGTAGTAATTAATTTATTAAAAATAATAATAAAATCAATAAATTAAAACCTATGTACAAGTAAATACAATGAACACTTAGGTAGTAGTAATAATCCCTTTCTTATTTCTAATGGTAATCTGCACCACCGGCCTGTCCGAAGATAGCGTATTTTAACTTATAGTAAATACAACGAAATTAATATATTAATTATTATTAATAACATTATTTATAGTTTGGCACACAACTAGATTTGTTCTTAAATATTTGCAATTTAAAAACGACATTCGCTGTTACCGTGACTGTCACTTGTTAGGAATTGTGATCAGTATTGCCAACCTAGTGGATTTGCCACTAAAACTGGTGATTTTGACCCTCCTCCCCCTGTTAGTAAATTTGCTTTTAGTGGCTAGGGGATTTTTTAGTGGTTTATTAATAATAGTCAGATTGTAGAGGGCTTAGGAAATGCTGTTGAAAGACGGAAGTGTGAGAACCTAGAATACCTCAAGAACGTTTGATAGGAGAGGAAGGAAAGGGATTTGATGGAAATGCTTAGGAAGAGAAGGATTATTAATTTTAAGCAATGGTGTGATGTAGGCTTTGTGTCAGAGAAAAGGTTTCGAAGTCGAGAAAGAAGTCAATAACATCGGATATAACTTCGATGACGTAATCGTTACGACAGACAGTCAGGATGATATTTCTGATGTCCCCAGAAGTCACAGGAGAAAATTCAAAGTTGAAAATATTGGGTCTGGGCAGACAAACGATGTAATTCAGGGTCCGACTCTATGTTTAATGATCCAGTTGAGTAGTAGACGAGAAATGAAGATTGATATCATTTAAACCAATGAAACTCGGTCCGTTGTTATCTACCAATTTCCTATTTGTTAAGGAACCGCCACATACTAGAAGTATTGCTAATTAAATATGCCCGAGAGGCCAAGGGAAAAATGCTTGCCGCATTGGAACATGATTCCCGCCATGTTACGGAGCGTGTGTGAGTCCGTGGAAATCCGCCGTCGCCTTCTAAGATCAAGTTATGCTTGCGAAGGGAACTCCGGCTCCTGAGTCCCCTGAATATGAAAGCCCAATACCTAAATGTTGTAAAACAAATCGGTACCAAAGAATCGTATTGATTTATACGATTCCAGATTTGGAACCGACGATGATGGTGGTGACAAAAACGATTAGTATCATTATTAAATTTTAATAAAGGAAACTCGTTATTAATATACTTATGGCTTCTTTTGTAATTACTAAAAAAATGTTTAGTGTAAAATTTCATGCTTATTAGAGTAGAGTCGATTTTTGTTAGTGGTTTTCTGGTGGATTTAGATGTGGAATCTGGTGGAGAGTTCATTTAATCGTT
The DNA here is from genome assembly GCA_902825455.1 of Arctia plantaginis. NCBI lineage: Eukaryota > Metazoa > Arthropoda > Insecta > Lepidoptera > Erebidae > Arctia > Arctia plantaginis. The sequence goes on from CADEBD010000348.1 coordinate 2,688,252, forward strand.
GGCAATACTAATTGTGATAGAAGTTGATGACAGTTCGGTTTCATTTATTTTAAACATGTTACTGGAAGACTTTACTCGCCATATGTAAATGAAAACATATAAAATAGATTAGCAAATGACCGATGGAAGGTCGTTTGTATATCTTCTTTGTTAATTTTTGTTACTTAGGATACACAGCGATATATCTTACCTACATTAACTCTTGTTACTTACGTTCTATTTACACCTTAGTATAAATAATAAATAATTAAGATATTAATAATGACGACTGCCAATACAGTGACAGATAAGTTGTCATACGTAATTGCACGAGTATTGTATGACTGTCAGAATAAAAAACAAATAAATCATGTCTTATTTGCAACCGACATATTGTTATGAATTAAAAAAAAATAGTGCTATATCGCACTATTTTTTTTTAAATTACTCCTACTAGCACAAAGTACTAACTCTACAATCAGGCTTGCTAGGTAATCTCTACTAAACCCTCCAATGAATAATCTGTTATATTTATTATAAAGATTAAAAGTTAAAAATTACTGTTTATTTCTGTAAATGGAAAAAACTATTTGATTAGTTGATAAATTGACTGCCCGCTTAGTCAGATTTCAAGAGGTTTTCAGTAATAGATGAGATGAGAAGCTTATCACAATGTTAAGAACACAAGAAATTAGACCACACAAAGTGCCTATTAAACCTGGTCTAAGATGATATAAAATCGACCTGCAGATGACATATGAACGTAGAAGACCTCGCATTGTAGGTATTGTTTTCTTTCATCTATTGATAATGGCCCTATTATCTTGATTTTTAATTTTAGTTAAAGTTTAATTATAACCAATGATTATATTAATCGCATGGGGTTACTTAGAAATTGGAATAATGAAGCTGGTCTCTAGAAATACAGGATGATAACATATCATTATTTAGTTTTGTAACTAATATAAAACTATACATTTTAAAATGTATTCTTACAACTAAATTATTTTATCTCAATCTAAACAGTTCTGTTCAAAACGTTTTATAATTATTTACTACAACGTATACGTGTGTGGATAATATAACTAAAAAACTAAGAGTATTATTTCAGATTTGGTCAGAGTCAAGTTAGGAGAAAGGTTTAGGTACCACATTTGAACATACTTCACTTGGCACTAATATAACCTCTATTATTGAAGTTCAGCCAACTACTTATGGAGTAAAATTACATAAAAAGGACCGACATTATTTAGCGATAAATAACTACATTTGATTAGCTTATTTGATATTTTATAATTACTATATACAAAAGTATGCTAAAAGGTTTTAACGTAATTTTATAATTCGGGGACGTTGAATATTACAATTTCCATTTTTAATAAAATTCTCTTCATGCTTCAGGGTTTTGATTAGTTACCACAAAGACAAGAGTCCCTCAGATTAGCTCTAAGCCATGGTAAGTATCGCGTAATCCTTGTATAAACACCGGGATATCCAGGCCGACCGCAACCTACACCCCATGACACGATTCCTGCAAAAAAAATGCTTTCCAAATTTAAAAAGCTCAATTTGATAGGTTTAAACTATAAGATACGTTTTAATATAATGACATCTGTCGATACAAAATATAACTGAAAAGTTGCCTATACTTCTCAATAGATGACACTCGCAGCAATGAAAATATTGTCAAATGTAATCTGTCATGAGCTTTTACTTTTTGAAACTTACAACAATAATAGATTTATAATTATTTTAACAGTCAACTCCTGGACATAGGCCTCTCCTAGAAAGGAAGATTACTACATTTATACCTCATATTATAAATTTATGCTCCCGTACGGATCATTTAAATTGTTTTTTTTTAATAATATTAACAACTTCATACATGTTATACCCGGCAATCCGATCCTAAATTAGGCAGGGCCTGTACTACCAGACTACTGATAAACATACTTATAATATATGTCATACATACATACATACATACATGTCATAGATAAATTACACGCAGAAACAGAACATGATGATAAGAACATCACACACTATTTGTCCTGGGTGGGAATCTAACCCGTCGTGGGTTAGTTTGCCACTCCTGCTCAGCCTGAACTAACCACTAGACCAACAGGCCCGTCATATTAAAAAGACTATTCATTGAGAAAGATTAGGCTTTGTAACATCGCGCCACTGTCATAAGAAGCGGAGCAGTGTAACTTCGGTAACCGTTGAAGTTCTTTTAAATTAAAAACTGTCTAGGAAAGATTTATTTCAGAGTTTTGTGACCTACCAACGATTTGAAATTTATCGCCCTGTTGTAAGAGTAATGGACCACCGCTGTCTCCCTGACAAGAATCTGTTGAAGCTCTGCCGGCACAAATCTGTAACAAAACAAACCAAACCAGGAATTTAAGTAAATGGGGCGAGCGCAGAAAAAAAAATCACTGTACAATCAACCAAGGAATCTTTTATAAACGTACAAACATTTTGTAAGGATTTAAGAGAAATGCGCAAACGAGAAACATGAAATTTGGAATAATTAAGGTTTCTATCAATATTCTTCTTTTCTTTTCTCTTTCGTCCATTATATATGTTGACCTGTCATGGTGTGGAACATTTGAACAATGACAGTTCACGTTACACTTGCGAAAAATTGCCTTTACCAAAAAAAATATGTAATGTATTTGTTTAAAGGAAGATAATGTAAGGCTATGAAATCATCCACGATGACTCTTAGCATTTTTATTATCTGCCTCCCTTTTTCCAATTTTATTTAGAAGAAAATACTTCTATTACCGCTAGCTTTCTTTCCTTTTTCATTTTTACATGTTTTCGTTTTAGCCCTATGCTGTCAAACTCGTCGACTATTGAGCATAAAATTATCTTTACCCATCACATATCAATACCTCTATATATCGAGACTCATCAACATTTCATCCACTCGGTAACACAATATGAATTTATTCCACTAAGCACTCTTTCTTCTCATAAGGCTCACCACTTTCTTGGGTCACATTCGTTGTTTCCTTATACGCCATACGACTTTCCAAGTCAATATACAAAATACATTTTGTAAAAAGGTGTATACTCGTAGATTATATTATATTCTAAAGCATTTTTTTTTATACACAAAGTTGTTTAATATTGTTTTACATAACATACAAACACATATAACATTACTTTTACTCACCATATTATTAGTAATACGTGAGGCTCTGTACTTCAATCCTCGACACTGATTGAGGGACAGGATCGGCACACGCACTTCCTGAACAATGGCAGGCAGTTGTCCACCCTCTGACGTGCGTCCCCAGCCAACCACGATACCTTCTTTACCAGCTGGTTCTATACCTAGGAAACAATATGAACTTAAGAATTATATTTTATAAGTTCAATCCTATAATGAAGTATATACTTACTACTTCGGAGTCAACTTTATTTATTTATTTATTTATTTATATCTTTATTGTTTACAGTTAGTACACGTACTTTAGAAGTAGACCTTGTAATATACTTAATTTTTATGCATTTTTGAGAACCATGTATTACCCTTATAGCAATGTATACATGTGTTACGTGTACCACTTGATATTTATTAAATTTTGATGAGAAAATGATGTCAAGTTTACTCACCAAACCAACCGTAAAGTATTTCAATTGGTAAGTATTTTGTATAAATAGGAAAAAACTAGCTTTAAATTTTTTGAAGTGATTTGGCCATGGGGCTCTCTCTGAGGTATCAATTCATTTTGGAAAAGGGGTCTCTTGCTCAAAATATTTAGGAATCCTAGTGCTACTCCAGAACCCTAAAAGACTCTACTGATATCAAGTTTCAAACAAATAAGAACCGTAATCTAAAATAATATTAGAACAATACTTACTGGAGCCCGGTAAACAAACAGGCTTAATGATTCTTGAAAAGTTGACCGGCTTACGGAGTTTGAGCAATGCTATATCGTTATTGTAAGAGTCGGGATCGAAGCTACGATGACGTACGATGGAAGTCACAGCACGCATAATTGCAGCACTCTCGGTGGTAATGGTTTGGTCGTGGTCGCCCAGGATTACACGGATCTTTGAACGCTTAAGCCTAAAATTGCATTTAAAAAAACAATTAGTAATCTTAATTTTTTAGCTATATGTCGAAGTACTTAGGTGTAAATAGTTTATATAAATTGTGTATTGCGTAAACGGTTCCACTTAAACTGCGACATATAGCTAGTTAACATCTGGTTAAAAGTTGTAATGTTTTATAATGAAACTTCTGCATTTAATTTAAATATTTTGTGTTACAAGTGTATTTATATTTGTAGCGAACTATGTGTTGTGACTTTGTGACTAGTTTTGTCATCTAAATCTATAAAAAATAAATTAAAATGATAGAAGTGGTTAAACACTAGTTAATATTTATATGCCTAATACTCCTAAATAAAATAGCCATTTAAGACTTATGTGCATGTTTTGAATGATAACTGACAACATTGTCGAAAAACAAGATAATGAATTGAATACTAATTAACTTACGACCATATCTGTATATGTATATTCATTTAGCTAATTAGTATTTTATTTGATTCTTAAACCTTTCATATGCACATATGAAGGGTATAAATGTGCGAAGGTCTGACCGGAAAATAAAGAATGTTTAAATAGTAGAATAACGAATTGAATGTAATCTATCACAATGCATGATTGCGTGTTTACCATTAATATGCTCTTACATACCTACAATGTTAAACACATCGTTTTATAAAAGAGCAAACAACGATCGCCAAACCTCTGTCCTTTAATATGTAAGGCTGAAGCTACTTTTGCTCAGTATTAAAAATAGATCATGGAGACTTTGAGCTATGAAGCAGCAAAAGTTCACCATGTTTTAACATTTTTACGCAGTCACCTTCCCTACATATGTTGGGCACTTGAAAAGAACAACTTCTAGCTCTTAAAAAATTAGGAGAGTCTGGATTAACATGAGAATCTATGAAAGGGGGTGATGTCTTTTGTATCACGTTTCTCTCTTAAAACAAATGTATAAGGGTATGTGTTATATAACGGCAATTGTAGGAGTGCCAGGCTTCGGCAAAAAAGGGCCGACTCGACCGGACTGACACCAAGGCTTCGCAGAAAACCAGTCTTGAGCAATTGTTTCGATGTTTTCATCGAGTAAGTGAGGTTAAAGGAGCCCAAACCACCTCCCTCCCCCTGATTTTGGGTGGGACGGCGGTAGTCACTTATACTATACCCTTTGCCCCCTATACTATAATAAAACCCTTCACACGGGTGAAATAGATGAAATAATTAACATTTGGGTTATGGAGCAACTTAGATCTAATCTACTAATATTTAATAATCAGTGTTTTTGTAGTTAATTATTGTCCGTGTAAATTTGCAATAATTCATTCCTCAACGACAGTCTTTACTAGTCCACTGCTGGACATAGGCCATAGACATAGGTTTTGGCCTACTGACCGTCACCCCACGGATACTAATAATAGTTCATTATTTTAATTGTTACGCTTCTTAACAATTTGTAAATGACATCAAATTTCTTTATCGCTTTCCAAATCACAAACAATTTTACAATAAAAAAACGAAATCTAAATCAGTTGATTGTGTTGCCAGAGTTAAAAAAAATTAACTTGTCGATTGAGCGAACAAAATCGATTGGTTTAACATAATAGTACGTAGTCACGAGGGTGCTGCATTACTTAAAATACGTGTTTCTTGCACACGTATGTATGTATGACAATACGATTTTGATTTGTGTACTCTAAATACAGAATAGAGATTGCAGTGACGTCTAGAAAATATCAGAGAAGTATTTTAAGTAATAGTAGTCTGACAATGTAATGTGCCACGCACAGGTTGTAAATATTAGTGTTAATATCCATAAAATAATTTTATGTATTTTTTTTTTTTCAAACATCTGCGTATAATGTCATTTTATAGTTTGAATCTTTAGAGACTTTTGGAGATAATGGTAATGATTAATATTTTGTTAAGAGTAAAAGTGTTCTTAACAAGCTTCATATTTGAAAGTACCCTGCTGGGGAACAACAAAATAAAAGACAAAAACAGGTTCCTTCCTATCAATGCATTGAAGTTGATGGCGTTCTATGGGAAATAAAAGATAGTTACAATGCCCAATCATTTCCCTAGTGTTACGTAGTACCTACCTATTCTAACCAAAGACAGTCTGTGTGATTGATTCTTCATCGTCACGTTTATGAAACTAACCCTTAACATAAGTTAAAGATCTGTTTTATAAAGTAATAAAATAAGAAATAGAATACTCACTTCCTGACACAGTGTGCGGCTGTAAGCACATACTCTTTGGTAAGCAGGGAAGCACCGCAATGGAACTGTCCGTCGTACACGAGCCTTGCCATCCACGGGTATCTGTTGGTGCCGGCGGGCATCCCACCCACAATGCGGTTCTCCTGGTTCGACCCACCGCACTCTAGAAAGTAAACTCAGTTTATTGAACCGTAATTGGCATACTTGCAGATTTCCTGTTGCACTCAACTGAACTATCGCGATCTAGTGCTACTGGTATTAACGAGCGGTTTAATGTATTATAAAATTAAAAGGAACTTGAAAGTGCTTTTACTTTTTTTTATAAATGTATGTATTAACATTATTTATTAAAAAGTCATAACTATTAGGATTTTGGATAAAATGATAGTCTTTATGTTTTTCTGCATTAATTTAGATTTTAAGTTTATTAATTTAAGCTTTGAGTTTTTTTTCTTCATAAAATGTCCCTCGAAGAATTAAATTTTTAACGTAAGAAATAAAGATAAAGGATATTCAAATTAATCATATCTCTAGCGTACTTAAAATTATTCCATACAAATCTACTCGTATCTACGGATCTAAAATGGTTATTTTATTAGTTTAAGATACAACAGGGTTACAAAGAGCTACGTGCAAAGTAAAACAAAAAGCGTGAAGGTATAGTTATTTACTAGGTACCTAAATACAATTTAGTTATTAACAATAATATATTAGGTACAACTACCACATTGTTTAATGTAAAACATCTACTTTATATTGTTCAGACTAGCTAAGAAAAATACGTATGATCATATTGTGGAGATTTAGTAGGTAAATTTTTTACCAAGTGGACGAATCACTGAATCAAATATAAAGCATTATATTACATTTCTGTGATTTGTATGAACTTTTTAAATTTTAATCTTTCTATCTACGAGTAGGTATTACCCATCTCTCTCTCGTGTCCTATATTTCAAGATTGCGGCTCTTGTTCTCTCTAGTTTATATCTCTATAGTCTGGCAACTTAGCAGAATATTGGAGACTAGCTGAGCATAAATACAGATATAATAACATAAAATACAGGTATAGGTACCTGTGTAGCAACTCTACCAAAACCATAACGCGTATGCATGGTTGGTTGGCTTTTTGATGTGTGGTAGTCTGCTCCGCTAATAAGCCATATTAATTAAATCAAATCAAATCTTTAATGCATTCATGTGTGTATATAGTTGTTGTTAATTAATACAACTCTTCTCATCAGCTCTTTGACCGTTTCTATTGAAAAGGATTTAGGTAGTAGGAGTTCATTACTTATTCGAGGAGATAACAAATGAACTTTTAACAATCGTGACTGATTGATTTATGCAAGTTTTCTCAACCTCAATGGAAACGACATTACATTTAAACCGTAAAGTATAACGCCTTCGACTGTACTTGGACAGGAACAGGAAATAATAGTAAAGCGCATGGAACAAGTTGAAGCAGCAAACGGCACTTGCCGATCAGTTCGAGATCGAGTCGAGTCCATCACACTTTCACTGTAATACGAGGTTCAACGCACAAAGGAATGTTGTACTGACGAACAGCTGTTTGTGTAAAGACTACTCGCCACTTTTAATCGTGACTGAGTTAAAGAGTGTTTTCGCTGATAAGAATGCTAGGAAACAAAATTTTCATGGCAGAGATATCTGCAGGAAACAGATTATTTATTTTATTAACAATAATACTTTTTTCTTAGCCTGAGGCTTTTGGCAACAGCCAGTTCGAGTTGCAGGTTCCAGATCCTGACTATGTATGTATATATGTATCATCATAATCAGCTTACCGCAGTCTACTTCTGATCATAGGCCCTCCCATTGCACGCCATCGATTGATCGATTTTGGGCTTCTCGCATCTTGAGCAAATCGTCACTCGATATCGTTTATATTATATATACGTACACTCTTCTCTCTATTCACGTAAGATATACAATTTTGTTATTACTTTTGCCTTCATGATAGCAGAGCCGTTGAACGCTTGCGTTTATTGTAGTAGGGTAGTTGCATCTGGCAACTCTAAAATGGCGCCTGGTATAAAATAATAAATCCTCGATATCAGATAGTAATTACTAATGTTTTTCTTGCATTAGACAAGCTACCGATTATTTAACAAATATAAACCTGGTCCCATTTACTTTTATGGTAAGATGACTAAATAGGAAAGTTAGAATAGTAAACGTTATCAGTAACAAGAGCACGAGTATTACTAATTAGGTAGTGTTTAGAAAGGATTTCCTTACGAACAAGCTTTCTTGGCACATGCCGCAACCGTCCATAGGTACTTTAATGTAAACTAAGTTTAATTGGAGAAAAAAAAAAAGATGATTATTTGAAACTAACTTACTATTTATGACGGTGCAGTTTTATAATATTATTATTAATTAGAATTATTAATGGACTTCATTCAAAACAGTTTATGTAAATTGTTTGCCTTGATGCTTTTGAGAAGCAGGAACATGATAATCGGAGAAAATATTCTACATATATAAATTGTATGTCGATTGTACCAAAAATTGGTAGAAGAAATAGGTAGTGTAATAAGGACATAAAAGACTGAGTATATTTGATATCAATCAAAATACTGCACACTGCTGTTTTACTGGTGTTTGGTCGTCTGGTATTAAAAAGAGGTATAAGAATTTAACATAAACTATTGATATAAACGAAACATTCAATAATTGCACTTTTATACATAGAAAATTCTATTGTTATTTTAATCTTTTCTAACGACATACTTACCTTTCCGGAATGGAACTACAGTTAAGGCGACTTGAGGTCGTTAGAATAGGCAAAAACCCAGCTTGACTATGATTTTGGAACAAAATTTTGCAATATCGATTGTGTTATATTAGTGGTATTGGCAGTAGCATTCTGTATAAATAATTTAAACAATGGCGTTAAAAGCCCAAAACGATGGTATATTAAGACGTAAGATCAATACGATTGTAAATTTAGAAGTAAGATGTTGCGAAATCGATTACCTCTTAAAAAAGAATGTATGGGTAGTGGCATCACCATATTAAATTCGAGTTTTGTTTGATGTTTAATAATGGTAAGCTAGGTGATACTGCGCTTTCGAATGTAGTTCGAATAAACTGAATGTAAAAATTCAGTTTGTTAATGCCACCCAACGCACGACTTAAAATTATTTCTAGTTATTATTTATAAACTAAGTTTATAATTGATACCTATACTTAGTAAGAGGGGTGTTAGCAGAAATAGTAATAAAGTCAAACACAACTTACGATGAGTTCTTAAAGTTATTAGGCACTCTGCAGGGTTTAGGGGTTATTTTAAGTTTTTGAAATCAATCAAATATCTAAAACTCAGAGTACCTACACAAATGCTTCGACTCTATATTTAGCTTTTAATTGACTTAATGTTAGCAATGTTAAGATATCAATTTTATTAACACAACTAAGCACGAGTATGGAGGTTCTACGTCGCTAACTATTTTTTACACGTTTGTTAGTAACAATCCTTACAGTAATTAACTAAGTATAGCAGTGATATACAGAGTTCTACATACAGGTTGATGTACACTAATAACTTACCCATCTTTCTAGGGAGTGGGTTTGCCCTGCCGCACTCTAAAAAGTGAATGTGACGGAACATTAGGTTTGCGAAGAATTGTGCTTATAAAAAGGTGTAGGAAAATGTACGAGTATGTATACACAGTGAAATAATTTTTATTATGACTTTATATTCTTCAATAACAGGTCCAGTGAAAAGGTCTTTAAAGTACAAAATCCAGGCAATTTACATATAGACTCCATAGCTCTCTTGGTTTATAGATATCTCTGTTTAACGTAATTGATAAAATATCATGTTTATTATCCTAAATCCTACTGTCGTAATAAATATTTACTACAGTCAATTTTTTATTTATTCTGTATAATGCATGACGTGTACAATTCCTCTCGCCAGGTCCACTTTTGTTTTCATATGAACGCTTGAGACTATATTAACGCTTAAGGAATTGGTTTTTCGCATTAGTTAAGTACATTAAATTAGACCATGCGACTACTGCGACGGAGAGGGATATTAAACTCTTCATATCTGGAATGACTTTTCTAAATATTTTCACTGAATCTGCTGTTTCACTTTTAAGAGAAACATTTTCTCATCAGTAAGTACTTAAAAAAGGTCTTTCTTAAATGCTTAAAATTATCTGAAAGAAGATCTGAAAAAATAAAATATAAAAAAACCTAACACGTATTCAGTCCTCTTTGCCTTAATCCAATCTTGCGTGCAGTTCATTAAATTAACGAATTGTGCAACACTAACTGCACGAGTATGAAATATGTATTAAATTGTTCCAAAATAGACTTTTTTTCACAGTATCTACCTTTTAAGTGCTTTGTAATTTATTTAAAGAATTTAGAATATCTTGGAACTAATGGGTAATATTCGAAAATCGATGCCGAACTTTACTCATATCTATGAACAATTCCTATTTAATGGGAGATATAATAAGATAACGAACTACACTGGTCTTTAGTGGTCTCAGTAACGACCTGTATTACTTAATTAGACTTATACATAATATAATTAAGATAAATATTTGACTTAAATTACATAGTGCGAAGTACATATAATATATCAATGAAAGAAACCAGCGCTTTATTCGGATGCCTATTGTTATAAAATGCTAGATTTACTGTATCATGTGAAATCGTTATAGCCAATTCGCTGATAAGAAATACAAATACTCAATGTAGTTCACTATATTAAGGAAAACTTTTAACAAAATATGATAGAATATTCTATAACGGTTAATATTATTTGAAGTTGATTTTTATGCATTTATAAATATAAATAAACCTTTTAGTTCCGGAAAGTTTATCACTGACCTCACTTAATAATGTTTTAAATAAAAACGATAATGAACTGAACTCATCGACCAATCTCACTCTTGATCAATCTCTAATGAGACTTAGGATAACTATCATTAGCATTGCAGATTTAATTCATCAATCATCATCATCAACAGCCTTTAATAGTCCACTGCTCGACATTGGCCTCTCCTTAAAAAGGAGGTTTTGGCCTACTATACCACGCTGGGCAAACGGGTTAGTATAGAATTTGTTTCAAGTTTGCCTTCTCTTTGCAGTGCTGTTGTCCTGCGTAGTTAACTCCCTTAGTCTCCTCTTACGACACCCACGGGATGAATAGGGGTGGCGACATTCCGTATTCTTAATCCGTCACCACACGGATAGATTTAATTAACCTCTTTTATTTCGGACCTCATGAATGTAGTTAGGGAGTTCTAAATATAAAAATCTATCATGTCAAACTTACCACATGAGCACTGCTTCACCTGATTATCATCTTCGTCATCCTCGACGCTCTGTTCCTCGAGAATGGGCACCTCTAAACCGAAGATAGCATCGAACAGGAATCTCTGAGTTCTGTTGCCTGAAGAAACCTGAAAAATTAGTGGATGGTAGTGTTTATTTTTTAATTCGTTAAAAATTTGATGATCTGTCGAGTAAACGTTTCATGGTCCTCTTTGTTTGAACCGCATCAGGTTATAAGCGGTTCAAACAAAAGATCAAACCGCTCAACAAGGTGTGTTTTTTTTTTATTTACATACACATACATATATTGACTTATTTACAATTTATTTCAAAGTAATAATTTCTATGACTAACTACTCTGTATTTGTATTTACAGAAATTAGCCCCTGAAATATAGTAGAGGTATAATTATTGAAGGCTTTTATATGCAAGGTTAATAACACAATTAGCGTGCCTTACTGTTAGCTGACTTTAAAAAGGAAAAAGTCCTTCATTCGGCTCTATTTTTCTTCTTTTGTGAGATTTGTTTTTTTTAATTTAAAAGTCATCATCAGTCTATCGCCGTCCATTGAAAGGATTTACTTCCCCTTTATTATAATTCAAATTTAAAGAAAAAAATAACACCCCTAAGTTGAAATTAAGGAATGATGTACTCGATTTATTACAATTACAATGATTTAGGCGCATTTAAGTCAATTAAAAAAAAAGTTAGTTATTTAAACAATTCTACACTTAAATGAAAAATTAATAACTATACCACGGAAGTAGCTCCCAAAAAAACATTATCAAATACCTTTACACGACACATGTATCGTGAGATTCAACTATTAGATTGATTCTTGTATAATATAACCGTTTACGTCACATACAGCAGAACATCTCTTTCTATAAAGAGTAATCGACATGACGCATATAAGGTAGGTATTGCTTTTTGATTCCTTGGTATTTCATAACACTTTTTCTACCAGCTCACATGTCTGAGTCGGAAGTAGGTAATCGTGCTAAATTACTTAAACACCGCATTCAAATCGGCATTTTAGCTTTTATGTTTAATTACATCATAAGCATACAAAAATGACGGTACCGTAGGAAATGCACTTATGTAAGTTTTGTTTACCATTTGGACGTTGGCAACACGGCTTACTTTCGCGGCGCAGGCCACGCACGCTATTCCATGGTTATACAATCCCGTTGTTAATTGGCAACTAATGTCAATGTTGCTTTCACAATCTTAACTGCCTTGTTCCGGCATGTTATTATCCTTTTTTATTCCACTTAAATTTTGACTTAACTTCACTTTCTCATCTCAAGACGGGTAATCTTTAGTGCGTTAAGAACCCATTAGAGCGCGCAAAGGTTTTATAATGTTTTATTTATTGCATAACATATAAGAGCATATATGTGTAAATTAGAATAATTTAGTGTAATTTGTCATGTCTTCCTCTCTTACTCATTGTTTTGCAAGCATATTTTTACATCCCTGATTATTATATAACTGCAGAGATTTTTCTGTTCATAACTACTTATTCATTCACTAACATAAGACTGCTACATTTAGATGTTTATATATTCTTTATGAACTTTATGCCATTAATAAGAACGACACGATGGGGGTGGATTGTATACAGACCTTGTGTTTACTGATAATTTTTTGACGAATCTGCTCATTTAGAAGTAACTAAGACACTTATTATTGTAATTAAAGCTAAGCCGCTTCCGACCAATCCGACCCCAAAAGTGTAGGGAGCCCTAGTTGCCCTTTTTTTCTACAAGACGTCTATTTACTTTTTTCTCATCTTTTAAGCAAGAAAGTGGAAAAGTTTCAATTATGGTGTGCTTTTTTTGTCCTTTAATTTACTTCTGATTAAATTAGTTAAGTAAGTGCAACATTGAATTTTCCTAGGACTCTCCGAATGCTAGATCTTCTGCCTATTTTAAAATAGTGAATCAGATTAGTCATACAGAAAAAAGATGGCACAGAGCCTTTACAATGAATAATAAAAATATCTATACCAAATGTATGTAATTGCCTAAGTGTGAGTCACGAATGAGTGCGACTGAGTTTACCAAACTATACCATAACGAGAATAAAAATATCAAACATTATTTTTTTATTAACGGATATAAACCGGATTGTCACCAATCTTGCATCCTGTCATTGGCGTTGAGATGTCTTTATGAATATAGCTACTGGCGATTCAATTCAAACTAAAGTACATTAAGACTTATAACAACTATTTACCTTAAGGAGAATTCTCGTAATAAAAGTTCGGTCTCAATTCAGTTCCGATCAACTTTCGATCTCACAACTGTCATTTAAGGTACTTTCGTAGTAAAATATTAAAGTATTACTAAGATTAGCAGATTACCGATTCAATTTTCGGTTAAAATACGATATAACCACATTACAGTCAACGTTGGGTGTTCAATAATTTACTACGAAAATACCTTTTACGACAGTTGTGAGATCGAAAGTTGATCGGAACTGAATTGAGACCGAAATTTTATTACGAGGACAGCCTTCTGTTCACATTATACATAACTAGTCAGGAAATCCTAGCCACACAACTCGTCATTGATTTCTAATGAGTATCAAAAGTTTTGAAGTCATCGAACAGGTTAGTCTCAGTAATTTCACAAGTTAATATATACTCGTAGGTATATTACCAAAACTAGTGCTGTAACCTTGCTGCTTACCCTAAAAGCATACTGTTACGAAAAATAGTAGACATTCCAGATTAAGAAAACAACCAATGTGTGTCAACACAACCAAACTGGGAAGTCTGAAGCCGGGCCGAATGTCACTCGACAGTCTCCGAGACTCAATTATCATTCATTACGTACTTTCCCTCGTGCGACCCACTCATGTAAGTGTGACGAAACAATGTCCACACTATTATCTAACAATATGGTATTGTGACGTAACAATAGCGATTTAAGAATTGCTTACGAGGCTAAGGTTGGCGATTTGACATATGGACATGTGCTTAAATGGTGACTTGAGAGTAGGGATTGAACTATATTTTTTCTCTACATATGTTCCTATTCACCTTCACAACTCTATATACTGGAACGGGTCGTCAGAGATGTAAATAATAAATAAATATTAAGATCATACTTATAATTGATTATATGTTGTGAGAAGCGTCCTTTAGAGGGCAACTTAACTTATGAGCAAAAACTTCAGAGCAAACTTTAGGACAACTTGGCGGTCCCAAGAATCGAAGTTAATACTAAGTGTAGTATGTCATCATAAGCATTGTGTTATGCAGCAGGTAAAACCATTTCTCGATCACAGAATAAAAGTGATAACTTATATAGGTAATATATGGTGAATAAGGGAGAACCCATGGCAGTAAGAAAGGTAATATTTTCTTTTGTCGGCCAAGGGTACGGGCTGTACTCGTACATCAACATCAACTCTCAATTATGTAATCTAAACCAATGCTAATGTCAGTTTCTTTGTTTATTTATTACGCTTACACCCACTCAACCGATCATCATTAATTTATGCATAATTTGGTTTTTCATGGGTACAGAATAGTTTCATGAAATACAGATTCAATGAGATAGAGAAACTAAAACTATACTCACTTGAAGAATAAAACTTTAGCTCCAAAAATAAAATATACCGATTTGTCCTACAATCGTCAATCGAATTAGACCAAGGTTCCTATTGAAATAAAACAAAATCTTGAAATAATAATACACATTCGAGCCTGAAAGTACCGTGACCTGGTTAATGAATTGATTTGAATGTCGTAAGCGGCCATGACAGCGATTACATGCTAATTCTTGATTACCGATCCGAAGTTCAAGGTCTTGAGGATTGAGGTACAAATCTAGATGGATCAATGGAAGTTATGGAAGAATGTGATAATGGACTTAAGTAAGACAGTAGCCTTATATTCTAAAGCAGATTCTTAATGCCATTAAGAATTGTTGAAATACGTTTTGCAGTTTGGAATTAGAATCGCAAAACCAGCAAGAGCGCACATTATGTATACGAATATGCCTTTTTTCAACTCACCGCACCTCACCGGGACTCACGGTACGTACGTGACTAATACCACACGGCATTCCGTCCCATGTGAGTCTATTGCAATTGACTCATGTATACCCTAGGAAGGAAGTCCCCGAGAACCCCGGCAGACCACGGCTGCCATAGGCAGCACCATTGACTGCAGAAGGCCTTGTCTTCTATCCAGTATAACTAGCTGAAATTTTTTGCAAGTTCAACGGTGTGCTTGGTAGTCTATCGAACATCGTGTAATTAGTTGCTTTGCTAAAAATCGCATACTATATTCGCAGAAGGGGATCAGAAGTCCGAATAAACAAAACTGTCATATACCTATCTATATGTATCTAAGATGTTTTCAAAATTTAAACAAAACCGAGAAGGAAAATTGCGGCAAATGTTTCACCAGACGATGAAAGTTTATATAGATTATAGTACGCACAACTTTAATAAAATCTATGTTTTTGTTTAACAAAAACATCATCGGCTAAAAAAAGTGAAGACGAAGAAAATTCGTCAACGTATTCATCAGTCTCGGTTGAACGCTTCTATTTTCACTTATTCGCTTTGTTGTGTTACCCGTGAATTTGTAAGGACAGTAAGTAAACTACTTTCCAAAGTTTGATTGCGGTGCCTTTCACAAGGTAATTGTAGCTGTGCTCTCGTTTTTGTTATCCGTTGCCGTTTATCAAAGGTAAGAAGACAACGCTAAACGATAAATTTTGCTTTGCATTTACAAGGAAATTCAAAAACATTATCTTTTGGCTTACACCACAAGAAATATTTAAAGTTTGAAATTTAGTTAGGCAGGAGCACCAACAAATCTTAATGCAACTAGTTATAAATGAAGTCTTTTCTTAGGGTTATGATAATATTAACCTTCTAATTCAGACTAAGGTCCATATTTATTATATAATCCATAGTTATGGTAATTTCCTTTTTTTTTATTTAGGTCTATTTCTGACCACAAAACAGTTGAAACCTGAGCTGTTTTACAATTGAGTGTAACATCTTACAAGTAGCAAGTAGCAATGGCCAGAAAAATACTGCTACTTACTTTGATATTTTCACTTCCTTCAAAACTATAGGAAGAAACTACATATAATGCTTAAATTATAGTTCTCAAGTTATAATACAAATATACAATGCCTATGTGTATAGTAAATTAGAATATAATGCAATAGTTTGGGATGAACAGGAGTGAGGAGATATATATTATTATAGAAAAAATTCAACGTAAATTCTCTAGATACCTACATAATATTTTTATATCAGGAATGGTGGGTTTAGATACAATTCAACTTAGACGCCAATCCACACATATAATACATTACTGTCTGATACTGGCGAATAAGGTAGATAGCCCTGTTGTACGGGAATCAATACATTTTTGTGTTCCCGTCCAATATATGCATGGCGTTGGAAAACGACAACATAGACTCCTGTGCTATTCGCCTACGTGGCGCTCTCCCCAGTTTGACAATAGCCCCCACTGCTAGCAATTAGGCTTATCAAGGACTTTCTTCAGTATAGTCTAGACACAGACATATTTTTTGACTCCCAAAGTAAAATTTGAAAACCTATTTATATCTATCTAAATGTTAAAGGGTAGCTTTTTTTTGTGGTTGTTTGTTTTTGTTTACAAATTTTATGTTATTTTTGTTTGTTAGTCTGAGTTTTGTAATTGTAATAGTGTGTAGTTTATTTTTCGTAAAATTAGTATAGGTATAAGCATTTTGGTGTACACTAATGTTACACTAATGCTTATATTTAATGAATAAAGCCTTTAATTTCCTGATGGAAGCGCGAATAAAAGATAAGAAGCGAAAATAAAACAAAATTTGACAATGAAAAAAATATGTAGATTGACTGAAACCCTTCGAATTGAAGTATTTGAGTCAAATCAAATTAACATTAATTTAATGATCTTCCTTATAGATTTGAGCTATGCCCTTAGCATAATAGTAATAGCATAGTAGGCCAAAACCTCATTTTTAAGAAGAAGCATTTATCCAGCAATGCACTGTTAAAGGCTGTTGATAATGATAATAATGATGATATATCATTTATATATTCCTAACACAATTTGATCATTCAAATGGAGCTTAAGAATCACTTATTTTTAAGCATTATTTATGAAAAGTATTTAGTTCGATTATAATAAAAACTAATAAACAAAATTAGCCATGGCTGTAGGACTAGGTTACCTAACGATGAGTGATTATCGAGGTTGTTGAGAGGCTAGACTACTAGTTAATTTAATAAAAAAAAACATACAACACGAACGGAAATCCAAGCGCGCAAATTACAGATTTACACATTATATAACAAAGAATACTGATACGTAATCAGCGAAAGTGGAGCGCTTCCGTATTATCGATATTAATGAAATTATGGAACGAGATTTTTACATAATTAGACTGCCCTCTTTTGGTAATTTTTAAAGGTTGGAAAATATCAAATTAAAAAATCAAACAACTACACATAGTATTCAAAAATCAATATGTTCCTATTAAATTAATAAAATCTGGCTATTTAGGAATATGTTCAAATAGGGTAAAATTGTACTTTGTAAAAAAAAAAGGCTATTACAATAATATGAACCTTTGCCCACACACCTTAGTCGAAATTGCATTGAAATAATTATATCTTCTTACATAATAATATTTTCTTGTCGTGGCTTTAATAACACTTATTAAAGCCACGACGCCATTTTATGACCGTGTATAAGACCGAATCTAACCGTTTTTTTATTGTAATAAGTAGGTATGTTTCTTTTGTTTATAAAGTTTATTAAATTTATAATATTACTCGGTATTATAAGTTTAACGCTAGCTTGTCTTTCTGAAGTAGCATAGGTTTGGAATTAGCTTTTTGTTACAAAAGTGACTCTAATCGAGAATGTTTTGGCTATGATTTAAAAAACCTGTGGAGCCATTCGCAGATCATAAGCTTATCTCTCATTTTTAAACAGTTTTGATTTTTTTAATTTAATCCTTTTGTACAACCAAATTAGTAACGCACTATAGGTACTTTACTCACTGTACGTAAGAAAAAGTATAGCTTGTCTATAGTTTACGGATAGTGGGTATGCACATAAATTAATATGTAGTAATGGCACACTTTGACAAGAGCATTATTAACATATGCCATGACAATAAATCTTTCAATCCTCCTGTGCGGGCAACACACTAATTCGCATAAAGGTATGACGCTATAAGAATAACGTTTTATATAAACTAATTCTTCGGGTACAGAGGCGTGAGAAGGTATATATACTTACGAGTAAATATGGGTACTAATAATACAATATAATAATAATATCTTTGGTAATATCTAGATACTTGTACTGTTAGATTTTGTGCAAATAAAAACAAAACGTCACAAGTCTATTATAATTAAATGTTAGTTTATTGCCTACCTAATTTGTATAGGTAAATCTAAACATGCAATAAAACTACATATTTCGTATGTAGTTATATGTACAATACAGTTTACACATTTTGCTTAAAGTCCTACTGTTTTAATTCAACCTAGATGATTAATTAGTACCTAATCATAAAAAAACTTCAGCAATTAAAAAAATGCTGATTACGAAGATCATACGAATTTTTTGAATTGAACATTTTATTTTTATTTTATATATAAACTGTGTTAAACCAAATCCCGAAAAAATTGGAAGAAGTATCTCTTATACTTACAAATGAAGGTTTCTTTAACAATATAGGTAGGTATAATTCATTTGGAAACATATTATTATATGATTTGGAAAAATAGGTATACGATTCTCATTATCATAAAATATGTATGGCTACCTAATGTTTTGGTATGTGTCAATTAATCTACTCGTAGCGTTGTGCTAAGCGCAAAACTCGAGACCGGCTACACCAATTCGGCTAATTTATTTTTCGTTATGGCTCATGGAAGGTTCTTATTATGGAGAAAACAAAAAGTAAAAATTGCGAGGAAAATAGTAAAAACAAAACTTTATTTTCCCATACAAACCGAAGAATAAAATAAAACACCTGTTCCTAGCGGTCAAACATTTGACGTCAATCAAAACAAAGCAAAGATGCGTTAGGATTATCTTTGTTCAAGTTAATTAGACTGTATGGATATAAATATATTCGAAGAAAATAGATTACTGAAATACCTTTTAGTTATTTAAAACACACAGTCATCTCATTTAGTTACGATGATTAGAAGTTAAAACAGATTGCCAAAATTTGGATTTTGATAGTTAGTTCCAAATAAATATAATAAAAGGTTTTTGGCGAGCTTTGCTTTAAACTAAATCTACGGTACAAAAAATCTCCATTAAACATCAAAACTAGTATGGGAAACATTAAACTTACATAATAAAAAATTATTTGAAAGTTTTAAATTAATATTAAATATAGTAGGTAATTACATAACATTCATAAATGTCATGACTAAGTATAGATCATGAGAACATAGATAAACAATGACTTTATAGCAGTACACATAAACGCAATAAGCTAAACGACCGCAGCTGATGAAAGTAAAAGTGCGTGCATAATGTCAATGCACCGAAGCACATGCAGCTGTGACTGATAACAACCACTGCCGCATAACAATATTCTTAAATAACTTAATTCCCTAATTAGCCTTGTACTTACATGATTGTCAAGGACAGTGACATCCGGTGAACTGATCTCTCTGGCGGACGAATTCAATACAAGGATCACGTATATTAAGGTCACAATACTCCATTGGCACATTTTGAGTTTCCTGTACGAATACGTGGCTTTATCATTAGTCCGCACCGCTATTTATTTGCGCGGCATCTCCGCGCTCAGCGCGTTCACTGGCCAATTTGGTGTCAGCGATTCAAAGGCATTATTTCGCAAACAGAGCGCCCATGAAACGCCGGCCGAGTGTCGGCCGCGGCCGCGCGGATACCACCGAGTGCTGTTGAGCAGGGGTCTTCGGCCACCACCAAGTGTACTTTCTCTCCGCATCAAAAACCTTAAGCTGAGATCCAGCCCCCACTAACGTCCTCGTCACGATGCATTTATACCATTTCGCATGTGCATAAGGTATACAGTTTCATTATATTTCTATATAAATGAGGATGTTAACCATCTTATAAACATGTTTACAAGTTAATTATACTTTATTTTTTAATTGACATATGTATAAATTACAAACCTATGTGAAGTGTAGACCAGCAATAAAATATGTAATATCAACAAATTCAAAAACAAAGATGCAGAGAAGAAGATAAAATATTCAGAAATTCATGAGTCTCGTTTCGAGAGCACTTCTTCTGATTTATATTTTAGAATAAGATTACATAACTGTACATCGAAGATGTCGTACATAAGTAACATTAATAAATCACAAAAATGTCACTTGCTACGGATTTTAGAACATGAAGAGTTTTATAAAATTATACACCTTTACATACTTTGTTTTTGTTAAGTTGTTTTTGTTTTTGTTTAGTTGATAAGATTGATGGGACCCTGTCATTGTCTTATAGTTTAATCAAATTAAGAAAAAAACATTCATCTTATGTACACCTTTTAATATTGATTTTTCAAATGTTACCCCTCTCGGGTTGGTCCTAGTTTTCTGGTACGAGTTTTAGTTACGGTTTACTGTGTGCCAGTGGTTTCAATGATCTCTACACATTTTTTGTAAAAAAAAGTAATAATTAGACGATAGAACCAGTAGACGTTAGACTTATTGTTAGAGTAGAGCCACGTACAAAAGTATGCTACATTATGCTAGTAATAGGTTTAAAAAAACAGAACAGAAAATAAAAAGTAAACGACTGTGGGAATCAGCCACGGATAACAGTGGATTTTCCACACTGATAAATGAAAGTGAAATCAACGGTCGCTTCGTTTCCGCAGCACGATTGACGCGCCTGCGCAGGCCTACCACCAACGTAATCGTGAGGTCGATTTTAACCGCTGCCGATGTCTCGTAAACTCTCAACATCATACATTAATTGTAACGCTTTATCCGCTTAATACATCAATGCCTATAGGTATCATCATTTTCAAAAGGTCAAAAGAATCGTCACATTGGTCTTGGTATAGTAACATTCTGGGCAGATATAGATATTATCTGCGCTTATACTACCGTATTATCTAGTAAGACACTTAGACAAACTTCTAATAATTTCCTGTAAGCCAGGCTTTCAATCAAAGAATTCGATATAGGGACTAATCCCACCCACACGCCCACCACTGTAACTCCTGTACACCAGGATCCACAGCAGTGACCCACGAACACACCGAGTTATGAGACTCGGGAAGTCCCAGGAAGAAATTACCCGCAACAAAATTAATCAGAAGAAAATTGGATCAGTTGGAAATACAGTAAATCCACTTCCTTCCTTAGCAAAGCGGGAGACAAAATGAAGTATAATAGGCATACACCCTTTTAAACAGGGAAGCACCACGGCCACAAAATATTACGGGTCCTACGTGAGCTATATTTGATTTCTACAATATGTATGGCAGAATCGCCTAAACACACGGAAATTCACCCTAGTTGACACAAGATCCCCATAGTATACCGCCCCAGACTACATTCCCAGAGGATATGATGAGCAGACGGTTCATAGTGAGAGTTAGGTGTTGAGCATTGACACAATGGTGACTCGACTAATTTAAATGAATACAATTTGCTCTTAAAGTTACCATGACCCGTAAGAAATTGAGCGACACAGTGATCCACCTCAAGCCATGTCCTCGACAACCGTTCGCGAACAGATGGAAAGAATTGGTAAAGATGGCGCCCCTTGGATGATTCGTCCCAGCGTTGTTGCCATTCGTCTATGAGGTCATTATAGACATCGGACTACTGTTGAAGCAATGTTGTAATTTTACCGCGATCCCGCGGGCCCAAAAAATCGCATTCCAAGTTTTGTTGTCTTGAATAGTACATGGCTACACGTCTCTGCACCTCGAGATCGACCGAAAGAATTGGATAGTCAAATAATACTTTAACATTCTAAAAATGTGTAGATAAGTAATAATAATAACAAACTCTTACATCTCCCAAACTAGGCAGAAACTACTATGGTAACCAGACTGCTGATAAATAGTATGCATCCGGATCGATGGTCCATTTTTAAATCCTTGCGAAAAGAAGTAAGATGGAAATACTTTAATATTTCTAAATACATATTCTAGATGACTTACACCCAGAACAGAACAAATTATCATGCTCATCACACAATTATTTGTCATAGGTGGGAATCGAACCCATGATCTCTGGCCACTAACTAACCTTTAAGCCAACAGGCCAGCCGCTAGGTACCTACTGTTACCTACAGTATCTACTGTCTGTAGATACTGTAGGTGTGATTATGTTAATTTAAAACTTCCATGACTTAATCACAGTTAATGAGTATCAAAAGCAATTTTCATAACCTACGTCATGTATGAAGTGGGTTTACCCAAGAACACACAAACATAAATAAAGATTGTTTCCTAGATTTCGTTTGAACAAAAGAAGTTTTTCCATAAAAGCAGATATTACTTTTTTGTTTTTATTAAATTCAAAACATTCCCTTGCAATTGTACTTAACAAGTTAAAACTGATTCTTAAGAACTCATATACAAAAGATGATTAGAATCTGCTTTCAGAGATCCAACAAACCCACAAACGTTACTGCAGCAGGCTCTAATAACTTCGCAGCTGAAGAAAAAATAAATACAAAATAAGTTACAACTATTACCTCTTCTAGACAACTAATTTTATAGCTAATATTTAATTCAAATACAAAAGAAAATGTCTGGCTGCGGTAACGTTACCCCAACAGAAAATTATTTTGTGAAATAACTAAAAAACTATAAGTGCAACAAATTTTAAAATGTGCCCAACAATTACAGAAGCTTGGCAACTTATTATTTATCTATAACATTTAAATCACTATTTTCGACATTATTTTGCGTGTGCATCTGGATCGAGGCCCCATTTTTTAAATCTTTGCAGACGAAATAAGATTTATAGGAAAATTAGTAAAAAATAGTAATAACTTACAGCAAAGGAAAATTAATTTCTTAAACTAGAATTAAAACTGTTAGGATCTAACAATTTGGGCTGAGGGCCCAACTTGTTGGATCCTAATCCTAACAGTTCAGACGCTCATATCTAGACGCTTGCATAAAGTGGCATAGCCTAAATCGCAGAAAGTACTATCTCTGGATCAATCATTTTTATTTAAGAATTAAGTCAAGATTTTCTTAAAGATTTTAAGAAATTCCTAAATATGTAGAATATGACATTAAAGATTTATGTCGTGGCATATCTAGGTCCCTCAATTCATTAATGTCTTAAATAATAAAAGGGGTGGGGTACTTTTCAAGATATTTTATTATATAATATAAGAACTTTTACTAATATCAGTCAATAAAATATTTTTACAACAATTGAGATCTAGCATCCCACGCATTTTTACGATAAAATGAGTTTTCTTTTTGAACTTATAGAAAATTATATTCTACTTTTAGTGCGACTAGTTACAAAAGCGTGTTTTTTAGTTTTTTTAAACTGTAATTTATTATTTTTTTTGGACTGGAAAATATAAACTATACTTGTAAATATTTGTATTTTTACAACTTTACAGAAAGCGAAATATTTAAAAGATGGATTATATTTTTTTTATATTTTGCTTTGGGTTTTCACACTTAAGGCTGAAGACTTAGGTGGTGAAGTGACAACAATAGCTTTAAATATGTCATTTAAAACAGTTTATAATGATGAATAAAACCAAGATCAAATACCAGACTGAAAACATTGAATCAGTGTTCAGAGAAAATCTTTTCATTGGACATATATGTACCTATCTGTTAAAAAAAATACACCTTTAATTGTGTAGGTACAAGAAAAGAAAAGACGGTTCATTTCAAACATATAAAACTTTAAAAAAGTAAAAAATGGTCAGATATGATTAAAAAGAAAATATGGCAAAATTCAAATTTCCCTGTACGTGGGTTTTGAAAAAAGTAAAATTCAATGTGACTATATTAAATTGAAAGATCATAGTGGTCAGTGTTTTGCGAAGATTGAAATTTTAACCTTAAAAAAACTGAGAAAATACAGACATTGCTATGTAGTATACAGAACATAAAAAAACTATTAAACACAAGCTATTTTGGTTGGCCATGAAATGACTACTGAAGACCGTGAGAATATTGAACCAGTATTGCTATCCATTTCCGCTTTACGACAAATCATGCGATCCAGAGGGAGAAGCTGGTACTGTGGTGCCCCTGCATAGAGATGAGAGCAGTATCCCATATGTGGTTGGACTTGCACCTTATAGAGTTGGAGGCGATGGGTTGGTGTGAAATACAAACATGTTTAATGCAAATCCAAATTTTTAATGTTTGATGCAAATCCTTTAACATCACTAATAATTTTGGCCAAAATTTCAGATTATGTAAACTCTATCCGTGAAATACATGTACATCAACATTTTTTTATTTATTATCTGATGCAACGAGTTCTTTTTGCGAAACAATACACTACCTGATTGCATCCGACTTACTAAAATACTGTTTCTGTATGCTGGACTTATAACTGCTTATAAAAAAATAAAATCTTACCCTGTTCTTCAAATGGTAACAGATTCTCACAGTGCAATCTCAATCTCAAATAGGTTTAAAAAATGGGTAAATGGTGTAGGTAACTAACGTGCCCACCGAGACAATCACTGACGATTCCTTAGCTTTGCTATCCGCTATTACTCAGGCATTTACATCGCATACATATTTTGTACTATACAAAAGACTATATTTGCTGTTTTAGGGGGAAAAACAAGAACTTTACCAGTTACTTTTTTATGGAAGAGGGGGTAAACGAGCAGACCGATCACCCTATGGAAAGCGACTACCGACGCCCAGGCACACCTGCAACTTAGGAGTCACAAGCGCGTTGCCGGCCTTTGAAAGGAGTACGTATCCGCGGATATACTTTGTTAACGATCCGGCACATCACTAATAGGTACACCTTACGAGTTCGGTATAGTAATAAATATATAACAATATTTATTCATTATTATTACCTATCGCTCCGCTCCGCCACGTTATCGACACAGACAAAACAACGCAAAAAAAAAAAACGAAAAGCACCCTGTGGGCGAGTTATACTCAAAAGGCGTACAGCGCTCTACAGGTGCAGTTCAACAATGCGTTCCGGGCATTGTTGGGGCTGCCTCGTTTCTGCAGCGCATCAGGAATGTTTGCCGAAGCCAATGTGGATTGCTTTTACTCCACAATTCGAAAGCAATGTACATCCTTGCTTGGTTGTCCATCCTGGTTCTCAATTCGTCTGTTTTTTTTTATGTATGTTTGTTACGCGATTTCTCCGTCAATTGTGGACCGATTTTCAAAATTCTTTTTGTAATCGAAAGGGTATGCTCCCGAATTGGTCCCATTACCACCAATTCAGGATCTGATGATGGGATCCTAGAGAAATCGAGGGAAACCTTCACAATTATTAGGAATTTGACAGCCCCGACAACGTGTTTTAGCTACGAGTATTTATTTAGCCAAACAAACCATGGCAACCGTCAGAGACTGCGCGATGTGATGCGCAGAGAACTTGCAGTATTTATGTCACCACAGTAATTTTCGTTGTATTAAGAAGAAAAGGTTGAAATTTTGTATTCTATCTTGTTAAAATAATTCGGATAGACGTTTTGTTGCTACGGATGGCATCGCATTTCGTTTGTAAGTAATTTTATACTTAATTTATTAAAATAGTTCTGGAAAAAACTCTTAAATTTTGTGTGGGTCAACTAGGTTAATTTCTAACATACCAGTATTAACCCTTCTAGTTGGAACTCCTTCTATAAAATTTTGAGCATATTTGTTGAGTAGTCTCACTAAAGCTTCCCTATCTTCACCTTCGAGATCAATGTCAATTGAATCGGAAGTTATTTTGTTCGGTTGCAACTCACAAGAATTTGACTGTTTCTTAGAAAAGAATTTAAGCTGATCTTGATCAGTTTGGACGCCAATGTCATTTTCATATCCTACACTAAAAATGGTGAAATAAACCCTTTTAAAAAAAAAAGTTGAACCGACTTCAAACACCGACAAAGAGCACTAAAAATTAAAACATAATTACAAATCTAAGTAAAAAACTATAATAAGTACCCTCAATGTAACAGGTAACATTATAATACCAATAGTCCCTTCTAGTCTGTTTGAAGTCGGTGCCAAGCTCGGTGCACAATAAGTAATACTGGTCTATGTCAGCTTTATATTAGCACAATGAAAAATTAAGAATTCAAAATAATTCTAATGAAACATCGAAGATTTTGTTAATTAATAAAGACCAACCAGATCAATTACGTGCGCAAACTTATCAACTACTTATTAAAGCATTCAAAATAATAATATAATTGGAGATGTACGTCCACTTTAGCTCGTTCAACATGTTTTGCGCAGCATGAAGACTGTTGCAGCTGCCGCGCTACATTCTACCATGCCTATCAAGCACCTATTTGGCTTGGCACCGACTTCAAACAGACTAGAAGGGACTATTGGTATTATAATGTTACCTGTTACATTGAGGGTACTTATTATAGTTTTTTACTTAATTTGTAATTATTTTTTAATTTTTAGTGCTCTTTGTCGGTGTTGTTTGAAGTCGGTTTCAACTTTTTTTTTAAAGGGTTTATTGTATTTGATTTTAGTCTTTTTATCTTGTAATTTTGTTTGTTTTTTGTTTTGTATTTTTTGTAAATGTGGAACAGTATGGGTCTAAGATACCCGAATAAAGATTATTATTCTCTATTATATTACAAAAGAAATAACAATCCATTTAAATATATAATAAATAGTAGACTACCGACATCGGGTACAGGGACCAGGACACCGATGGTTAGGATTCCAAAGATACCTCCTCACTATAGGAGCCGTGTCAAGGAGGACTGCCTTCTGCATCAGACCCTTGATCCAGCCGTCCAACGTGAGCCTCTGTAGGTGTTGGTCGAGGTTCTTGGCTATCAATCCGTGAGCAGATACGACTATCGGAACAATGATCACTGAATCAACATTCCACATATCGACAATCTCGTGAGATAAATCGAAATATTTTATTTGTTTTTCTTTTTCAACTTTCACGAGATTCTCGTCATGAGGAACGCCTAATCGATCTATCACTACAATCTAAGGGTTATTGGCAACAATAGTCCTATGTGTAATAATAGATCGATCACAATACAACGTGGCCCGACCATTCTCGAGAACTGGGTCGGGCACATACCTGTAGTATGGCACCTATGGCACCTCTAGATTCACAAGATGGTATTTAAAGGCAAGCTGTTTGTGTACGATTCTAGCTACTTAGTTGTGCCTGTGCAAATATTCACCGTTAGCGAGACGAGAACAACCAGTAATAATATGCCTGAATATTCCCCAGGACGGTGGCATGCCCGAAAGATTTCAACCGTACCATCTTTCAGGATATAGTTCCGATAGTTATTCGTCATGATAACTTCGTCCATAATCGCACAAACAAAACCTTCAGTTTCTCCGAAGAGATCACCATACCGTAGCCAAGTCGTAGATGCTTTAAAAGTCTATATCGGACCCGTTTAGGGCCCGATAAAACCGACCATGGAGCTCTTTGCCTTTCCATACTTCCCTACGATCATTAGTACTTTTTTTTTATTGGGACTAATCCCACCCACACGCCCACCACTGTAACTCCTGTACACCAGGATCCACAGCAGTGACCCACGAACACACCGAGTTATGACACTCGGGAAGTGAAGAAATTTAACTGTCTTGGAACGTGCAACGAAATTAATCAGAAGAAAATTGGAGGAGTTGGAAATACAGTAAATCCACTTCCCTCCTTGGCAAAGCGGGAGACAAAATGAAGTAAGATGGGCATACACTCTTTTAAACAGGGAAGCACCACGGTCACAAAATATTACGGGTCCTACGTGAGCTATATTTGATTTCTATAATATGTATGGCAGAATCGCCTAAACGCACGGAAATTCACCCTAGTTGACACAAGATCCCCATAGTATACCGCCCCAGATGTCACCTGCAAGCTATTCAGCATTAGGTATATTACGTTCATTATACCAAAGACTACATTCCCAGAGGATATGATGAGCAGACTGTTCATAGTGAGAGTTAGGTGTTGAGCATTGACACAATGGTGACTCGACTAATTTAAATGAATAAAGCT
Organism: Arctia plantaginis; assembly: GCA_902825455.1. NCBI lineage: Eukaryota > Metazoa > Arthropoda > Insecta > Lepidoptera > Erebidae > Arctia > Arctia plantaginis. Next base: position 2,717,056 of record CADEBD010000348.1, read on the forward strand.
TGCTCTTAAAGTTACCATGACCCGTAAGAAATTGAGCGACACAGTGATCCACCTCAAGCCATGTCCTCGACAACCGTTCGCGAACAGATGGAAAGAATTGGTAAAGATGACGCCCCTTGGATGATTAATCCCAGCGTTGTTGCCATTCGTCTATGAGGTCATTATAGACATCGGACTGCTGTTGAAGCAATCTTGTAATTTTTAAATCGCCAGCCCAAAAAATCGCATTCCATGTTTTGTTGTCTTGAATAGTACATGGCTGCACGTCTCTGCACCTCGAGATCGACCGGAAGCACACCCGCCAACACTGGCAAAGCCTCAGTGCTAACCGTGCTATATGCCTTGCACAAGAATATTAGTGCAAGTCGTTGGCCTTATACAGTTTGCGACTACCTACTGCCTACGGTCGCCCTATCGGTGCACCATAGCACATAAAATCTAAATAAGTAGCTCCGTATGTATATGATCTTTAATGTATTAAATGATAGACCCTGGAAGTAGCTGGAAGGTTTTGTTGCGATAAACCTGTGTGTGGATATATAAACTGAATGTTATGCCAATAATTAGTTGTTTAAATCAGTTGTCTACCTATAAAATTTCAGCATCGTACATATAATAATTTACGAGATAATTAAATAAAAGTATTAGAAGGTGCAAGACCGTGGTAACCCGACCATGTTTAGGGGGTTACAAAAAAGCGATCTCCCATTACATTGTGCTGGCTTTTAAAATATGTAGGATATTATTTGCAAGTTTACTACGGATATGTACATAAGTGTTACAAAAAACTACATGTTTCTTAAATCATTTTTATACTGATAGTAGTGCCCCGTAACCATGTTAAACCCATGGCGTATTATTGAGCCAGTAACTGGGTAGCACAATAATAAAAACCATGTAGCGATAGCTGTCAGAAATATGTGGAAATTGGAAATCGTAAGAGTAAACTATACAGAGTTTTTTTCACATCAACTCGATTGTCACGGTGACTGCGTTCGGCATTGCGATTGTCTCGCACTGAAATCTTCACCAAACGCAACGCCGAGCCCTCTCGCCGCCGAGAGCGAGTTGATGTCGAATAAACTTACACTAGGCCTTCAGGTATTATTTACACAGTGCAGAGGGGGGTTTCAATATTTATAAAATAAAAATTCATTTGATTTTTTTAATAAAGATTTATTTTCGATTAAGTGTTAAAACATTAGTATCCACATACATACGCACACATTTTTATTTATTATTTTAATCTACTTACCTGAAGATGAAAGTAATTAGGCAGATCCATACATTGGCAGTCCCACGAAGTACCATCATGGAAATAAAATTAAATGATTAGAATGAAAAATAAACTATCAATGAAAAACAAATTCTAATTATCTACGTAAAATTCTCACTTCGGTAAACAGCAGTTTACCTATTTTATATTACATTTAATAAACGTTTCGTGAATGTATCCTTGATAGGTTTTGTATCAGTGCGAACCAAGGACAAAAAATCTGATTCAAAACTATGTCTGGTTCTAAATTTAATTTTAGTAATAATTGTTAATAACATCATGATGTGATGATGAATCTAACTAGTATATTTAAAAGTATTCTTTGCTACACATAAAAAATCGATGGAGTAATCTGCACCCACTTGTAAAGGATTTAAAAAAGTAAACTTGTTCTCTGAAGTCAAATTATATAAAATATTGAAAAGTTTATGTTAGAACTCCTACATTGATCGTGTTTACTAAACAAAAACAAACTAAAAGTAAAATAGAAACAAATAGGTAATGAAACAAAAATTAAGTTTGGTTGATCTATGTGATCCATCCAAAGGTTTTCTGTAAGAGACTGCTTTTTAGACGATAAGGCCGCCATTTGTACATGGTCATTAACTTGGAATATAATATCCTGAATTGGTGTACAATAAAGATTATTCTATTATATTCTGGATTCTTGTTTTATCAATTTAATATAAAATGATCTGAGCGAAAGTTTTGAAGTATCAAATATTTCTTGTTTGGTAAGTACCAACATGAAAAGTGGTGTACAGACTTTTTTAAATGGCCGAATTCTTTACTAAAATCACGCAACGAACGTCAATTTAAATGATCAAAAGTAGCGTTATCTGAACGACTACCTACAAAAAGCAAAATGCAAGTTCTACGCCCGACATTTGAACGTGGCCAAATATCTAATGACGAATATATTCAACTACCTAATAATAATATATTTATTTGCTTCAAACAAAGTAATTTTTTTTTGTCTCATTTTACTAAGTTATATAAGCGAAATTTGGATGTGACTGCCGAGTAAGTAGGTAACCTTAATTATATGCTAAAACAAAAATCCTATAGGGGCAGGCGAGTAAACGGGTCATTTGAAGGTAAGTAACCATTTCCGACCTGAGTGGGGGAGTTTGGGACTCTGGTAAACTCACTCGGTGAGAAGCAATAGGTTTTCAGCGAAGCCGTGGTATTACTCGGGTCAAGCCGGCTTATGAAGAGTGCATAAAGCAGGAATTCATAGTTCTATTTTAATAATGGAGTAATGGTTTAACACGAAAACATATACCTAGGCGACTTTGGTATAAGAACGAAAAAAGAATTAACGACATACTTTCATAAGCGACACTTAAAAAATGTATCGTCAAAGATGATGTTACTACATCCTCAAACAAACATGGTTGCAGTGTTGTTAATGTAAGTGATGCTGTTAGCTGTTCACTTAATATGCAAATTTTCATTGTACCTATGTCAATCTAGGTACATTGTCTAGTACATTTTATAACAAATTGCAGTGTGTTGCCAAAACTTCTACGCGTTTTGCGGTTGCTTTAATGGTGTAACAAATACGAGGGTGGATTGATAAGTTTCCGGCCTGACCAAGAGATGGCGCCACTAGGCCTACCTTGGATAGCTTGTAGCTATAGTTTCAGCCCGATCGTCTTGCTAGTGTAGGTTTGAGAGCACGCTGAACAAGACGCCTGTATTTTTCGTAAAAATGAAAAGCAGGAAAATCGTGCTGTCATCAAATACTTTTATTTGAAGGGGTTAACGCCGAAGGAAATTAAAGAAGAGATGGACTCAACACTGGGGACATCCTCCCGTCATATTCAACCGTTAAGCAGTGGGTTTCAGAGTTTAAAAAGGGTCGTGTGAGCACCTCTGATGAGATTCGCTCAGGATGCCCCGTTGAGGTCACAACTCCAGATATGATCGAAAAAATTCATCAAATAGTGCTGGGAGACCGCAGATTGAAAGTGCGTGAGATAGCTGAGACCTGTAAGATGTCATATGAACGTGTGCAACATATTTTGCACTGACATTTGCATATGGAAAAGCTCTGTGCAAGATGGGTGCCGCGTTTGCTAACAGTCGACCAAAAATTGATTCGAAAAACATTTCTACCGCAAATTTGTCATTGTATAAGCGTAATCCAAGCGAATTTTTGCGTCGATTCGTAACCGTTGACGAAACTTGGGTCCACCACTACACTCCTGAAACCAAAGAACAGTCTAAACAGTGGATTGGACCAGGGGAACCAACTCTAAAGGCAAAAACAATTTTTTCGGCGAACAAGGTTATGGCTACTGTTTTTTGGGATGCAAGAGGTATTATATACATTGATTACCTTGAAAAGGGTAAAATTATCACTGGTCAATACTACGCAGACTTATTGCAACGTTTGAGCCACGAGGTGAAAATTAAACGACCTCATCTGGCGAAGAAAAAAATCTTGTTTCATCACGATAACGCACCAGCACACACGTCAATCGTTGCAACGGCTAAAATCAACAATCTAAAGTTTGAATTGATGCCGCACCCTCCTTACTCTCCAGACCTAGCCCCGAGTAACTATTTTCTGTTCCCTAACCTCAAAAAATGGCTTGGCGGTAAGAGATTTGTGGACAATGAAGAAGTAATGGTTATTTTGAGGAGCTTGACAAAACAGTCTATAGAAATGGCATTAATAGACTGGAACACCGATATGAGAAATGTATCAGCCTTGGAGGAGATTATGTTGAGAAATAAAAAAAAAATTTAAATAACTGTTTTTCTTAGTCAGGCCGGAAACTTATCAATCCACCCTCGTAATCTGTCCCAATCTATAAAAATCGCATGTGCCTAGGGAATTGTAAAGTCACCAATACCTTAGGTTAGGCAGAAACAAGGTTTCTCTACTCACATTCATTAAGTAGGTACCTACTTTAGTACAAGCTCGCCTATTTCGAATCGTGTGGTTCGAGTAATTACCCCACCCTGTTACCCATTTATCAATTTCTACCTACGTTATCTTTACAGACCAATTGCTTCACCATACCCGAACTAAGTTCCGTCAGAATTGATCTAACTATATATTGATATAACCCATATAACTACAGCACCAGTAGCACAAAATTACCTGACTCATGAGAATTTGACTGAGAATTTCAAGGTTGTTGTTTTATCCATAAATCTATTGTTTGAAAAATAAATTAACAGTATTTATTCAATAAAATTAATTAACATAAATCAGATTGTAATACATATCCCAAATACTGTAAAAACGTTCAAATTTACTACAATCGAGGTTACTAGTTTAAATTAAATCTCTCCTGTATACTTTATTACTCAGCATCTAGACATGTAGTACCTATGAGTACCAGATACTTACAATCATAGACTCGTCTTGGAAAGGATAGAAAGGTGTATTAAACGCACTGACACCAGACCAAACAAATAAGAATTTAACACGTCATCGACAATTGGACAATACATAACCTCAGAATATAACTACCATAACGAATACCGAATATAACAGGGAATAAAAGAGTACCTATACCTAAAGACGAACTATAAATATATAGATTTACTCATGTACCTGTACATTTAGTATGTAATAAGCATAAATATTCCGTTAAAAGCTTAAGGCAATAAGCTATATTTATAGGTCGTACAATAGGATCAAAAATAATAATAACAGAAACTTCCTAATGTACACCTATCTATTACGAGTAAGATCGTACCTGTTACGAGAAATTACGCACCTACTCATAAATGATGGATACTCATAAAATGCACTTATTAAACATCACTACAGAATATATCTTCATACAGTTACAAAAGCCTAAATAAAATACCTATGTAGGTTCTACTACTTAGGTGCGTAAAAACATCCTTACGATACCCCATTTTGTACAAAACTAACCGACCAATCAAATCTTCAAAAAGCGCCGAAGATAATGGAGGGACGAGAAAGAACCGCAATCATAGGTTGGCATCAGAATGACAAATGTATGTGGCGTTAGACATGTCTTATTCAAGAATAATCATAACTGAAGGAAGCACCTTTCGTAAATTGCCTGTGTTCGGAGGAATGTTATTTTTTCTTGCTACAGTCATTCTAATGTAAAGATGGCCGATGGCTTTCTTGTTGGACGGGACTTGAGATTCGTAATGTACCTACCCTATTTGGTTCTCTCATATTGCCAACACTAGGGTGCAAGGAAAGTACGGAAAACCGAAGTGGTATGTACATTTAGATCATTACACTGCCCTCAACATGGTTTTCATTAGTTAAAAATTATCACATACATAAGAAAATCTATTAATGCCATAAATACCAATCGAAAAATGTGATTCATGAATAAACTCAGATTTTATGGAATCAATACCTATATTGTAAGTTCTTTGGTAGCATTGACGTAGAAATAATCTAACAAACAATAAGTACCTATCCGACGAATTAAAACAAACGAAAAAACCTAGACAGTACATACCTTGCTACTTACTACACTGCCCTGATGAATTCTTGCATGAAACTATAACATACGTAGATATCTTCTCTAAAAGAATGCGCATATTTTAAGCATAACTTGGTAAGTAATGACGCGCCACTAGATGACTTCATTATGTTGGTAATTTACCGTTGTGCACAACTGTTTAAATGCCGTCACACAATAATGAAGTCTTATAACGGGATTTCAAAGGCGTTCGATAAAAATAACAGTTCTAGGGTCGAAATAACACTAAACAACACGATACTAATTAAATCACAAATGTTTTATTTATTTCTTATCTAAATCTTTATATAACAAATGAATTTGCCAGCAATACTATATATTAGCGCGAGTATAAATCTCACTACGTTATAGTATCTACAAGATGTTATGTAGATGCTGACAAAAAAGGAATATTTACAGAGCTAAAGAAACAACCCTACTTTTGTATTAAAGTTTATTTTACATTAAATTAGCCTACAAGTCCATAATTATAAACCTATTTTCATGTAACAGGTATTTGAGAACTTAATACTGAGTAGTCAGAAAATAAAATCTTGATTTACTATGTCAACTACTTGGATCTCTCGTTCACCTAGCTTCTATATGAGGGAAACTTACAGAATTATCCTAAATTGTACTTAAGTCGTAAAAAAAACGTAACTAATTCTCATTTTACATTTCTATATCCTTAAAAGTATGTCACCATAAGTACCTGAGTACTACAATAAATATAAGACCATCTTACAATTCAGTACACATATTTAAGTAATCTAAAAATAATCTTCTAAAAGATAAAGAGACAAGAGCTCCAGCTACATCTATTGGGTTCCTGACGCCTTCTCCTATGGTGGTCTCGCGGGTGGACCATGAAGTGTGTAACTAGTGCTCCGGAGCGTACTGCCTACACTAGCACGGTAAACACTGCTTTACTAGTGTACTTAGCACGTAACCTAGAGATTAAAAAAATCTTTGATGAGATATACAAGTTATACAACTAACAATCAAAGGCTACCTTCATAGCATTAATCACTGGAACTAACTGAAGTATGAGTTACTATCGATCTGAAGCTATCATTTCCTATCCTTAATTAATGCTATGTAGTGCTCCTCATAGTAACCTAATTAAGACAAAAATTAACCAATCCAACAACTCCCCTAATAGTAGCAGTGGGAATGTTTATGTCACTTAATGAAACTTGTGTGAAGTGAATGAGAGCAATGTAAACTCAACTTACATTTAGAACCTCCCTCCTCGTCCACCTTGACCGCCACCATAGCTGTTGCTGGCGTAGCCACCGCCGCCGCCGCCACCACCCTGGTTCATGTTGTAGGGTTGGGCACGATTGTTACTATACTGCTGATTCCTAGTTGGGCCTCCACTGTAAGTTTGTTGGTTATAGCTACCAAAATCTTGGTTACCCCAACCCCCACGGCCATTGCCACCACCTCCATAGCCACCGCCTTGACTGCCACCCCAACCTCCTTGGTTGTTATCCCAAGGATTAGAATTGTTCCACCCTCCCTGATTGCTGCCATAGCCACCTGTAATTTAATAATTTTGAAATTATAGACTTGAATTTAACAATATCAACTCAAATAAATAACAATTAGACACATACCACCATTACCCCAGCTATCATTCCTGCCCTGTCCTTGTCTTCCACCGCCTCCTCCTCCTCTTTGTTCAGCACCATCCTTAGGAAGGGCTTTTTTTACATCCAACTGTTTTCCATTGATTTTATGAGGACCATTCACTAGAAAATAAGTAGATTGTTAAAACACACAACAAAAACGATATGTAAGGAATTGTTTATAAAAACAATGTATATTAACTTGCGTACCAGATCTCCCATTGACATAAATGAAGTCAGGTATAGCTAAAATTAATATGATAATTTCCACAATCAGAGAAGCCAGATCATGACACTTAAGTTCAGAACTGGGGCAAAATTGTGGGAATAGATAGTTTTAAAAATAATAGATTATACTCACAGCAAACTTTATCAACTGGATCATAGTCATCAAATTCAACGAAACCGAAACCACGTTTCTTGCCAGTACCTTTGTCAGTAACAATACTGACATTCTGTACTGTTCCGTAGTTAGCAAAATACTCCCTAAGTTGTTCCTCATCATGGTCGTCTTTGATACCACCAATAAATAATTTTTTTACAGTGGCACCTGCCTCAGGGTTTTTGATATCTTGTCGTGCCACAGCACGTTTAGTTTCGACGACACTAAAAAAAATTAAGGTCAGAGTCAATTTTATTCATTTTTTTACCAAGATAGAATATTTAAAGGCAATACTTGTCGACCCCACAGAAAATACCACGTGCACAATCTTCACAAGACATTAAAAATGCATAAAATTAAAGTTCATCCATGTGTCACCCTAGTATTACTTAGAGAATACTTGTCGACCCCACAGAAAATGCCATGTGCACAATATTCACAAGACATTCACCAAGTAGTGTCCGTTCAGTTTTTGCAGAATAAAACGATATGAAAGTAACAATCAAACTTTCATATAGCTGGACTGCAGTACCTATGAATAAAAATAAAGTAGGTTTTTAATTCTTACCGGCCATCGATTCGATGCGGCCTGTTGTTTTGCGCATCGTCCACCATGTGCGCCTTGGAATACGTGATAAAACCGAATCCCCGTGACCTCTTCGTCTTAGGATCTTTCATTACTACGACATCCACAATTTCTCCCCATTTCTCAAAATGGGACTTCAAAGATTCATCAGTAGTTCTGTAGTTCAGACCCCCAATAAAAATTTTACGGTGCACCTCGGGCTCATCCTGAAAGTAGGGTGCGGCGTCAACAAAATGGCGGACAGAGACACGGCTTAACGCATCACCATAACGAAGCCGAATTGCGAAAATACAGACATTTAACATAACAATCAAACATCTTGATGAATTGAATATAAAAAATTATAATAATATTAATATATTTGAATATAAAATATTCATAACACCATAAATAGCATTTATTAACTATAGTTGTAATTAAATCTGATATAAGCATATGTTGAAAACACTTACAAAGCCATCATCACCATTTTGCTGGGGCCTCATTTTGTAAAATTACTTCAAAGTACTACAAACACAAAGCAAAACGATAACTTTTTGATGCAGCACAGACAGTCCAGCAATGCAATACACACAACCGCTCACGACCGATGCCACGCCAAAAAGAAGGACGCTGGACAGACGAGCGCGACGAGGCCGAGGGAGGGAGGAAAGGAACGCTTGCTTGCTTGCTCCAATCAATCGAATTCAAACAAGGACCATAAAGAGCTATGTATACAAATTTGAAACATTGTCTTTTGGGACAAACTTTTGAACAGCGTAAATCGTAAATTCCCACGTCATTTCTGTCGTAGTAAGAAAATAAGAAAGATTATTACATTTATTTTTGCTTTTAAGGAATATTAAATTAGAAGTAAAATAACGTGCTTACCTACGTTTGAATTGATTTTTATGCTCATGAAATTAAGTCCAAATATTTAAATTGTAATCAATACATACTCACGCCTATATCCCGGAAGAAGAAAGCGGAGCCGTACTGTACGGCCCTAATCTATGCACTATAATTTTAATTCCCTTAAGGAATAGGAAGGAAGAGTATTGCTGACAATCAGGCCGGCTGCACGTCTGCCTCCTCTTTAAAACAAAAAAGAAATTAGGCTATTTAAGAATCGATCATGCCGAACCTGACCTGAAATCTTGACCCGGTCGTGGTTTGGATTATTAATAGTTTCGAAAGTAACACTTTTCCTAAAGTGACTCGACGTATCGTTCCTATCACAAGTAATTGTAACCCGAATAATGACATAGATACGTTCCCCTGGTTTAGGCGCAGAATGCCCAATTCGCAAAATGTCAAGTTCGTAGAATGTTATTATTACTTTTTTTTATTTTTAAAAGAAAAATAAAAATGAAATCACTTTGGAAATTTAGTTTTAGTATCACCTAAAAATTAAAAGATTTGTTTTAAATAGTTAGTTTTTTTTTTTTTTTTTTTTTTTTTTTTGGTTTGGAAATCCCCTCGGACCGTCACCCCGCCGGGGCTCTCGTTCGGCGGGGCGGTGTGTCGGACTCGAACCGACTAAAACCACACGGTGTGCCCTCTTTGCGCTTCCAGTTTAGGAAGGGTCCAGGTAGCTATCTCCTTCTGGACCCCTCCCAGCGCCGGCCCGCTCCTGGCGCGGGCTCCGTCTCAGTGGACCCTCTCTTTAGGCGGCGTCCAGCACACGCGGACGCCGCCCCCTCGCGGCTGGCCAACTAATGCGGGTGGAGGGGAGAACCCATCCCGTCCACCCGCGGCCACACTCAGGGCGGCATGAGGCGGAGGTGAGCGCGCCTCCGACACCCGGTTCGCCGGCGGCGGATCAGGTCCGAGTGGAGGTCGTCCTCCCGGGCCTTCTCCGCCGCCTCTTTCTGCGAGATTACCTCCTCGCAGAAGGTTGCGACCTCGGTAAAACAACTGTCGCTACCGGCCATGGAGCGAATTACGGCCGGTAGCGAGAGATCTGCTCCGATGACTGCAGTGAGGGCCCGGCGCTGCGTCGCCCATGCGGGGCAAACCGCCAGCGTGTGCTGGGCCGAATCCTCACCGCAGTCGCAGTGGTGGCAGGCGGGACTCGATTCCCTCATAGCGACCGAGTACAGGTACTTTCCGAAGCAACCGTGCCCGGAAAGCACCTGCGTCAGCCGGAAGGAAAGGGTCCCGTGCTGCCGCCCTGCCCACTCGGCGATGACCGGCTGGAGAGCCTCCACGGCGGCGAAGCCAGCGCGTGGAGTCTCCAGCCGGAACGACCATCTCATCATAGTGGCTCGGCGAGCGGCTTCGCGCCATTCGCGCACGTCTTCGGGCAGAGGGCGAAATCCGCTCTCCTCCCGGAAGTCAGCCACTCGCCGATAAACTTCGGCGAGCACTTCCGCCTCCAAACCCCACGGGGGTGTTCCGGCCAAGGCGCAAGCCGCCTCGGTGGACACCGTGCGGTATCCGCGTATGGCTCTGACCGCCAATATCCTCTGGGGGCGCCAGAGGCGCGCCCTATTCGGGGCGGTCAGAGCCGCCACCCACACTGGTGCACCATAAAGCGCCATGGACCGGACAACCGCCGCGTACAGCCGCCTCGTGGGAACACTGGCCCCGCCCAAATTGGGCAAAAGTCGCCCTAGGGCGGAGGCAGTGTCACCAGCACCAGCTTCGGACCAAGCTGTCGGAAGTGCTCGTCGAAGAGCCACCTACCGTCTAGGACCAGACCCAGGTACCTCATCTGGGCCCGGACCGGTACGAAGACCGAGCCGACCTCGATTGAGGCGCCGGCGGGCGGACCACGACGGGGCCCATGAAATAATAGGGCCTCCGTCTTATCCAGGGCCACTCGTAATCCCAACGCCTCAATGCGCCCGACCACCTGGGAAACTCCCGTGGCGGCCAGGCGCGCCGCCTCCTGGAAGTTAGCCCCCCGGGCCGTGAGCAAAGTGTCATCCGCGTAGCAGATTACACCCAGCCCGGGGGGGAGACGCCCTCGTAGGGCCCAGTCATACCCGATGTTCCACAGGAGAGGTCCTAGGACAGACCCCTGCGGAACACCGCACGACATGGCCCTGCGTCTCAAGACGCCATCTCGGTCCTCGTACATGACGGTTCGCTCCTCAAGATAGTCTGCCACCAGCCGCCTCAAGTACTCCGGCACTCCGTGGTAGCGGAGCGCTTCCCTGATGCAGCTAAATGGCAGACTATTGAAGGCGTTGGCGATGTCCAAGGACACCGCCAACACCACTCCGCCGCAGCTCACGGCCTCCTCGGTCACGGCCCTAAGGCGCATCACGGCATCGATCGTCGAACGCCCCTCTCGGAAACCGAATTGGGCGTCCGACAGATCGGGGCCAACCTCGCAGAGGTGCCGGACGATGCGGACAGAGAGTACCCTCTCAAAAAGTTTACCCGCCTCGTCCAGCAACACGATAGGCCTATAGGCCGCGACCGAATCGGTAGGCCGTCCCGGCTTCCTCAGCAGGACCAGCTTCCCGCATTTCCAGCGCTCAGGGAAGCGTCCGGACGCCAGGCTAGCGTCCAACACCCCCCTGAGGTGGTCCGACATGTAGTCGAGGGCTCGGGCCATCACTCGGGCTGGAACCCCGTCCGGCCCGGGGGCAGTGTTCTTGGATCGAATCCGTAGAACAGCCGCCCCCAACTCCGATTCCCTGACGGGCGGAACATCAACCTCGCTGCCCCCGTCGTCTCCGGCTGATGCAGCCATCGACGGGGGTGTGTGCTCCGCCCGCTGCGGGAATAGACCCTCGACCACTTCCTGCAGGAAGCTGGGCTGGAGAGTCTCCGTAAGGGGGGGGCCCGACGTGCGGAGCTTTTGACGCACCGCACGATAAGGGCGACCCCAGGGGTCACGCTCGAGACTCTCCAGCATCTCCTCTCTACACGCATCCTTGGCGCGGCAGATGGCCAGCCTCAGAGTTTTCCGAGCTTCTCGGTACTCCTCATGAAGCCGGTCCACCTCCTCACCGACCCCGCGGTGACGTCGCCGACTACGGGTGAGGGACCTCCGGGCACGTACACAGGCCGCACGGAGGTCCGCCAACTCCTGGGACCACCAGTAGACCTCCTTCCTTGGAGGCCGACAACCACGAACGCGGGGCATGGCCGCATCGCAAATCTGCGTAATCGCATCGCAGAAGCGACCAGCCCCCATGTCGACCTCCTCGGTCGGGGCCTGCGGAGACAGCCAAGAGTGAATAATGGCCGCCTCCTCTAGTAGGTCCCTGTCGAGCTTGGCGACAGCCCACCGCGGGAAGCGGGAAGGGCGCCGCGCCGCGTGACCCCTACTGGGGTCCTGGGACCGGGAGAGCTCAAATCGGATGTACAAATGATCCGAGAGCGTCTCGACCTCTTCCAGGACACACCAGTTCCTTACTCGTGCGGCGACTGCAGGGGTAGCGAACGAAAGGTCCACTATCGACCCCCCCTGCTGTCGCACGCACGTGTTGGTGGAGAAATAGTTAGTTACCATAAGGTGTCGTGTTGAAGGCTGGCCTTGATTCTTAAATTCACATTCTTTCAATTATATAATTTTATGACACCTTTTTTTATTCGATCGGTTCAAATGTGGGAACATTTGTGAAGGGAAGACATATAAGGTGCACAGAGTTTAGCTAACGACACAGACGGATATCAATTAGTCCCCTCTATCTCTTTCTAGCCGAACTCTGTGGTTGTCTGGGAAATATGAGGGGTTAATAAGTAACCAATCGCAGCTAAACGAAACAGAGACAGAGGGAAATGTCGGGCATCTATCTCTCTCGTTGCCTGTATCGCTTCCACTTCCAAGTTGCTGTACCCCGTGTTCATTTTATGGATTTAAAGAAATTAATAGTTACTATTTTGTATATCTTTAATAGTTCAAGTTCCATTTCCAAAATTTAAACAACACAAAAAGCGGTTATTGTCCTGATGATGTAGATACTTCTAAATACGTAATATGTATACGGCAAATTTGACGAAAGGCGGAACGTTTTAATAAAATCCTATGACCTGCCTGAAGAATAGGCATGTTAAAAACAAGAAAATCTGTAACATTATTCCGTTTGATATAATAGTTTTTACTACTGGAACCAAAACAAAACGCAATTTCGGTTTTGTTACAATTTAAGGTCAAAAACGAAACTTGAAATCGACAAAAATATCAGTTTTTTAGCTTTCTGCCTCTGCTTTTTTACGCAAAACAGAAAAAGTTGACCAAGACACTTTATCTTTCACAATTTTCTTTCATATTCTTAGCACAGGAATAGACAAACATATATACAGTCTTTTTTTTACATGCATTCAGGGGAAAGTCAACAGTCTAACTTTGACATCTTAAATGAAGGATAAACATTTTTTGATTCTAATGAACAACTTTTTTCGCTGGTATGAAATAAAAGACGTCACTAATATGATGACAATAGCGGTATAGATTATTTTATTTTGCCAGATTAATACGAGTATGACTATACTAAGCAATGTAAGCATTGCAACAATAAACATTTAAGACGCCTTCAGGCCAGTTTATATCTAGCGAGTGTAATTTTTAATCTGGGTGAATGCGAGAAGCCCAAAATCGATCCAAGTGGCGTGCGATGGAAGAAGAAGATGTCCAGCAGTGGACTGCGATAGGTTGATAATGATGATCATGATGATGAGTGTAATTTTATAAATTAATGATATATTTCGCCACTTTTTTGCTCCAAATCACTGTTTATACTTATAGTATTTCTCGGCATAGCTATTTAATTTTTCCAGCCTACCACAGAGCTCGATTAGAAAGAGATAGAAGGAACTGTCTAATGCCCATTTCTCTCCTTGCCTATATTGCAAGATTGGGACTCTTGATCAGTATTAATTTAGGGATGTGAGATTAATGGAAAAGAATCGATTAAATAAAAATCGATTTTTCTATATTAAAAATTAATCGATTTGCCAAAAATCGATTTTAATAAAAATAAATAATCGATTTTTTTGTATTATTTAAAAGTATATGCTTTCCACATTCCAATAATAAACTTAAGAGATTCATATTAACTATTTATCAGATTAAAAATAAAATAAAATTATATGAATAAAAAAATAACCTATTCGAAAAATTTCAAAGTAGGGAATTAGGAAACTAAATAGCATTATTGATACTCATTTTAGTACTATGAAACGTTTTATTTATTATAATAAAAATGAAATGATGAGAATTTTTTATTTGACTAGTTTTAAAATAAAACACTTAAAATGAGAATTAAAAAACTAAACGACTACTCTTCATCAACAGTCTTTTGATAGTCCACTGCTGGACGTAGGCCTCTCCTTAGAAAGGAGGTTTTGGCTTTGGTCTACAGTCTCAAAAACTAAACTAAATTACAAATCATTCGTTAATCTTTAAGTTTAAATAATAATTATTGTCACAAATGTCCATGCAGTCCTATTTTACATTTGACTAGTATTAAAATAAAACACTTAAAAGGATCATTATCAATCCTGAACAACTACGTTATGGTCTCTAAAACTAAAATAAAAAACAATCTTTCGTTAATCTGCAAGTTTAAACAATAATAAAATTAAAAATAATTATTTCCACAAATGTGCAGTCCTATTTTACATTTGACTGGGATTAAACAATAATAAAATTTAAAATAAGTAGGTAAGTAAGCGGTTTAAAAACAATAATTTTGATAGTCTCTTTCCTAAAATACGGTTTCGTGTTTTCCTGACCACATTTCCCGCTTTGGAAAATAATCTTTCGGACGGAGCAGAGATTTTTGATCCAACGCATAGATGGCGCTGTTTTTAAAATTGAAACATACTGCAAGATTTTTTCATTCGTCGCATAGATGCGAGCTGTTTCTGAAAATCGATTTAAACACGTAATTTATATAATCGATTTACTAAAAATCGATTATCATTACTACAAAAATCGAGAACAAAAAATGGATTATAAGAAAATAATAATCGATTTCAATAAAAATCGATTATTTTTTAACATCCCTAGTATTAATCTATATCACATGTCACATGGCAATACTGATTATATACTTATTTTTTTTTCTATATTTTATTAAGTATTTTAGTCTTTGGTTACCTTTGTCAATTCTTTTTTGTTTTGCGCGTCGCCTTTTGTATATTGCGGTTGCTATAATATTTCTGAAATTACACCCATTTGATATAAAACTAGCGTTTAAGTAAAGTTTTTACGACATAATCATTCTATTTCGAATATTCACACGGTCCACGGGAAACCTTTAACTGTGGCGGAAGACATGAAACCCAGCGGTGGAGGTGACGAATATGTTAGTGAAAAATGTTGAATTTTATTTTCTTTGAACTTACTTTCGCTATTATGAATAGTTATAGCAAAATATTCACACACCTAAAAAATCTTAGTTAACAATACAAATGTGACATTCGTAGTCGTGGCTTCTTTTTTTTCTTTAGTTGCATGAAGTGACGTTTAATACCTACCTGCTTCTACTTTAGAGCTATAAGTTTTAAGTCATAATATTGTCTCACTGTTTCTTTCACCTAATCTATTTAAAATAGTGACATGAAAGTGTTAATTTTTAGTCACTATTAATATTAAACAACGAATTATATGCAACAAACAAACAATATTTTTATTTCATACTAGAAGTAATAAATTATTTTAGTTATTATATTTTTGTATTAATTATTCGCTCGCGTGGATTGGGACCAAATAGGCAAGGTTGCCAGAAATAGTAAACAGGACTGTAGGGATTATTGCCAAGGACTGGGTGATTAAGACAACAGAGCTGATATCACTTAATATTAGAAATCACACACTTACTTATGGCTGACCCCAATCTAGGCAAAGCCTGTACTATGGTAACCAGACTGCTGATGTACATGTAGATGAATTCATTTAGAGACAGAATAAATAGTGATTGTCCTCATCACAAATATTTTTCTTGGGTGGTAATCGAAACCCACATTCTCTGCCTTAGTAGTCATGGTCACTAACCACTAGACCAACAGGCCCATAGAGTGAATAAGTGGTTATAACACATAACTAATTTCACTGCTATAAAGGGATAAATTTAAAACAACACATTTGATTAAATGTAATCTTCAACCGCTAAATTTGAGTATAATAAATCAAATGATCAGATAAAATTTAAGACTGTAATAACCCATAGCATAATGATGACTCGACACATTGCACTCAAGAGAGACAAACTGGTGAAAGAATGGCGGTAAACAAACTGATTCAGGGTTATCACAACACTTGCAGTACAAATTTTGCATTTATTAAACAATTCATATTATATTTCATTACAATTTGAAGCAATTTTATTATTACAGTACACCTTACTTGGGTCATTCACCCAAAGTGCATGTTATCACTTTAAGTCAAAAATCATTAAAATGTCTTATAATTATTTTTATGTGATACCCAACAACTGCCATGGTTGAAAATCTTGTGTAATGAACATTTTGTAGTAAGTCATTGTTTCAAATATATGCATATGAAATAAAATTACCACATGTCTACCTAAAATGTTTCTGATTTTGAATACTTCTCAATTTAATATGATTTACCTTTAGTTTCATTAAGTAAAGTTACAAATTATATTTTTAAACTATATATAACTTTAATTAACTTTAACTATATATAATTTATATATAACTTCACATACAACTTCATTGTGACAAAACACCACGCAAATTCTGTTGGGCGTTTTGCTAAATATTTTTTTACTAAAATTTAAGCTTAGTGACAAGTTCAACATAATCCACACCTTAGGATTCTTATTTACATGCCCAGTACTTTTTCATTAATAATAAAAAGTAAAGATAATATTTGACTGTAAATGGTTGTTAACATCTTCCTGTTATCGGTTGGTAAGTGACCTTAGGCAACTGTTTATTTACCTTTATTTTCTCTCCAATTTGGCTCAATTATAAGCAGAGCCTGTATTATAGTAACAAGACTACTGATAAACATACTTGTATTAATAAATAGACAGAACAAATTGTCATAATCATAGAATAATGTAGGTTTTGAAAAAACTACGAAATTCAGTTCTTACCATATTTGGATACTACATTGTCTAAATATTATTACATAATGAAATATATTTCAGATTTTAATTATATAGTGTTTGTTTGATAGTAGTAGAAGTAAAATGAAGCAAGTGATTTTTCTAGAAAACTGTATAATAATTAGTTGTTATTTTTATTGCATTTTAAAAGAAACCCTATTTTTAACTTGTATGCCAATTTTCATAATTACAGATTTAGAATAAAATAAGTTATGTAAAAAAAAATGACAAATATTTGAAATGGCTGCCCTGTAACATTTAATAAATGTAGATCCGACACTATTCTATGACTATGACGAAATTATTTTGCTTATTATTCATGGGGGATGAACCAGTGACCTGGCTTCGCAGTTACAAGTCACTTACCACTAAACCAGCAAGTCAGTGAGTAAGAGCTAATTGCTTTGAAGGTAGTCAAAGCATTACACACTCCACAGTATTTCTGTGCCCATTATGGGTGACATCATAACTCATTGTTGTACAGGTGGAGAATATGAACACAATTATTTGTCTTCACAAAAGTCCTTCTAATTAGTTTAATGTGATAGGTATTCTTAAACTTGGATAGGTTATATATTTTGAATGATGTAAACAGTAGTGTTAAAAAGTAGCCTATGTATTGCCTGAAGAATCAAATTAACTCCATACCAAATTTAATCTAAATCAGTTCAGTGGTTATCGATTCCCCATACAAATTTCCACTCTCCTTTTCAACCCCTTAAGGGATGATTTTTGAGATAAAAACTATCCTATGTCCTTTGACGGGACTCAAACTGTCTATACCAAATTTCATCTAAATCGGTTCCGCAGTTAAAGCGTGAAGAGGTAACAGACAGACAGACACTTTCGCATTTATAATATTAATATGTATCTGCAAATATTTGTTTCGGAGTTTGGGTGTTTTCAATATATAATATGTATGTATTTATTTACAAAAAACAGTATATAAGTTAGCTTTGATAGTACAAGCTCTGCTTAGTTTGAAACTATATGGTGTTGTGTCTCATGTCCGAAATATTATTAGATATTGTTAAATAATTGGTACTCTTTTGAAATTAGGTAAGGTTAATAATGGATAGCTCCATCTTCATGTCTTGATGGAGAGACAACTTTTTATCAAGCTAATATTACAATTCCTATTAAATGTGTTAGACATCCATTTAGAGGAGGATCAATTTTAGATAAATTATGGGATTTTTATTTGTTTTTAGGAAGAGCCGGAGCACTTA
Source organism: Arctia plantaginis (assembly GCA_902825455.1). Classification (NCBI taxonomy): domain Eukaryota; kingdom Metazoa; phylum Arthropoda; class Insecta; order Lepidoptera; family Erebidae; genus Arctia; species Arctia plantaginis. Next base: position 2,735,655 of record CADEBD010000348.1, read on the forward strand.
CGCAAGCTATTCATTGGGGGCCTTGACTATAGGACTAATGATTCGTCACTAAAAGAGTTTTATGAGCAATGGGGGGAAATAGTGGATGTAGTAGTTATGAAAGATCCTCAGACGAAAAGATCAAGGGGTTTTGGATTCATCACATATTCAAGAGCACATATGGTAGATGATGCTCAGAAAAATAGACCACACAAAATAGATGGAAGGTAAGACCTAAAAGACTTTTTTGTTATTAACTGCTAATTTCAATTTCTTATATTTTAAAATACTGTTAATTTACTATTTGATTAAGTATCTATTTTCATATTGCTTCAATACTAGATTTTTAAGAAATTTTGAAACAGCCTAGCATTACCTGTAATGATGATTAACTAAAAAACATTTATAAGTAGTAATAAAATATAATTAAGAGCAACTGTGTAGATGCCAGAAACACAAATATATATTATAATATAGTTTGAGTAGTACCTTCTTTGGGTTTATGTTATCAAGGTATTATTATGCTGATCACTTAATCCATCACAAATATGAGGGTTTTAATTTATCATCATCATAGGAGTTCTTCTATATAATATTTTTAAGGTTTTATTCCCATTATATTTGTATAAAGTAAATGAACTGCATAACACATTTTAACATTCCTCTTTGCTCCTCAACACTCTTTTCCTTAAAATATATGAATCTGTTCTCAGAGTGGTGGAGCCTAAACGGGCAGTGCCCAGGGAAGAAATCAAACGACCAGATGCTGCTGCTACAGTTAAGAAGCTGTTTGTCGGTGGGCTGAAACAGGAAATAGAAGAGGATGACTTAAAACAATACTTTAGCGCATATGGCGATGTCGTATCAGTAAGCTTAGTGACTGACAAAGGAACAGGGAATAAAAGGGGCTTTGGATTTGTTGAATTTGACGACTATGATCCAGTTGATAGAATATGTTGTAAGTTATTTGCTAAAAAATATCCTAAATTCTGCTGGTATGTTCTGTTTATTATATTCCCATGCTCTTTGAGACTACCTACAAATTTTAAGAAACCTAAAGAAGAAATCTTTAAAAAAAATCTAAAGCAAAATATGGTTTTATTTTACCTGGGTTTCTTCATATACAGTAAAAACGATTTGTCTAACAAATTTGATGAAAGACCATGTGGCCATGTTTGTATTTTTAGTTCATCCATGAATACTTAGTACTACCACTTAAAGATTTTGATTTCATACCTCATTTTATTGACACTTCAATTCTTGAGGATGATTATAGGTAAATAACAGGAATGGAACAATGACCTTAGGATGTATATATGGGGAAAGGCTTGTCTTATTATGTAAAAGACTCTGAATACTCATAATTATTCTATTAGCAAAGGAAATAAAAGTAGTTTTTGTTACTGAAATAAACCAAAGTTTTTCGGTATATTAATAGAAATTAACACTTTTTAATAGTGCAACTAAACCACAAAGTCAAAGGCCATCGATTGGATGTGAAGAAAGCTTTACCAAAGTCTGAGATGGGAGGCGGAGGTGGCGGTGGTGGCGGCGGCGGCGGTGGTGGTGGTGGAAGAGGAGGCGGGGGTCGACGTGGGGGCCGCGGGGATGGCGGCAGTGGAGGCGGATGGGGAAACAGACAAAGCCAGGACTGGGGCAACTCAGGTATGTTTATGGAAGTCATGTTGCATTTTATCTTTGTCCTACCCAGGACAATATACTTACACAATTGCTCTATAGGACTAGCTAGCGTGATAGTTTAGACGACCGGATAGTGTAGTGGTTTGTGTAACGGACTGCTATTCCAAAGATTGCGGGTTCGATTCTCGGTCAAGGCAAACATTTGTGTGCATGAACATTTAATGTTTTATTTAGTCTGGGTGTTTCTATGTATAATATGTAAGTATTTGCAAAAAAAGTATGTGTATTGTGTATCAGTTGTCTAGTACACGTAGTACAAGCTCTGCTTAGTTTGTAACTAGATGGCGTTGTGTGAATGTTGTAGAATATTATTATTATTAGTTTACTCTCATCTATTGTATCATATAGATAAGACAAAGTTATCCATTCTAATATTGTAATTGCGGCAGTGTGTCTGTCTGTCTGTCTATATGATACCTCTTCACGCTTAAACCTCTGAACCGATTTAGATGAAATTGGGTGTACAGATAGTTTGAGTCCCAGTAAAGGACATAGTATATTTTTATCCCAGAAATCATCCTTTAAGGGTGTGAAAAGGGGGGTGAAAATTTGTATGGGGAATTAATAACCGCTGACCTGATTCAGATGAAATTTGGTATTTTGATCCTTGAGAAAAGATATTGGCTAGTTTTTACCGCGATAACCAACATACAAGAAGTCAAAACCCGGGTCAAAGCTGTTCTTAAATACCTCTGTACTAGGATGTTATTTACACTTAAAATTTTAATGAAAGTAGTTCTGAATTTAATAATGTGCAATATTCACAGTTTGCCACATGTTGAAATGTTTTCATACCTTGAAAATACTATAGTGGCCTTTATTTGTACCGTTCAACCAGATGGTGGTGGATACAACTCAGGATATGGACAAGGAGGATGGGGAAATCAAAATCCTTGGGATTCTAACAACTCTGGAGGAAACTGGAGTAACCAAGGGTATGGAGACCAAGGAGGATGGAATCAGTCTTCAAATAACTTTGGCTCTTCATACCAGCAAGGATACGGTGGCGGGCCTATGAGGCCTAATTACAATACAACACGGGCTCAACCATATAATAATTCAGGTAAGATTTATTTTCTGACGTGAATTATGTGTTTATCAATTTGCATTTCTCTTAGTTTGCATTCTTCAATCTATTTACCCATTTCATGTAAGGAAATCATAATTTGGGAGTCAAAATCTGCTAAACATATCTGCATGAAAAGGTTATTTAAAATAATTTGGTCCGAGTATACCTTTTTCGTGCTTAGGCCAATATTCACTGGTATCTTTCTGTAACCATCCACTTTGGTTACATAACAGTGAGATGTCACAGCTTCCGTTGCCTATCACCAAGTGAGTGAGGTTACTGTAGCCCAAAACCCCCTCCTTCTAATTCTTAAGGGGGAGCTCAAAGGGCGGCAACTTACTTGTAACGCTTAAGTTTCGGAAGGTCAATTCTCGTAATTCATCTTACGATATCACAACTGTCATAGAAGGTATTTTCGTAGTAAACTTTTAAACATCCAACATTTACTGGAATGTGATTATATCGTATTGTAACTGATAATGGAATCGGTAATCTGCTGGTCTTCGTACTACTTTACCGAACTTTTATTACGCGAATTGGCCTTCAGGTGTCTATGGGTGGCGGTAGTCGCTTACCACGGTGACCCATGCCATGAAAAAAATCCTAATAAAAATCGCAACAAATATTCTTAAAACGCGCGCATGCATGTAATTCTAATAATAAACCAACAAATGTCTCAACATATGTTGCAATAGTTACATTAACTCAAATGTGATTTTCCAATTGCCAATCGACTTAATTAACGATCATTAGTTTTTAGCCTGTTAATGACTTATGATGACAATAATTAATAACGATGTTGATTATATACTTTCTTACAAAATTGCATTCTAATAGTTCCTAAGTAACTCATTTGTTAATCACTGTGATTATGATTCAGTTATAATCAGATTTTAATGACATCAGGATTTGTAGATTATAACAAAGGCTATACGCAGTTATAACTCACAATAAATATTTTACAATAATCTTTCGGTGTACTCCCTCAAATATAGGAGACCACAGCATGCAAAAATTAGTAACAAGCTGTATTAAACTTATGTATTACATACAGATTCGCACATAAATCAAAATCATAAACACAATTTTGATGTAATTTTAGATAGCAAATTAACACTTAAGTCAGGGCAAACTATTTCGGCTAATTTATTTTCTATCAGATCCTCAGATCCCTATAGCCAAATTACTACACGCTTTTCGACTTGTTGAATTTTTTTCAAAGTACATCAATTATACTTCATACTAAAATCATTAATTAATTCATTTATTAGTCATTCCTATAACAAGTTAGTACACGTAACACAAGTGATACAGTATTTTGAAAGTTTCAAATGAGAACTTGTGTTAATTAATAAGGGTCCATATTTAGACCTCGTTGAGCCCCATAATCAGTTTTCGTGTGTCGACCTCTGGGAAACCTATTTCGGCCGCAAGGGGTCGATATCACCCACTTTGGGTATCCCTGATGTAGGTAGACAATATTATTAAAATATCACTGCAAAATATTTTTTAAGGAACTTTTATGTTTTAAAAGTGAAACACTGATATCTAAGTTTTTAGTTTTAGACAACATATTATATTGCCTGCAGAGCCTAAGCGACGTAATGACCCAGGTTTGATTTTGGTCAGAGAATAGATTGTAGGCTCCTATCCTTGGTAGACGTGATAGACTTCATTAAATCGTTGCATTCCGTGTAACCATTGTTCAAGTTATATAGAAAAATAGCATCAAGGTAAATAGCCTGCGGCTGTTAAGCGTACACTAACTGTAGTTGGTGTAGCTGGATAGTGTTTTTTTTAGTAATAGTTATTAAAGCTATAGCTATTATAGATAGTTGTTAGACACTTTCAAAACGTTTATCAGTACTCAGTACTCAGTAGTGGGGGTTCCATACAGTGGAGTTGTAATCCAACACTGGCCCAACTAGTGAATTGAATAAAACTATTTCAGTGCATGGGTTTTTGAAATCTTTACTACTGCTTAATACAAATCCCAGCAATGTAAACGCTCTCGCGACTGTGTTAAAAATATGATAACAAATTTTAAACCTTCACCTATTGCAATGCCTAGGCCCCAAACCTTGTTTGTACTTTGAAGTGGAATACCATCTTATTTTTATTTTATATACTTGTTGCCTTCTTTGTTTTTATTTTTTGTTTCTTGTTTAATTGTATGTGGAAGCATTTATCTCTATTTAATCTATCTCTTATGATGGAGGAAGTTTGGTACTTATTTGGAAAGTGATGTTCATTTCAAACCATGGTTGTTTTTACAGCCTAGTGTGTTATTTGAAGATTATGACAATACTGTTAAGTACGAATACGAGATCATTCATACGATGCGTCTAGTATAATTTACAGGTCTATTTGTTACTCAACTTACACACAAGTCTGACGGACGTGTTTGACTTCCTCATTTAGACTTTTTTAACTAAGCAATGGTTATGCTAAGTCATTTGTAGAATAATGTCACTAAACTCTCAGTTAAAGTCAAATTAGAGGTACCAGCCCCTGCATTTTATTTTATTTTTAGGTGGCGGAGGCGGAGGTTACCCTGGAGGTAATGGAGGCGGCAATAGCGGTGGTGGGGGCGGTGGGTACAATAACATGGGCAATGCAACCCAGACGGCCAACCAACGCCGGTTTTAGACTGGGACTGTCCTCTTGTGAGTATTACCTTTATTATCACTACGAACCTTACACTACTGTCACTCTGTTATTAATCAATGTTTTGGGTATAATAAACACTAGAACGTTGAACAACAACTTGAAGTTTTCCCTTTACAACGAAATTAATAATTCATAATAGCCTGCTGGGAAATAAAAAAATAAAAAATCTAAATCCCAATAAGTAAAAGTAGTGTGAGAACAAATGAGAATACATACAAACAGTGTTGAAGCTGTGCGGACCGTTACCTCTAATGTATATAACAAATATTATATCATTGCAGCTTGAACAAATAACGATCGTAATATAAAGTAGCGCGTCCACCAGGTAAATGGACTGATGTTATATCGATGTTGGTTGAAAAAATCCTGTCTTATGTGGCTCTTTTTATGTCCTTTTAGCCTGTATTGATCAGATATACAAAGAAATAATTTTCTTAAATTGTTCAACACTGACAACTCCAGTTTTTCACATAAAAGAAGTGATAAAACGAACAAACATTAACACGGTGTTGAAATATTTATGTGTGAGGTGTGTACTTATTAAAGTTTTTTAATACGTAGGTCTCAAGTTGCGCTTAGTTGAAGCTAGGCAGGCAGACGATATAGTAGAGACGAGGTAGGCCAGGAGTCAGCTAGCTAGTGAGGGACAAGTGGACTTAGTGAAGCGACTGCATTACATAGTCATTAAACATTTTTTTTTTATTCCTTCAATTAAGGTTGGTTCACAATAAGGTACTGTGTAGGCACTAGTTTTCTTTTAATTGTTAGTTGTTTAGCACGCAATCACAGTTTTTACATTTCCTAATAACACTTTTTTAATTACTTTCCGCACGGCTATATGTTCAGGTCATGCAATTTAAAGTTTATCAAAGTCCTGGTGGACGATACTGTAAAAGCTGTGGCTTAAGTTTATACTATTTGAGTTTTTAGTCATTAAGCGAGGAGATTTTTATTATTTCTGTTAACAATTATATTGTAGTTTATAATTTTTTATTTTTGCAATACGTTCTCAATTAGATAGAGATAGCTATAACATTCCGAAACTAATCAAATTAAATATTATACATTGTGTTCAGTTCAGTAAATTTGCCAATCTATGAAATAAATTCCGAAATGTCTTGATGTTAGTAATATAATGTAAAATACATGATTTATTTGTTAATGCATAAATTCGGCGAAACCGTCTTGTAATGTAGCCTAGTCGGTCGAAAGAAATATATGAAATAGCTAAATACATTATAGGTATTCTATCTAATACATCTGTATGAATTATATGTGTAAGCATTATAATAGTAATCGTATACTATACATGTTTTAAAAAGATAGTATCTTTAAGTTACTATGACTTACGAGTTATGATTGTTTATTTGTGTGCAAAAATTAAATAAATACTATTTTCCATGGACTGTTCTACACGCGGCGAGCGTTTCTCCGTGGAATAGGCCATGGTAAGTTGACTTTATTATAATGAAAATAAAACTATGCAATATTCTATATCGCTTTTTATTTTAACTTGCCCTTTTTATAACACTAAAATTTTAATTTACATTTTGTAAACTATATAAATTAAATAATTCAATTCATTAATTAGGAACATAACACATTTTCTTAGTTTTAATTAATTGAAATTATTCCTCTTTTTTTGGTAATCTTTAGATATAGAATTGCACCTTGACTGTGCTGAAAAAGTATTCTGTCGTTAAATAAGTTTACAAAATTATCTGTGTACATGTTACGAACGAAACAAAAAAGTTACAACGTGCAAATGGATTTGTGAACATAGAAAACAACATACGTTTTTATAAATACAGATATTTTTTGAGGATTTAACCTCAAAACTTATATTTTTCTATATAAAATCAATAATATTTTGTGTAAACACCAGTAACTTGTGTACATTTATTATTCTAAGTAACACAATCATGACATTAACATTCAAATGTTTATTAGTTACTTGCATCATTAGGTAATAATCTATATTTATTTGAAATATCTGATCTCACGGGATTGCGCCCCCTAAGAGCTTGGCTGTCTTAAAAAAGTTATGTAACTGATATACAACTTTATAATTAATTTTTATTTTATATCACATAATAATAAAGTTTATAAATATTATACAAAAAACGGACTACCTACAGACTAGGCGATATATAAGTATTAAATGTGTACCCATGAAATCGATAATTTTTGTTAGTACTACTTGTAACTTACTTCTATTTCAGAAACTTCTACAACTAAGTAAAATATATAATCGTATTTAAGATAGGAAGCGTAGTTCTTTTTCATTCACATACACAATCTATTTTTATTTAAAAACATAATTATAATATAATTTTTGTCACCATATTTTTTTATAAAAAAATCGTTTTATTTTCTAAAAAAACTAATTGAGATGATGTTACATAATCTTACATATATAAAAATGCTAAGTTTCTTTGTGTACGGAGTGTTGGAGTTTATTTGTCGTTTATTGCTGTCGTTTGGTGCACCGGCAGGCATGGGCAGGATGGTGGCATGCAGTATGGAGGAGTCATCACGGTGGGAAATAAGCCTGAAGCAGCCGCTAAATTTCTGCAATACAAATATCTTATTGAGGTTGTTTTTATCGCAGAGGTATCACCTACAAAGTACACAAGTTTCACAATTAGTAGGTATACTTAATAATAGTGGAGCCTACTAGATGATTCGGTAAATTTTCATATTTTCCGAAAGCGTTGGATACTCTTAGTTGGGTCCTTTTGCAAAGTTCGTTCTAAGTGACGTGGCCTGCATATCCTCCCCATGCCAAATTTCAGGTTTCTGTTACAAAGACTCAAACTTGCGAGAACCTTTAAGAAAAAAAGTTGAACCGACTTCAGACAATACTGACAATGAGCACTAAAAATTTAAAAATAATTAATAATCTAATAGAAAAAATAAAATAAGCACGACCTTCAATATAACAGGTAATATTATAGTAACAATAGATACCTTCTAGTCTGTTAGAAGGACCCTCTGTTAGAAGGAAGTCAAGGACCCTCCATCAGCCCAGCAACATGAGATAACGACTACCAAACGAAAATACTCGTATAGCTAAAGAAGCTAAAACACATTGTCGGGCCAGTAAAATTTGAGGGCTTCGATAGATTTCTCTAGGATCCCATCATCAGATCCTGATTTGGTGGTTATGGGACCACGTCAGAAGTAAACCCGTAAAGTATTTCGATTACAAAAATAATTTTAATAATCAGTCTACAATTGACGAAGATGTCGCTTAACAAACACACAAAAAAAAGAATCATTCTGTAACTCCTAACCGTTAAGGAGTTCTACCTTAAATCATCAGCTCACCTGAATAACTTAAAATAATAAAACTAAAGGTGTATACATATGATACTTAAAGAATCGTCCCTTAACTCCTAACCGTTAACGAGTTGTACCTTCCATCACCAGCTCATCAACACGAGATGATGACTACCAGACGCAAATACTAGAATAGCTTCAGAAAATATATGAAACACAATACGTGCCTATAAAATATGAGGGTCGCCCTCGATTTTTCTCGAAACCCATCATCAGATGTCTACATGACGATGGGACCACTTCAGGACCGCTGTTTCCTCATGGACCAACTATCTATGCACAACTAGTTGTGTCATAAGGATTTTTGTTTTAAAATCATTCCTATTGGCACAACTAAATAATTTTCAATTAATATTAGTTCCTAGAGACACAACTAATTATAATCGGTGTACAAAAATTCATTGTTATGGTTATCGTAAGCATTTAATATGGTACTCGTATATATTATACTAAATACATATGCTAATGATATTTGTATTTCGATTCATCTAAGCTTATCTAGTGCATGCCCTCATGTGATTACTCCATTAATGTATTGAAGTTGCACGTTCTGAATAAATCCGTCTTTAATAATATATTCATGTTTCCGGAGTCTTGAACATAGATCTTTTGCAACAACATTGTATTTCTCTAGCATTATGGGAACATTTAGTAGTCTTAACACAGTCACAGTATTCTTGTTTAGATGTTTATTTAGGGTAGAGTGCCATGACTCTACAACATTATTAGTGCGGTGACGCTCTCCGAACACGGACATTATGGGAACAAAGTTACTCTTTTTCATAAACCTCTCTACATAATTGATGAAATTGACCATTTTCAAGTTGGTATTATAAAACCATATATATAAAACCTCCTTTCTAAGGAGAGGCCTATGCCCAGCAGTGGACTATTATAGGCTGTTGATGATGATGATGATTTTCATATTCGGAATTAATATAGGCCCAGCCTGCAACTACAGCATCCGCTGGCAATAGAGGCAAAGCAGCACACATTCCTATTATTCTGTTTTCTACTTTTGTATGATGCCCAAGCTGTCTGGCCTTTTTCCATAGATTGCGCATCCAGTGGTAGTAGCAACCTACAATCTGTATCTCTGGGAACATCTTACAAAAAATATAAATACGGGTGTTGTCACATGTATATTCAGCCAAAACGAAATCTTTGAACTTTAGTGGAATTTCCACTTCTTGAAGACGCGTAAATACTGTTTTATTCGCTCCAACAGACTCGTTCCTAGCCTTCATACTAGAAAAAGGAGGAACAGAATCTATTAAATCTAGTCCCATATCCACCATATCTGCTACGCTGTCTTTATATAGTTGAGGAATAGGTTTGTCAGAATTTCTTACTGCATCTTTTATCGCAGCTTTCTTTTTCAAATAAATAATTTTTAAATAATTACTGATAGAAATTACATGAAATGGCATTTATAATTTTCTATTTGTTAATTTAATAATAATAATGTAATAATATTATTTATTTCCTCCTGTAGTTGTGCTAAAAGGAATGGTTTTAGTAAATCAGTTGTGCTTAGTTGTGTCATTAAGAACATATTCTGGGATGGCACAACTAGTTGTGCGTACATAGTTGGTCCATAAGGAAAACGTGTTCAGGACTATACTCTTTCCAATAAAAAAATATTTTTTAAATCGTTTTACAATTGACGGAGTAATCGGTGAACAACTGAACATACATAAAAAAAACACAGGTCAACATAGAACCTCCTCCTTTTTTGAAGTCGGTTAAAAACCAGAGACCATCGAAGTGCCCAGGGCCCTGATAACTTCTTAATCTGGCCTTGATATAAACCAACGCCCTGCAAAATTACATGCCCCTAGTACCAAAAAAAAATATCAAAAATAGTTGCAAGATTTTCTTGATTCAGCCCTGTCGCAAAATCATTCTTAGGTAACGTTTCCTACTGTAAACTACCGAATACGGCCGGATCGAATACGACCATAATGACATATCGCTTGCTGTTAAAAGTGCGATTTTAGCTATGTAGCTCTTCGGACATTTAGGTACCATCTATTTCGATTTTTTAGATTGTTGCTATTCGCTGTGCTGAGAATTTGCCATGTCGAGGCCAGCACCAATGGTGGCCATGAGTTGCATATCGACGACTAGTTTTGCGTGGCTTGCGATTGCGATTTATTTTGCCACCCATCGGACACAGTTCTTATTTCTAGATGAAAGGTAAAAAGCATAGTTTCGAGTGTATAATAGGTATATAATACTCGGCAGGATTATAACATACTGACCTATACTGCTGATCCAATTGAGCTTTTTCGATTCTTTTATCTTTAGCTCGTCGATTTTGAAACCATATCTTCACTTGGGTTTCGCTTAGCGATAATGTGGATGCCAATTCGCACCTAAAAAGTACAAAAACACATGGATGATTAATGAATTGTGTGTTAATAAATTAATAATAATAGCTTGAGACACCACACCTTTGTGTGACCCCAAACTAGGCAGAGCCTGTATGGCAGGGATTCTCGAAGTGGTCGACATAAATAAAATAAAAAATTTGGAGGTCATGACCCCTATTAATTAACACAAGTTCTTATTTGAAACTTTAAGGATACGGTATTCATCATCATCAACAGCCTTTAACAGTCCACTACATAGGCCTCTCCTTAGAAAGGAGGTTTTGGCCTACTATACCACGCTGGCCAGACGGATTGGTATAGGGTTTGTTTCAAGTTTTCCTTCTCTTTGCAGTGTTGTCCTGCGCAGTTTACTCCCTTAGTCGGCTCTTACGACAGCCACGGGATGAATAGGGGTGGTGACACTGTATTCTTAATCCGTTACCACACGGTCTTAAAGATTTTGTTATACTTAATTTTAAATTCCTCTGACATCAACTGTCATCGAAAACGCATAATTAAGAGGTTGTAAGTAAAGTAATTTTAAATAATTATTAATTTGTAGGCAAAATCGCCTGTGTCCAAGTTTAGTGTATACTAAGATTTACTGGTAAAACCTGTGATATGCCATTACACGGGCTTTTATACATACATAAATGGGTGAAACTGTAATAGATTAGTACACACTAAGAAATGAAATCGACATCTCTTAAGATTCGGATATTGTAGCAATTGATTTCTTTGATCCATCGCTATACTTCAATCTGTCAGAACTGTCAAACGGTACCTCTTAGATTAGATGGATCATCGTTACACTTACATAATTACTTAAAAAAAAATATAGGTAGAACTATACAGCTAAATATCTTATCATTTCTAAAGGTTGGAAAGGTAGGTCTGACAACAACAGACTTCTGCGTATCAGAGATTTACTGCACAAGAGAACACAGTTATTTAACAACAGTACTAGCAAATAAGAGTTTTCTGTCGTTTATGGTAAAGGGTAGGGTGACCAAACTCTACAAGGAGCCAATATGTTAGGCACAACACCGTGTTGTTATCTACTGCTCTTGCGAAGATTCTACTCCCGCTTAGATACGAGTACCTGCAAATAAAAAGTGAAACCCATCTGCTATCTTCCAACAATGGAATGGAATACATACCTTCTAGCCCTAGCTACATATTCGCCTCGTGCATATTCAAGCTCTAGTCGTAAAGTCTGGTGGGCAGAGAATGTTGTTCGCTGCCGACGGGGCCGGCTTTCCTTGCGTCGTCTTCGAGCCACTGACCAAGAAACAAAATGACATTAATTTTTGTGCCAAACAAATATGTTCGGATAGGTTCAATATATGTTCCAAGATTTTTGTATCAAAATTAATCGGGACTAATTGATGCGCGATGATACTGTCCCGTTACAAGTAAAATAAATATACCTAATAATATTCGTTTCTTCTTAATGTTTCATCACAAAAATAGATGTTGCCTAAAATTCTTTGAAAACATAACAGTACAGTGAAATTAGTCTCGAGAAATTTTTGCATATGTAGTGGTGTGTATATTACTCAGATCTTAGAGCGCGTTTCCACTATATCGTTCTGGCCTATACAAAAATGTTTCGATATCCTAACATTACTATTTAATTTTATACTTATCCCTAGCAACACTCTGATTTTTGTTTTCAATAAAAACAAGTTTTTATTTTAAAGAAAAAGGTTTTGACTTTATAAAAAAAAAGGTGTGTGTGCGATTCACACACGATAGAAGTGAAACTTCAAAGAGACGAGACCGATATATTTAGTTTTTTTTTTTTTTTTTCCTTTCATCTAGGTTTTTAAAATTTTTGTTATTTTTGGCCTAGGACGCACCGTTTCCGAGATATTTCAATCTAAAGCAAAAAATCGTCACTTGATACCCATACACTACTACAAACGCAAAAATTTCTCCAAGCTAATTTACCTGTAGGTACAAAATCCAGTTCTACGTTCGTTTTGCAAAAGATTTCTTACTAACGTTACCTACTTATATTCGTTACTAATAGAAAACTCCTCGCCGTCGCAGGCGTGTTAGTTTTATGTAAGTAAGTACTAATTTTTATAATATAATATATCGTGCGTATGGTGATAGTACATACTACATTTAGTACCAAAAAATAAGTGTGGCGCAATTATTATTTCATGTTATTAATGTTTTAATGGCAGTATACCTTTTGTAGTATCGTACCGACCATGTTGCAATCAGGTTGCGCTTACTTCGCGCACTTATTTATTTATTATGTATAATGTGAAATTTGAAATACCTACTTAAAATTTGCATAATAATGTAGAAGTACCGAAAGCTCGACATTTTTTTCATTAATTTATAAACTACTAAATTAAATATCCAATCTTTGTAGACCACGGTAGAAGAGTTCAATGGCAGTTTAACTTATACTAGAAATAAATAGCATTATTATTATTATTATAATCCACCATTGAGAGCTACGTACTAAGGACGTCTTTTTATTGGCACTTACCATATTTTACCACAAGGTGGCGTAAGTGTTCCTAACCACCTTTAAACAACTACAAAAAATCCAACAGGAAGGATTCCTCGCAATTCCTGTGTAGTGTACTAAACGCTTGAGGCATGAGAAAATTGTGCTTGTAAGAGCTCCGATTCCGCACCATATTGTACTAAAGTCCCGGAAGTATCCTGGACAAGTGAAACCTTGCTCGCACGTCGAGGGTGAATCACGATTATTTAATCAATTATAATTTGCTATTCGATATTGAAAGCCAATTAGGCATGAACAGTGTCTCCCGAGGGGTCGATGAATTAAAAGATATAAATAACAAATACGGCGAGTTTTACGACAGAAGAAGTGTATTGATACCTTGAGGATATAATAAGAATAATATAATATTTTTCACACATCTCACACGGCCGTCTGGTCCCAAACTATGGAAGAGCCTGTACTATGGTAACCAGACTGCTGATAAACATACTTATATATTTTTAATTAAATACAAATATAATTATGGGTGGAAATCATAAAAAGTAAGCAGGACAACAGCACTGCAGGTAGAAGGAACACTTGACACAAACCCTATACTAACCCGTATAGCCAGCGTGGTCTAGCAGGCCAAAACCTTTCTAAGGGAAGGCCAGAGGAACATTTTTTTTTATTTTATTTGAAATATGTTCAGCTAAGGTTGTAAAATTGATTAAAGTAGAAAATATAATTATAATAAAATTAGGCGCAAATCTATGTATAGCTAGAAACTATTAACTATTTTATGAGTAGTGTTCTAGTACAATTTTTAAATCTACCTATATCTTAAATCTATACCATTATTAGGGATAATGATGAGTGAATCGTTAATCATATACTTGTACCTATTGGTTGGAAAATATAATAGACATGATGAAAAGGGATAATTCAGCATTAAAATATAAACATTCACACAAAGGTCAATCGGTGTAAACGTAGCATACACTAAGACCGATGGTATCTCTAGGTACTAACATTTTGACGGTTAAGGAGAAGACTATAGTTGCCATCTGCTTGGTATATTTATTCCCAGTCAATAGCTGTTAACGCTGTATGTTTGAAGATCTTGCTACATATACAAAACTGGTTAAAGGTGTTTCGTGTATCACAAAAATCACACACCTAAGCTGCTCGTGCAGAGCTTCCCAGACAACATATGGTCCGGGGTGTAGTGGTGTTTGTTACAATACTGTCCGGTCAATTAGTGATTGATTTACGAGCCATTGCTCAGCCTTCCGTATCCTGTGATTTGTAGCCAACCATGTTGAAATAAACTGATGACATCCGATATTAGCAAGTTAAGCATATGTACATTATCATAAGGTCTTGTACAAAAAGCTATGAAATACATGAACTGTAATTGATTTTAGTCGATTAAATATTTTTTTGGTTATTTTTCACAAACGTTCAAGTTCACTATATGTTAAATTTAGGAGTGAAGAGAAAATAAAATTAAAAAAATTGATGTACCTACTCTTACATGTATGATGTACTGAACTGGTTTACAATAAAGTTTATTCTATTCTAAAGCACAGCAGCATCGAAGCAGCATCGAGAATGTAAAGAACCTGAGCACTAGAGCTACAAACACCAGAGTTGCTAAGTTGCTTATTTGATTAGATGACACTTCATAAGGCCCACGGCCGCTCTGACTATAGCACACCGATATTAAAAAATATGGGATTGATACATTAGAGAAACTCTAGTACTTAAGTATCTAGGCATAAGGTACGAGTACTCAGATGCTATTATTATTGCTTTTCTTGAAAACTCCTAATAGAGCCAAGTTAAATTATTGGAGGGGTTTTGTTTGAGCAATTTTCGTAAGCGAAAATAGACACGTTATTTCTATAAAGATGAAAGAGAAATAATCGCTTCGCATGATCTGTATCGTTAGTGGTAAATGCGTGCGAGATTGCTTCCATATTGTATGTTTCCTTTATTGGAGAAATCATTATTGTAGCTACGAACTAATGGGGGATATCAAATAGAGGTCTGTAAAGATGTATTTTGATATAGCTATTATTATTTTATTTCAAAATTAAAAAAATAAGCAAAACATCTTTTTTTCAACTACACATTTCTTTTTAGGTATTAAAGCTTAGCTTATAAAAGCTTAGCTTGTTAATCCATTAGGTGCTATGTAATGAATAACATATTGGTTTAATTGAATATTAAATATTGAGTTTTAAAGGGTGTACCTACGTGGCTGGGAGTCGTCATCTGTGCTCCCCTCGCTATAAGTACAAATGTAATTGAGGCACAATGCTTGTATTATCTGACTGAGTGTTGTCACATTTAATCGTCATGCGCTTAATCGAGTTGAAAGTAAGTATGTGGTTAATACGATAATAAAACTTTAATGCTTTGAATAAAATTGATAAAATTATTACAGATATTTACTATATTTCAAATATTTAGGTACTGTCAGTAATATTAATTTTGTATTTACATATGTCTGTATTTACTCAATTTCGTCATTCTGTAACTCATACGGTTATTTTTTGTTTTGGTATATATTTAAATCTTAGGACCTTACACCTGCACCCTCATCATCTTATTACAGACATGTGCTTTCCTGACCAAGCTTTCAAATTTAAAAGAAATTATTTCTACCACAGATTTAACTACAAAAATATTGCTATTGTTGTGTGTGATTAAAAAAACTGATTGTGTTTAATCAACAATGCTATTAACAATGCGAATTGGACGAGTGTTAGGGTTGCACCCCTTAATATTCATTAGTAAAGATCCCCTAATTACAGGTCCATTCGACCGTTTACTAGCTTAGAGATGAGAGTGCCACACCTGACTTGTTCATGTTTTGTTTTCAATGCCTTCGGAACAGATATTGATATCACGAAGGTGACGCTTCACTGGTTTTCAATTGAGCCCAGCAGAAAAATCGTGGTTAAATTGTTTTCTTATTATTGCCCACCTATTTTGCTATCCCGTCTGCAGAAAAGTAGCACATAAAAAGAAAATATTTGATCTTCTGCTATACTTACAAATAATGTAGCTATGGAGTACGCCAACTTATAGATAACAATGAGAAACTATACTCTAAAGAATACTGTTGAAGATAAAATGAAAAGTACTTAAGTACACATTTATCGGGTTTGATTGTTTTTTTTTTTGTCTCAAACCATGATAACAAATTCCCCATATTTATGTATCTCAAAAGAACTGATCAATGGTATTAAGTATTTTTAGAAATGCGGTATCTTTTATTTTAGAATATACCTACTTATTTAAACACTATAATATTATTATTCTTAAAGTCATAACGTAACGGTAACGGTATAAACCAACTAATTTCTAACTTAAAAAAAACGGAAAAAGAAACATCAACTATTATAAAAGTCGAATATGATGGACGTTACTGAAGACTGATTGGTTGGCAAGTAAGTACCTAATTACTGCTGAATAACATCTTTCTTTTTAATATCTTACAATCTATAGGAGAGATTTTATGAAAAGGGACGAAAGTCTGGAACAGGTTGATTTGTTTAAGAGCGCGTTGCTAAAGTTGACCGTCAGATGGCTGCTTAGACGTCAGGCGTTACATCATGTGCTTTAATTTTTACCTAATTTACTTACAATTAGGATAACAAGATAAATCAGAGCCTTCAACAAAACTTTAAATCACATTTTATATTCGTTATGTTTTCAAATTAAAAGCTTGCTCGAAAGAGATTTCTTTTTTATTATTTGACATCTTTATGCATTTTTACATGAAGCCCGTACAAAAAATAAATAAATAATAGTATAAATTAAAGAGTAGTGCTTATCTAGGCATCGGTTGTAGAATTTGTGCCAGGCTGATGAGCACATCAGCACAATCCGCACTCAATGCGTACCTCGATCAAATGCGATGTGAAACGAGGACGATACAAATTGCGACTAATGTAAATCGAAATGTTATATCGCCAGACGGTGGGTTGGAGCACGTGCAAATTCACACGCTTGCCCATCGAAATAAGCAAAACTTAAATCTTTCGACAATATAGATTTGAGTGTCCCAGTCCACGGTTGATAAAAAAACATCGGTTTTCGGTGTGAGTGAGTGATCGACCCATTTCTCTAACGCGATTCAGATATACGAACTAATACTGTTAATGAGCGACGTTACTTGAGAATACCTTATGTATGTTGATAGTGTTGGTCTAGTGGTTAGTGATTCTGACTACTAAGCCGGAGGGGTGGGTTCGATTCCCACCCAGGACAAATAATTGTGTGATAAGTTATCAGCACGATCATTTGTTCTATGTCTGGGTGTATTTGACCTATTATATGTTCCTGGTACAGGCTCTATCTAGCTTGAGATCAGACGGCCGGAACTTTATATGCGAAAGTGTGTCTATCTGTCTGTCTGTCTGTTACCTCTTTACGCTAAACCGCTGTACTGATTTAGATGAAATTTGTATACAGATAGTTTGAGTCCCGGGAAAGGACATAGGATAGTTTTTATACCAGAAATCATCCTTTAATAGAGTGAAAGTGGTGGATGTTTGTATGGGGAATCAATAACCGCTGAACCAATTCAGATTAAATTTGGTATGGAGATAGTTTGATTCTTCAGATAGGACATAGGCTACTTGTTACCGCCATAACCCACATACCGGCGCTAGGCGCGGACAAAAGCTATGTGGCGTACCTACTTACACCACATCCTACGAAGTTATTAGCCCCGCTCAACTTTCGCACCTTGGACCATACACCCGAGGCAGTAAACAAAAGGATGGCGTGTGACGTCGCACCGGCCTAGCGACCGGCAATGTACGGACCTACCTACGCACTCCGCGTTCGGCGCTCACGCTTACTACCTTTGTATCGAGTTAATATCTATATATCTGTTAATTTTGTAAAGTTTCTTTTTAAAATATAATTGTTGGAACTACTAAACTAATATCGTTCATTTTTCGACTTCCACCTCAGTGTAGTGATATTTTTTCTTAAACGTCCTACCTACCTGACTGGATAAGGATCCCGGTACGAACCTTGGAATTAATGTGGTGGCAATTCCCCCACAGCTACTTTAAAACAAAAACCTTTATTGTGAATTTACCTATTAGTATATTTCAAGAAATAAAGAGAATAATAATAATTATTTGTTTCAGACCATAGTGATTCAGTCCATAGTGTTAGTGTATTAGTAAAAAAATATTTTTATGTTACACCTATAACTATATTACTTAACTGACTATGACATAGACAAAATATTCCTGTAGTTGTTATACTGTTTTTACTGCTGTCCTGTACATTAAGAGTTTTTCTCATATCATTCCAGGAAACCACGGTTTCGATTAGATACATAGAAACTGCTAGCGATTGTTCTACCAGGTTAACGCAAATAAGCCGACTCCTTTTTTTTTCCGTGCGGCAATCCCCTCGGATACCACCTAACCTACTAAAACCGACCGACCTGACTAAAACCGCACGCCGTCTCGGGTACTAATAGCCGGGGAACCAGGTATACCCTAGAAAGGAAATCCCTGGTGCCCCGACATACCTCGGACCATCTACAACAAGTAGACGACCGTGTGGGAACCCCATGTTCCCTCTGCTCCCTGGAAGCGAGCGCGCTTCGCAACGCGCTCGCCGCCACCCCGGCCTGCTTCTGGTAGGGTGACAGATGGCCTCACCTGTCACTCCGAGGCCTGCGCTTATGGAGGACGGAGGTCGTTCTGCGACCTCCGGCGCCTGAGTCGCCAAATAAGCCATCCCCTGTAATTTATGAGCGAAACTAAAGAATGAATATTGAGAAATTGCGTTTCTTGAACGAATTTACAAAAATAATATAATTAATTATAGCTTTCATGCGTCTACATCAAGATGAATTCTTCGTTCCTTAAATTTAAATTTTTAATTTGACCAAGCAGGAAGCATAAACTCCCAAAATAAAAATAAAATATTTGCAAATAAAATATTGCTGGTTCGCAACTAGGCACTTGACTATTCACATATATGTACATGTGAGGGTTGCCGATTAACAAAGGAACAGTCTTTGCTACACATTCTTTTAAGTTTTGCTTAACTCTGCACTGATCTTTTGTTTATAATGTGCATGTACAGTATGTGTGTTTGTGTGGCAGTAACATTAAATTTAAATGTAACTTTGTCTTATTGTTGTCAAGGTATCCTCATAACGTTGTAGTAGTTTTATTCGTTTTACTGTCCGTACACTGTACAGATTGTACTCTACGTTGGGTTATAAAACATACCTTGATTCCAATAATCGGATGCAATGCAGGACTTTATGTTTACTTAGCGTGCATTATGGCAATCCACCAATAAATACCAAATAAGAAAATCATCTTGTTACTATACATATAATATTGTTATGCTAAATAGAATAGATTTCTAAGCTAAAATGAATAATTCATATGTTAACTAACAAATAATCTTCTCCTTAAAAGAAGGTTTTGGCCTACGCTGACAAGATAGGTTGGTAGGTATATGGTTTGTTTCAAGGTTTCCTTATCTTTGCAGTTCTACTGTCGTTTCTGTCCTCAGTTGGCTCTTACGATACCAACGCTGCAACGGAGTAATAGTGATGGTGAAACTCTCTATTTCTTAATCCGTCACTACACGAATACGGCTTTCAGATTCAGACTTTAATTGAAGATAATAATTTGTCTTCAAATCTTTTATACTTCATTACCATGTAAAAATAAATAAAAGAACAGTACATATTGAATAATCAAAACTTTGTTTACTTCAATGCTAGAATCTTACAGTTTAGAAAGCATTTACCAGCAAAGACAAATATCTTTGTTCCTATAAATCAGTTATGTTAGGTACTATTGAAAATACAACTATGAAGGTTTTTTACCTACTATTGATTAAAGTACCCAAACATCAGCTTATTTCACTGATGGTCTCCCTGAAACAAAGACAATCTAAACACAAACGTATTTATATTCATATAATCAGTTTCATGGACTGTTATTTTGCAATAGTTATTAGACTTGAACAATGGATTTTACAGTGTAGCGGAACAGTGCCGACAATTTGAACACCAGAGTAACTTTGAATGGGTGCCGCCACATCTCTATTGGGGGGCAGTGAGACGTGGTGTTGTAATCGTATCAGAGCCACTGTCGACGCCAGGCTCTGCCGCCCAACTCCCCGCCTGAGCCTCCTGCTTCAGACATTTCACCAAAGCTTTTCAGCGACGCGACAAACCATTATGATTCTATTTTCATGGCAATAAGACTCTTCTCAGGAAAATATTTTCACTCTAATAAGTTTAAATGAAAATTGTGCTATTGTCAAAAAAATATATAATAAAATAAGCCATTGTTAAATAGCTAAAAGTGTTTGGATAATAAACATTCATTGTCGTTGGAAAATGTTGTCAAAATTGATATAAGTTTTTAGCCGACTTCAAAAAGGAGGAGGTTATCAATTCCGATGTTTATATTTTTTTTATGTATGTGCTGGCTTAACTTCGTCATATATAGACTGATTTGCAAAATTCTTCTTTTGCTCATTTATTCCGAAAGGTCCCATTTAAATTTCATGATGACGAGTTAGGAGAGGGCAACGGAACTTTTCGAAAAATGTTAGCTCTTAGTTAGCATTGTCTGAAGTCGGTTCAACGATTTTTTGAAAAGCATTTATCTTGGGTTGATATTGGCTCACATAAAAATCTTATTCCTATTTTTTGTTTTAATACAGATTTGTGTTTATATTATTATAACCACGATTCATAATTTTTTCCGCATTCTTTTTTATTCATAATTTTTTATTACTACCAACGGAACTCATAAAAGACATAATTTTTTTATTAATACTGTCACTACTAAGAACCTGTTTGAACTCATAATGTTGTTTTTCAGAACAGTTTTCTTTACAACAGGCAATTATCATAGTTTTATTATTAATAATGGCATTACTAAGAAAATATTTGTAACGGTAACTATTCAAAATAGGATTTACTTATGTCGTTAATTTGCAAATGAACCGCCATTGCTGCTAGGCTTTTAGTGCTCTTTGTTAGCATTGTTTGAAGCCGATTCAACGACTTTTTTAAAAGCATTTATCTTGGGTCCATATTGGCTCTGAAGTGTCTTCAAAAGCGCACAGTGGTGGAGTGCTAATTATCCAAATGGTGAGGATGACAATTTTGCCGTGTGGAACGATGGCGGAAAGTTGCGGCCGGTACTACTCGTAGTCCGAACAATATTCCTCGCAGCACTCATAGATAATGCCGAGTGAAGCTACATCTCTACGTAAAGCCAAGGGATCGAGCCGGTCGGAGATCTTTTGGTTTTCGACGATTTGAGTCGTCTTCGTTGGATACGGTCTAGAGAGAGAAGCTGGTACTAGGGTGCCCCTGCATAGAGATGAGAACAGTATTCGATATGCGGCCGGATTGGTGCCTTATAAAGTGGAAGGTGGTGGTGGTGGACTACTTTTAACTCTGACTCCTTTTATCATATAATGATAACGAAGGATTTAATTTTATTTAAAGAAGTATGAGCATTCCTGCTTTTAAATTGAGGAAAATAAAATGGAAGAGTTGGTAGAGTATTCTAGTTACAAGATTTTTTCCTCTGTTAATTAATACAAAGATCGATGAATGATGAATTGTTCAAACTTCTCACAGAAAATTGCTAGATATTACTCTGTTGATGAATTTTAATCGACTCGATTTTTTTAAATGTTTCATGTCCAAGTTTAATGTTGGCGTTGATTGTTGTTGAATTTCTTGCGTAACTGTATGACCTACAGTAATAATAGAATTTACATATAATCTTTAATGATTTTTTTATCAAAAAATCAGAATTTTAATATATATATTTTTTTTAAATACCATAATTTTAAATATTAATCAATATATTGCTTAATAATTTGTATGCCCAAATGGCAGATCATGGAATGAACATCATTAATAATTATGTAGTGAACACCTGTATGTAACCCATGTATCACAAATAAACGATTTGATTTGATTGATTTGATTTGATTTGATTCGATATTTGATCTATCTCGTAAGGTTTAGCCAGCGTTTACAATGTAAGCTCACAAAAATATGTTTTACGACATCACATTACAAATCTTGACTGCGTAGTGGTTTAAGCGGTCACCTCGCCACTTGCTACTGTTGTGGATTTGATCCCCACATTGGACAACACTTTGTGTGATCCACAAATTGTTGTTCCGTCTCCGTTTCAAATTAGTTTTGTGAAATCCCCGCCTCACAAGATATACTCTTAGTGTGGGAGTTATTTATTTAAAGAAAAAAAACTTTAAATTCTCGAATTTTCCTTACTGTAATACGCATGTCTACACATATTACACCTTCCTCTTGAATCAATCTATCTATTGATGAAAACTGCATTTTTTTATATTAGAGGTTGATATTTTAGGGAGAGATTAAAGATATCAAGAATCAAGATATCATTAAATTCCGTTGGTCCGGAAGGAGGGTTTTGTGAGTATGTATATATGTATGTCTTCGATCAAACAAAGTAGAGCTGAGCTGCAGGCGTTAATGGGCAGCGGTAGTCGCTTTCCATCAGGTGACCCGTTTGCCCACTCTTCCATATTATTTGATCGAAGGTGTATGTATATTTTTTGCCACGCTCTGTAGCCTATACGGCTAATATTAGCATTTGAGGTTTCGTTGGATTCGTCTTAATCGTGAGACTGACACTGGGTATATGACAATTTAAAAAAAAAAACTATATTTTCACACAGTCGGGTTTTGTTTTATTTACTTTTCAATAATTAGCTTGTTTGATACACGAGTTAGCGTTCAATACGGGTCCTTAGAAATAGGTTCCGTCGATACAATTCCAAAAGGCCTACTTTGAATAGGCTTGGGATAGGAATTGTAAGGCTACTAAGAAGGTGTTGGAATTTTCCCTTATTATTTCGTGGGAGTTTCTATACATTTGCGCTATACTAAACAGGATAATACTTCTGCATTCATTTTGTCATAGATAAGTACCTAATCTACTCTGTCAATTTCTATTTAAAATTTGTGCTGATTTGTTATAATATTTATCTTTTACTTCAGACCCTAAATACGATAAGAGTTTTTACTTTGATAGAAATCTTTACAATGTTGTTTTTATTAAAACCATAAAGAAATGTCCGGCAAAGAGTTGTGTGAAAGGATTAAGTAAGGAGGTTCTGTGCGAGTGAAAGGCTTATCTATGGACACCCTCTATTATATTGAAATATTTTTCTAGTGATATTATATTTAAACGAGTAAGCTGCCGATGTAAAAGATATGTCTTTGATCTTTGCGATTCTTAGGATTGAGTACAAAATAAAATCTTGCACTATTTATTTTTATGGTTGTATTTTTAAAAAGTAAGTACAACTAAAAAAAATACAGTTCTGAAAATAATTTAATCTACACTAACCAGTGTCCTTAATTACCAGAGTAGCTCTAGCAGTAGTAGGGTATTCTGGTCAAACTGAAGTTAAAACTCTTAGGAGTAGGTACGCATCTGATAAGAGTACGCAATCCCAATAACAATGACGTTGTTAATGATACGCGTTTAACTTTAGTTTTATTTTGTAGTGCAAGCTAGTAAAGTAAGTAAAAGGTGCAGTACGAAAAAAAAAACGAACAAAAACTGCAAAAACAAAGGAATTACGTAAAATTAAACCATTTACCCATTTTCTTAAATATTTTATAGCACTTTGAAAGTATATTTGTGATTAAACTACAAATATTTTAAAAAATACGACTAAGTTGGCCGGAAACTCATTTAGGTGTCTAAGCGAGAACGATTCCGGTCAATGCTAATCACAGGTCAACGCTAGTTTTGGTGCCAAGGCACTGTATTTTTTATTAACTCAGGACAGTATAGTGATTACATTTATACCAACATGTAACTGTCTAGATTATGACTTGTACAGAAAAAAACAAATTTACTAACAAAAACGGTATTTATTAATATATTATCATGTATTTAAATCTTTATTTTTCGCAACTTTCGTGAATGAGGTGTATTGGGACAATCACGTTGCATACTCCAGCAGTAGTCAGCAATCATATGCCGATACAATCGGCCTTGGTACCCCTCCTCTATCGTTTTCAGGTCCTGTGGTGACTGCTCCACTTGTTCTTCGCTATAGGATCCAAGATTCTTTGGAAATTGATAAAGATGACTATGGTGGTAGTTTACTTTGATGGACATATTACATCCTAAGTTCTTGAAGTTCTCTAGCATGTCTTTTACAATCTTTGAGTAGTTATTTGACTTGTGATTTCCGAGAAAGTTTTTAGTAACCTCAACAAACTAAATCCACGCAGCTTGTTTTAAAACGTCCATGGAACTTAAAAAAATAGTATCTTTTACTAACTTTCTTATCTGTGGGCCACCGAAAATTCCTGCTTTCGTCTTTTCTATGCTCAGACCAAGAACTTTTTGTCATATAAGAGAAACATTGGCCATTTTAATATACTTAGCGCCTTAACAAATTGTTTCATTAGGCCTAGCTTTATGTGCAAGGGAGGCAATATTGTTTTATCTCTTAAAACTAATGGTGGGTTTATCATAAACCCACCATTAGTTTTAAGAGATAAAATTCTGTCTGCCCACCTCCATCGTGTCCCAAACGGGTCAATCTCACACGCTTAATACGATAGAACGTCACTATTGTACCTGTCGACAGCAAGTTTTTTTCCTTAATTTCGAGGCCAATACTTCCACAGATTCTTTAGGTAGCTCAAGATCCCTTATTAAATAATTCAATTCTTCTTGAGTAAAGGTAAAGGTCTTCTAGCCGATTCTAAGTCTGGATAAATACATTTTTTAACGTTAACGCCACGCAAATTAACCTAGCGAAAATAACAGTCATCGATGTGATTTTTTGTTCTTTCCATTTCATTCCGGTACTCCGAATCTCATACGAGCCGTATGACTCAGACAGACAGACAGACCCACTGTCTCAAGTGTTCACAGCACATTTTACAAAGTATTTGAGGTATCCACGGCTTGTATTCATCTACAATTTATGACTAAGAAGAAAGTAAGAAAAATAAGCACTTTTTATAAAATTTGTAATAGGTATTCTATTCATATTAATTGTGTATTCACTACAAATGTAAAAAAATACATTTGGTTCACTGAGACAACTTCTTCGCGATGAAGACATGATATTAAAATCAATTTATTTGTAGAAATGCACCGATAAGTTAGCAAACCGAGCGTATGAACGTACCGATTACAGCCAATATTTAAAACTAAAGGTAAATGTGAAACTACACGTAGGAAAAAAAATAGTTTTAGTGTGCTATCTCTGCACCAAAAAGTTTTATTTTTTCATTTGTTGACCAGTGAACAGATGGCGATGCCCCTTACTCGATTAGAAAATCGAAAATATGTGCAAGAGTACACACTCGAGGATGTTGCAAGAGTACACAACGGGGGTCTCCATATAAATTGGCTCTCGAAGAGAATTCGGTTTCAAAACAAATACCAAAGAAAAAATAAAAAATCGCCTTAAAACCAACTGTCTAAAAAACCTTACCAAGTTCCAAAAAAGGCACCCAAATTGAAAATATGAAAGGTGTGATTATGAAGTACAAAATAAAAGTTAAACTGATTATCTAGAATTGGGAATCTTTATTCTAGAACTGTTTGAATCTCAAGTGCCTACTCCTAGACCAGCATACTATAGATTTATCCTTGCCTTTTATGATTCTCTTCGTAGTTCACCTTAGACATTTTTTGATCAGAATGCCTATATCTATTAGATGATAAAGAAGTAATTTTTAGAGAGTAAGAATAGTGAGTAAGAATAGTAAAGTACTCGTATATTTAAAATATAATAATATAGTTATTTCGTTTGATGCCTAAAATGTCACTTTTTGCTAAAATTCTTTGTTAATACCTGTTTTATATTATGCAAACCTAATGACCTGATTTTTTTTTTATCACGGGGAGCCTATACCTAACCGTTACCATAACCGATTGCGTAAAACGGAGATTGACCCAAGACTGAACTTAGAGATGCCGAATTCACTCGCCTACTATTTGCCATTTAACCAAAGAGCATAAAGTGAAAGCTAGCATTTGTCATAATATCTTTGGCAACGAATAGGCTCACTCGTACTACACTGCCCTGTTTTTTCACAAATTTATTGTATAAACGTTTACGGCAAATCTTAACATTTCTCAATCTTGGTTCGCTAATTTATATTTAAATATTTAATTATAATTTTTTCAGAGTAGATCCGTTTTTTTTGGTGTGTCGTATGCCTACCTACACCTACATGGGACACTTCTAAGTTTCTTAATTTCAAGATCATTGTAAACTCATTTATTTTTTAACATGCCTGTTTCTGTTAGCTAAACTAACTTTGTTATAGATAGCTAATTTTGTGCGTAGCCTAGACCGCATGGTATAGGTTCACAAATACACAAAGCCTCAGAACTCATGACAGACGATGGCATAGGTAGGTATATGATAAGAAAGGATTTTTGAAAGGTCCACCCCCAAAAGGCTAAAAGTGGCAAAGTTTGTATGTTTTACCATACCTGGTCAACTTCAAAAATTATCAACATGAAAATGAAAATGATGACGTCAATCATGCGTCGATAAACAAAAATTGATATAAATTCTTATTTAAAGGAGGAAACACTTGTGTGAAAATTTCTTGGTAGGTTTTTTCTACAGCAGTAAGTAAAATAATTCCAAATTAAAACCATCAACACTGCAAAGAGAAATAAACCCTGACACAAACCCTATTCCAATCTGTCTGGCCAGCTTGGTAGGCTAAAATCTCCTTTCTAATGATGTTGAAGTCATGATGAAGGAAGATTCAGGACTTTTTCAAGCATATTTGTGAGCAATTTTATATTTTTGAATGTGTAGAGAAGATTTCATCATAATTATCATCAGCCTATCGTAGTCCACTGCTGGACATAGGTCTCTTCCATTGCACGCTACTAAGATCGATTTACGGCAAGAGAAGTATTAAACATACCTAAATCATATGTTATGTGCGCTAATCTCCGAAAGGGCTGAACTAATTTTATGGAAAAATATCACTGGCGATTAGTAACTTTCCAAGAACAGTACCTACTACTTTTCAGAGCTATTTAATTTAGCATGTTCACGGCTAAGTTAGTCTCTAATATTCTTTTGTTAGTAATTTTTTTTTTTAGTTTTATTCATTTTTCTACGCAGACGTGAGACGTCGTGGAGTGTCGTTTAGTGTAAGTGGGTTCATTTTTAGTAGTTGATTGATATCGTCATTGATTCAGTTTGTCGCTTGAAGCTGTTAAAAACTCAAATTTCGAAATCAATACAAACAAAATATTCAACTTTTTATTGAATGGCCATAGGTAGGTATATCTATGTATGAAAGATATAATAATATGTCTCAGATAGGTAAATCGACACCTCTGTTACTCATTGATCCAGACTTATGATTTTTTCTTAGAAATAAGGTCGTGTAAAACAAATAAAGGAAAATTTATTAGTTTATAACGTAGAAAAAAATACCATAACGTATTACATGTTGCCAGGGACAGAAAATAACATAAAGTGTCTTTTACCGCCGTCTATACCATGGAACTTGCTTCGGCAGTTAGGTGCCGACTCGACCGGAGTGATACCACGGCCTCACAAAAAAGACGTTAAGCAATCCTGTCATGGATTCTGTCTGTAGAGGGGTTAAACAAAAGGCATCAACACATTTGTGACTATTAAAATGCCTGTGTCCATCGTAATATCACGTACCATTAAGTGAACATCGATTGGCCCCCATAAAAAATATTTGTATGTATAAAAGTACTGTTCCCGAACATTAGACAAAAAAATGTGTGCGGAAGCGGGGCCGCTATTATAGTGAAGTAGGCCAAATATGAGTACTATATACTAGTTAAAAAGTTATATAAGATAAAACCCATATACCAACAACTAGACTGTAATGTAGGTATGTAGGTAATGTTGATATGTAGGTAAGACATATAGGTCAAAATATTCTAACGTAGGTAGTTATTTTAAATATAATCTCAAAGTACCATCTAAAAACAAAATAGTCAGATTCGCTCTCAAGCGGTGGCGGGTTAACGGGGAAGTTACCTTTCTATGTGCGTGGAGTTTTTTTTTGAGACTTTATTCAGTCTAAGGCCACACTTAAGGTGAGTTTATTAAAATTAACTTTTACGTAGACATTTTTTTATATTTAATGTATTAAGGTACTTACTTAACTTCTACCTTTTTTTAGAGGAACCGCTACCAACGAACTGCGCCTTCAATGAATCCGATTAGAATAATTTAAAGGAGTTCTAGAATGCTGAACTCTGATTAACATGAGCGATTAATTCCCAAGGAGGATATGTGTCATAGTTTTTCTAAGAATTCATCCCCGACAGAAGAAGACACATGTCATGATAAACACTTAAAGAATAAGACAGAGAGATAGAGAGATAAAGAGCAATCCATAGAATTTAACTTTACATGGAGACGTTGGTTTGTAATTACAAGCGTACACTTTCTGTGTTTAATTAACTTCGCCGTTTTCGATTTAGCTTTAAAAGAAGGTACATGGTACATGTGAATGGAATGTAGATACAGGTAGAAGAGGAGGTAACGAAGTAAGTATCTATTTGATGCATTTTGTAAACGCAAAAATATAACAGTATAGATATTACTCATCTTTTCTTAGAGCAAGGCCATCGTCAGAACGAAGGCGATAGAATATTATAGATTTTACGAAAACTTAAAATATTCTACAGTCCAGAAGATTCTGAAAGTGTTGATGAGTCCGATGAGTAATTTTATTTTGTTTTAACAAGATTTTTAATAATAATATATAATTCAATAAAGAGAATAATATTATTAATTTATTTCAGAAAATCTCAATATACAGAAATATCTCAATATCTTTGTTAAAACGACGTTCTTGATTTATTATTATGTTGACTAGTATTTATTCTAAATTACTGCTACCAGAGAAGATACATTTTAGTTTGTTTATTAGATTCTAAAAAGTATCTATCATACTACAATTAGCATTCATTTTATGACAAGAATTTTATAAATATGTAATTCTATTAGTTATTATTTTATTAATTTAAATTTTTGTCACATTTATTTCAGAACTGTTATTGCTAAAGAGCTATAAATTGCTATCCGTGTGGTGAGGGATTTAGAATACACTGTGTCACTACCCCTATTCATCATGTGGATGTCGTAAGAGCCGACGAAAGGAACACAAACTTAGCAGGATAATAAGGGTTTGCAATGAGAAGGTAAACTTGAAACAAACCCTATACCAACCAGTTTGGCCAGCGTGGTATAGCAGGCCAAAGCCTCCTTTCTAAGACGAGGCCTATGTCCAGTAGTGGATTACTAAAGGATGATGACGATTGCTAAAGATGTTTTAATAAAAAAAAACTATAAGTAACGATTGTGTTTTCATTGCAAAAGTTCCTATTAATTTAGCTTGTTAAGTACTCACAGTTCACATTTGTTTTACCAAAGTTTAGGTCAGGCTTAGGTAATTATTATTTAATACGACGTGATTTCAGCTTTTTTATATGCTTTTATATGCAGTTGAAATATTCATAACATCTTTTCCGAAGAGTCCATCTATGAACCCTTTGGAATATCCAAATCAAACAGATTAACTCTGATTTATTTAAACAAATATTGTAAATTCACTTACAGAAAGCAGCAAGTCCAGCTCCAAACGCTAACTGCTGATGAGGTAGAAGTATAGGTCTTGGACATAACGGCAGCGGTGGTGGCGACGGCCACATCGGAGGCGCCATGGGCTGCACGTTCTGAGGGCTCTCACTCTCCTCGATCTCCACATCAGAAGAAGACTCGCTTCCAAACACATTCTCAACCACACTACGATTTTTAGGCTCTTCAAGATGCCCATATATTCTAGCAAAAAACTTCCGCGGGGAAGACGGCCGCGGCGCTTGAACCGGATTCGCTTCCGTTTGATGATCTTCAACTTCTTCGGTCATCTTTATAATACGTGCTCTCCGAACCCGAGAGGTGTGCGGATTGATAGTGTCAGGTGTGTACATTATCCATTATCTGAGCCCCGCCCACTGCGCTCTCCCTCGTCATCCCGAAAAGGAATAAAAGGGAACGGGTGTATAACAGCCAATGGCGGAGTACACTTTACGCAAACCCATCCCCACAGGCGGGGTTAAAGTAGAACAAAGTTGATACGTAACTTTGTTGTTTCGTAAGTTGTGTCCAACATTTCACTTTAAATTAATATTTACGCTTCGAGGTAGGTACTTAATGTTTTTCTTGGTAAACAAACATCAAAAGGGGAATGTAAATTCTCAATTTCTTTTATGTCATCGGTTACCGATATAAAAAATATTTCTATGTATTATCTTGTGAATATGTGGTAAGTATGTTGTGAACGTCCTAAAACTCCTAAACCAAACGCCTCTTACTTAAAATTACGTAA
Source organism: Arctia plantaginis (assembly GCA_902825455.1). Taxonomy (NCBI): domain Eukaryota; kingdom Metazoa; phylum Arthropoda; class Insecta; order Lepidoptera; family Erebidae; genus Arctia; species Arctia plantaginis. The sequence continues at coordinate 2,766,740 of CADEBD010000348.1, forward strand.
AATTAAAAGTAAAAAACCTTTTTAAAAACAAGTATTTATTTTATTTACACTAAAAAGAATAAATAAACTTTTCCTTTAAAACTTTTAACAACAACTTTATATGATATACTTAAAAGCTTGTTGCAGGGTTTAAGTAGGTATGAAATTCGAAGTATTTCAAGTGAAATATACTTATAGTATCTTTATTTATTTTTTACTCGTAAACTAAGAGGGTGCTGTTTTAATAACAAATAATTTTGGAAAGTGCTATTTAAGATACGTCGATTGGTATTTTTTTTTTATATCTCAAATTTACAGGCTGGGGGGGGGGGGGGGGGTTCCGCCATCCTGGGTGTTCCGCCATGTTGGATTTAGAACGACGTCATACAGCTAACTATGCATTGGAGCTAATTCTGTTGTTCGAAAACTCTCTAAACTAAACTAAAAATCATTAGAAATTAGTTTAGTCCTGTCCAAAAAACGTTTCGTATTCTGAAAAATTAGTACTTGACAGGTCTAAATTAATTTTTAGTTTAAATAATAGAGTTTTCAAACAACAGAATTAGAACCATTGTCATCCAATTGTCATCACCATTGTCATCAAAATTTCAGCTCAAACGGTTAAAGATTTCTGCTTCAAAATTAAGTTGCGAGATTCCACCCTTTTTTTTCTCCTGAGCATAACTTGCTCGCTGAAGGAGACGGCGGAGTTCCACGCACTCTCGCTCCGTACCGTAGCGGCAATCATATTACCGAGCGAGAGAATTCCCACTCCGATGGCCACCACGTGGTCGCGCCTCTATTCAACCCACGCCGGGCATTCTGTTAGCGTGTGGAGCGCCATGTCCACAGTCCGACCATCGCAGTGGTAGCACTCAGTCGTTGGCTCCTGGCGGATCAGGTGACCTCCAAAGCATCCTTTCCCTGAGACAACCGGTATGAGAGGGTTCCGTGATGCCTCTCGAGCCAATCCTCCATAACGGGTCTTACCATAGCCATATACCTTAACAAGCATAGTTACATACATACATACATACATTGTAAGTTAGTTTATTATGCAACTAAGTTAAGTATTATAAAGAGTGGAAGACAAAAATGAATTTCATTGATATTTATTCCTGTATTTCCCCATAATAATGTATCTACTTAAAAAGTTGGAATTATTTATGAATTTTAAAAATTCATAAATTTTTAAATTAAATTATCTAAAATACTTAATAAATTATAACTACTACTTACTACTATTGGACTTAAATGGACAATTTATAATATAACAGTTATCATCACATAACATGGACACAATGACACTAAGAATCAGAAGCTTTTCGTTTATGTTCTTTATTACCTAATAAACGTTAACGAATTAAATTGATTATTTTGTAGTAGCGTTTAACTTTATCTTATTTTGATTTTTTAAATTTCACCCTTAATTTACAGTTTTTGTAGGTTTTGTGTCGGTTAACTGCGAAGAGGTCAGTACTCTTTGAATGGGTTCCTTGACTATTGCTATTCCTGACATTTTGTCTACTGCTTTGGTCTACGTTGAAAGCAACAAAATAAAAAATCACAGAGTGCATGACTATACATAACTGACGTTTCAAATATGGCATGTGTCGGTGTATTTTCAAGCAAACTTATTCAATGATTAAATATTTTGCGAGGACTGCCATAATGCATCGGAATGCGGCGGTAATCAGCGTCACGTGCATATTATTATGTCTTACTTTCAATTACACGTTTCCTTTACATAGAGGCAATTGGAATCTGAACTCTTATAATAATCGTGAGTAAATGTTTGAACTATTGTGGTACAGTCAGGTGCGGTCCGAAGGGGAGGGGAAGAGGTCACAGAGGACATGACCCCCCTAAATCGTACACGTCAAATTGCTTTTTTTTCTTAAATTTACAATATAAAAAAATGAATTCCCATGCTTTTCCTTGGTTGTGAATGTTGTGACAGTAGGTGAGACAGAGAAAGAAAATAAAATATTGGTGTATAATTTTTACGTGTGAATGAATTACGATGTGGTTTCAGGACCACGGAGTTAGAGTAGGTGAAGCTTATTGTATTATGGTACTGTATCCCTTTTTGGTAAAACATTCAGATTTTTTTTATGTTGTAGATCTTCCAAATATTTATCCAGAGATAGCCCTTGACGTCTCAAATATTATCACCGATTTGCCAATAAAAATAGAAGACGTCCATTTTTTTAATAATGTGTTCAATAAAATTGTGTATTGTGCAATAAACTCTAATTTACTTGACATATTATTTTTTAGTAACCCCTTCCAAAATTTAGACTGCGACCGCGCCTGGGTACAAACTCATCTAATATCTCCCATTGAGTAGATCTTGGTATCAAATTTAATAAGCATACGCGCATACATCCAAGAATATAATTATATCAGGTATATTAATATTGAAAGGAAGGTAGCACGTATGTAATATTAATATAATATATGCAACATTTTGACCGTAAGCGATTAACAACAGCCTTCTTATGGGGAAATATTCGTCTTTAAATATTAAGCTTCAGTAAAAATCTGATGTGTGTTTAAATCTGTATGCGATTAAATGACTGAGTATTTGCAAATTATTTTATGAAAAAAAGTACAACTGCGTTTTATTTAACTTTCTAATTAAATGTAATATAGGTAGACAAATTTTAGGTATAAAAATATAAGGTGAAGTGATCGGTGTGGTCAATTCTGCTCTATGTTTAAATAACACTATAACTTTACCCAAAAAATATGTGATTAAATATAACCACAAACAAAAAAGAACATACCTTCCATATGTAAGTACTTACTTATATCGGGATCTATTCGGGAATTCCCTTTATCAAGTAACGGGTATTAGGTGGGTATATTAAGGACTCGGAATTGTTAGATGTTTCGATTAGTCTTAATACTTGATAGCGTTAATTTCGCAATTGGCTGTAGTGACCACAGGACAGAGAAGAATATTTTCTGTTCTGTGGTAGCGACTGACTGGTGTTGGATCCTGTTTATTAGAATATAGAATAGTTTCCTTTAATAAAACTTAGCTTATAAAAAAATTAAGTACTCTATTAGTAGGTAGGTATTCTACATTAACATAGGTACCCAGTCGTACACATTTTTTTAATTTGAATCATTTACATAGTACTTAACGAAATAAATATAATTTTATTACAGTTTCAATGAAATGTGGACCAAATGTAGACCGGTCAAAGAAAATGGCTATTAATTTTGAAAATGCAATGAAAAGGATCAAAGAGTCGACTCAAGATTTTTCCAAAAATTTTCGAGCTCATTTTACTGATAGAAATGACTTTACTGAAGAAGATTTCCGTCACTTTGAACAGTTGGTCATTATGAAAAAGAACCCATACATAGATTTAAAGGAGATAGAATTAAAGTTTAGTCCCACGGACAAAAATATAAGACAAAGTGTAAGATTTGAATCAGGTTCTCTGCCACAGAACTTTTTAGGTGAACCAGGCATTTGGGAACCAATGGAAGAAGGACCCAACGTAGAAATTACGAATAGGGGTCTGACAGGATTTGCAATACCAGCTAAAATTGCGAGTCCCAAAGTTATGACTCCCAAAGTCGTCAGTAAAATAAAAAGTAATTCCGTAAAGAAATCGGAAGATGATAGTGAATTAGGAAATATCGTCTGAACGATGTTTTCATGATTATTAAATGTAAATTAATTGGAATTGTTTTTATTCTCACTTGAAACTATAAAATAAACTTTACCTTAGTTAACTATTTATTTTTTATAAGTAGAATTCGTGAGGCCCTTAGGTACACATACTTAGGTATTGTTATTATAAAAAATGGTTGTATGTATGTTGTAGTATGTTTTATTAAGGCTAGGTATTCTTATAGTACCCCATACCATACTAAAATCATATTATACCTATGTATATTTTACAAGTACCCTGAGTTTTTTACGCAATCACTACTTCTGTGTAGGTATCACAGCATGTAGTTTCAAAGCTTAATTTCTCATTGACATAGGCTCTATTTCTCAATAAAAACAAAAATATTTTATTGTAATGGACCTTGACAACAATTTTCTACCTGTACCGTAGAGAAAAATGCCCTTAGATCTATAGCGACTCCCACATACAAAGAAACAGAAACATACTACAGCACCATATAATAAAGACACACTAAACTACGAAGTAACTCTTGAATGAGAATTGCTAATCCTGTATCGCGATATGAAGAATTCTCTCGCCGGCCCAACGGTTGATGTTGGAAAGTTGTATATATGCTATATACATACATCTTCCTAACACCAACCGTTGGGCCGCGGCCCGCCAGGCACGATCACCTCGCCTTGTCAGAGGATCCTCCCTTTGTTTTGGAGGAACACGACACACGTTCCTCCACAGATCCATACTTCTGACATGACAACAACCAAATTCGGAGATTTGAAAGTTAAAGTTCCAACAGTTTTATCAAATCAGTACAACACAGATCAGTATTTAATAGGTATTTAAGGAATTGATTATTCGTAAAAAATTTGAACCTGCTGTGCATTATGACTATACCCTTGGCTAGCGTTATTCTGAGCAATTAGTGAAAGACTTGGATTAAGATTCTCTTAAAGTTCTCTTTTACCTATTTCGTAAAATATCCTTATTCAGTCTAACAAAACTGGTAAGGAGCCGTTTTCTCCATTAGCGTTTATAATGTTCCACCTCTCTCCAACATACTGAACTACATGACGTGACATAGTGAAATAGATCTTAAATATTTTTGTGTTGTACTCTTGTCGTAATAATATTTGTGGCATTGTAGTTTCACATAAATTGACTTACTTTTTAGTGTGTAACATTTAGTTTATTAAATAATATTTCTCGCTTAAGATCTAAGTGTTTTTTTTTTTTTTAAATTAATACGAAAATCCCAAGACCTCTAATAGACGCAATTGATAAATCTCTTAATTTAATCACCCATACATCAACTCATGATTGTTTAATTCTGAACAAAAGATTATGCGCCCGCTAAAGTTGACATGACGTGTCTCAAATTAGGGATGCGATTCTTGCCGAAAAAGAACTATTTTGAGATCGATTCAAATCGCAAACTTTAAAATCGGATCACAAAAAAATCAAGGTATAAAAGATTGATTTCCTTAAAATCGATGTTTTTCGTGTCTGCATTTATATAGTAATATTTTTTTAATAAAGCCGTTTTATTGAAAATAAGAAAGGTACCATAATAACCGACCTCTCATCCATACTAATATTATATAGTTCAAGAGTTTCATTGTTTTGTTTATTTGTTTGGTTGAACGCGCTAATCTCAGGAACAACTGGCACGAATCGAAAAATTCTTTTAGTATTGGACCACGCTACGACCTAGGAGCCAAGCATCTATAATAATATTGCAAAAACGGATAAAATTTATTTCTTTTGAGAGAGTCAGCTAGTCATATGATGAATCCTTATAATATTTGAAGTGTTTAAACTGTAAAGTGAACTATCTTAACTATTTTTATGTAATTTCCAGATTATTAGAACTTTGCTAAAAATATATAATTCTTCTTAAAAACTTGTTATAACTGCAATAACTAAACGTTCAAGTGCTGTTAACAAAACGTATTCCTACGTTTTATAAGCTTCATATGCGTAAAATATAAATTACATTAAAAAAACCATGTTTAAATCGCTATTTTGCATGAGCTCGCTATTGTATTTAGGAGCTAAAAACAATCCTTTTTTACTAATAAGGGTGACTGTACACATTAGACGCAGTAATAAAAGAATGAAATATTTTAAATCAATTAATTTAAGAAAAGGAACTAGTAATTTTTGTTCAATTCAATTAGATTAATCATGAACGTTATGTAAAAAAGTAACTTAACTGCTATTAACAACATCCTTGTTATTAAGAAACGTTGAGAGTAGAAAGGTTTACTAAGATAGCCATAATAATGTGTTTATAAGATTTTAATATTAGGGTACTTTTTTCTTTACGCGTGGAAACCCCCTCGGGCCGTCACCCACCGGGGTAATATGTCGGAATCGGACAGACTAAAACCACACGGTGTGCCACTCTGCGCCTGTAAAAAGACGAAGAACCCCTCCTACCGCCTGCCCGCTATGACACGGGCACCACGTTAGGGTACAATCTCAATTGAGTGACATCCGGCACACGCGGACGTCGACAAGAAAACCTGTACCGTCCACTCACAGCCACACTCAGGGTGGCATAAGGCGCTGGTTAGCGAGCCTCCGCTGCCCGGTTCGCCGACGGCGAATTGGGTCCGAGTGGAGGTCATCCGGGCCCTCTCCACCGCCTCAGTCACAACACATCTGTCGCTACCGGGCATGGAGCGTATAACAGCCGGTAGCGAGAGATCCCCTCCGATGACTGCAACGAGGACCTGACGCTGCGACGCCCAAGCCGGGCAAATTGCCAGCGTGTCGTGCCGAGTCCTTACTGCCAAATCGACGATGACCACTGAAGCACCTCTATGGCGTCAAATCCGGCACGTGGAACCTCCAGCCGGGACGACCAACGAGCCATCGTGGCTCGGCGAGCGGCCTCACGCCACTCGCGTACCTCTTTGGGCGCGGTCCGACTGCCGCTATCCGCCCGGAACTCAGCCAAAAGTCAAACACAACAACAGACTTTCAAAAGTCCACCCCAAGGGCAGACGCAGCACCGACCAGCTTTGGAGTAAGCTGTCGGAAGTGGTCGTCGAAGAGCTACCTCCCGTCGATGATCAAGCCCAGATACTTCATCTGCCTGAACTGGTACGAGGACCGAGTTGACAAAGATTGAGGCGCCAGAAGGAGGACCACGAAGAGGCTCATGAAATAAGAGGGCCTCCGTATTATCCAGGAAATATTATGGTACCTACGCAACGTTAACTTGTTGAGGTTGACAATAATGGCAAGCTGTCATGGGTTTCGACTTAAGTACAGTTTAAATGTAAACTACAAACTGAAATAACTTTTCAACCCAAAGTTAAATAGCTGGTAATAAAAACTATAATGTCGATAATATTAGCAGCCAAATAACTACAATAATAATCACAATAAAAGTCTCATACATGTCTGTCGTTGTCCCTTACTTGTTACATTAAAAAGTTTAGAAAATATACTATAAAATATAGCTTATACTTCCTAATGCTTGATGTCTAAGCTTTTGAGAAACAACAGTCTGTCAAGTCTACTGGGATCCCAGCGGTTCAGCGTTCCCAGCGCTGAAAAGGCTCAGATGATCCCCCGATAGTCATATACTTAATTGCTATTATATATAATTAAGTGAAAAACTGTGTTACGTGTGTCGAGTAGCATGGAGAATAGAGTAACTGAAAAAAACAACATCAACGGGGTACTTACTTTTAACTCATTGTGATGAACTCTTATGGAGGCATGTAAGGCTAGCTCTCGTATGAATTTGGGTTCCTCTACTTTACTATTCTACACTATATTATTCATCTTGAGTACATTCAACTAACTGTAAATCGTTTTTTTGTCTTTTATCAAAACAGAAAAAATCTTATAATGATTTTCTAGGGTGAATCTATTTTTAATGATTTATTTTTGGCTCGAGTAATTGATTAATTGAATAATCGAAATCAGATCGCCAGCCCTATCTCAAACGTCGTTATCATTTGGCATTTCTTAATCAATTTTCAGTCAGTAAGAGAGTAGATATTATATTCTTTGATTCAATGAAACTCAATTTTGTTATTCATAGTCGTTTAATTATTCTATTTATTCTATTGTCGGTAGTTAGTGGTTATTACTGGTTAGGTTAGTTCAGTTGTTCAATCAGAAGGACCTCTGTATCTTTCATTTACAACTCACCAATACTCTATAAATATTGATATTTATGGACATTGATAACGACGACAAATGATATTAATGTCGTAGATAGAACATTATCGACGATATCTCTAAAAGGTCTGTATCGGTATTGAAAATTAAACTCTCCATTGCTAATATTAAATATGTCTCTGAACTTATTTCTTTATTAAATAAATTATTTTATTCATTTTCACAGACTTTCAATGGAGCTACAGTGTAAAGTGCAGAATTATGATTGGGGTAAATTAGGAGAAGATAGTGTAGTAGCTAAATTACTAGCTAGTGCTCAGCCAGAAATTGAAATAAATCCAACACAACCATATGCAGAGCTATGGATGGGTACTCATCCCAATGGTCCGTCTCTGATTAAAGAAAGAGATGTATTACTATCAGAATATATTAAAGATAACTTGGACGCTTTAGGACCTGCTGTGAGAAAACAATTTGGTGCGGCCGTGCCTTTTCTTTTAAAAGTATTATCTATTAGAAAGGCACTATCTATACAGGCACATCCTAATAAGGTAAGCCTCTAATTTATTATAATAATAATGTAAATAATTAGACCATCACATTTTTAACACTTTATGCATAAGTATGTACAAAGATGGACTTTGGTATTCTCTGCCAGTTTTCCTTAGGTTGGTGTCGAAATAAGTGATTAGGTGTACTGTACTTATAATGAGTTCTAAAGAAAATTCTAATTTAAAAAAAATACATTCCCATAAAGAAACAAAAAAAGGGTAGGAAATAAAGGTAATTTATAAAGAGAATAATAAAAACTTGTATAGATGCTTATACAAATAGAAAATTATATAAATATATATATCATGGAAGGTTATAATTTAAGAGTTAGTACTTTTAATGGAGAGCCAGACAATGAAAAACTGATTTCATAAATATTCACAAATCATTTGTGTTGCAATAATTCTAAAATAAATACCTGTTTTTGATTTTCAGGCACATGCTGACGAACTTCATAAGCAATTCCCAGACATATACAAAGATCCTAACCATAAACCAGAGCTTGCTATTGCTTTAACTCCCTTTGAAGCACTCTGTGGATTCAGGCCATTATCACAAATCCAGGGATTTCTTAAAAGTATGTTTGACTTTCAGTATTTTATTTAAATTTTTGGAAATCTCCCTATTAATTGTTACTGTTATCAGTTTTTCTCAGCTGCCTCTGTGGTGCAGCGGTAGCTCATGCGATTGCTGTTCTGAGGTCTCAGGTTCGATTCCCAAGTTGGACCGGGTTTGGGTGTTTTCTATGTGTAATATGTATGTATTTACAGAAAAAATGCGCTGCTTAGTTTGAATCTAGATGGCTTTGTGTGTCAGAGTCCAAAAAAATAATAGTTTTATTATTCGGTCAAAACGGAGGAGGAAGTCAAGCTGAAGAGGTAGAAAGAGGCATATTAAAACACTTACATTTACCCCCGGAGATTACCCCAAACATACAAACTTACAAACTTTACCTTTTTATAACTTTATTATAGATGATACTGATATTAAAATATATACGAGGGGTGATCAATAAGTAATGATAATCGAGTATTTCTAGAACGCACAAAAACCCAAATTATTTTTTTTCTGCTTGCTTATATATCCACTACTTCAGCTTCAAAAAAATGTATAAAGAGGACACCATTACCGGGAGATACATTCATTTGAATACGAACTGTCGAAGAGAAAACATCAAAATGGAGAAAAATGAAATAAGAGCTGTCATCAAGTACCTCTGCCTGAAAAAAATGTCTACCAAAGACATACACAGCGACTTAGAGGAAACATTGGGGGAGTCTGCTCCTCCATATTCCACAGTCGCACGCTGGGCAAAGGAATTTAAGCTGGGCAGAACCTCCACTGAAGATGAATATCGCGAGGGACGCCCTTCCACGTCCCTTACTGGAGAAAACGTCAAAAAAGTGGAAGATATCGTGTTGGCCGATCGAAGGGTGACCGTAAGGCATGTAGCTGAGGTCACAGGGATCTCCTATGGCAGCGTTCAAAAAATCATTGTCAACAAAATGCATATGAATGAAGTCGGTTAAAAAAGGTCTCTGCGCGTTGGGTACCGAGAATGTTAACCGACGAGCAAAAAAAGAAACGAGTCGACATTTCGAGGGTGAATCTTCAAAAGTTCCAGGCCGATAAAGAATTTTGTCGCGTTTTGTGACCATGGACGAGACCTGGATCCACCACTTTGATCCCGAAACCAAACAACAATCAATGACTTGGAAACGAGCTTCCTCACCAACGCCGAAGAAATTCAAAGTGTCAAGTTCAGCGGGAAAGGTTATGGCGTCTGTTTTCTGGGATGCAGAAGGAATTATTATGGTGGAATATTTGGAAAACTGGGCCACTATAACAGGCTCTTACTACGCAGGCCAAACAAGAAGATTGCGAGAAGCTATTAAGTCAAAAAGACGCGGTAAACTGCGCGCTGGAGTGCTGTTTCACCAAGACAACGCCCCAGCTCACAAAGCCGCAGTTGCGATGGCTGCCATTGAAGAAACGGGGTTCGAACTGCTCGAACACCCTCACTATTCGCCAGATCTAGCTCCCAGTGACTTCTACCTCTTTCCTCGGCTCAAAGAACACCTCCGGGGCAACAAATTTGAGGACAATAGTGAAGTGATGGCCGCAGTAGAGGCATTTTGGGAGGGTCAAGACAAAGAATTTTTTTCTAAGGGAATTATGGGCTTAGAAAAAAGATACACTAAATGTATTAACTTGCAAGGAGACTATGTTGAAAAATAAAATACTTTTTTTAATCTAATAGTTCTGTTTCATATTGATTATCATTACTTATTGATCACCCCTCGTATGTATAGTACCTAGAGTTCTAGAGTAATATGATGACATTTGAAATCCTCTTAAATCCAAACCTTTCTCTTAAATAGGATTCCATAAAGTTATTTAAGTTTGTTACTTTTAGAATTGCCGGAGCTAGTGAATATGTTGTCTAAGGAAAGTGTAGACATATTACAATGTTGTGAGGAACAGGGAGATAATGGGACGATCCTCAAGTCAGTTTTTCAGTCACTCATGACATCTGATAAGACTATTGTTGCAAGTACACTGCTGGCTATATTGGATAGATTGGACAAAGAAGGTAAGAATGGATTGTTAAGATGTAATGGCTATTTAAATTTATTGAGCAGAAAATACAATAATCAGTTTGTTCAAGGTTGTTCAAGGTACATAAAACCAAATGTTTCGTTTGGTTATCTTATAAGTTAGAATACAAAAGTTATATGTATACCAAAGTACATTGATACCTTGGTACACATATGGTTTTTTGTATTAACACCTAAATTGATTGGTTTTTTTTTGATAATTACTTCATTTTATTAATTAGCAGTCATAATTTTGTTGATAATGTACTGTAATGCAATTACTATAAATTTTGTTCAGAATAGTTATGCTATAAAATTACCAACTCTCCTCCATCCCAAGGCCTGCTTGATGGAGATGGTCAAGCAAAATTCTTAACTGTCAATGTCCTACAGGATAGACTGAATGAAAAATAGTTTTATAATTCATAGACACTAAGACAGAAGGCCAATTATTACATTTAAGTGTTTCACTGTAAAAAATAGAATAGAACCATAGCTTTTAAATCTTATAATTAATTTAATTTTACAGATGAAGCAATTCAAGTCTCATTACTATATCCATTAGTGAAAAGGCTACACACGGACTTTCCGGGTGATATTGGCTGTTTTGCACCATATTTTATGAACTACATGCTTCTGCAACCTGGACAAGCTATCTTCCTAAAGCCAAACTTGCCACATGCATATTTAAGTGGAGGTAATAGTCATGACATTTTCATAGTACTTATTTTTCCCAATAGCTTACATTTGTTGTTTAGTTTGTGCTTAGGTTTGTCTAGTTAGGTAAAAAAAATGTCTTTACACTTGGCAATTTAAAGCAAACCAGTGTTATTTACCTTAACTAGATGCATTTTATGTGTATCCTATATTCTTAGAACAATTTAAACCTTTGAAAACTTAACACGCACAGATAGCAGTTTAATTTCAGAGACAATATGTACTTTCACTCAGTACAAATAGTAGGTAGGAATACATAAGAATGTATAATATATTTCATCAGTAAATATATACTTCTATATGCTTCGTACTTGAAATGATTCCTTGCATTTATAAAGTATGTCTTCCATAAGAATCTTTAAAAGCTTAGACATAGCTTAGAAGTTACTTAAATCATATTTAGGATTATGTTGAAATAGCTCATTGCAAATGCCTTTATTCTTTTCTATTAAGTAACTAGTAAAAGTTAAAATAAATTATAGTTTAAAAAAGAAAAAAAAACACGCTTTTGTACTAGCCAAACTAAAAAGTAGAAAGTAATGTTCTATAAGTTCAAAAAGAAAAATGCTTGGGGTGCTAGTTTTCAATTGTTATTTATTGATAGATAAATATTTTATTGACAGGTATTGGTAAAGGTAAAATTATTATATTTTTTTTTAAAGCTTTAATACGTCGCTCAAGACACTACCATACCGTAAAAGTAAATTTATTAAATTATCAAATATCTTGAAAAGCACATTGCTTTAGTACACCCTAGTATGATGCCCAAGACTACCGTATTTTTGATACGGAAAAAGCCGTTAATCTTGAAGATCCTGATGGATTAAATAAATAATTAATGATTATATTTTAGTTATATCTAATGTAGGTTTATTTCTCAGTTATCCAACTATGAACTATGACAAATTTAATATTTTATCTTTGCACCTACCATGTCATATTTCAACTTCACCTAATTGACTGGGAGAGAATGCCTCATGGCATAACGTCCGCCTTGTACAACGTTAACTTTAAGTAAAATGAAATTTTTGTATTGTCATCGGTCCAATCCGACGTTTTAGAGTGGGTGAAAAGTGTTAAAAAATTGTACTCAGAACATTAAAAAAATTAAACTTTTATTTCTTTCAGATTGTGTGGAATGCATGGCTTGTTCTGATAACGTGGTCCGTGCAGGGCTGACTCCTAAACACATTGATGTACCAACATTAGTGGATATGCTAGATTATTGCAGCTACACTTTAGATCAGCTGCTATTCAACCCACAACTCGAAGACCCGAACACCGCTATCTGGAAACCACCTGTGCCAGATTTTGCTGTTGTAAGGATAGAGGTAAGTTATCAGCTGAATTTACTTTTTGGAATATAATCAGAAAGCTGCAGAATAAAATCTGATGTTATTGAGCATCTTTTAAAGGAAGTATTGTAATGAGTTTTGAAAATAATCTGAATAATATACACATTATATTAATAAAAACTAATGATATTTTATATTTATTTAAAAACCTGTATGTCACAGGTGGAAGGTGGCGATTCGTTCAACACAATAATGCGTGATAGCCCGAGTCTACTCATTGTCATCTCAGGATATGGAGTGGCTTGTGACACGGAGCCCATAGAGGTTCGGCCTGGCAGCGTCATATTCCTGAAGGCGAGCAGGCAGCTAAATCTGACACCGGCTCAAAAAAGTCACTTAGAAATTTATCAGGCGATTTGTAATGTGTAACATAATTATCAATATACAATAGTTATAACGCAGTCTAATCAATTCTAAGGGATAATCAACTCGTGTACATGAATTGTTACTCATGTCACGTTGTTCACGTTGCCTCTTATTGCCTTTATTTCATGATTAACTCGATTGTTGACGACGACCGCATTTAGAATTGCGATTGGACCGCACTGAACTCTTCACCAATGACCCCCTGTTTAACATTCAGTTGCTTTCAACACTGTATAAAAGGTTCGTCGATATGTTACCATGCTGGTTGCGTTGGAAGAAGAGAGCCAAAAGGGCCCTACCAAGATGTAACTTTAATAACCCTCAGTGTACTTTATTTTTTTGTAATGATTAGTGTGAGTCGTGCCTTAATGAATACTTTTATTTTTTATGTTATGTAATTAATATTTTAAGTACACAATTTAGTGTGATGTTCGTTTTATATTAAAGTTTATATAAATAAATTGTTATGACCATACTTGTTTTTGTTTATTAAATAACCCACATTTTTGGATGACTATCTTTTTCGTTGGTATGTAAACTTAATAGCGATAATAATTGTAACAATATTACCTTTCACAAGTCTCGAGTAGACTGAAAATAATTTTTGATACTGGTCCTATTGTATTTTTTCAAATGATGTCTATTGAAGTGATAACTTCTTATGGTAGGGTAAACTGCTTCGTTACGTAACGCGTTACGGTGCCAGTCTGTCTGGCTTCCCTTTCTGTCAAGCATACGGCAGCGGTAGGCAGGCTCCTCTCTTATTATAGCTACCATAAACCAAGTGTTACTTTTATAAGATAAAATAATGATACTTATATTGTAAATACACAAAAATTAATAAATAACCTTTCCTTACATTATCATATTAATATACTGTTGAAAAACTAACTTAACTGTATAAAATTTAATTAATAACCTAAGCTTTTCTCAAGTTAAACAATTTCAATATTAAATAGTTCAACTTAGATTAGTTTAAGTTATCACTTCTGTCAGGCGTCCCGAGTTATCAATCTATACTAATATTATAAAGCTGAAGAGTTTGTTTGGTTGTTTGAACGCGCTAATCTCAGGAACTACTGGTCCGATGTGAAAAATTATTTCAGTGTTAGATAGCCCATTTATCGAGGAAGGCCATAGGCTATATATCATCACGCTAAGACCAATAGGAGCGGAGCACCAATGAAGAATGTTTCAAAAACGAAGAAAAATTATTACTATTGAGAGACGCAGTCGAAGTTGCGCGGGTCAGCTAGTTTGGTATAATATTTTAGGTAAATCCTATGTACTTTAGAAACAATACCTTAGCAGTATTTTACGCATTTCTAATAATCATTTTTAATAGGTATGCGATGATTCGTTTGTCTACAGTAGACTAGAAAAACACAGGTCGAATTAAATGGATACCTTCTCAAAGCTACTTTGCATCTAGTTAGTTAATTAGTACACCTAATAGATCATGGTAATGAGTAAGTGATAGTTTAGCCGCAACGTCGATTGCCGATGGAGTTATCTGTAGCAATAACAATGGGCTAACTTTACCAGTATTATGAAATCCGATAAACAACTATCTTTCTCAATCATATAATTGTAAATTGACAACAAAAAAAGAAAGAAAACGATTAAGCCCTTCTCGATTTGTAACGTTACAACATAATTACATTTAACGATAAATTGTTAATCGACCTAAGAGTTTTTTTGGCCTAGTTTTAGAAGAAACAAGTGCCCACCAAGGTAGGTAGGTTTGTGAGTAATTTTATGCGGTAATTAAAGACATAGCTAAATATTATAGTAGATATCTTAAATACGTACAATACTGAAACACCTTTCATGCGAAACTTCGCATGTTTATTGTGTTATTATCGACGGTTATTTTCAGTTTCAGTCCTTTGTACAATACTTTGTTGTACGTTTAATACTTTATAATGTCTGTAAAACTCTCGTGCACAAATAAAGCCTCATATATCTTTCTATCTATAATGTTTAACCACTACTTCATGTCATTACTCAAAACTGTATTCATACAAATAATCACCACTCATCACAGCACACATGCACAACATGCAACCTTCCTATACACAGGTTACATAACAGGTCATGTTAGGTTAGGTACAATAGATTTGTGCTAGGTATTAATATCAGCTGTTCTCGGATCCCTCCTATGTCAGGCGTAGAGTGGCACACCATGTGGTCTTAGTCGGTTCGATTCCGTCCCGCTGAGCCGGGGTGTCGGCCCGAGGGGGTTTCCACACTTGTAAAATGAAAGGTGCAATAGGTTTTGTATTAGCGTGCTGTTTCGAGTAAAGCTAAATGATACAGAGACTTGACTAACTTACTATTTTTATATGATTATGTATTATTTTGCTGTCTATGATTCGGTTCTATTTTATCCATTTCTCGACAAGCATAACTATATTAAATCGTATAAACCGCACCAAAAGTTCTATACCTATGAACTAATTTACCAATTTATTTCTTACCTTTTTACTACTCATGAACTTCATTAAGTAGGCACTTTGTTATATCAAAAAAAAAACTATATGATGCCGTTTTTGACACTATTCAATGCTTTCTTCATATAGTTATCTTAAATTTGTTTCATAAACTACTTTCTAAAACTATCGATAGGTACTACTAATTTTTACACGTTAAAATTAATTTGTATGATGTCTAAAAATATATGTAGGTAAACAATACCTATATTAAGGTTTGTTGAGATTTTATGTGCTTGTCTATCTACTTTTCTCCTCATCCCAAGAGAGATAGACAGTTGCTGTAATTTTTTTTACTCGTGTACATGCTTATTTACCTACGTTTTATATTGTATAAATAATTTGCAGTGTCCAGAAGGTCACATCCTTAACCTACGGCGTAGGCGCCGTCTAATAGTTAATTTTTATTAGAATCTAATCTGTTCTGATTATAGATTTCTGTAAAAACTGTCCAAAAGAAGAGGATGAAATCTTGTTTAATTTGAAACGAGTCTGTAATCCAGTATATAAAACTGTAAACTTGAGTAAATCGTTTGTTTAAATGGTGCAATTGTGTGCGCATTCCTTAAGAACTAAGATGCAAGAAACCTAAACATTCTGTTTTCTCAATAGTACTACCTAATATTCTTTTGCGTCAATCTACAAAATAATCGCATTAGTTACGATCAAATAGACCGAGTAATGCTCATTATATAGGTAACCGTTCTCTTAGATTGTTACTTAAGGATGTTTCGTAATTTTCAATAGTCTTCAAAATCCGCCAGAGATATTTAAACTCTTTTCATCTTCATAAGTTATATGCTTCTGTTAATATAAGCTATATAATTAGAGGAATTGATTGCTTTGAAGAATTTTTGACTTTTTGATTAAGATGCAAACCTCCCTCATCTTTTGGGGGCACATTCCAAAGGAATACTTTTGTGTCTCTTGAGTTGCAGCAGCCCATCTTCGGATGTAGTCACGTAAAATCAGGCAAACCGTCAGCTTGTTTGACCCTGTACCACTAAAAAATGTTTGTTTTTGGTTTAAGTATTGTCATTTAAAACGGAAACCACGCCAGTATATTCTGTTGTACAAATAAACTGTTGTTTAACAATAAATTATACCTACTATGCAATTGTAGTTAATCGAAAGTGTAATAGTTTTGTATCTTTGAAGATCCTATTAAAGATTCATGCTGGAGGTCGCAGCTTCGATTCCTGTGCAAATATATTTTGTGTGCAGGAATATTTGTATTGGTCTCAGTGTTTCTATTCTATAAATAATATAATATGTATCTACAAAACAAAATAGGTGTGTTCTGTTTAGTTTAGTATGTTGAAATAGAAACTCTATGGTTCTTTGTAAAGTTCCTCTTTGAGAGTGTGGCCTATTCTTCTATTGTCAGGTTACTAGGTTTTTTGTTTCTGACACTCTGTAAAAATACTTTGACATTATTAGATTATTGAAAAGTTCCATGTGTATTTTCTATTATAAAAGATCCTATAACTTCAACATAGTACATTCAAGAATATTAGGTATTATTATGCGAATTTCCCCGAGAAATATTGGCATAAAAGAGTGAAACCAAAGCACAATAAATACTATAATTAAGCACCTTACACGTTGACATCAAAGCTATTTGAAAGGGCTAATGTAATTTGACGTTAATTGAAGAATATTAATGTCATAACAAGTTAAGCCGCCGCCGATTGTGCATATACGCGTATGTAATATGTAGGCAGTGCGTACGTACCGACATGTTACCAATTCGCTGTAAATCTATTGCAATTGCGACACAACACCACGCACCTGCGGTCTCACTGCGAGTGATCTGGTTGACCCCTAATAAATGCTTGCGGGTAAATTACTATACAGAACTGTACCGAAGCTTAAACAAGATGATGCAATATAGAATAGTGTTGTATAGAGTCCATTCATTGTTTTAAAACTAAAATATTTTAAAGCAGTAGGTATAATGTTCAGGTTATACATGAAATAAAATTAGTGAATTAATTAGTTCAGTGTTGGGTCTATTTACCGTTCTTATGCAATACGTTTTAAATTTATTAATAATAGTAGTTTGCATTAGAGTCAAAGTAGTAGGTAGTAGTAGAATTATAGGTGAAAACCTTTAAAATAATTAAGTAGTCTACATTTCAAAACAATACTAAGAATTAACAATCACATTGAAGAAATTTGATTAAAACAACAGTTTTGTGGCGCTGCGAGGGTGAAATGGAAGTGAAAATTTATCACGATGGAGGCGCATTGATACTTTTTTCAAAGTAATTCTTTTCTTTACAACCTCTATGTTAACATTGAACGGCCGAGGCTAGTGGCGTCAGTCAGTGTCCAATTCTGCGCAAAGATTTATCTTACTTGACAGTGTTGGCACGAAGTTATTTGCTAGGCTATTGTGATAAGATTTATTGATTGAATCTACGAGTATGTACTCTGAGCATTTCATTTATCAAATCTATTGTCGCTTTTATTGAATCATTATTTTTATTATTCAGAGAACATAGATCATTTTGCTTTATTTTGTTTTTAACAGACTTCAAAAATCATTATTTTTCTAATTAAAATGGTGTTACTTTCTAGTAATATTATGGTACTCCGTGGGTGCTACTCAAGGTTCATCGTTTTGGGGATGAAGAATACAGTATATTACAATTTATTATGATGCATCTGATGTTAGTGATATTTTCAAAGAATTTGATGATTGATGCAGCATTGATGTGATGTGTGACGTGATTAATTTGCCGTGTGTATTACACACACGGTGTGAAGTTTTTATTATTAAAGAACGAACAATCTATTCATTCAAGGCGTACTTTAGTTGGTAGTGCAGTTACAAAAAAATACGCATCCAGCACTTATGACAGATGTGCTATACTAAGGTTAGAGAAATTTATTAAGGTATTTTGCAGCACAACAAAATTTTTAGATAGAAAACATGTGTATTAACGTTAGAAACAGTTGATGGTTTTGATTACAAATGTATTAATCTCATATTAAGATAACTTAATATTTTCTATTATATTAATCTGTAAGATAACTTAAAATGAGATTAATATAACGAGTATTATCACCTTATTACAATCTCCCACATGTTATAAGGTGACTATACTCGTTATATTTTATAAAAAAAGGTTCCATGTAAGATATTTATGAGTTTTATCGCAATTGCAATGGAAATTGAAACTTTAGGTAGGTACCTGATCTAGAGATAGAAATTAAATGTAAACTAGTATTGTACAGATAGCGTTAACAAACCCAAGCGAACTATTTAGTAGTTGTCAATGTTTTTGAAACTTAATGGTCTTCGATAAGTAAGTATACATGGGAAATTTAGTGTTGACACTATTTACGAGTTTCCCATACTCGACCTTACAGTCAACGCCAAATTTAATATAGATATTTAAATTAAAACTTACGATACTTACCTAGTATCTTTTTAGTTTAGGATTTTACTGCGTAGACTTTTGACAGTAAAATGAGATTGGTGTTGTGTGTTTGTTGCTGTCCCTAAACGTACCGTGACGTTACATCTTAATCTAAACGTTTCCTCAATGAAAGCTTTATTAAATACAAAATACTAATCGAATTCGACTACCCTTTGAACAAATATAAAATAAAACAAACAACTCTTTCTTTTTATTGTATTGGTATATATGTGATACTTGATGATTTTTTAGTGTTGGCAACTGGTCCAATGTTACATATTCAGCGAAATCATGATTTCGTCGGCGTAGATATAGTACATCAACGATGTTTTTAACCGATTTCAAAGAAGGAGAATGTTTCTATTTCGTCCAGAACGCCGTTATTTATAACCTTTTTTTGTTTTGCTAAACTCTTTTTTATTCGGGAGTCTACATTCTCATTTGGTTCCATTCAAATTTCATCAAAGAAAAATACCATTAATAAGGTAGAAAATTGCTTTAGTGAGAGGTCAATGATGTCATTTATTTAATTAATTTTGGGTTTATTTAGTGACTTTTGTCGTTAATTGTACATAAGTGAGAGGTGGGCGAGGCGCGCGTATGCTTCCACACGCGCTGTCGTACGTTGATATGCGCACGAGCAGCATCCGGTTAACTTGTCCTATGTCGTAAGAACTAATGGACATTAATAGTTTATTACTTGTGTGTCGTACTTATAATAATTATTATTTTGTATTTAGACACTGTCGTAATTTGTGACTGTGGTCTCTCTGACCTACTCCGGCCTCAGTACCTAATTACTCCCACGAATATCCTCTACTCCCTGGCTTTTTATTAGAATTTACTCATCCTACTTATTTTATTTCTTCCATTTTCCCGCCTGAAAACGATTACATTCCAAACTTGTAAAAGTACAGACAGACAGCACAGTATAATTATCAGAAAGAAAGAATAAATATTTAGTATTTTCAATTAGAAACAATTATAAGGTACTTAGTACCCACCCATAATTGGACTCACAACAAAGTACCTACTTAGGATGCTAACAATTTCTAGGTAACTTATTCTGTGTCTCACTACTGTACCAAATGGGCCTCCAGTTCAGCATGTGTCAAGCGAAAGCCCGGTACCTACTGGTTTTCGACTGGAACCCATTTATTAGTGTGGTTCTCGGATTTCCTATCATAGGAATAAAAATTGGACCGGTAATCTAAACTAAGTTGTCTTCGGGCGCGAGTCGTATCTACCATGAAATGTGATCCATCACTCATTTCGATATTCTGTCAGTAATATCTACTGGTCTATCGCGCAATGAAATCCATGACTGTCGGTATCATTAGGTCAGATCTTATGTGTAGGTATATTTGCGACATGTAATGTGTCGGCGGATTCTTATCAGATCTAGGCTATTATTATTTCACGCAATTGATCTTATTTGCATATCATTCATCAGCAATAAAACTGATCATGTTATTCATGTGTGCGTAAAACCTAACCACCAGTTTCCTGAATACAGTCAGCAGTCGAAACCAACTTCAACAACAACAACCAAAGGATTTCTAAGAACCCTGTTTAAGGTTTTATTGAATTTTTATTTCTTAAAAATGTTTCAAAAACGGTCAAGACACCGGATGAAACAAAAAGTCAGTCTGGTTTAGAACATTTTTGTTGCAAGAAATTACATTTTATTATTTACATTTACTGCTGTGTTGAGGATTGGGGGAGAGTCGTACATGATTTTAAGTAGCCAATTTTTATCCTCAAAATTTAGAATAATAAGATATTCTAAATTTTGACAAAAATGGAATACGTTTTTCAAATACAACTTATAATTTCAGAAACTAGGACGTTCCACCAAAATAACACAATATTTAAAAAATCCCGACACTAAAAAAAAATAAAGCCCAAACAGTAGATATGCTGTAATTTTCTGTGGAGTTGGCTATCCCGCAGACTACTTGCGGCATCAACAAGTTCCAGGTATCATATCGTGAAAATACCGTCTAAGTAACAGAATACCAAATTTCGGATCAATCGGACCTGTGGATTTTTGTGAAATCCCTTCATCACCTCGAAAGTGATTAATTTGGAAAATTTACAGCTAAGAACCATCTCGATCACATCGGCTTTCAAACAAAAAAAGCTGCTTCGAAATTAGTCCATCCGTTCGGAAGCTATAATGCCACAGACAGACAGAAACACAGATACACATGTGTATTATATTGTCTTGAATGATACACAAATTACATACATCAGATGTTTTTGAAGTTAAAATGGGTGAGCTTTATTAGATTGCGCTTGGGCCTTCAGTGTATTGTATTTTAATGGTCATTCATTAATTTATTAGGAGTATACCGGGTCAGGCTTTTAACCGAATTATGGAAAATCAGGGGCCGACCGACTTCTTAGACGCATTCTACTGTCGCTTTATTTTTAGAAGATTTGTTGGTTAGGTACTGAAGTAATTATTTTAAATTAGGAAATGATTAGAAATATATTATCCTCACCACTTAAATGTTACTCTTTCACGGTTTTAATAACTGTTCTGGAAAACAAAAGGTTTTTAATAACTAACTGATGGCGTAGAAGTTTAAGCGGTCGCCTCGCCGCTCCCTACTGCGCTGAGTATTGTGGGTTCGATCCCACATGGATTCTCTCATGGATGAATCTCAGAACTACAATTTGTGGTTCCACTTTGTGTAAACCACAAATTTTAGTTCTGAGTCTAGGTGGTGTGTCCGTTTCATGTATGTAGGTAAAGTAAGTAAAGTAAAGGGGACACAAACGAGGTGGCGCGGTTCAGCTAGTATTTCATATAGTTAGCGCTCCTTGCGGAAGGGCTTCGTTCAGTAATGGACGGCGATAAGCTTGTGCTGAAAAACTAAAGTAAGATGGCCTCAACATCGTATAATATTTAAAAAAAAACATGTGGAAATAGTAGTAAACTTTTTTGTCATTGATTTGAAAATGTGTTTAATATAAAATTAATCGAAAAACACGTACGAATGTAACGCTGAAATTGTAATACAACACCAACCTTAAACTGCAGAATGTATTCCATTTATAAAATTGACAGCTTTGACAACCGTTAAAACTGTCATTACGTTCAAGCTGTATTTATGGTCTGTGATGTAATAAAATTATAGGTATACGACTTACGACATACGAGTATTAGACATGGGACAAAGTCACGGTGAACGGTGATTTTTTTATCATTTGATTTTATCGTACGTAGGTTAGGGTTAGTACTTACTCACGCGTTCTTGGCAATAAGCTGTTTTCAGACGCTATTTAACAGTAAATATATAATAAAATGATTACTAGATTTACTGTTAAATAGGCGAAATAGGGTCTTTATACGTACGCACCAGTGTTGCACTGTGTATTTACTTACGAAAAATATAATAATATGGGGTCTACGTCCTGGTTTAAAAATTGAATAAAACACACATTTTGTTATGAAAAATGCATCCCATTGATTTATTTGATAGATAATTTTATGCAATTTATGTTTTAAATAATATATCAGCCAAATGACCGCCGCGGCTCTTTTTTGCAGACGGTCACCCGCTTACGCCAATTTTCGATGACGCGGTGCACCATTTCGGCCGGTATGTCGGCTATGACTCGGCGAATGTTGGTTTTTAGGTCACGAATTGTAGCTGGATTATTGCTGTACACTTTAGATTTAACGTAACCCCAAAGAAAATAGTCTAAAGGTGTTAAATCACACGATCTTGGTGGCCAAGTGATCGGTCCATTTCTCGAAATAACGACTCACCAAACTTTCCACGCAATAATTCCATGTTCACTCGAGTAATGTGAGGTGGTGCACCGTCTTGTTGAAAATAAAGGTCCTCTGCATCAAGATCATGAAATTCCGGAAAGAAATATTAACTTCGAGTTATAGCGCTCGCCATTCACAGTAACAGGGTTTCCTTCGTCACTTTCAAAGAAGTACGGACCAATGAGTCCACCGTACCATAAACCGCACCAAACTGTTATTTTTTGTGGATGCAATGGTGATTCATGAACCACACGTGGATTTGACTCACTCCAATAGTGAAAATTTTGTTTATTAACAAATCCATTGAGCCAGAAATGGGCCTCATCTGAGAAGATGATTTTACGATGAAAATCGTCATCGGCTTCCATCATTTCCAGTGCATAATCGGCAATTCACGACGGATACAATGGTCGGATGGCTTCAATTCTTGTGCCAAAACAATTTTGTATGGGTGTAGCCCCCATACAAAATTTGTGCAACATGTTGTAATCTTTATGTTCGTATTTAAGGAGGAATATTTATTCTAAACGATCTAAGTCAACGTTATATGATATTATTAAATATTTTTTCCCCGTTGAGCCTATTAGAATAGCAATCTATTGCGCGAAGCGAGTCAGACTTTATTTTGTAATTTTTCAATGACTATATGTGAGACTGTGAGTAATAAACTATTTTAGAAGTTATTATTTCATTAAAATACAATAGGGTAGGTACTTACTGTTGTATCTTAGGTAAATGCTAATCTGTTTTCATATCTAGGCTAGTCACAGAGAAGTCAAAGTACTTAGTTTTTGTAACAAAACAGTCTTTAGGTGTGAAAATAATTAGCTCGATAGTGATTGAGATGAAATACGTCTACTTTAAAGTTTAAGTTCCACGAAGAGATAAAGTTGGGAACAAGTATTAGGTATTAAGAAGCTGACATGAGGCAAAACGTACCAAACATTTCTCAGGGACTAAAAATCAGTAATAATGTTTAGAACACACCTCTATAATCTATGTTTTGTACCTACTGATTTTAGAGGAATATTAAAGTAGTGGTCGACCAAATTCGATCATATTTGGATATTTTGATTAAAGTATTAACAAAACAAAAAAAGATTTATGAAAACTGAAGAAAACGATAATAAACTGTTTTGTATTTGAGTATTCAAATAAAGTATATAGCTTTTGCCTTCAGATTAACTAAAGTAAAACTACAATTTCTCGGGATTTAATAGATACTTATTATCTGAATCACCGTGTATACAAAATTTTAACATACCGATGGACGGTACGCCAGTGCAATAAATTCGAACAATCATAAATTGACTATATTTTAAGGATAGATTTTTTGAAATATGTCTTAGTAGCTATTAACTTAGACCATTCTTTTGAAGACCATCTAGATTGCGCGTCTGAGATATTGGCTTCTAAATGACGTATTGTTCAGTATAGGCATGCGTATACCTGATTGTGAATGTTGAAACATGTAATGGTAGTGCATGCAATGTGGGACATGAGCCTTATTTATTTCATACCATAAATGTCTGTAAGTCGGGATGAAGAATAAAAACGCACATTGATATGTGTAGGTAATTTGACTGGCTGACCGAAGTACGTGACGTATTTCAAGAACCCTAAATATTAAGAATAGTATCAAGGCACGTATGATTATAATCAAGTTGGGGACGGACCCGTGCTTCACCAAGCTTCTCCACCTGGGTGAGGTGTATGGCAGCACAGTCAAGACATGAAGGAAAATAGTTTTATTTTTCATTGTACACATTTAATACATAACGAAAGGCTGTTATCACTCATGGCGATCGCTTACAGACAACTTTAATACGGATTATACGCATATTAGGTATTTAAAAATTTAGGATAGTTTATATACATGTAACATATCATTATGTGCTGATAAGCTATGTGAAGTACAAGTCCGCCACATCAATATTTAATCATTCGTTGTATGAAAGTACCTGTACTGTACCTGTACTGGCTCGGTCGTGCAGTGGTAGCGTATGCGACTGCTATGCTGAGGTCTCGGCTTTGATTCCCGGTCGGAACAAATGTTCGTAGGATCTGCAAATATTTGTTTTGAAAGTTTGGGTGTTTTCTATGTATATTATGTATATATTCACAAAAAGGTATATCAGTATTCTATCAGTCAATCTAGCTTTCTTAGTACAAGCTCTGCTTAGCTTGAAACTAGATGGCGTTGTGTGTCAGATGTCCGAAAATTATTATTATTATTTAATTGTATGCCTTTAATTTCTGTAAAATAGCTTACCAAAATTTACAATTATGATTCAAAAATAATTATATTCACTGTGCAAGAGGTTGGAAGGAAACATTAAAACAAGAGATATGCAATCGCGACAAATTGAACATTTAGTGGGAAGCGAACTACCACTGTGTGATCAAAATTTGTGAAGTGTAGAAAATAACAAGATAGTCAATAACCTGTGATTATGATAACAGTACCAACCATGTTTAAAAGACAATTATACATAAGGGTTAGGCTTCTTAGCAGGCATCCTAAAGATATGCGAATGTGGACTTCTTACGTCTGTACGCTTTGAAATTTTGTAAACAAAACTAAAATTACTTTTACACGAGTCAGGCCGAGGATGAAAGTTAGTTTTTTACAAAACTCGAAAGTAAAAGCCACTGTCTCCTATAAAATCAAACTTTGACACTCAAAACAACAATAATGAAGGTTGATTTTATCCCCAAAGCAATTGTGTAAAGTTGTATTTATCAAACCACTTAATCGGCATGCGATGTGTGACCTAGTCATAATTTGACAAATGCGGTTATAAACCAGTGCCATAAACTCGTGAGCAGATCAATATCGAGGCGACGCAACCCAAAGAAAATTATAATTAAATTTGTTACGGTCACACCTAAGCACGACTTGACCATATTTTATTATTATTGAAAGTATTTTGACTCTACTAATTTTCGTATTTCAATGTGATGACACAAATAAAAAAACAGCCTGCTAGGAAAAACGAACTTTGTGCTCACAATAAAAATGAATACACCGTGAATTGATAAACTATAAATTTAAAATCTTAAATAGGTACTCATCTAGAAATGTGCCTTTAAGAGTAGTGTACGTTTATTACTCATTGGCATTTGTAACTGAGTTCTAAACTCCGTTGCCAACATAAGTCAGCGGTTGGGGGCCAAAACGCTGCGTCTGTCGTGTTAATTCCTTTCAGAGCGAACAATTGTTTTAATTCTTTTTGCATAAACAATAATAATACTATAATAATATTCTACTACATTAATATAACGCCATTTAGTCCCAAACTAAGAAAAGCTCCTACTATGGCTACTAGACAATTGATATAAATACATAATATATACTTTACTTTTTTTTTAACAATAGCTTTGATATTGGAGAAACCGTGTGGTTTTAGCCTGTTCTACTAAAACGGTATAGCGTTACTAAGCGTAAAAAATGGGAAAAAAGGTAGGTTTTGGAGCAGACCTTTTCATGTAGAAACTTTTGATATGATTTGTAGACTCTTACATTTTGAAACCAACTTCTAATTTTAAACAAGTAGTCTACTCGAACATTTGACCATACGAATAGAGGTGCAATAACATCATTTCGTTAAACATATATTTTGTTTATCTACCTACACATTAATTTACTATTAATTTACTTATTGTAAGCCCAGTTGAACAAACGTATTAATAACAACACAAGGCAAACAATTAACTGTACGACGGATCAATTTTTCAAACGCAAGACATTAGCTTTTTGCAATTGTAGCAGGTCAATAATAAAGTGAATATGTATTTTGACTTATTTGGCAATTAGTCAAACCAAGGCCTTATGGTAGTATAAATGGCTGTAAGATCAGGGATTACTCCTACATGTCCACTGTCACTGTTTCATACGAAATGTCAGGTGCATTTGTGTGAGACTCCCACACAAGCGCCGCCGGTCTATTGCAACGATTGCAAATGACAATATGATCAGTATTATGCCTTTGCCTTTGTCAGTTGTATAATGATCTATATACATATATGTAACAAAAAGTGGCCTTGGTATATATTGTATATACGGCATATATATCAGTCAGAATCGTCCTCAAAAAACATATGTTTTTTTTAATGGAAAAAGGGCCAAACGAGCAGACAGGTCACCTGATGGAAAGCGACTACCGCTGCCCATTATATTGTTGATAAGCCCACTTGTTGTCAACATCATTGCTAGCCTTATTTTGCAGATGAATATACTCGTAAGTTATTGACGTAAAGTTAAAATTTAATAGTAATATTTTGTTAGGTCCCCACATTGGCAAATTAGTAGCATTTGCAACTATTTACAACTTGTTATTAGTTAGCCACACCTATGAAAATGTATATTACGATGTTAACAATCAAAAACAATAATCAATTATAATAATCGATTTTGAAATCCTAGCAGTTAATACATCGGACTAAATGTAATGATTGGGCGAAGCATATCATAGCCTGCGGGGCTCGGTTTAATCGGCCATAGGCCTTGGACTACTCGTGACAGCATATTAATTTTAATAGAAGACTACAGACTACATAATGTTTTCTTATTAACTTGACGTGTTTGCTATAAATATTTGACATTTAAGTTTCTTTACTAATTATTTATACAAATATATATACAATTATGCGTGTTGTGACGGATACGGAGTGTTACAACTCCTATTCACCCCCTAGGTCTCGTAAGAGCCGACTAAGGGAGCAAACTACGGACTGCAAAGAGAAGGAAAACTTGACATAAACAATATTACCACCTCGTCTGGCCAGCGTGGTATAGTAGGCCAAAACCACCTTTTTAGGAAGAGGCCTAAGTCCAGCAGTGGACTATTAAAGGCGGTTGATGACATTAAATTATTAAACCTTCTTTTTAGAAATACGCCGATGTTTAGCAGTGCTATTTTCTAAGCAGGCTTGCGTATAGCGCTGCCAGAGCGTCGAACTTCAAACTAACTTAGTTTGAAATTAGACACTTTGACAGCGTTGTAGCGTCGAATTTCGAACGAGCTTAGTTTGAAGTTCGATGCTGTGGCAGTTTTTGCTTAGAGAATAGCGCTGCACTGCAGCACTAGTAAAGGCTGTTAAAGATATCAAATTATAACAACCGGAGATAATAAATCATTAACGTGACCAACTACACAAGCAACTTTACTAAGTTTGTTTTGTTTGTGTTGTCTGTTTTATTGTGCAGGGTCAAACGAGTAGACTGGTCCCCTGATGATAGGTCACAGACGCAATTCATGTACACTCGTACCTGAAGAGGCACATGTAGACAAATATTGTTTCAGTTACAAGACGAACGCACCATTCTTCTTAAGTATAATGAATAAAGATAAATGTGTTTTATTGTGTAGGTTCAAAAATAATAAATAAGTAAATAAACTTTACATAAAATTTTGAGTTAAGTTGTAAGGTATTTTTTTTTTCTAAATACGCACATACTTGTAGTTTTCAGGGATTATTTTATTTACTTTCGTAAAGATGCTTAAAAATTTGATCATATTTTCACTTTTTTTGATACCACCGTTTTGTAATTCGTTTTCTTGTTACTTACTGATAAAAACACGTAATTCATAACTTCAAAAAACGATGCAATTTTATCTACACATCTTCAAGGTCGTTGATAATCCTTTTGAACAGATGTTTCAATGATATTCATAAGAAAGAAAAAAAGTTTTTTGTCGATGACCTCATAAGAACGGAAGCGCTCTGTTTTGGTTAATGGACAAAATGCGAACCGTCTGCAATTTTTTCAATTATGCTAGTGGTGTAATAACGACAGCGCTTAAACTTTTATTAGGTGTTATAATGCTAGTATTTTATATATTTCACAGGTCATTCAAAACGAAAAAATGAACTCTTTTAAATAAATCACAAATAAATATGTGTGTTTTAGTAGAGATATTTAAAATATATTATATCCACACTTAATAGACCTAATTCTGAATTAAGTATTTATACAATGTTGGTAAAAGGACCAAAATAAAATATCTTAAAAAACTCTAACATACGAGTAAACTGAACTCAGAATAACCTAACACCACGTACAAACAAACACGCATACAAACTATACTTGTTACATTACTGGTCATAAACATACTTAAATATTTCTAAGTACCTAAATACATATTATAGATGAATTAACCCAAACACAGAACAAATATTCATGCTCATCACACAATTATTTGTCATTGTAGATTTACTGCAAGTTACGGAAAGAAACGCGAAAATTTGAAAGAAATATTTTCATTTACTTATGTAATTTGGACATAAATATATCAGAAAAAGAAGAGAAAAAATAAAAACCGTTATAAAACTTATCCTACACTGACGATTTAAACTTAAGATAAAATTAAAGTTTACCTTAATTTTCTAAAATCATGCAGTCTTATAGACAATAAGGTTTAAGGTGCCGTATTATGTTCAGCAGTGGACTATATGTTTCTATACCCTTTATTTACAAAAACTTTCTCTTGGTAATGTTCTCATATTGTATCATATTGCCTAAATGTAGGTCAGAACTAATTGACATAACATGATGTACTATGAAGATTTCAAATATTAATGTGCTCATCTTACTGGTATATTACAACAGTTCGGACATTACAAAAAGTATTCGATTTTAGTGCGTAATAATAAGGCGGTTTCACGATCTGTTGTTACGATTTTTTATTTCGCAACTGTGAAACTTTAAGATATTGTGAGTCAATTCTTTTCTAATAATTACAAACGAATGGGAATAGGCGGAGGTTACACGAACGTTGGTCAGAGGCGAACGGCCCGTGCAACCTGGTCGAAACATCATGCATTTCAAAAGTATGTAATACCTATTAATCGCGTTAATTCCTGTTTGTTAGTAATAATTATATATCATGGGACGGGAAAATTTAAAATTTAGTACAATAATTCGTATGTGTCTGTCAAAAGGAATAATTTTTGCCCAATTTTGCAAGATTTTTCATTGATGCTCGGCTCCAGTTGGTGATAGTGTGATATTATATAGCCTTCCTCGATAAATGGGCTATCCAAAGTTACAAGACTTTTATTTTGTTGCAACAAACATATACTTAGGTACAGCAAGACCTGACCAAGAGATGGTTATTGCCACATCCCACTGATTGGTCACAGGAAAGAGTTTCGTCCGATCCGGAAGAATCGTGGCCGTGTGAACCTGGGAACATTATGGCGTCCATATGTGACCCGAGATAGATGACACTCCGGTGCGGCCTTGGGGTGTCGTCCAAGGCGGGGCCCTGTTGCGCCTGTTACTGTGTAGAGCAGTGAGAACTCCAGAAGCCACCGATGCGTTCCTGGATCTCCTTCCGACTGCCGAGGTAGGCGGCCGTGGAGTATAGTCGGTAGACCGGTGCTCCGGGAGTCCCACACACGTCCTACGTTTCCCCAACGGAGGGTTCCGGAAGATAGCTCTTGCTGAACCTTTTTTTACGCAAATCATGATAGCCGTTTTCCCGCAATGATGAATGATCATTAACAATTTGCTTGTCCTGAACTACTATTTATATGGGTTATAATAATAAACTTACACCTGACCCTGACTGCTAAACCGGAGGTCGTGGGTTCGATTCCCACCCAGGACAAATATTGTGTGATGAGCACGGTCATTAGTTCTGTGTCTGGGTGTAATTTATCTATAAAATGTATGTATTTAGAAATATATAAGTATGTTTATCAGCGGTCTGGTTACCATAGTACAGGCTCTGCCTAGTTTGGGATCAGACGGCCGTGTGTGAGTGTGTGAGATACATCTCACACACGATCGTCTGATGAACTATGCGGAGCCTGTACCATAGTAAACAGACTGCTGATAAACGTACTTAAATATTTCTAAATGCATACATATTATAGATAAATAACATCCAGACATAGAACAAATCATCGCACAATTATTTGTCCTGGGTGGGAATCGAGATCACTAACAATTAGAACAACAGGCATGGTTAATAAACGAGAATAAAGTAGGGAATACAAACAAAACATAGTTTTAGTACTAAGTATTCAGAATGCTAAATTTTAATGTCTATTAATTACTGCAACACATAATCTCGAGTTGAAGGCAACAGAAAGGCGTATCCATTCCAGATGCGCTCGAATGACCTTCGTAGTCATATGACTCCGGAGCTTTGCCTATTGATCTACTTTTCACCTGCACACCTACGTAATACGTAATTAAGTGCCCTTCATCAGGCGTTCTAATCTCCGTGAGGGATCTCTTTTATTTAATGCTTGTTACGGGTTTAGATCTCACACGATACGAGTTATTTAGTGTTTGGTCAACCGTTGGTACCTGCAAGTCACACAGATTATTTCCTTTTTTTGTAATGCTATAAAATAGAACGTGTAAATGACGATTTAAAAAGACATCAAAGACAGAAGAGTGATTTTGTATGATTTTTTATTTAATCGAGATAATCTTTTGATCTATCATTGAGATTTGTTTCATGGAAGTTGAACAACTATTGAATATTTTCATTCATTAATAACTAAATATTTGTTTAAAATGTATTTATTACACAAGTACTCATACATTTGTAAATTTATTGTTTCAGAACCATTCTGCGTTATTAGTTTTAAATTTTCTAATCCATGTAAATTAAAGTACTTCGTACCACTCACAGGTATTTCTTTTGCTGTGTGTACTAACACTGTTGTAAGAACAATGGTTATCTAATTATAAATATATTAATAAATGTGAAATTTTGTAAATATGTTGGAATGTTTGCCTGTCAATCACTCTCCAAAATAAAATAGATTATGGCCGAAAATTGGACTATTCTACGTTTAAAAGTTATTTTTGTAGCGACAAAAATAATTTTATATAATTACTGAGACACATAAGAAAAAGTGAGTCACAAAAGTAACAAAACAGTCCAAATAGCTGTCGCAAATAGCAGTGGACTAATGTTTAGCACCGTGGCGTGGAATCAATTCTTTCTTTTTAATCAGTTGGGCTATTGCGACCTAATTGTTCATTCAAGGCAGACCTATCCGAATTATATTATCAATTGACCAATTTAATTGTTTTATTCTGATTCAGGAAAGGACTCAATATGCCTATGAATTATGATGACTATGAAATTAGTTTATTTTTTAATAAAGAAACAAGTGTTATACATTACTAGTATTCGTGTAAACCCCTACAGCCAATGTATACATTCAGTAAATAAAGTATCGGGAATGGATGATTTGTTTATGGTTCCAAATTGAAATTTTTGGTTGTTAGATTGGATTGTTTTCCATTTTGGCGCGGAGTTTGAGTTGCATCTGTTATTTATATTAAATACAGTTTTTAGTTATTTCATTTATCTAGTGTGTATTGCGAATTTCCAAATTCACAAAAACATCGAACAAAGAGTTTGCCTTAAATTTTGCATCGCCAATGAAATTTCGTGTTTGGAGTCACTGAAAATGTTACAGAATGAGCGGTACAAAGCGTTTAAAAGCGGTCGAGATGTGATGGAAGATTTGCCTCGCTCTGGTAGGCCATCAACGTTTGCAACTGAAGTTAACATCGCAAAAGTTAAGGAAATAGTTACTGAAAATCCTTATTCAACTTTGAGAGAGAAAGCCTCCGAACTTTCTGTATCTCACGAGTCGATTCGATCGATTTTAACTAATAATTTGGGTATGAAACATGTTACCGCTCGGCTAGTCCCAAAACACCTGAATTTTCTCCAAAAACTCAATCGCATGAGAGCCGCTGAGGACATGCTGGAACGAGTCAATTCCGACCCATCATTCATGAAACCCATTGTTACTGGGCGGGGTTGGGTGTGCTCCAATAGGCCAAGATCGCCTGGAGCAGATCCAATCCTGGTACGCCCTCCTGTCCGGAGGGCGTACACGGCGAATGGTCATGGGGGAGAGCGCAACAGTCGTGTAGATCCCCATGGCAAGTCTGGGTGTCATCCTTCCCGTGGTTGCCGCCTGTTTTAGGTCTGATTCCCTACGAAACAGATATAACAGAAACACCCAGACGCAATTCCATCCCACAAAACCTATCCCTTCCCATTTTCTATCCCATCTACACCTACTGCGGTCACTAAGTGGTTGGTGCCTGCGGCCTCACTATCAACAAAGACTGAGAGTGAGGGGGAGGGGGGGCAACCACCCGCATGTTTGTGCCGTGTGCGGGGACCCGTAAGGGAGGATGAAGGGATCCTGGTAGTTGAGCTGAAAGGCAACACACTGCTTTGGCCTGGATTTCTCTTTACACGGGAGGCTGAAGGCTAGCCACCTTTGGTCAATCGGCTGTAGTATCCCGTCAGAGGGCTGCTGGGCGAGAGCTCTTCCTTGGTGGGGGTGGACGACGGGTGGGACGACCAAGTCTTCCTACCTAGTTCGGCCTGCCTTCTGCCAGGGAGGGAGCTCTATATTTCCTTGTCACTTCTGGCGTCGTGTGCCTTCTGCCGCGGCGTCCCCACTTGAGGGCTCCAAGGAGGGTGGAAGGACAAGGAGATGAATAGTATACCAAAACAACTATGGATACTAAAAAACCAATTAATAAAAAAAACCACCAAGCCTTTACCGAGGGTGAACAACCCAAGTGCCAGGCTAAACCACCAATCGCCTGACCCCAGGGTGAACAACCCAAGGGTGAATCCGGCAAATACACCATTGGCTGCTGCTCAGGCAAACAACCCGACCGCAGCGCCATCCACGACTCTGGCGACACCTCTGGTGTCTAACCAGAATACGGAGCCAGTGTCGACCATCGACCTCTCCTCTTTGAGGGCAGCAATGCCCGTACCTGCGGGACCCGGCCTGGAAGAAACCGGCTGGAGCCTGGTAAGGACAAAGAAGAGAGCGTCGAAAAAACCAAACCCGTCCAAGAAGACCCGTAGCGCCAACAGGGCGAAAGCCCGAGTGGAAAGGCAAGCACGGTGTCTGAACTCGGGTGGAAGTAAGCGGCTTGAAGTCGCTGAAGGGCCCGAAGGGGCCCACGTTGCCCCCGCCAGTGACGTGCTGCCCCGAGGCGAAGACGAAAGTCAAGCCACGGGGAAGTGTACTCCTGTGGGGGCGCCACCTGCCAAGACGCCTGTAGCGGCCAAAGTACCCTCTAGGCAGGGTCAACCTGGACAGGGTAAACGGGCGAGACGAGCGACACGTGGAGGGAAACCTTCAAGTGATACAAAGCCCGTCAAAAGAACTCGCCCGGACGAGTCTCGCACTCCCCAGGGCAGTGGCAAGCGATTCAAACCGCTGCCAAAGACCGGCTCCACGAGTTACTCCGACGCACTAAAGGCGAATGACCTTTGCGTCGCGGTCATGCTGGAGCCTTACCACGACCTCACCAAGGCACAGGCAGAGGACATCGAGGGCCAGCTGCAGGGCGTGCTAGATGAGGAGATCTTCTCGCCCGGCACGTCAAGCGCACCCGTCGCTGCGCCACAGTTTAGGGGCAAGGCCTTCTACAGTGAGGGCGCCCTTAAGATGTGGTGCAATGACGAATATGCCCTACAGTGGCTTCGCCGATCCCTGGTAAGGATCCCATCACCACGTGAAGGCACCAAACTGGTCGTCAGGAGGCAGTCTGAGATCCCGAAAAGGATCAAGGCTGGACTCCTGGTACCACAAATCGGACCAGATGATACACTGGTCCGTATTCAAACGAGGCTAAAGTACCAGAATAGCCAGTACAATGTGGCCAACTGGGCCCTCTACCATGCCGAGGCGCAGGAGGAAAAGAAATGTCTCTTCCTAGTGCTCGGTATCCCAGAAGAGGACGTCGTGAAGCTCAAGGCTAGCGAGCGTAGAGTATACTACAAACTGGGTAACCTCTACGTTCGCTTCCTTGATGAACGTCCCGCCCCACCAACTAACCCAAACGAGGAGCCATTCGAGGGAGGAGGAGAATCGGCCCTACAACACCCTAAGGACGGCAATGGAGGGGATCCTCTGAGACCCGTTGAGGAGACAGCCTGCCGGGGTCCACCTCCTGAGGAGTTGGAGGACCTACCGGTGGGCGAGAGTGACCTCGACGACATAGAGGATATGCTGAACAGCGATGATGGCGCTGTCTGCACCCCCCCATAACACCCTTATAGCCATCCAAACCAACCTCCAGCACAGCCATACAGCAACGGCTACCCTACGCAGAGAGCTGGAGGTAAAAACCAACACCGTAGCCCTAATCCAGGAGCCGTGGATTAGGAAGGGCAGGATCTGCGGTCTAAATAATATTGGAGG
The DNA here is from genome assembly GCA_902825455.1 of Arctia plantaginis. NCBI lineage: Eukaryota > Metazoa > Arthropoda > Insecta > Lepidoptera > Erebidae > Arctia > Arctia plantaginis. The sequence continues at coordinate 2,802,031 of CADEBD010000348.1, forward strand.
TAAGATACTTCTCAACACTACCATTGATAACCCGCGCACTTGTATTTATACACCAAAACATGCGTGTACTACCTTAATGACCGAGTTCTGTTCCAGAGACCTTACCTCTGTTAGGTTAAAGGAACCCTCATCAAACCTGCCTGACGTGGTGATAGCATCAGCCTACTTGCCGGGCGATGCTGACATCCCCACTCCGGAGCTGGCTGCGCTGGCACACCACTGCGAGCGCGAGGGTCTGGAGCTGATCATCTCTGCCGACACCAACGCGCACCATGCGCTGTGGGGCAGCAGGAGCAACAACCGGAGAGGTGAGGAATTTGTATCGTTCCTATTATCAACCAACCTTAACATTATCAACGTGGGCTCGGAGCCGACATTTGTCACGTCCAGGGCCCAAACTATAATTGATCTTACATTAGCAAGTGAGCACGCATCGCAACACATATCGAACTGGCATGTTTCGAACGAAGCATCGTGCTCAGACCATCGCTGGATCAAATTTAACTTTGAAATGAAACTTAAACTACCCGATCCCCGACGGAATCCCCGCACGATGGACCGGAAACGGTATGAACATCTTACTGCGGAGAATCTGCGAAGCATCAACCCAACATACGCTACGGGGACTGTTAAGGACATTGACAGTCATGTTGTCAACCTTACACAGACACTGATCGATTGCTTTGAACAAACATGCCCACTTTCCACACCCAGAACTGGACCACAGAACAAACACCAATGGTGGGGTCCGGAACTGGAAAGACTACGTCTAAAGTGAGAAAGTTGTTCAATAAAGCAAAAAACTCGCGATTAGACCAACATTGGGATGCCTACACGCAGGCCCGACAACAATATAAGAAGAGAATCAGAACCAGGAAAACTGAGTGCTGGAGAAACTTCTGTACTAACATAGAGAACAACAACCAGGCCAATAGAGTAAAAAGCATACTGTGTAGTAGAGGCGAACACAATCTTGGCTCACTGAAGAAGCCTGATGGTGAGTATACCAAAACAGACTCGGAAGCCTCAGAGCTGTTATTAAAAACACACTTCCCTGGATGTCGCATATCAGATGTGATGGAAAAATGGGAAGACAGATGGGAAAAACCACCAGATGATACAGACTGGGATACGGCCCGCAAAGTTGTCACCCATGACAAACTAAGATGGGCAATTAACAGCTTCCTACCATTCAAGGCGCCAGGACTAGATGGTGTCTTCCCAGGCCTACTGAGATGGTCTGATACGACATTACTGGACCATCTTATAAAAATCTATAGGGGCTGCCTGGCGCATCAGTACATCCCCTTGAAATGGAGAGAAGTTAAAGTAGTCTTCATCCCCAAACCTGGTAAAGGTGACTACACACAACCCAAATCACACCGACCTATTAGTCTCACATCTTTCCTACTAAAGGTTCTTGAGAGGCTAATAGATAGGGAAATCAGGGAAACTGCGTTAGTCAGTCACCCTCTACACCTCAATCAACACGCATACTCGATGGGTAAATCAACAGAATCTGCCCTACATCGAGTTGTTTCATATATAGAAGACAATCTAAATCACAAAAGGTCAACACTGGCCACCTTTATCGATATCGAGGGAGCCTTTGACAAGACCAACTTCACCAGCATTAGCCAAGCTCTTTCTAGGCATGGTGTTGATTCCACAATCTCAGGGTGGATCGACAGCATGCTAAGATATAGAGCTATACAATTCACTGTGAGCGAAGTGACTAGAGGAGTGGTGGCTAGAGGTTGCCCCCAGGGCGGTGTACTCTCCCCCCTTCTATGGAACATTGTTGTGGATGAGCTCATCGCACAACTTAATGACCAAAGATTCCTCACAATAGGCTATGCAGACGATCTTACCATTCTCATCAGCGGTCCTTTTGAGAGCATTACATGCGATCAAATGAGACTTGCACTGAAGATCGTGGAACAATGGTGCGCAGCGCACAACCTGACAGTGAACCCATCCAAAACAGAGATGATCATGTTCACAAACAAACGCAGCCTAGGAAATCTCAGACTTCCCAAGCTATTTGGAACACAACTTACTCTTACCAAAGAGGTCAAATACCTAGGAGTAATACTGGACAGTAAACTCCTGTGGAATAAGCACCTCGATGAAAAACTGAATAAAGCCTGCATTATTTTCTGCCAATGCAAGCGGCTACTCGGCAAAAGCTGGGGACTATCACCCAAAATTACTTTATGGCTATACAGGACAGTCATAAGACCAATAATCACTTACGGTGCTGTTGTCTGGTGGCAGAGAACAGAGCTAAGCACCGTCATAAACAAACTGCAACAATTCCAGCGACTCCCGTGCTCCGCGGTCACTGGCTGTATGCGCACAACACCTACTGCCGCACTGGAGGTGGCTCTTGGTCTGCCACCCCTGGATCTATTCATACAGCAGGAGGCCGCCATGGCGATCATTAGACTCAAACACCTGGGTCTATGGCACAAAAGGGAGGGATCGCACTCTAAATTATGGGATCAATTGGTGGAATACGAACCACTGATAGCAGCTCCATGCGATAGAATCCCAAAACACCATATCTTCACAAGAAGATACTACATCCAGATACATGGAAATGACCGTGATCAATCCGGCATTAACGAAGTCCGAATTTACACGGACGGTTCCAAGACTAGGTCAGGAACTGGAGCCGGAGTTTTCTCGCAAGACCTAAATATAAACATATCACTAGCGTTAGGCCAACACAGCTCCATATTTCAATGTGAATGTGTGGCAATAACTTACGCCGCCACAACGGCCATGTCAAGGGGTATCAAGGACTACAACATCCGGATAATATCCGACAGCATGGCCGTCTTAAAGGCATTGGAGGGCAACACAATGACCTCTGGTGTTGTCCTCGAATGCCACCAAGCACTGGAACAGCTCGCTATATTCAATGGGGTACTCCTCCAATGGATTAAAGGGCACAGTAACTCACACGGGAACGATGCCGCAGATGAGTTGGCAAGGAGGGGATCGGCAACCCCAACCTCTGGCCCAACCCCACTTCTGCCCATATCGTTTAACCAAATACGATGCTGGGTCAGGCAACGGACCTGTGAAGCACACAACCGGAGGTGGAAAAACTCACCCGGCTGCAGACAGTCCAAACTGGTGCTGAATCAAGTCACGCCACGACTCACCTGCAGACTGATCAGTCTTAGCAGACCGGACATCAGAATGGTTGTCGGAACTATTACAGGACATCTAGCCCTGAACCGACAACTATTCATAGTCAATGCGACGGACAGCCCCCTGTGCAGGGGGTGTCTGGAAGCTGAAGAAACGGCCGCCCACGTAGTCCTGGAATGCGAGGGAGTGGCCACACAACGGGCAAATATCATTCCTGATATAAAGTCGCTCCTAGAAGCCTGTGAACGCCCCAGGAGGCTTCTGCGCTTCTGGAAGGAGCTTGGCTGGCTCACCTAGTCAGCCAATCCCCGACGCATAAAGGACCACTCTGAGTCTAAATGCGGAAACCGAGGCCCACAACCAATACCAACCAATACCAAAAAACCCATTGTTACTGGTGACGAGACGTAAGTTTACAAGTTTGACATGCAAACTAGTCAACAAGCTTCGGAGTGGCGCCTTCCAACTGAACCGAAACCGAAAAAACCACGCCAAATGTCAAAGTCATGTTGACTGTTTTCTTTGACTATCGCGGTGTTGTGCACTCAGAATTCTTGCCGGAAGGTCAAACGGGAAATAAAAAATATTATTTGAGCGTTATGCGGCATTTAAGAGAGCAAATTCGACGAAAAAGGCCAGATTTGTTTAAAGAAAATTCTTGGATTTTGCACAACGATGTACGCCTTCGCACAAGGCCATAATTGTGAACGAATTTTTGACCAAACACTCAACAAATACCATCAAGTAACCACCGTATTCACCAGATATGGCTCCAGCCGACTTCTTTCTTTTTCCTAGACTCAACTTACCACTTCGTGACACCCGTTTTCAACGGTAGAAGACATAAAGGAGAATTCGCGGCGAGAACTGAACTCAATTCCGGCAACAGCGTTTAAAAAATGTTTTGATGACTGGATTATTTGTTGGCATAAATGTATCGTTTCTGAAGGAGCATACTTTGAAGGTGATAAAATAAATTTGGATGAATAACAAACATTTTGTGTATTATTCTTTTTCCGGTACTTTCTTGAGAGAGTAGCATGCTTGTGTCATTAGTGGATATACGACGGTAGTATAAATAGTGGATATCCTATTTGAATGTAAGTCCAAAGCCTTAGCCTTAGCTGGTGGCTTAATTTTAACCTTAAGCGGTGCTTAAGTTAATGTTAAGCTTTGCAGTTTACATGAGCGGAGTTTCATACTACAATACGTTACTATCAAGAAGTGTCAAGTTACAAGAGGCAGATTTAATAATGTAAGATTGCAAATATAATACCTAGGTTTATGTATATTAGGTATTATGTTTGGAACCGTTATGAAAAATTCTTTTATTTGGGAGAGTAGAGGACCAAACGGACCTTCCGTTTGATTCTAGTCAAATTTGAAGAAAATAATTACCAAAGGGTGAAAAATTAAGGAATGGTGAACACTGTTTATTACAACCCATCATTAAGTGAAGTAAGTGAAACTTTTTAAAAGTTAATTATTTTAATCATTAAACTGAATCAATAGTCTACCAGAGTTTTATCTGTAGTTACTTTTTATTATAGCAGCGCTTAGTATTGGAAGAGAGATCATCCCCACACTTTAACACTAGAAAACTCGTGATGTTTAGAATTCTGTTCCGTGGCTCAAATGGCGGATCAACCCAAAGGAACTACATACACTAGAATTGTTTCGATACACCTTATACCTAATAATAACAAAATCTTTAGTTTATTTCTTGAAAAAAAAAAACTCTTTTTATCAGGCGAGCTGTAAACATGACATGCTGAAATCAGTTCCTATTTCAAGTAAACTTTCATCTAACTTATGTAAAATCTGATAAAGCACAAAAAATAGGTGTTTAAATCGATTAATTGAACCGTGAAATGGAAAGTAAATCGTTGTGCAAAATTTATTTGTGTGATATAATTTAAGACAACCCGCGAACCATCGCGAATATTATGAAATTGTTTGATGAAAACTAGATTTGTTTGATCAACGCTAATGTAACCACCATTTTTGAATTAGTAATATTTTGCTGTAAATTGACAAAATAGAGCATGTCTGTCACGATTCTGTTTTATTTTTTTTTGCAATACAAAAGTACTCTGTGATCGTCTGTTTAAGATTTTGGTACATCCATACTTATATTATAGCTGTGAAAGTGAGTTTGTTTGTTTGTTACTCTTTCTAACCCCTAAACCACTAAACAGATTTGAAAAATAGAAGGCTACATAACATACCCAGAGTAACATAGGCTACTTTTTACCGCGATCGGCGACCGGCGGAACAGCTGACAAGAGGTACTACTGTATAACTTTAAATTAAAGACAATATAGTTCACATCAACAGCCTTTAGTAGTCCACTGCTGGACATAGGTCTCTCCTTAGGATAATATAGTTACTAGAAGTTTATTATTACTTAAGCACTTTATGATAAAAGATTCATAGTTAGCACAGATTTATACACAAGAATAGGTGGAAACCTTAACCTTATATTGCTAATAATGCTAAAGTGAGTTTGTTTGTTACGCTTTTATCAACAAAAAGAAATGTTGCATAAACAATGATAGGTGTCATTTATAAAAAAATATTCATGATTTCGAGGCACAGGTACAAAAAATAACATTAACGCGAGCTAAGATGCCAATTTATTAAAAAAAATATTCTTAGTCGTTTAAGCAGTCACCGCGACGCTTCCTCCTGCACTGAGTGTTGTGAGTTTGATCCTCGCATGGGACCACACTTTGCATGGTCCACGAATTGTTGTTCTGAGTCTGGGTGTCCTTCGTGTTCGTTTCATGTATGCTTGTGAAGTCCCCCGAGATACAGGATATAGTCCTCGTGCGAGATTTGTCTTTTAAAATTAAACAAACAAAACAGAAAGTAATTCAATGTTACATGTTTCAACATAAATTTTTTGTTTCTGGTTAATTTGAGTAAATGTTGCAATTTATTGAAGCCAAACTAACTTATCGCATTGCAGTAAAACAAGACGCATTAATACGCTGCACTGAATCGTATACATAATTTGTACATCACTATACGGAGTGAATGTTTGTTCTATAGTCAAACACCATTCGAATTATTTTGGTATTCCAAATGCATTAGAGCGCATCTTACGTAAATTGAGAAATGCTAATAAGGAGAACGTAAAATATCTACTTACGAGTATGTCGTGTAGGTGTATTTGTGAGAAAGCTTTGATTTGAAATTTGAACAGTTTCTATTTTTTATACAAATATATTCTTGTTTTTTTTTAACAACATAATAACTATAATGTATCTTCTTTCGTAGACAGGTGAATTTTCATCATATTTAAAATAGGCATGTGACATTTAGGGCATTTTGTAGGCATTTTTAATATACAATTGGAATCTTTAAGTAATCCTTAAAGAAACTGGTAAGTAAGTAGTATTAGCCCCACACAGCAGTTAAAAATACTAGTATCTACCTATAAAATACAGTTGAATTTATGAATCCATAGCTAAAAGAATTGAAAGTCGCCGCTGCATTGTTAACAAATATTTTTAACTAATAGGTCTTTACCTATGAAATTGCCGTTTTGTATGCAATAAGTGAAAGTACTTATTTTTTCAAACTTTTTATTTCTGTTATTCGAAGTAATTACCCATGCAATCGACGCATCTTTGCCACCCCGGCCTGCTTCTGCTAGGGTGGCAGATGGCCTCACCTGTCACCCCCAGGCCTGCGCTTATGGAGGACGGAGGTCGTTCTGCGACCTCCGGCGCCTGAGTCGCTTGCGGTACCTGGCCCGTTCCCGGGCCTGGCGGGCCGGAAGAGTTCTAAACCTCTCCCGGTCCCGCTCCGCCGTCTCCTTCGCGAGCATGACTTGCTCGCAGAAGGAGACGGCAGAGTTCCACGCACTCTCGCTCCGCACGATAGCCGCAATCAGGCTATCGAGTAAGTGTATCACGGCCTGAAATATTTTTAATCATGAAGTCGAATACTAAATGAAATGAAATGAGATACCATTTTCATGTAACTATTGTTGATTGTAATTTATATTTGCTTCTTCTTGTGGCATTTTACTTTGTAAACTATCGTAATAAGGAACTGCTTTTTAAACTGTGAGTCATCTTTATATAATGATTGGCCACTTATTTTTCTGCATGTTTATCTGGCGCAGGTTATCTAAGTGATCGACATTTTCATCTGTGTACAATGTACAACTTGAAAATTAGTTTGGTCATGTTATCAATTATTCAATAATCCTGATGTAGTAATACGAATTACAAATTGCAAGCCTCAACAGTAGACGGTTTCTACTTGGACTTACAGGCACTGTTAAAGTATTAACAATTAATATAATGTAATATTTCTGAATCTGACAGTTTATGCCCATGCCCTTATGCCCATGAAATAAAATCGATCTAAGTGGCGTGCAATGGGAGAGGCTTATGTCCAGCAGTGAACTGCGAAAGGCTGATGATGATGATGCCCATGAAAGTTAAGTGCTAATTAACAATTTCAAAAATGATAGGATACATGAGTGACAATAGATAAATAAATTGAGCTTGTTTTTTAAAAACTTTATAACTACGAATCAAATAAAACACACCCAGGTCGCGGTCTTAATCCGTACTATTTAGCAGAACTTTTACATTAATTTGTTTTTAGTATATAAAAAATGGAATCGAATTGCACACGAACAACGACCGTAGTTGCAGAATGCAGTCACCATGGCCGACTCCAGTCGGATCATCATCATCACTAGTTGCTTCTAACCGAGGTCTTCTGAATTAGCGATAAGGCTTTAATGGGTGTAAAAACTTGTCTAATTTGAAGGATACATTTTTATAATAAAGCCAATTGACTCCAAACTGAAGATAACGACATAACTCAAAGAGTGAGCATGCAAAAGCGGCAGTTGGCCTGCTACATCTGTAATAGGACAGACGTCCATTGGAGCAAACGGGTTCTAGCGTTGTGAAACGGTAAAAGAAAGGTTTGACAAACAGACAAATGGCGATCTAAAGAAGGTTACAAACTGACAATCTAGCAAAGGATTAGAATGGCATTGATGGGAAGTGGAAGAAAGAATGCTCTAGCGTATATATATATTTATATTGAGCAATGAATTGAGATTTGTGTAATTTGTGTTCTTTGTCCAGTTTGAATGAGTAGCAAAAACTCAAGTAAACAAAACGCACAACCTGTTTGATGTTAAGCGGTTACCTGTACTATAAACGCAGCAGAAATTGTGTGATAACACCATACAGTATTACATATTTTTGGATTATTTGCCGCAGGCAAGTGCTAGTTAGTTTATATGTAACGATCCCCTAACGACTTTATCGTGCAGAAATACCAGGGTTAAGTTATAATCTGATTGCAATTTGATAAATTCTTAACTACCTCGCCTAGAAGTTTAGTTCGTCAAATAGTTAGTAATTATAATCATTGAAGTGCTGAATTTATGCGCTTATCGCCAATTAAAGTGTAGCTTCGGTACTATATGTATACGAGCTGCTTAAGGCTCTAATTAAATGCGTGCAAATAAATACATCCGTCCTTGAGGTATTTATTATTCACGAGATAGTCTTGAAAGTAAAGCAGGTTGTGGGTAACTCATGCAGTTTAAAAGGAGTTTCTTCAGGATTGATTTACTTATTTTTTTTTATGTGTATGAATCTGAATTTTAAAATATGTTTGGATTTTAAATTTAAGTTTGCAGCCTTATAAAACATAAAACAGTATGCATGCATCTATGAAGACATGAAATGAGATGAGTTTTTGAGATTTGTTCAATGCGATTGACGGATACAAAGTCCTAAGAGTTCAAATGAAAATAAACCTTTTTTTATCGAATTACACATCTTAATATTCACCTTATTCAAAGATATGTTTACAAACTTTACATATGTTTTTAGTACATAGCCCCTACTCGAGCGTAGAGTGACAGCTATTGAATTTTATGTAGGCTCTAGGTTTAAAGTTTTAGTTTAAAGATAAATTAAAATACAATTTTAATGACGCCTTTTGAGTGACGCTGGGTAATGCAGTTATAAGGATAGGTACATTTTTAAATATTAAAAGCTAATGAAGAAGAAAATCTAAAATACTATGAACGTGAACTGCAAAAACACTAAAGAAGGCACTAAAGAAGGGGTAGGACCAAGGGGTTTGCTGTGCTTTGTTGGTTAAACATATTTTTTAGCATTTAGCGCTTTTGTTTGTAATTTTCTAGCTTGTCCCAGTCTTGCTTGAAAAACTAGTTCAATCATGATGCCGCTTACCTTTAATGTATACGATGTAAATAAATATTTACGGTAAAAAGCGGACGTAATGCCCAGAGCATTCTCTTCCAGTCAAGTCCATGTGATTCTAGGTTTACCAGAGTCTTTTTGAACTCTTTACATTTACACCTCCAACTGAATCTTTACTATGTCACATTTGTAGTTTTAGGATCTTCGCTTTTATTGCATAATACTTTTAACTACAAATACTTTGAGGAACTAATACAACAATTCCTTATAAAATAACATACGATCAATTTACACGAATTTATTTTCTCATATTTAATACTTTAATACATTACCCAAATAACATAAGGTCGTTAGTGGTCACACCTTAGTACTAAAATACAGATCTAGGCCAGCTAGTGTCTAGACCCTAGTGCTATATTTAAGGCTTGCCTACTGTCGACCTAGTAATGGGCTAGTTTGATTTACGAAACTTATTGTAACTTAGTTTGGCCGACTTTGCTTTGCGTTTTATCGTGTAGTTTATTCTCCGCTTTTAGATTAAATGGCTGTACTTATATTATAAAATAAGTAAAGAGTACTTACTTTAAAATCTGTCCAATATGATAATTTTCTTTATGCGTTATATTGTCAGGAGTATCTATCACTGTCATTGGAATGAGAGCCCTAATTTTGATCACTAAACAGAATAATACTCGAATTTCAGCAAGCCCAATGACTCTGGCAATAAAATAAAATACAAAGACTGGAAATACCTAAAGTATTCGTGCTTAACAGTTTAAAAACATAAAAAGTAAGGGCGCGGGTAGTAAAATTTATTTAATCTGATCATTATAGATGTTAATAAATCGTAAAGTTATGGGCACGGATTTATTCTGTGAGAGTCTAAATCACATTTAAGCAAGAATTATTTAATAAAAAAGTGTGCTGCCATATCCTTATTACTCAAAGCCTCATTTTATTTTAAGCTGTGTAATGTTTAGTTATAAAGTAATATCTATATTAATAGTCTTGTGCTTTCTATTGACCATTTACAGTTACAAATTAATTTAGAACAAGTCACGTACTCAATTATAAATACCGCCAATGACTGGACATTATTAGTGGACACGTATGAAAATCATTACAGAATACCGGACGATATCTGTGTCTCGGCGTCCAGACCAGACATATTTCTTTATGCAATGTCAACTAAGCCTGTAGTAGTGGAACTCACAGTGCCGTGGGAAACGAACATCCCTTAAGACCATGCTTTAAAAAGAAACAAGTACTTTGACTCAAAAAAAAAAAAAAAAAAAATGGTTATTTCGTTGCGTTGTATGCCGTGGAAGTGGGTCCGAGGGGTATACCAGCTAAATCCCTCTATAACGTGCTTAAAGACCTTAAATTGCCAAGAGCTTTAGTAAGCTCTATTCTTGAACGAATATCTAAAGCGCCATTGCTAGGCTATCAAATATGGTTAGGTAGAGGGGGTAACACATCAGACAGTGGAGGTGAGCGCTGACGCGTCGCAAGGAGTATTCCCTAAACCTATCCCTGGGTAGCAATTCCCAGACGCTGTCGAAGTGCATGTGTTGACCCCATCTATCACGCGATGGACCCGGCACCCGCACGGTGAATCCATGGAACACTAAGAAATAGGTCGATATAGGTAGTACCTACTATAACACATTTAAATTAAAGAAAGAAGAAATTAAATAAAAAAAGAGAAATAATAATAGCTACTCAATCTCATCTCATCTCATCAACAGGTGACCCATTAGCTCCCATATTTTTTGCCTCCTATATCCTGAAAGTACGATTATTATGGACTGCACGGATGGCGTAGTGGTTTGAGCAGTCGCCACGCCGTTTCCTACTACATCGGGTGTTGTGGGTTCAAACCCCACATGGGATGACACTTTGTGTGATCCACAAATTGTTGTTCTGAGTCTGGTTGTTCTTTGTGTCCGTTTCATGTATGTTTGTAAAGTCCACCGCGACACAGGATATATTCCTAATGCGGGAATTGTCTTAAAAAAAAGAAAAAAAAATGATGAATGGTAGCAGTGGACTATGAAAGGCTGTTGTTTTTGATGATGATAATTAGTTCTGATACATATACGTACACGTGTTTACATCACTTGTGGACAACTATTTCTCTTCTAAGGTCACACTAGCACTACTTCACTTTTTATATTGCATGTCAACAAGTCTCATAGAAAATAAAAACAATTTCGTAATTCAGTTAATCATCTACTTTATCAATAAATTATAAGTAGACATAAATTTATTGTAGCTTGCGTAATATAAGTTCATTTAAGTTTATTAGTTGATACTAAGAAGGCCACAGTGCGAGCAATCAACTTATAGGTATATCTACATGATATATGTAAGAATGCATTTTAATTTCGTGTTTAAATATGTTTTCTCTGTAACAACATCTGCATATACACGTATTTTGCTCATGATTTCATTAAAATTCCACTGGTATTTGTGTATTGAACAAAAAGTTGCCAAAAATGTTTTAAGTAATATTTGCGCGGAATGGTGGAAAATAAATATAATAAAAGATACACTAAATAATAAATTTCATATATATTATTTGAAACACTCTGTTACTTATACAATTTTGATAGATTTTGTCCAAAATAAATAATTTGAATTTGAAATACATATATCCCTTTTAGGCATAACAAATTATTATCTGTATCGACTGTATCTGACGTATGAGCTTCGGCTCATATAATAATTAGTAGATTTTGTCTTGTGTCTGTCGTTTCACCGGTTTTTGAGTTTTTTTTGAGAATTCTGAATTTGCAGGTCTCTGTGTACTTGCAAAGTACACAGAGACCTGCAAATTCAGAATTCTAACTTTCAAACTCGTGACAGAAGATGTATCAAGTGGAAGTCGGATGGTGCAGTCGAACTTCAATCAGGTTACGTAACGACGTCGACGGCCGTCATCTAGCGAACATTACGTGGTTTCACAACTCGGACATGCTCTTACCGAAACTGATTGCGGGAAACAAGCCAATAAAATAAGAAGAACCGGTAAGGAGATCGTTTTTAATTTACATCACATTCCTTCATTTAATTTAAACATTTAAAAGTGAAAGAGGTAAGAAATATTTCGATTTTGTAATTACCTTGTCAGTAATAAATTTGTGTAGTCTACTCTAAATCTGTGAGAGCGTGATAGGATATGCAATTGTGTAATCATTAAAATTATACTTCCTTACTATTATGAAATTACATATTATAAAAGCTAAGGATTTTGTTTGTTTGGAGTTTTGCTGAAGACGCTAATCTCAGGAACTACTGGTTCGAACTGAAAAAATATTTTAGTGTTGGATAGGACATTTATCGAAGAAGGTTAAAGGGTATAAAACATCATGCCTACACAGATAGGAGCTGACAATCAATGAAAACGTTGCGGGGAAAAAATATTTCTTTTGAGAGACGTGACTACGAAGTTATGCGGTGACCCGCAGAACCTAGTTGTCTGCTAGTTTATAATACTTGTATTACTTGGCAATTACTTATTACTTTGTAAGTACTTCATTATTTATAACGATAAACTCCCTATAATGCAAAATGTGAACAATTGGTTTGGTGTACCTTAAAACCCATATTCAGAGTCATTCTCCAACACAAAAAATGTGGTCAGATTTAGAAACAGTACCCAATTATATTATGAGTATTATTTTTAATATTATTAGGTTAAAAATTAACTTTTGCCGAAGTAATAATTGTAATAACCTTTATACTTCATTCTTACCACCCTTAAAAATGAAGTATAACTTTTTGAAAATACTTTTTATTGTTACAATTACAAGGAGCTCGTTAAAGCACCTTAGGCACCTTAGCAACGTAATGAGCATGTATGAAAAGACTAACGAATAAGAAGCGTGGGGAAGAGGCCCGAACTTACAGAAAACGTTGTCTTATTATTATGTTTTTATTGGCAAACTCTATGTCAGGATCATGGTAAATCTTGGTTTGATCTTGCCTGCCTTCCCCGGACAGGAACGAGGCGTGAGTGTATGTTTCTCTTTCTCTCTTCAGCCTGTTTTGACCTTTAGCGTATAGGCCTCCTTCATTGTAAGAACGCGATCTTGTGCGACCTGAAATAAATGTATTATTACAATTTTAAAGAGTTCGTCAAAAAACAACAAATATGAGAAAAAATAACAGGACGAGACATGTTGACAACTTTCCTTTCTTCAAACTTCTGCCTTTCACATCTTTCTCATTATTACAGCACCTATTAAGTTGCCATGATGTTTTCACGTCATCCATTTTCTAATTGAAGTAGGTAAGTATTGCTCTACTAAACAAAAGCAGAATTATAATGTACCTCGTACTAAGTCAGTTTAATAAACCTACTTATCTCTCGGGCAGTGTTTTTAGCGCCAAAGTTTTTCATCGGTATTAAGCAACTGTTTGTCTATTTTTTATATTAGAAACTTTATATTATACGAACTTTAAACATGCACCGGACGTTACAAACATACTCGCTAATATAAATTCACACTTGACACCTATCAAGCAACATAACACTCACAGCGTCAAACTTAATTGCTCTATTGATAAACATAATTAATATAATTAAATGTAATATAATACATTATGATGCAATTATTCAAATACACCATTACTATGTCAAAGTTAAAAGACCCAATACTACTTAGAGACCTGTATTTAATTGGTATTCCCAATCGCTGAAAACCTTGAAGCATAAAATTAGTCGTATGGCAGAGTGAGGCCGAATGACTGGCATCTGTCACCGATTTTCTGAGTAATGATGTTAGAACAAATTGCTATCACTTTTTCGGCCGCTTTTGGCCGCTAATGTATAGATACTGGAAACCGAGATGGGTTCAGAACACGAGCTGAAACTGAACTTGTTATTTCATCTATGACCCAACGTTTTCACGTTTCGTCTCTCAAGAGAATGAATGAAGAGAATGAAATATGCTCCAATAATAAAATTTACATTTAGAATTCGAAACCGTATTTTAAGTTTAATCTAAAGGCGAAGGGTACGTTTTTTAGCTATATAATTTTCAGAATTTGCAGTCCTTTAAAGAACTATTTTAAATGGACTATTGTTTTTGAAAATATGATAAATAATTCGCAGCAGGTTAGACAGGTCAACAAAACATTTTTCAACAACCTAAAACACCGGTCTTTAAAGCTAACCATTCCACTGCCAAAAGGTAAATAGTTCAATTATGAACTCTAATTCGTTAGATCGTAAACATTTATAACTTAATTATAAGATAATATTATCATTAACCTGTTAGATTCTAATGATCCAGTTGATCTTGCGAACACATGTTTCTAATAAAGCATTCTCTTGAACTTTTATGTAGTCTCACTGTAATTGATGATTGAAGTTATTGTTTTCATTAGTAAATGTTAGTCATTCCAGTGATGAAATTAGAAGATGGAGTAATTAAATTTTTCAACTAATACGGTTATACAAATAAATGATTGCAATACTTTAACCATGTAGAACGAGTTTGATGTTGGTCATCAAGTGGTGACTTTATGACGTATATTTCTATTTGCTGCTCTCCAACATTACACACGTTTATGCAGCTTTTCGTTTTTGTCGTTAAGAAAGACGAGCAATTTGCCTTTGTGGCGAATGCCTTAAGTTAAATTTAACTATACTACGATGAAATTGCTAATTGATAAATGTTTTCAGCCTTGGCAATCATATCAAATCACATCCAAGCATATATATAGCCATGTCAATCATTTACGTAAATAATAAACTCTACCATTCCTTGTCATTATTGTCAATTCTGATAAACGCGATAGATTGATCCATTTAATCCATTCCTCCCATGTAGCATTGAAATAGGTTCTGTTTTTTCAAATAGTTCACACTGGCTCGTAAGACTCAATAACGTTCTAAGTAAGATACAAATTGCTATACAAAAGGCAGTATCGTCTTTACCAAAAGGGAACACGGGGCACATGCCCAGGGCCACCATCGTCACGTGGGCCCCGAAAAGCGAATACATAGAGCGATAAAATCGCTTATGCTATACAATTTTTTTCTGTTATAAATCCATATAATCCGACAAAAAGAAATAGGGGCTTAATTAGCGACTTTGTGGCTACCCCGGAACAATAACAAGTCCATTGGCTTGTTATTGCTCAAGGTTGCCATAAAATCGCCACAATGTAATTACATTGCGAAATGTGACAGAAAATGTGGCATTGCCAATCTTTCCAAATAGGAAATGGTTCTCCGTTTCGCCACCAACTTAACTTTTTTGTTGGATTTTAAAATCTCCTTGCTAATAGCCTCTTTTTTTCATTTTATATACTTACAACTTAATTAATTTTGTTAATTTTTTTTAAGTTGGAGCATGTAGTAGTTCTAAGAACACTTGACTTAGATAAACTAGTAAAACTAGTAATTTAGATAAAGTACGTAAAAGAAGAAGAAAATAAATTTGATTATGCAGATTATTATAGGTATTTAAATTAATGATAATTATATAAATACAAATAGATAAATAATTTTAAAGCCAAATTAAGAGAAATTTAAATCAGTTAACCATACCGTGTATTATCAACGACAATACTGGACCACACCACCGACACTGGGATGTCGTTTACATTATTTGGTAACTGCCAACTACCTGATGTATAACAAAATCATTCGTTATGTTTTAATTTTTAATGATAATGCTTAAATTGGCCTAGTTCACAAGGAATTTGTAAAACACAATAATTTAGAAAAGCCTTTTTCCAAATATGTTTTAAGTACTTCGTGTTTTAAGTTCACCTGTCAAAAACCATTTTACCAATTATAACTACAATTAGTTTTACACGTACTACGCTCTCCTTTAAAATAATTCGTAACCATTAGATATAAATTTATATATATTCAAGAAAAATATGAAAGTGATAGACTTTGACAAACTGAGATATAACAGAAGATGGTTTTAATCGGTTACGATTCAAGCCTGCTTATCTAATTAATACCTGTATTTATATCTGTTAAATCTGTATTTATCTACCTATTTATTTTGTTTTAATGTCCAACAGGGCCCCAAAGTCTTGTGTGCCCGGGGGCCCCGGCGTGGCCCAAGACGGCCTTGACAAAAGGCCGATCGAATTGAATAATGTGGTACAAATAAGGTAGTACATATGAGATAAAACACTTTGATAATGTTTTGTTTTTCATATGGGTAGGCCTGTCATCTCAACGACTTAACATTGCAGAAATGCTAAATCGTCTAATCGCTCGAATCAATTAAAACTAAAGCTAGCTCTAATTAGAAGCTGCCTTATTAAGACGTTGCAAATCAGATTACAAATAATAAACAATTGCTTGACATATGTCTATAGACTAGGGTGTTCAATTCTTATTAAAATCTTATGCAAAACTCTGTCAGAGATTGGAAAGGTCAACCATGTTGTTTTTGTTTTATTCAATGGTCACAGGCGTGCAATTCTAAGGCACTGTTTTAAGATTTAAAGATTATTATTATTTTAAAGGCGTCAGGAAAATGTAAATTTAAGGACTCGACACTGTAACAGTGCCAACCACGGGAAGCGTTAGGGAATTGAAACATAGCAAGAGTAGATTCAAGTAGTTTAGGTATACATATATTCATTCATATATATATAAAAGTTATTTAATACCGGACAATCTACTAAGTAACGATATTTAAAAATAACCACTGTTTGGCTATCTTTATTTATGTTAATTCTATCATAGACACTCCTCTTTTCCTAATTATTTTTGACTGCCCCGAAGTTTTGTAATCTTAATTCCCATTGTATCTCTCACCCTCACTTCCATACTTAAAACTAACTGTTCCACTAGAAAATCATTGTTTTGGAAAATTGATATTTGAATTATTAAAAACATATTGTTTGTTTTGCCTATATGTTTGTTTTGCCCAGATGTTGTACTTATCTTCGAATAAATTCGCCATATGTAAGAAAGTGTAATACATACAATTATTAAAACGCGAAGAGTTTTGATAATCTGGATGTATTTTTTAAGAAACAAGCACATTTCAAAAGTATCATAAATAAATATAAATTATACATTTTAGTACCTTAATATATATAATAAATAGCTGACCCGGCAAACGTTGTTTTGCCATATACATTATTTCTAGGAAATATTGAAAAAAAAAGTTTTGGGGTGGGTCGCCCTTGTCGTTTAGGAGTATGAAAAATAGATATTGGCCGATTCTCAGACCTACCCGATGTGCACACAAAATTTCATAAAAATCGGTCCAGCCATTACGGCGGAGTATGGTAATTAACATTGTGACACGAGAATTTTAAAGAAAAGATATATTAGAGTATTACATTGAGTGAATTGTAGTTAGCATTTTATGTAAACATGACAACTTAAAGAATTCGGTTAAAATATAAACTTAGGAAGGAGTTAAAAGTTATCTATGATAGAAATTTTGTAAATTGTTTTATCTCGTTAACATAAAATGGCAGAAGCTGTCTATATTATCTGTCTACGAGTATATTATTTTTGTATGTATTAGATCAAAACATTCCTCATATTAGTTCTTCTTAAGACATTATTGTACAATACATTGTTTATGTTCCTTAACAAAAAAACATACTTTGACTCAAAGTAACGCAGATATAATCCCGAAATATCTTATATTATCTATTAATAAATTGCCATTAACTAACACTATCATTATTTTCGTATGCCTAGTTATAATTGAATTAAAGGTCATAGGCCAGTGACTGGTATTTCCAAGACGGGTCGCCTGATGGTAAGTGATTACGCCGCTTATAGATACCTGAAACTTCAGATGTACAAGTAGGTTGCCGCCCCCAGAATCAGGAGAAGGAGAGTCTTAGGCTCCTGTAACCTGTGACTTCCTGTGAGGTCGCGGTGTTACTGCAGTGGAGTGGACCTGTCCATTTGTGCAGAAGCATGGCGCGGTATAAAATAAAAAAGTTTTAGGATCGCTAAAATATATTCAAATATTAGTTTGAATCACGTTTATTTAAAGTTCTTAATTTCATAATTTTACATTCTTGTCTGTGCGCTTAACATATAGATAATAAAATTAAATGTTAAAAAGCAAACCGACCGTATAGTTGTATTTGAATATTATATTTTAGACTGAGAGTAAACAAAACTGATTTTCTCAAAATACTTTTGAATGAAAACCGGTGTTAAACAATTCTTAGGTACTTAATGTCACAGAGTGATTGAGGTTACCGGTGACTGAAAACCCCCTCATTCATAAAGATAGTGTAATTGCTTGATTAGCTTCCTGCATTCTTTGAGATACTACCCATGCGCCATGAACGGCGCAGCAGTGTGGCCAAATCAGAGGTACTGGATGACACTGACCCGGATACCTGTCGCCTTCTACTAATTTAATATTTAGATCAAATAACTATTAACGATATGAGGCTATAAAGTTTTATGAAGTTATTAAAATACGATTATAAATCGTGCAAAGTAAATAAATAGTAACGAGTTCTCCAGATATTAGTATAAATAGTTTGGCAGAAGAAGGCCAATGTCAGCAACTGTATTTGACGCCGTATCAGCATAGTGAACAAATATGGGAACAGCCGCGCCCGTATGTTTGAAATTTAATAAATTACACCTAACGCGATCGACATGTTCTAAATTGAAAGGTTATCTGTGAGTAATCAGTTGGTTAGTAAATGCAGTATATTGTGACAAGGTATGTTTTTTAATAAAGTTGAAACGATACAACTTAGGCTTTTTTTTCTTTCTAATTATTTATATTAATATAAAAGAAATATTAAACTTTTGGTCATTGGTAAGCGCTTGTCTAGAGAAATCCTGAACCATTTTTATAGTAATAATAGTTCGAATAAAGTTATAAAATAGAAATTAGAAATACAAGTAATATTAAAATCCTAAATTTCTAAGTTCTAAGATATTGATGTCATATAAAAAAATTGGGAACACCCAAATACTCAGAAATATTTGCCGAAATTTCGATGTTCCGATTTTCAAAAGTCCGAATTTCATAATACCTAAGAATTGTAATGTCTATTATTAAAATTCACGAAATTTATTTTACCGAAAGTCGTAAATGTAATTTGTTTGTTTCCGATTTTTATACGAGTACGTTCGATGAATCAAATGCTCGATGGGTTCTTAGTCCGAAAAACGATATGCCGATTTTCCGAGTGAATAGTTTTTTGTATTTACACAAGTACACTACACCAAAAATAATTATATGAGGGGCACATTAAAAAAAAATGTATGGACAATGACGGGCACATTAAAAAAAAAATTGTATAATTATAGACTTATACACATTGATATGTGGGAAGTACGTACTTTTGGAAATAAGTAAAACAAATCAAAAACACTATATTTTTACAACTATTTCACAAAAGCCTTCACATAAACTATTGCATTAATATTTACATATTACATATGTTATCACAGCAACTCGACGTAGATCATTCCTTATCGATAATCGCGGTATGATTGAACGTATTAAGCATTTAAGCATTGATTGATTGTGCTCTAGGTCTTGCGGGCAATCCCGGGGCGGGGTTGCGACATTTATTTAACAAATCAACTCTACACTAACAAGAGTGCGACCTCGAACTACATTGGTTTTAAGTCGTGTATGAGCTATTTGAATTACACATGCAAGTTTTCAATGAAGGTTGCTCGGAAGATGTTGTATTCAGCGATCTGGTACATACTATGTTATTTAATATCACGGTTAATTGCAGAGTTGTATCTTAAGCGATGTACCGAATATCTACGTTTTGCAATTTAATGATAGGTTTGTAATTTATGAACATACAAGAACGTAGCAGTATATTACCGTTCATCATCATATTAATTATCCGTGTGATGACGGAATAAGAATACGAAGTGTCACCACCCCTATTCATCCCGTGGTGTGGTGTCGTAAGAATCTAAGGGAGCAAACTACATAGGACAACAGCACCGCAAAGGGAAGACAAACTTGACACAAACTCTATACTAACCCGTCTGGTCAGCGTGGTATAGTAGGTGAAAACCTTGTTTCTAAGGAGAGGCCTATATCCAGCAGTAGACCACCAAAGGCTGTTGATGAATAATGATGATCATGATCATATTGATGTTATACGTTTTGTCTTAGGTAAAATTAAGAATCGATTTCTTCTTTAAATTACTATGTTGGTTTACAACACATGACTTGCCTGATTTCATGCGAATTTTTGTAATACATATTCGTGGAAAACCCTGATTTGAAAATATCTTAAATATTACGTCCTAAAGCTTTCGACTGTAATAATAATAGTTTTAACTTCATATCTTAAACTCTGATAGCTGATAAATATAATGCTGATAATTCTAATTACAAACATGTTACAGCACATTTTCTCTTTTTTTTCTCTATTAATAAAAGAGCTTGGAATGTGCTTCCAAAGGGGTTTTGCTCTAGTTTGTCTGCAATCTTAAATATGTTGCTAAATGCTTTTTAATTAATAATATGAAGAAATTGATTCGTGTACTTACCTGTGCTTGGCAGACTCATACGGGGTTAGCAGAATAATAATAATAATAATAAACTCACACATCTCACACACGGCCGTCTGATCCCAAACTAGGCAGAGCCTGTGCTATAGTAACAAGACTGCTGATAAACATACTTATATAGTTTTAAATACATACATATTATAGATAAATTACACCCAGACACAGAACAAAAAAATAAAAATAGAATTAATAGAATATAACTTATTTAATAACGAATATTTGAATTACTTTTGGAATCACATTCCTAGCTATTAGTTTTAGAGAAAAAAAATGCTATTATTAGGTCAATTTAGGGGTCACTCAATGACACTAAGAGTAGCAATATTATATTCATTCCTCTCGGCTCTGGTAGCACATTCTCAATACTTAACCCTTGGACTGCTCTAAAGTCATACAGCGTTTGTGAGAGGCGGAGAGTAGGTTTTAGAGGTGTATGAACAACTTTCTATTGCAGGTTGTTTGTTTAGTGTTAACAAGGTCATTGTAATGTTCCAAGCTTGTGATACATGACATGGCTGTCTCGATGTCGGCCGGCTTAGCCGCAAATGTTCTCGTATCGGTCCAATAACTTCTACAACACATTATCAAGACGCGCATAGTATTAAAATGGCAATATATGACGGATGGCGTAGTGGTTAAGCACCTCACCGCTTCCTACTGAACTGAGTTCTGTGGGTTCGAAGCCCACATGGGACAACACTTTGTGTGATCCACAAACTGTTGTCCTGAGTCTGGGTGTTCTTTGTGTCCATTTTTAAGTTTGTTTGTAAAGTCCCCTAGGATTTATTCCTAGTGTGATATTTGCATTTTTAAAAAAGAAAGAAAAAAAGTATATTTATGTTTCTTTTAAAGGGTAAGTACTTAATGAGTGGCAGACGTCTTCCAATTTTTTTAAAATCTCACCTGTCTTTGTCTTGTGTGTCTGTCTATGTTTAAATATTGCGCAATAAGGAGAACCTACTTCATAAATTTCTTGCAGTTAGTTTTGTTTTAATTTTCCTCCCTGAAACTCGGTAACAAATCACAATTCACAGTATTTAGTAAACCAAAACAATAAGTAGATAAGTTTAGTATGTACTGTCAGCCCGGTCGGCTCATAAATGAAATTATAGATGAATTAGTAACTATTTTAGTAAACAGTGACAACTTATGAATTAACGAATCAAACGACTATGATATTTCACACATATTAATTGTTCTATAGGCAATATAGAACATTTAATATATTAAAAGCAAACACAAGAACTTTTGATTTAAAAACTAATGATTTCATTATTTAAACTTAATTTTCTGGTAATTGGATAGCAATGTGATAAAAGAATTCTTAGTTTCGCCGATAGGAAGTGATGCGCCTGTTCACGAAGCTGTCTCGAGCAAAAGTGATCGTTGCTCTGGCGCGAGCTACGAGCTATATTTGACAGTACTAGAGGTGACAGTCAATAATTACTGCCACTTGTCATTTTAAAAATAGAGGTTGCCATCTTATATTCTCTATATATTTCATCTATATATTTGTCCCTTGAAATAGTCGCTTTCGAAATTACATAACATAAACAACAAATAGAGTATTTGAAAGGGAAAGGTAGCTATAAATTTATAGTGTTAACTAATACTTAAAACAAAACAAGCAACAAAACAAGCTCGCCACTAAAAAAAATAAATGTGAGTTCGACGAGCGTTTGATTATCTTTATCTGTACGTAACCAACCGCCACCTTTTTTTTTTTTGTTTTTTTTTTTTTTTTTTCCGTGCGGAAATCCCCTCGGATACCACCTGTCGGTGGCAAGTCGGACTCGAACCGACTAAAACCGCACGCCGTCGCCGGGTACTAATAGCCGGGGAACCAGGTATACCCCAGAAAGGAAGTCCCTGGTGCCCCGACATACCTCGGGTCATCTACAGACGAGTAGACGACCCCCCCCCCCCCCCGTGTGGGAACCCCATGTTCCCTGTGCTCCCTGGAAGCGAGCGCGCTTCGCAACGCGTTCGCCGCCACCCCGGCCTGCTTCTGCTAGGGTGACAGATGGCCTCACCTGTCACCCCCAGGCCTGCGCTTATGGAGGACGGAGGTCGTTCTGCGACCTCCGGCGCCTGAGTCGCCTGCGGTACCTGGCCCGTTTCCCGGGCCTGGCGGGCCGGGAGAGTCCTAAACCTCTCCCGGTCCCGCTCCGCCGTCTCCTTCGCGAGCATAACTTGCTCGAAGAAGGAGACGGCAGAGTTCCACGCACTCTCGCTCCGCACGATAGCCGCAATCAGACTATCGAGCGAGAGAACTCCCACTCCGATGGCCGCCACGAGGTCTCGCCTCTGCTCAACCCACGCCGGGCACTCTGCCAGTGTGTGGAGAGCCGTGTCGACGGTCCGGCCACCGCAGTGGTGGCACTCAGGCGTTGGCTCCTTGCGGATCAGATACAGGTGATCCCCGAAACATCCCTTCCCAGTGATCACCTGCGTCAATCGGTATGAGAGGGTCCCGTGACGCCTCTCGAGCCAATCCTCCATAACGGGTCTTACCGCCGCGATGGCGGCGTGCCCGGCGCTCGGTTGCCCTAGTCGTTCCCTCCACTCGATGACCTGGCGGAGTTGGGATTTCCGGTCATCGATTTCTCGAATCTCGGGGCATCGACCCAACTCCCGCGCCTCCTTGCGCCACTGATACAGAGCCGCAAGGGCTCTCGCCTCCAGGTCCCACGGTGGAGTTCCGGCCAGGAGACTCGCCGCCTCAAAGGAGATCGTGCGGTACCCCCTTATGATCCTGATGGCCAGCACTCGCTGCGGTCGTCGCAGTATCGCGACGTTGCTGGCCTTCAGGGCCCCCGCCCATACTGGGCACCCGTAAAGGGCCATCTACCGCACAACCCAAGAGTAGAGTCTCCT
The DNA here is from genome assembly GCA_902825455.1 of Arctia plantaginis. Classification (NCBI taxonomy): domain Eukaryota; kingdom Metazoa; phylum Arthropoda; class Insecta; order Lepidoptera; family Erebidae; genus Arctia; species Arctia plantaginis. The sequence goes on from CADEBD010000348.1 coordinate 2,825,812, forward strand.
GCAGGAGTCATCGGGTCCCTTCATGTTGGGCAGCAGCCGCGCCAACGCACGCGCTGCCCCAACCAACTTGGGGACCAGACCTCGAAAATGATATCCGAAGTCCCATCGGCCATCGAGTACGAGCCCCAGATACCTGATGGAGGGCTCGATGCCGAAGCCCGTGGAAGAACAGGGCCTCGGACTTGTGCAGAGCCACCTCGAGACCCAGCCGCCGGATACGCTCAACGACTTGGGCAACCCCGGCCGTGGCTCAGGCTCAGGGTTGCCTCGTGGTGCGTCTTGCCGCGCGCCGTCACGAGCGTGTCGTCCGCGTAGCACACGACGGCGACACCATCCAAGAAGGCACCACGAAGCACCCAGTCGTAGCCGATGTTCCACAAGAGTGGCCCTAACACCGACCCCAGCGGAACACCGCACGACATTTCACGCCTACCGAGACCGGTCCTACTGGGGTAGACGACGGCTCTCTCCGACAAATATGCCCCGACTATGCGGCGGAGGTAGAGAGGCACTTCGTGATACACGAGCGCCTCCCTGATGCAGCTCCAGGGCATAGTGTTGAACGCGTTGGCGATGTCCAAGGACACCGCCAACACCACTTCGCCCCGGGAGACTGCTTCCTCCGCCAGAGCCTTCACGCGCATAATCGCATCCACGGTGGAGCGCCCCTGACGGAAACCGTACTGGTTGTCCGCCATATCCGGCCCAACCATCACGAGATGCTTGACGAGGCGCCTTGCAATCACTCTTTCAAAGAGCTTGCACACCTCGTCAAGCAACACTCCACAATTGCCACGCCGATTGCCTCCTCGATCTGGTCCACGGGGTTGCCGGTTTTGCCAAACTCCTTCTCGCTCCTCTCCTCGGTCACGTCTGTCGACCTCTCGGACGCGACCCTTTTCACGGGAGCGTAGGAGCATAGGGGATCCTTCTTCTTCTCAAAGACAACCCTAGGGAGTCATCCTCCGCCGCGAGCGCCGACTTGTGCCGACTTTTGGAGCCGTGGCTTCATCGCTCGAGGCCGTCTCCAATTGCCTCTTCAGGCCCAGGCGAAGCGAGCGCCTTTTGCGCTTTGGAGTACCCTTCTGGTGCTGCTCCGCAGCTGAGACCATAGGGGTACTCGCTCCGCTCCTCTCCGAGGCAGTGTCGGTGTTCGACACTACCTCCAGGTTTTTCGCGTCCTCCGCGATAACGTCGCCGGATTTACTGCTCGGCGACGGGCAGGTTCGACATTCGGTGCTCCCCCCAGAATACGACTGGGAGCTGCCGGAGCCGTTTGGCTCCGGGAGGGATTCCCCAGACACTGTGTGTCCGGAACCCTCCTGGGTAGATTTCTCTATTTTCCTCATGTCATGTTTTTTAAGTTTTACGTCCTTCGACGGGGACGCCTTCGGCACTGGACTCCCTCCAGCGACTCAGCCCCTTGCCAGGCGTCAGAACGTGGGCTTAGAGCATTTTTTATAGAGGTTTACGTCCTCGCGGATCCGAAGATCCACCGGTCCTGTCCATTCAGGATTACGGCTGGGCCTGACGGGGTCTGCACCAGACCAGGTCCGTCCGCCCCAGGGTTTTTTATAGAGGTTGCCTTCCTCGTAGCCCTCGAAGAGCCGTCATTCCAGACCGTTGCCAGTCAGGGTTACGACATGGCCGGACGGTGGTCTGCGTCAGACCAGTGTCCCCCACCTCTGGACAGAGCCAGCGGCAGTGGACCCGTCCGCCCCCAGCCCGCTCTCCCCTATGCCCTCTGCCAAACAGAGGGACACGCGGAAGGCAGCCCTCCGAACAGCCCTTGACGGGCCGTTTCCACCTCGGCCGGAATTGGCCGCAGGCGGCAGCGCCTCCCCCACCTAGGGAGAGAGGCGCTGCCGTCTCCGTTGCCCAGGGTGCACCACAAGGAGGTTCCGGACCACGCACCCCAACCAACCGCCACCTATGTCATGACAGTGATTCAAAGTAATACGAGTACAATATTGCTTTTCAAAAACTAACTAACAAAAGGTCTCATGACCAACGGACACAGTCGTTGTCCTAGATTAATAATGAATGAGAGACAATGCTGCATTGAGCATATTATGCACGTGTGATATGTCAGTTGTAAATGCATGTCTGCATGTTGAATGCAGCAATTGCTTAAACATTGTACAGATTTGGAGTGCGATTTTATCTGAGCCTTGCGACATGACTGAATCATTTAGAAAGACAATTGTTTTGTTTAAAATCTGTTAACATATGATATATAGTTTCCAGTTTTATTTAAAATAACCAATTCAAACATTATTTGTTTGTTAAACGCTTGTTAGGTCAAAATCTTGAATCTTGGTTTCAGATAAAATGCTACAGCTTGCTTGCTTGCATGCTTAAATACATTAAAGATAAATACATTTACATACTTTCAAATAAAAACAAAACTTTACTACTTTACAGCACTTGTAATATTATAAGTACTGATAGGTTTACTGTATTAAAATCTATCAAAAGGTATTGCAGAAGTCCAAAAATATTATAGCAATATGATTTCAGAATCCAAGCGGGTCTAAACTCAAGAAGTTGAATGATTTTTTGAGGCCCCGCTGTAGTCGTAGTCTAAAAAAAACTTTTATATTAAAAAATAAAAATCAATTTTTCAATTCTGTCGGCAATCCAGGAATGCCACTGTTTTTTTTATATCACCATACTAGTAAAATGGTTCAGATATTACTATTTTTGTTAACCCTACCTGTTACTAGTAACTTGTGTTAGCGGCGGCGGCGATTCACCACGTTGACTACCACCAACAAGCAACCAAGGCGATGATGTGATAGTGGAACCACTACAAAAACTCACTTGATAATATTAGATGTCCGGAAACTCCAACTCCAAAATCTGAACAGTTTAAGCCCTCCGTTACATTTCTATTTGTAACATATCATTAAAGTGTATTAAAACGTATCTATAATACAAGCAATCTTTTCAACCTATGCAGCTTAACATAACATCAAGTTTTAAAAACAAGTTTAAACTTTCTTTCTGTCGTATAACAATATTACTTCTAATTTGCAGAATTACTTCACTTATAAACATTTTCAAATGTCAATATCAATTTAAAAAGCTAATTCTTATATTAAAAATTGTTGTAACGACCAATATGCAGGATGAAGAAATTTCTGTGTCTTTTAACTGTCTTTCAAAACTGTGAATGAAGAGAATCCTATAACTAAAACATAATAACTTACAAAAAATACCATAAAAAGACGAAGTATTACATTATTACTAGCAAGTTAGTAGCAAATTATTACTAACAAAATATGGAAAAGAAATTCTGAAAATTATTTTTTATTATTATTATTATACAAGGTGCCTTCTATTCCAATTAAGTAATTGCGAAATCCGCTTAGATTCAGTTTTACTAATTCTCAATGTTTAATTATATTGAACTTTACTTCTAATTGAAGATATTCTTATTGATTAAATACTTACCTAACTGTGCATATTAAATTTGAAGCAGTGCTTTTAGCAGATATACTGTAGATTGCTTGCAGTTTATACTCGTAACTATATACCTACATAGATATAACTTGCTAGTGATATATATGTAGGCACTTATTTAGGTGTCCTTGTAGTAATTAAGCAAGTAGGAGTAAGACCAGGCTGGCAGCAAGCCATTGGCACATTTTTGTATGTTTATGAACGTTTACAATTGATAAATATATGTTTAGCTCGTTCCGATTTCTGCTATTATCATGTTATCTTTCTGGAGCATACAGAATACAAAGGAGTATTGTAATCGAATAACACTACTTATTACATTATAATCAAATTCAGTTTACATTTACTTGTAATCAAAGACACTACATTATATTTCTAGCTCAGATCTATATCGTAATTTACAAAGGATAAGTCCTGGACCGTTATAAATGTAGATCAATCCCGTATTCGCAGTCCGTATACAAACTTCATGTCTTTTTTAGTTGACACGTCATCTTAAAACAACAGTTGCCATTCAAGATTTATGCATCAAGTCTTTAAAAGTCCACTGCTGGACATAAACCTCTCCTTAAAACGGCTGTTTTGGCCGCCACCACGCTGGCCACGGGGGCTGGTATGGGGTTTGTTTCAAGTTTTCCTTCTCTTACATATTACTTATTACTCACGACGACAATTACATATTTCAACACATAAAAGTCAATTTTACAAGATACAAGATGGTTTTTACTGTACTTGAGAAAACTTCTGAGATAGCCTAGTCAACCGAATCGCTCGACAGAAGAAAACCTGAACTCATTCGCTTTCTAACCTACATAAACACGAGATCATCCTATAGTCACTATAGCATAATAATACCTCCACATTCCGTCAAACAGATTACATAAGCAACATAATATGTTTACGATTAGAGAACGCGACTTGAAGCACGTGATATTGTGAAAGTTCACGAATTCAAAATTCACGCATACATAAACAAGAAACTTTGTTTGATGCAAACATTTAATAACAAAAATTTATGCGGATTTCGTTTTTAATGCTTATTAGGTACTACTAATCATACAATAAGAAATGATAACCCTGTTATAAATATTTTTAACAGTCTTAGAATGATATCATCTGGTATATATTCATTATTTGAAATGATATATTAACAAAGTTAATAGTATATAGACTTCTTTTTAAATATTAGGTACAGAGTCAGCCTGTGACCACGGCCGGTGCAACCTGGTCGAAACGTCAGGCAAACCAGAGGTATGTAATACCCTAAATAAGAGATCGCGTTAATTCCCGTTAAATAATATTAATTATCATGGAACGCGAAAGTTTAAAAGTTAGTATTAGGTACAAAGACAACTAAACAGGCATACAAGTACTAGTAACCTGGTCCACTAGTAGAAGCCTCAAACAATGCTATTTGAACTATGTTTCTAAGTATGTTGTTATTTTTCGGTGAATTATTTAGGAAAACACTTAAAAGAGCTTATTTCCAAAGTTTTTATTGTCACTGTCTACCTAAGAGGCTTAATTAATAATTGAGTTCAAAGAACTTTGACGAGATGAAAATAATGATGAAAATATTATAAATAATAGTTTAAATTCAATAATTCAATGGCTTCAAAATAATAATTTACTAATTAACATTGATAAAACTAAATTAATGCAATTTAAACAAAAAACAAAAAACACTTTACATACTCTAATAGAATTTAATGGTGAAAAAGTTGAATTGACGACTACAACAAAATTTCTCGGTGTACACATAGATGACAATTTGAAATGGCAAAGTCATATTGATTTCGTTTGTAAAAAAGTGTCACAGTCATCTTATAGTCTATACATGCTAGCAAAAAAGGTCAATCTTAACTCATTACTCGTAGCTTATCATAGTAATGTTGCTTCTAGACTTAGATATGCAATCATATTCTGGGGAAATACTACCAACTGGGATAGAGTTTTTAAATGTCAAAAAAGGTGCGTGCGAGCTATGTGCAGTCTTAAAAGAACTGACAGCTGCAAGAATTATTTTAAAAAATTAAAAATACTTACAGTACCATCATTGTATATTTTTGAAATGGCATTGTTTATTAGACATAATCCGTCACTGTTTACATTAGAGCTTAAATCGCGAAATAGAAGTCACCTGTATAATAACCTTACCTGTCACTATAGAACTACCCTCTTTGGGAAGAGTGTGTTTGCTATGTCCACAAAGATCTACAATAAGATTCCTAACGATATAAAAGAATGTGGCAACATCTATGTCTTTAAAAATGAATTGTTCAAATTTCTCACAGAAAAATGCTATTACTCTGTTGATGAATTTTTATAGACTCGATTTTTTTAAATGTTTCATGTCCAAGTTTAATGTTGGCGTTGATTCTTGTTGAATTTCTTGCGTATGTCATGACCTACAGTAATAATAGAATTTATATATAATCTTTAATGAATTTTTTATCAAATAATCAGAATTTTAATATATGTACATATTTTTTTAAATACTATAATTTTAAATATTAATCAATATATTGCTTAATAATTTGTATGCCCAAAAGGCAGATCATGGAATGAACATCATTAATAATTATGTAATGAACACCTGTATGTAACCCATGTATCACAAATAAATGATTTGATTTGATTTGATTTGATTTGATTTGATTTGATTTGATTTGAGAGTTTCATTGCAGGCATTCACAGACTGCGATGACCAGGTACATAGATAGTGATAAAAAAAAATTATTTTATTTAACTGAGATCTAATGACTTTTATGCATTAAAAAGCCCACCTGAAAAAACAATAGATTAAAATTAGAACTATAGTACCTATTTATCAATTGTATAAAAGAACCTATACCTACCTAGTTACCAAGAAAAGATTCTACAAACCAATTAAACTATGAAAACTAGACTGACTCATAGAGCACATTTACAGACCGTGAATGTTTATTCTTATCTTTAGCTGTTAATTACGGATAAATCAAACAACAATGAAACAACCAAAAAGAAATAGATTTGAACTAGTTTTTATTTTATTTTAACTACTAATCATTTCTTATCTTATCGTCAATCTGAAATCTGGTAAATATTTCAAAATCTCTTTCAATTCTTTTTTTAACTGTAAACCCAATAGTTAAAAAATACACGATCCAATTATTATCACAAGTAAAATGATGAACGGTTGTTACGAAACTGACACAGATAACAGCTTGCCAATTATTATCGCAACTACTAAGGACTTGCGATGAATAAAAATTGTTAGAAAATAGTTGCATCTAGTGTTACGAAAATGTTAGACGTTGCATATTTGTTTCTCGTTGTATAAATAAATCGATTGACTGGTCCGCAATGTCACAATCAATTTGTGGCAAGCGACAAATTATTCGATCCGCTCGCATAACTATCGATTTATTGTTTACCGATTTTTTAATAAGTTGTGTTTTGAGAAATTTAGTTTAGTGATCCGTATGCCTGAGAAACTTACTGACCTACATCTGTATTATTTGAAAAAAATTACAACAACTGACTTTAAGATTAGGTATTAGGTTTTCCGTTAGTGATTGTGTTTCGCAATTGATGTACAACTTGAACATACGTCTTAGGTGGTAGTCGGACTTACGATCAAGTACTGGCGGGTTTGAATCCGGCCCTATTAGTTGTGTATGTTAGTGAACTACTGAAGTGAACTCAATCCCAACACAAGCATTTAGCTTAGCTGTAGAGCTTAACAAATGACTATCGTTACAAGCATTAGGTATATTTAAAACAAAGAGTGTGCTCTAGGTACGCTGAAATTGACGACATGAACACAACAACCCTTTAGGTATTAGTAATCCTAAAATCTTAATAATTAATTTATCCTAGACGTTCCATAAGGAGCTGTATTTATTACTCTATACCTACTGGCGCAGAACCATACCACATTGTGAATGATCAATGAAGAAAAAAATATGAATGAATTGAATTCACACAATATTACTTGCGTAACGATTATTTTAATTTATACGATACCTGATAAATATCATCTTTATCATAAATGTTCATCATTAGTTGTATAGAATGAATGATTAAATATATAGTGTGTAAAACTAGTGGATTTATATACGAGTTTACTCGTATTTCTTTCGTCCGCGACTTTGCTCGAATAAAAGTATTTTTTTCTACGACCGGGATTTTTTACTTGTATCAAAGGTGACCTCTATCACTAAAAATCTTGCATGCAAAGTTTCATGATAATCGAATAATCAGGACCCCGAGCAATCTCGACGCGCGCTCTGCAGTTGAACCTTAGCCCGGGCGTCAGTTGAAGATAGCTTACATTAATATTTTAATTTTTTTCAAATATTGCGCTGTCATTTTTTTATTACGGTGATGTATTTTTTACGGCATTATAGTTTCAATTATTTTTACTAACGTGATGGAGCTAGAATACTCAGAATACTGTTTTCCTTCTGACTGATGATCTAAGGTATCATTAGTATCTACTATCGCCTTTTTTCGTTTTCGGGCTACACCCTACTTACAAAGATTAAATATCGAACTATACAGACGAACTCAAGAATCTGATCATATCATCAATCTATCAGATAAAATTACTTCAAATGAGCCTATCTAGTATGTGTGGTCACGGATTAGAAATACGAAGGGTTACCCCCTCTATTCATCCCGTGGGTATCGTAAGGGTCGACCAAGGAAGCGAACTACACAGATAACAGCAATACAAAGAGAAGGAAAATTTGAAACAAACCCTATACCAACTTATCTGACAAGCGTGGTATAGTAGGCCAAAACCTCCCTTCTAAGGACAGACCCTTGTCCAGCAGTGGACTTGTAAAGGCTGTTGATGATAAAGATGATGAGCCTATCTTTTCAAAATTTTTGTATCGGTTATGTAATCTTTTGAGTCCAAACTAGATAACTGTATGATTATGTTAATAATATTTAACTAAATACTTTACATACGAGTGAGTATGTGGGTATAATTATGTATGAAAAGTGTTACTATGGCGGCGATGGGTGTAAGATTCCCATAAGCGGAGCATGCATATACGGATATGTCGAAAGTATTCGCTTATGTAATTCACGAGATACTACGCTATTCAAGATAGTATTATAAACCTAAATAAACCATAATAAAACCCGATAAACATCCCGAATATGTGAAGCATTAAAAACTCAATGCTCAAACTTAAACTCAAGGAATTGGGGCTATTTATTACATATATAACAAAGGTCGCGGGTTCGATTCTCACTCAAGTTAAACACACTTAATGTTTGATTTGGTCTGGGTGTTTCTATGTATAATATGTATTTATTTACAAAAAAATATATTATGTATTTATATCAGTTGGCTGGTACCCATAGTACAAGCTCTGCTTAGTTTGGCACTAAATGGTGTGGTGTGAATGTGGTAGAATATTTTTTTACTATTATATTGATAGGCACGATTAAATATAATATTCTTTACACGAATATACATGTTCCATTAATTTACCACAGTGCAATTTTTCGAATTCCAGTGTGTGCAATTTTGAACCTTGTGAGTATAATGTTTATGTGTTGTTGTAATGTTTTTATAGTTGTTATTTTGTTCCTCCAACGCTGGTAGAGGATATCTGACCAGGCGAGGTGGTTGTACTAATACAATACGAGAATTTTGACAGTGTGATGTAAGAATAGTACAGTAGTTGACATGTGTTCGTTAGATGGCATTAAAACACTTAACACTTTTTATATACTATGTCAGACGGTTTTAGTTTTGTCGTTGTATGTGGATAAATGCGAGAGAAAGAAAGGGAAAGTAAGAGAGTATTTCAAAGAAAAAGGAAACTTCTTTTTTAGTAAAGTTTATTTCTGTGCATGTGTGTCTAACACTTAGTGCGTGACCATTGAGAAATAAACTCTACAATGAAACTAACTTTTTTATTAAAATGTTGATCATATTTTTACTTAGAAAAGACTTTTTACAGTTCTAGATGTATTTGACTATTTAAACAAGTTCAAACACAAAATTCTACAAGTAAAAATATTTCTAAATTAACAACGGTTCACCTCCTTGATGATGACTCATCAAGGAGGTGTTATTTGTGCCTTATTATACGTTAGACTCTGCTTAGAACTCAACTGAACTTTAAAAAAAAAAGTTGTATAAAAATTTAGCAATACATAATACTGCCTTATATGGAACTGAAGTTAATTTTATGATGAATTTCATTGAATTTTAAATATGTTAGTTAAATTTATTACCAGTAATATTTAAATAAACACACCAGCCGAATACATATAAATATTTTTCCACCTATTTCCGGTCATTTTACTTATTAGATATTTGGCTGTTTTGTGTGATATTAAATGCGTTTGTCACTGTGAGATCGGATTCAGGTTGCCGAATTCCAGGTTTCATGATACCAGTACCAAATTTAATTGCCTGTCATAAATTATTAAAAGATAATGAAATTTTAAGCTAAGCAACGATGTATTATATGAGTTATCTAGGTACAGATGGATACGACAATAACAAAAATTGATGAAAGCAGGGTGTATGCACATTTTTGCTGGAATTAGAGATATACATTTTTGACTACATTTCAAAGATGTGTGTACATGTAAAATAAAAAAGTACATTCTCCGAAACAATAGGTTTCTTTGTCAAAATTGAAGATGATATAATATATATAACTAATACCGTGTTGCAAAGAGTTTAGATAACTATCTGCCAATGTCGATCTATAATTGCTCACTTCCAAATAGTTGAACCTTATGTTTCTCACGGCCACACAATTATCTATACAAATAAGAAATAACGCGATCACTTGGTATTACATACCTTTGTATTGCCTCACATTTCCATCGAGTTGCATTTAAACTACGGAGTCGTTAAACTACGGAGTCTATAGTTTGACCAATCTAATCATCCCCTATTACTTTACGTGTAACGCGCTCTATTTAAATCTCACAATCACAATATATCTGGAAGATAATACCTGTAGTATTAAGTCTGCTATTGTACAATTTAAATTGTGCATAAAGATTAAATAAAATAAAAAAATATCTGTGTGTAGAGATGGGAGAGGCAGAGGTTCAATTGTAGACTACGATAGGCTGTTGATGATGTAGAGAAACTTAAACTCAACCTCTTCGAACTTCTGCGTCTTAAGTCCCGTTTCCTATCCAAAGTATGTGGTATCCCTTACCATGTAATGTTAGAAGATTTAGGGATAGTTCTAATTTAATTTTCACTTAATTGTTAATGTCCTAAAAGGATTGACAGTTTGTAAGAAACTGAACAGTCAAGTGAAACGGTAGCAGAAAGTATAATAAAAATAATAACTTAACACATCTTACACGCAACCGTTGACCCTTTTTTATTTTCTGTTTATGGTGTGCAAAATCCCTTCGGATCTCCGGCTCCTCGGGGACGCAGGAGTTAGGAGTATGTGGCGACCGTTGAGCCTAGACTAACATAATGTTGTAAATAAATTACACCCAGACGAATAACAAATGACCATGCTAATCACACGACTGCCTGGGTAGTAATCAAACCCTCAAAATAAAATATATACAAAATATCCCGCCAATATATTTTGTTTCAGTTAATTTCTTATAACATAGTTTTAATCTTTCGAAATACATTTTTGTTTGTATAATAAAAATAAGGTTGTGTGGCCAAAACACGTCATATAAAAGTGGTGGCATCAGCGTCCTTCTGTGGCGTCACGTGGAGCACTTTCATCGCAGCTTATCCGCAGGCTTCGACGAACCGGCGCCCGGGCACCGCTTCAGTGCTAACCACGTCGCACCACCGCTAGCACGTACCAAATACAAATTATAACCAACAATACAAACTATGATACAAAATTAAATATTGTATTTTGTGATCGCGTTCTGTGCTCTATGGTATAAGTGTTGTGTTCGGACATAAATTGGAGAGTGAGGTGTTTCGCAATAATGATAGCAAGGTATTTAGTCCACTATATTTTTACTTATCCTTAAACAGTATTTGTTATAAAATCATGATTCTAAATCATATAAATATTTTTATAAATTAAATGTAAAAGCGAGCAAGATGTCACGTTTTATTTAAAAATTAACTTTTCTGAAAAACTAATTAAAATATTTTTCTTCAGTGGGTACTCGTTGATATCTTTTATGTTAATATCGTAGCGGCTACGAGCAGTTGAGCTACGTACAGTAACGTAGCACGCATAATTATAACATCATTAAGAATATAATGATTTAATTGTTTGTCATAAAATTTGCGTGAAACTTTTTTAAAGCTCTTTTTTATGAATTAAGATAATGAAACCATGAATAAAAATTTTAGCCAAGGTATCCCATAGATGGTGATTTTAGAGGTATATTATCGTAACTCTAATGTTAAGTGTTGTAAATGCACACAATTTTATTAAAGGATGTCTAGTGATAGTGATTAATAGTGAGAATGTTTGAACTAAAAAGTAATTATAAATAATATTACTAGTTAGAGTTAGTTAAACTTATGAGTCATTTTGAAAATCAGTGAAGCCAAAGGTTCTGACCTGATTAAGATTCTCAAAAATCTTTTTCTTGAGTTATTACGTCATGAATAACCACTAGTGTAGTGTAGTGGGTTCGCATCCCCATGTGATTATTTTAGGGTATAGTATTTATTTATTTTAGCTTTAGTGATTGGTGTTACTTTTGTACTTTTTTTAATAAATATTCTAATTGCAAAAGCTGTTTATTTCTAGAAATTAGTTCTTCAGAAAAAAATATGTAAATTATAATTCATTAAATTGCAAATATAAATAAAATGACCTGATGGCCACATGGTACACTTTTGATTTAAATTTGTTTATAATTCGTCAACAATGAAATTACGTTTGCATAAATCTTACATAGGTATGCATATATCACACACCAGGTCGGTTATTATACATTAATAATTTTATTAATTTTACAAAGAATCAGCCCATCGTGTAAAATTAATTACGATCATTTTAAGATTCTATTAAATTTTCGACATGTTTTAGTAAAATATTTAGTTAAATGATTAAATGTTATTTTAACCATTTAACACGTAACATGTACTCGTATTTCTTATTTAAATTAAATTTTAGAGGACAATCTATATTCTGAAACTTAACCGAACTTAGTATTGGGCAAGGTTTGATAAAAAAAGGAATACATTCTCGTATCAGAATATCTTTTAGACGTAAAATTTCCTTTTTAACCGACTTAAAATAAGAAGGAGGTTATCAATTCGGTTATTGATATATATTTATGTATGTTCGGGCATAACTCACGTCACATTTAGACGGATTTTCAAAATTATTTTTTTGTTCGAAAGGGGTTTATTGGGGAAATGGTTTCATTTAAATTTCATATAGATCTCATGATGAGTTTCGGAGACAAACAACGGAGCTCTTCAAAAAATGTCAGCAAATAAACCGCGATTAATGCTAAGTTTTTAGTGCTCTTTGTTAGTCATGTTTCAAGTCGGTTTAACTTTTTTTAAAGGATTTCTTACCAATTAAAACAGAAAAAGCTTTAATGCTTTATTCTTTTTATAATCGGTCAAATAGACGGATTGGATATCTTAGACGGATGTACGTAAGCTACTGCGGAAGTGCATCAGAAAGCCCGGGCTTTCTGATGCACCTTATTAAACAGGATGTTCGTTAATTAATAACAATATGAATTATTTATTTTTCTTGAAACTAATTATATGTTACTTTTATTACGTATAAACGTGAAAGTTCGTGAGGGTGTGGTTGTAGTTTTATATGTTTATTAGTCTTTTGCGAAATAAAAACTCTTATTAAATAGTTGAATTTGGTTAGCTTTCGATTAAATTTGGCGTGCAGATAGATTGTATCAGATATTAAGACAAATTCTCAGGGGCATAATGCATGTAAAATCTATGATCACATAAAAGTAATTACTTTTATTGCTTTAAATATAATGTTTACATTAAATTACCAATAACTGTATATTTGTAGGAGGGGAAATCTACAGACCGACAGTGTTAATTTCTTATTTATAATCTTGGTAGAAGTTAAGTATACAACTTCTATTGCACTATTCTACTTTATATAGTCTACTTAAGCTAGTTAAAATCCAGTTTCTATACGTCACATGTGTGACATACTACCTGATTTAGTCGACTGATTTATACCCAGAGTGTCAATCCAAAGCAGATTGAATAAGGCAACGTTGCAATCCAGGCACTTTGGATTACTTGTTAACATAACATTTAAGACTTATCTGTAACTAATAAATATATTACACAGTAACGGCTAATCATAAACAAACTTAATACAAATTTCTAAAATAGGTCAGGGTCGGCTTTAAGTCTACTACGATATGACTGAACTTCGGCTTTTTACGAGGCAAAGTAAAAATATTCCAAAAATAATTTTGGATATTTAATAAATACAGTAATGTAATTCTATTCGAATTCTATCCTTAAATGCATTTATGTACTCAAATGATCAGTCTTTACCTATTATTTATTATATTATTATATTTGTACCTTATTGTAGTATTCAATAGTAAATGTGGTAAAATTATTAATTTATGAGAGCTAAATACTTCAAGAACCATACCTTTTCCAACAAAGTCTTTCATCAGCAACAAGTTACGCTGTACAGTGTACGCTATAATGTAATGTAAAAATAACCAACTCTACACCATGTCGTAAAACATATTACGATTTACGTAATTTATTCCATAAATATCTGTGAATTTTGTTTAAATAGTATTCTGTTTTTTGATAAACAATATTGAACCCTAAGTTTCAACTTTTTAGAAGTATAACTGAATATACCGGCTTACAACGTTCGAAAAATGCAATTACAAGGTTAATTCAAACCTAAAACTTGCAAACTCACAATGTTTTTTTACACATTCTTTGAAAAACGGGGAAGAAAGTTCTTGATACTCATCGACATATTGGTCGTGTTAGCTAGGCATATCATACACCTTTTAAATTGCCTAATTTTTTTGTTTACTTTTCTACAATTTCTTTAAAAAACAAATGCATCGGGTCCTACAAGTAAACGAAAAATCTTTTGAATGAAATGTCACTAAAACTGTTATACTTTACATAATTAATAACCTTCAGTAACGAGTACCAGTTTGATTCAAAATGATATCATAAAACAGCTCTTCATTGAAAGCGAAAGCTTGGCCAAGTTTTTGATAGATCGCATTAAACTAGTTGCGTTCTTCGAACATTATGATATAAAAGTAATGATGGTCGAAAGTCATGTACTCATTTATTAAAGCGTATTAAGTCTTGCATAATGCGTATGTTTTGATGGTTTAAGTCACATGCAATATGTACGTTTTGTAGTGTCACTGTGTAGACATTTCTTTTGTTTAAGATAAATATGAAGATTTGACTAAGCTTTTTCTTTTAGAGGTAACTGTTGTTGGAGAAAAAAAAGCCGTGTTTTTTATCATTAAGTAGTTTGAATGTTACGCAAATTTCCGAGGTACTTATATTTTGTTACTTTTTCGTAATAAAAAAAAACAAACTTTCGCCTTTTAATACTACAATCTATTCAATTCAAATTTTCAAGTTTTTTAATGTTTGTATTATTTGTCGAGAACGTGGGTTGATGGTTCTAACAAAATTCTGTACAAAATGATATATCCCATCCTATTTTGATGAGGCTTATTTTAAACTATTTTTATTGTATAACTTAACTATCCAAGTTTACTTAAAAAACAATTTCATAATGTTACACACAGCGATATACACGTATTTCTTAGGCAGGAATACACCTTCGAAACTCTTATCCTCATCTATTCATCTTATTTCGCATAAAAGACAATATACTAAACGACGTAGAGGTATGATTATATTATCATATCAATCAGTAAATCGATCACGTCAATCTCAAATAGCCATGTTAAAGTTCGGGTCTGGCATGAGAATGTCCTTATTAATGCACCGGGGATATAATAACCAAATAAAGTTTAAATAATAAACAAGATTTTTTTTCAGTGGTGGAAAACAGTGATAGCGGCGATATTGAGGGAATAAAAAAACTTTAGTTAATGGCATCTCCATTCGTGCGCAAACTATTTAATTTAATTTAACAGTCTTTAGTTCCATTCAATAAAAACACAAGTTGTGAGAATTTAACTTTTTATTTTATCTAACTTTGTTGTAGCAATCAATGGGTTACGGTCTATTTGAACTCGGTTTATCGCGGAGTTAAAGATTGTGAAAATTCAATGACTAACTGCAAATCATTTCCCTCATTGCATCTAACGATTTACTTAATTTTAGAATTTTCTTTCTTGTGTAACTAAAAACCAAACCTGGTTATGAAATTGTGACAGTAAGATGCTAGTAGAAAAAACTCAATAATTGTAATTTACTATGCAGCAATAAGTGCTTTTCACCGACAGTAAAACGAAAGCTTGCCGGTGAAACAGGAGGAGATTCTCAATTGAGTTGAATTTTTTTATGTATGTTACCTAGGAACTCCGTAATTTGACTGCACGGATGGCGTAGTGGTTTAAGCGGTCGTCACGCCGCTTCCTACTATGCTGAGTGTTGTGTGTTCGATGTGTTCGATCCCCACATGGGACGACTCTTTGTCTGATCCACGAAGAGTCGTTCTGAGTCTTGGTGTTCTTTGTGTCCATTTCATGTATCTTTGTAAAGTTTCTCGCAACACAGGATATATTCCTAGTGCGGGAGTTGTCTTTAAAAAAAATTACCACCACCTTTTTTTTTTTTTTGAGACAGTCTGCTGCCCAGTTCAGTTCATATTTAAAGGAAAAATAATAGCGCTGAGGATGGAAGGTTTATTGCAATGTATCATGAAATAGGCTCATTGAGGTCGGTGATACTTATTAAAAAGTTAATTCTCATAAAAATATTTCATTACAAACATTTGTTTATAATTAATAAATATTATATTTCTACAATTATGGGCCGTGACATAAAAAGTATGCAATTTCTTTATTATTACTACATACGTTTATGACAGATATGACGTAACTATTTTAATTAAAAAAGGAATTATATTTGGCATGACATAACATGTTCTCAGTGAAGCTTAGTAGGGTAATTTGTTAAGAGGCTACTGCTAGTTAGTATATATATAGTTATTTCCGTTATTTGGCCAAAGCTAATTAGACATTTAAAAAGTTTCTTCCATTATGTAGTAAAGTGACTTTGCACAGCACTCAAATAATCACCTTTGTGAGAAGAATATAATTGTACATTTAATCTATTCTATATCTGAAGAAAAAATAAGTAGTAATGTCCATAGCTATCTCTAATTTTCTACGGTTCCAAAACGAGCACGTGGTAGCAGAGGACATGGTTGGAGAGCCATACGGCACATTTGGACCGACCGAAGTTATAATACGCACTCTCAGAAAACCGGTATTAAGCAACTCTTTTGTTGCTTTTCACCGAGTAAGTGAGGTTACCTGAGTACTAAATCCTTCCCCTAAATCTGAGGAGGGGGGGGGGGGGGTTCAAAGCAGCAACAGCAGCAAAGATTCTTGAGATGCAGGTGTCTGTAGTCACTTACTATCAGAGGGTTGAGTGCAAGTTTAATTTACATCGACTCGCTCTCGATGGCGAGCGCGTTTGGCGTTGCGATTGGTGGAAATTTGAGTGCGAGCCAATCGTAGAGTTAATGTGAAATAAACTCGCACTTGTGTGTCAGGTGTCGCGTCTGCTAGTTTCAACTCTATGCTATAAAAAAGCACACACACCACAAATGCATGTTAATAATAACTGCAGTTTGTTTAGTTTTGAATTAGGGTATGTTGGTAGGAGAATTAGTCATCAACATTGTTATTATTGTTCAGATGAACTAGCCACGGGTGAAATAGCGCAGCGTCTTCTGTCCATGATATGATGATTATGATTGCAAATATTTTCTTTTAAAAAAAGAGGAATAACATGACTATTAACTATATAAAATATAATTAAAATAAGTGTTAGTTCTATATAATAGTGAGTTACAGCCAATTATGTTACGTTATCCTAACCTTTGAGATGAATAAGATGCTCTCATGTGCGAATATTATCTAAAATTTACGATCGAAAGTTAAGAACATTTATGATTATATAAACCCATCCTATTTTTAACTAAGTTGGTGTATTATGTATTAGAATCATCCTGTTAATCAAATTTTCATTATAAAAATGTAGGCTCTTTTTGTGAATTTTATTATAATTAAAAACAATTTTAAGAACGCTTTCTCATCCATATTTATTACGTTCAAAGGTGACGCCTACTAGTTAATGATATCCATCTTTATTCAATTGATGTTTTGGCTAGTAAATCAGCCTTTTTATATTTTATTTGATACATTTTAAAGCAAATTATTATAAAACTTAATGATTTATTATGCCGAGGTGGAACCAATAAAAAACACTTATTTTAGTTACTGAAATTTATTTACTTTTCTCTAATTTCTACACTATTGTAATGCAGTTCAAACATCAATTTGTTAGGTAATTAATTAAATTATTGCAATAATTAAGAAATAAAAATAATTAAGTAATTAACAAACTGCTAGTCAGTTATTTGCTAGTCAGTTGTTGAAATAAAAAAAGGCATGTTATACTTTGTCAATATATTTAATTTTCCTGACTAAGCTGATAAACGGACTTTATTAAAAACTAAGTTAAAACTAACTCTAAAAGCTACCTATCCAAAGGCAGCATGTGGGACTGATTATATTTTCTTAGAAACAACATTAATACCATTTAAGGTGATCTATTCTCGCCCTATCTAAACTTGTATACAAACTTCCGTACGATCGAAATACTTACCGAGTCTGTGGTCTCACTTAGTTGGGTACACTACAATAATGGTCGCTCGTCATAGTCGTCACGCAAGATGCGCCGGCGCTCGGTCACTAGGCCAACAATTGCATAATGAGATGACAAAAGTGTTTTTCCGATTTTTGTTGATTATGGAAATTTTTGGGATGGCCTTATTAGCCGCAAAACCGACAACCGTTGGGGAAAACGTGTTCTTGAGTGGAGACCGCGTCTCGGCAAACGTAGTTTAGGATGCCCACAGGCCAGGTGGAGTGACGATTTGCGCATGATCGCTGACAGGAGCTGGATGCGAGAAGCCCAAACTCGATCTAAGTGGCGTGCAATGGGAGAGGCCTATTTCCAGCAGAAGTAATAGTAGTAGTAGTTTTTAAATATTTAAATATTCATTTTAAAGAAAGATTGTGATATACAGTACCTGTTACTGTATACTAAACATATGATCAGTACTTTTAATAATTAAAAGCTGTATTAACATAAGAAAAAATGAAATGTTATAAACTCTTGAGTATTTTTTTTTCAAATTTGTCAATTTTTTTCAAAAACAGTCCGAGCCGTTAACAACAGTTCGACATTCTCATCTTCTGATAAAGTTATAAAATTCTGCCAAATTGTGATGAAACTAGATTTTCATTCATCTAAGTTAAGGAAAAAACTTATAAATATCTATTTCTAATGAGTGAAAATTTCGGTAAACTAAAAAAATATAAAACTCAGGATAGGAAATAAGTGGTTTTCACAGTTAATTTAATAACGTACCAAATCTTTATGTTTATTGTATGAAGTGAGACGTGGTACAAAGATAATTTACGATACAGTGAGAGGATTAATAGTCCATGATGGCATTTAGTGAGGCGAGGCCGACGGGTCTAATATCAGTCACGACGGGACAAACGGAAACGGTCACTTCTTACAAATCACTACTCATTAACCTTATTGGACTTTGTGGTAACATAGGCATTGTGAATAAATTAAAAAAGAGTTGTGCATATACTTCTAGTTGTATCTGTAATTTTCAATTTATGTGATTAGGAGTTTTCATTTTTTGGAATAGGGGACAAGAAAGCTGACGGGTTCCGATTTTTTTTTAAATTATTTTTTACACTTGATTTACAGTTTTTTACAATTTTTCTATTCGCCAAACTTTTCTAACAGTTTTTAGGCGTTCCTCTCAATTTATAATAACCTTAGTACTTAAATGCTAGTTTTTAAATTCCTACTACAACGGTGTACTAACTTAAAAAACAATCATCATAAAGAAAATTTAACTATGTGATATTTCAGCTCACTTCCTTCTAAGTATCTTCAATACTAAACAAGTGCCAATTAAAGTAATATATTCAATAGACGAAGTTCAAATAGGATGTTTATTAAATTTTTAGTTTTCTGTATCCATGTTAGCCGCTGTAATAAAAACACATTATAAGAACATTTAGGTGAAATTTTGTTAATTACTCTACTGTCTATTGAGGTTATAAAAACAAAAAGCAGATGAATTGATAACCTCCTCTCTTGTGTTTTTAAAGTCGGTTAAAAATTGGAATAAAAAGAAAAACATTCGCTTTAGTAAGATAAGATAAAATCAATTTAAAGGCAGACAAGCCGACTCAAGGCTAAAGCAGAAAAACAAAATTATTTAACATAATAACCACATCCTAATACCAAATAAGAAAGTTAGTTTCTTGTGTATGTTTATTTGATGCGCTTTCGAACCTTAATTGCTCATCCGATCATTATAAGAGAGAAACATTAAAAACATAGATACCTTTCTAGTTAACTAAATAACTTAAAGATGAGCGAAGACAGCAGCGGACAAAAGCTAAACCTAAAATATCTAACGATTGTATTGAAATTTCTTACGTTTAATTCAATTGGTTTATATGAATAAATAGTGATAATAGTAGAATAGATAGTGACGCAACACCTTTTTCGACGTTCATCGACAAACATTACAAATATTGAAGGACCACTTTACTTACGTAATTTAGTTAAATTTATCTATTTTACGTTGTATGTAACGTATAAATGTTGTATACATATCATATTATATGTAGTTATTGGTATAAGGCTATAACTATGTTTTACAGGTTAAATTTCAAATGATTAAAAAAAAGCCGACAAGTACGACTCGGACTCGCAGACCCAGGGTTCCGTACAAACAACCTATAATTATTGTACCTCTTGATTATATACTTTAAATAAAGACTATATTTTTTATGATTTAATTACTAATGTGTGAATTTCAGTTTTTTTCCTGTACTTGCAGTATCAGACGATGTTACTTACTAAATTTAAAAATTTTAGGTCACTTTTTCACGTTAACTTAGAACTGTGTTTTTTTCACAGCTTCAAGGGACTGTAGACTTGAGAATAACGATTTAATTTCAACTGGATACCTACAGGCGTTCCCGAAATAAAGGGTCTTGACAGACAGACAGACATAGTGATGGTATTAGGGTTCTGATTTTCCTTTTGAGATACGGCACCCTAAAAATTAGACTTGCTCAAAAATAACCGCGGTTTTGAAAATATTTTTATGTGACATTCATTAATTAAGAGTTCAATGTTCGTTGTTTTCACTGTGTTTGAGGTTACTGGAATCCCAAACCTAGTTTGGGAGGGCGGCAACGCACTTGTATCAGTGCTCTTAAGTGTCAGGTGTACTCGAGCAGATAGGCACTTACTACCAGGTGACCTGTCTGCCTTTTTTGCCATAAAACAAGTAATAATTTAAAAATCGAAAACCAGACTACGAGAGGACAATTTAAAAGTAATGCACTAAAAATATAGTCATGATTTACCATTTTAAAATCCTCATGATGAGACCTTTAATTTAATACCCATATTGCAGTACCTAAAAAAAAATTTTTTTTTACCTACTTTAAACTATAGCGTCTCACAGTCGTCCGTTGGTTTTTTTTTCGCGTCACCTATCTAAGAACACTTGGCTTACCAAGACGAATCTAAAGATATATTAATTAAATAAATCGGTGCAGCGGTTTGGAAGATATGAGGTAATAAAGAATATTACATGTATACATACACACAAGATTCGCGCGAAAAACATAACCCTTCTTGGCAGTCGGGTAACAAAGTAATACAAACTATTTCAAGGTTTGAATCACTAGTGAACTGAGTGTGGTGAAAAACCACAACCTTTCTGTCCTATATTTGACACACCGCTTTTGCTTGCACATTCCTTACCCGAGTTTCGCCAACCTCTCCTACACGACTAGTTTTTACCGTATCTATTGAATTCCATTTAAGTGGAACTCTAATATAAACTGCTCGTTAACCTCGTGATAACTGAATTTTAATCCATAAAAAATATTACTAACATTTTAAGGAAATGTGTATCTGTGTCAGTAATGTTGTATGCCATAATTAGATTTATACCAATAAACTGCCAAACCAGCTGCTGTTTGAGCGTTCAGCTTGCAAACTGCCAACAAGTTGCGTGTGATTCAAATACCACAGTGAAAAATATTTCTTAATTGTCCGTAAGTGGCATGTCCCCTGGAAACTTCAATAAAAATTAGTGCCCGAACTATACAGATTTGCTTATAATGGTTTTACAGATATCATGTGCAGTGATTTGTGTTATTGTGTAGAGTAACCTCCGTCCAATTTTGGTATCTTTATTGGACTTTATACTCTAACGTAAATGCTAAGAGAAATCTCAAATCGTTCCTAAATCAGGATATTAAATTCTGCTATAGACTGCCAAGAGGCGTTGAGGCTCTATAATAGAAACCATTTTCTTTATTATATGTATGACAATTTAAAAAAAGAAAATTTTAATTTTAATTAACGGGCATACTAACATTTTTCGGTTGCTAGTTGACCTTTAAAAAAAGAAAAACCAAAAAAAAATCTTAAGTCCCTTTTCCTAAAGTCGAAGTTAAATATTAATATCTTTGAACATTCAGTCGCCATATACTTTTTTTAAATCAGGTGCACATATTTTATGTCAGAGCAAACGCAACACTAAGATTTTATAATTAACTTTATTACCGACTTCAAACGTCACGGTGAATATAAAAACTGTATTCTTCATTCCTTGATTTTGCAAACTTCGGGGTGGTATTCTTTCGTCAAATTTTAGTGGGCTAAAACGGGAAGTATAGCCTCCCATATAAAAGATAAGTTAATCAATCGATTTATAAATGACGCAGTTCTGAGATAATAACCATAAAATAAGAATACATTAAAATTGAGATCCATTATTTAAGAATATGTTCAACTAAACTCCTTTTAAATATAAAACCTAGTCATAGGCCGTGGCCAACTTTTGGACATGTGCAATAGAAATAGTTAAAATACTTAAGTAAACAATAGGTTAATTATATAACATTTCACAATTATTTTATAATTATATTAACAATATATGTAGTAATAATATTGCAACATACACGCAGTTGGAACTGTACTGGTCAGGATTAAAGCGATGTTCCAAATAGGCGCGTCTACTTGATTACAGAATAGTAACTATTTAACTAATACATTTTGAAACGAATTCCGTTCACCTCTTACTAAACCCGTATGTGTGTTGAATCAACGTCCAGTTCTTGCCACATCGCTAGACTTTAAACTTAAACAAGTACCAATAACTTTAAACTAATACATAGATTTACTGAACTTAAATTAAAGAGCACAATTATAAGTTTCACTCACGTTAAAATTTGTTACTTTTGTATGTTGATTTATCCTAATTTCATATAGTATCAGAATACAAGAAGATCATACATAAGTCAAACCAAACAAAGCCTTTATTCTATTGTTCAAATACTGGACTCTTGGGACTATTGGATTACATAGGTCTCAGGAATTAATCAAGAAAAACTTCACGTTAATTTTAATTATAAATATTCTGAAGGGATCCTCAACCGTGGGATAGCCATACTTCGGGACATATGAGCCGGCTCGACTGAACTGATTCCACGGCCTCACAGAAAACCGGTGTTAAGTAATTCTTTTGTTGCTTTCCATTAAATGACCGATAACTTATGTATTATTCAAACTGAGATAACTTAATATTATAATGCAAAAATGAATTTATTTTTTACGCTTTAAAAGACAAAGCTTTTCAACTGATAATTGTGTAATTTTGGAATATCAAAATAACTTTACTGTGAGCGAAGCCACGAGTAATTGAGTTAGATTTAAGCGAAAAGTCTGTGGTCAGTTCCTCGTTAAGCCGGTTCAACATAAAATTTCAGGTACTTTTTCACTTACAAATTATTACTTTAAAACTTGGGAAAAGAAGTTAATGTTTATTTTGTTTGTTAAGTGGTTATATTGTTGAATTGCATTTATATTTTCCTCTAAATAATTAACGACAAAAGTAAATCTTATTTTGAATAGTTACCGTCATGAAAAACAATATTATGAGTTCAAACATGTTCTTAGTAATAATAATATTAATAATAAAAAAATATGATAACTGTCTGTCTGTAATAAAAATTTATGAACAAAAAGTATGAGGAAAAAGTTATGAAGCGTGATTAAAAAGGAATAAGATTTTTATGTGAGCCAATATGGACCCTTAACAGATATTTTAACGAGCTTGTCATTAATTTGATTTGATATTCTTGATTAGTTCAGTCCAAAGGAATTGAAATTAGCCTTTGTATTAAAAGCAAATATCAACGCTTTATACTAATTGAATGTTAGTGACAGACAAATCCAGATAGACATATGAATATTCATGTGCATAAATTATTGCACTGAGCGGGAAGCGAACCCACAACCTTGAACATTGCAGTCGTACTCATTACCGCTACGTTACAGAGGTCGTGGAAACACAACTTTGTGGATTTAGTATGATATTACTACAAGTATATAAGATGCCCCTAATTTAAAAGCCTTTTATCGTTATATAAAATTATAGGAGGAATATTTAACGTGTTAGGTTATTAAGTATCTATGTATGTGATATGTTGTAACTTAGAAGGTACAAGGACGCTCTGTTTGAATGCTGCGTAAACGCACGTAAATCAGATTATTAGCTTTTTTAAAGGGTTATTAATATTAATAGTTTATTTTTAGATTTTGAAATTTTACTTTTTCAGTGTTTAATTTATAATAGTATCTAATATGTCTAACAATTTTATCTTAGTTCTTTCCTTCCTCCTCCCTAATTTCTAGACATCGTGAAATCTTTAAAAAAAAACATTTCTTTAATGAAAACTATCTACTATCTCTAACTACGTTTGTTCTTTTAATATGAAGAACATTGTGAAACTTACTTGTATACCTATATTCGCTAATTATTACAAATTCAATCATATATCACTTTATGTATTAGGTACAATGACCCTTGATCTTTACAGTTACTTCCATATAAATATATTATCATTGTAATAAATATGCCAATAAGATCAGATTATGTAAAAGGAAACAAATTGTATGACACGAAAACTTCGAATTATTTATTACTTATTACTATGTTTAATTATAGTTCGCACTACATAATAAACAACTATATTTTCTGATTCAGTAAATAACATGTAATTAATTAACTGAAATTTTATTTCGTTTCCAGAACGATAGCGCTAGCGCTGTTATGCGCGTGGACACAGGCAATATCGCCGGTAGGAGACACCAACGAATGCGCGCTGTACCTCACTGGGCCTGGCCGCACGTCCGCCTACGACTATAGCATTAATCTCCTTAAAGGAAACTTGTAAGTATTTTGAACACTATTTGATGACATCTTAGCATTGATAAGGCATCATTTATGTGTCCTAATTGGGCCGCCTAATCTTAAAACGTTCGAAAATTAGTTTAATTAGTTAGTACTTACACTTCTACATCATCCATTCTAACGTCCTTTAGCGTATTATGTTTCGGTAGATACTGAGAGACGCCAGTCCTCAAATTATTCCAGCAAAAGTTAGTCCGCCCCTGTTACAATTTCTTTGCAAAAAAATGAATAAAGATACCTAATTGTTAAGAAGTCTGGGTATTAAAAATATGACACAGCCATAACCAATTTGGTAGTCTATATTTCCCTCGAGAAAATATCTCTGTTCCTCCAATTCTTTTTCCCAAACTAGGTTGGGGTCGGCTTTAAGTCTACTATGATACGACTGAACTTCGATCTTTACGCGATGCCCCTGCCCTCCTCGGTCCTACTCAACCCAAGTACTAGACGATATCGAAATTCGCTAGAAAGACTGTTGTCGAACTATTTAGGACTCTAACTAAACTTTTGCCGCAAATGTTCGTATGTTCGTGCTCTCCGAGAGGATATCTGTCTTTTCATCAATTGAAAACGGCAATGATTTTCACTTTTAGTAGTAATAGTCACTTATATATAATCAAACAAAAACATAAACTCAACAGTTGTTGACCTTTGTAATGTTACACCTTGATGTTCTGTGTGATGAATGTGACAATGAAGTATTATAGTCTCACGATCAGTGCACTAATGCGATACTGTCTGACCGCTTTGCTTTCACCACACCTATAACTAAGCACATGAAATGAGTTTAAAAATAACCTGAGGCTTCGCTTCTTATTTCGTAATTTAAACTTTGAAAATGACGAACTTCCATACAACCGTTCAGTCCTTATTTTTCCCCGTTAGGGGTGAAGTTTTCAAAAATCTTTTCTTAGTGTGTGATTTCTTAGCTGATGTTTTTTATGTTGTACCTAACAACATAAAAACATCAGCTGCCAGAATTACAAGTTTGTAGCCCCAATGGTTTAGGGTCTGCTTTAAAGAACCAGTCACTCAGGGCAAGAAATTTTGTATGTGTAAGTCAGATAACAAGGCCCCTTTTTTGTCTTCGTCTCTGTCTTTAAAAAAGACAACTCCCACATTAGAAATATATCCTGTCTGTGCCTGTGCGGAAATCCCCTCGGATACTAAAAACCGGTGGTTATGTCGGACATGAACTGAACAAAAACTGCACGCCATCTCGGGTAGCAGTAGCCGGAGAACCAGGAGAACCTTGGAATGAAATCCCTTTAACGCCGACGGACCCCTGGCCATCTACGGCCTGTAGATGACTCTGGCGGCTGTGGGAACCACGGTGTTCCCATTCTACAAACTAAAGCCCTTTAGTTTGTAGAATGGCTCTCCACAGCGCCCTGATTCTGCTAGAGTGAGAGATGGCCTCACCTGTCAATGCCCTTGTTGTGGTAACATGATGCTATAAATTTACTTCTTCAAATTGGTGGGTTGATAATTACAGGTACGTTTAACACCGAAGAGTTGATTATAATTACACTTTCCCAATAAATCTATTAACATTAAAGCGTTATTAACTAGTTCCATAATCATGAGTTACAAGCAACAGTTTGGCAATTTTCGTGCAAGCTTGTTCGTACGTACTTTCCAAAGACATTAATCAAATCACATCTTGTAACAATATTCGATAATGTAGATTTAAAACCTAAATACTCTATTAGATACGTTTTCTAGTTTCCCTAATTGTAATACTATTTGCAATCTAAAACTTTCTAAGTACCACGTTTGAAATATAAACGTTTGAAATGCCAAAAAACGATGCCAAAAGCCGACCTATTGATCTAGAGGTTAGTGACCCTGACTGCTAATCCAGAGGTCATGGATTCAATTCTGAACCTGGAAAATAATTATGTGATAAGAGCGATCATTTGTGCTGTATCCGGGTGTAGTTTATCTAAAATATGTATATATTTAGAAATATATAAGCATGTTTATCAGTACTCTAAATAACATCGTGCAGGCTCTGCTTGGGGGAAAATAAAATTATTCAAAGTTATTCAATAGATCAAAGAGATGATGCAAAATATCAACATGCCTATTAGATTCCACTCATCTCACGAACTATGCCTTGGAGAAACCGTCACGCTAGCTTGCCATGTTAGAAGGGTAGAGTACTAGAAATTCGTAGTAGGTAACCATCGACCCAAAAAAATGTCCGAGAGAATAGACTAAACTTTCTAACACCTACATTTGAATCGTTGAAAAAACAGTAAACAGTAATCGTTGAAAAAATAGTACACAAAATTATTGGTACCCTTTAAATTAAATTGTATTTTAATATAGCTTATTATATGAGATATTGTGTTTAACATCAGTATCATCTTGTTTTACGATACGTAACTTAACCTAACTATTAACATATGTATGTTTACATGGACAGATATTACACGTGTTTCAAGCAAAAAATATGTTGATAGGTGATCGAGTAGATTAACACATTACAAAGTAAAGCAATCCTATTCTTGTCAGTCTATGGATGGGTGACCATTCTTAGCACATTGAGAAACGATAAGCCATCGGTTATTGTTGCCATACAAACATCTTACTTGGCAATCGTTAAGCGTAGTTGGAGCCCTAAAAAAAATCTGACAACAGTTTATCTACAGAACTTCGTTATGGCATAATACTTTGGTTGTGGAGGTCTGGTGGCAGACGCTTCACGTGAAAAATCTAAATTCAGCTGTGTCGCAGTAGACTCAACACAGACCCTAATGTTATTTCTAAAAAGGCTAGGCGAATAATTGTACAATACTCTCTAAATTAAATACTAACATCACTAACAAATTCATTAAACATTTCATTGAAGCACAGATTACCTGTGTGAGCCTATCAACCAGTGACACATGTGATGCGCAAATCACTGACTAATTGACTGAGCGTCTGAAATAAAATAAAATAAATTAAATCTTTCTTCACAAAGTTTAAATAAAAGGATAATAACTCCAAACTGGCAAATCACACAGTCGAAAATTATTCTTTTGACATATCCGTTCATATGTAACAAACTTGCAGTGATCACTACAACGCGTGAGAATTTATCCGTATCGTAAATAAAATGTATTCGGTTATCTCTCAACTATCTTAAGTCGTTTATTAATGCAAACAACGTATGTCTTATGTATCATACGTTGTTAAATATTCATGTGTAAAAAAATATGACTTAAATGCGTATTTATATACGTTTTTTAATAAACTTTAATTGTTATTTTATCTTTGTAAGTCAGTCAGTCGTTGGAATGAGTCAACAGAGACTAGTCATGCACTATGTGTACAACAGATTACTATAGCTCGGTTTTTCTCGTACTATCTGCTTTTTTTTACTTCACTATTTAGTAAGCCTTAAAAATGGTAATAAGAAGTATTAAATGTAAAAACCACATACTTTAATGTGTTTTTTATAATATTTTTTCTAATATATTTCGAGACTCCACTGTATAAAATAACCATTTTTATTCTAAGCTAAATTTTATTTCATTCGTTGTATAAATAAACTAGCTGTCAATAATACTTCTCCTTAATGTTCTCAAATATTATAATAATTTTATCAAAATGTCAAGTGTAATCAAATGTTTTTTTTTCTAAAATATTTTTTCCACATTTACACACAAATGTTATTATCATATTTATAAAAACATCTTTACTAGTCTGTGCCAAATAAGATTTTTGTTTAACAAGTAACACTTTGTAATGTACAGTGCTAAAGAAATCTAGAAGGTAAATTCATCGAATGTGTGTTATGAGAACCCATCACGGCAGTAAGCCGCAAACTTCTTTCTGTAAAACTAGGTTTATGCGACGTTTCGAATCCTAAAAGTTTCATAATCCTGATATTACAAGTATGAGTTTGTTTATTCGTTTTCATACCTAAAGTAATTAACTGATCAACGTAAAATTTTGCAAGTGCATTTTTAGGAGTTCTACACTAAAGGGCGTAGAGCACCTTTCCTTCCACAAAAAAGAAAACCATCCCGAAAGGTAGATAAAAAAGCTTTCACACGAGCATGACTACAGTAAAAACTAGTACTTTAATAAACCGACACAGTTTACAAGGTATTATACAACTTTCTATATCAGAAAGTAAAGCAGAAGTTCCACAATAATATATTTTTTCACTCTGTTCCAGTATACCGTTCACTAGTTGACCTCTATCACGTAACACGTCATAAGATAGGACCATAATGCTTTCTCATCTCCGAGTTAGCTAACAGATCGGTTACATTCACTTTCAAAATCCTTTCGCTTAATTTGTACCTTGGGTACGATTACCGCGTGGAACAATATATCTTTATTCGTAACTCGGCTTATCTTGATGCTATGGGTCGACGGACAACGCTCTTGGACTCCTCACCTTTTAAAGTAATCGTTCGTGATATCTATACTATATTATAATAAAGTTTAAGAGTTTTGTTTGTTGTGAAGATTAGCTCTGGAACTATGAGCTAGATTTGAACTTGACTTTTTGTATTTTTAGGGTGTTTATTGGGGCATTATAGGTTATGTAAAATCATACTATGATCCGAAAGAGCAAGGTAGTGACCACAAATACAGGTTCCGTAGCATAGTAGTTTTTCTTGCATATTTAATAACACAAAAGTTTGCTACTTCTGTTAATTTCATTGTTAAGGAAACCGTTAAGATAAAAAATAATAATAGATGAAAATGCTTCATCGCCAAACAAATAAATTTAAAATAATACAACATGAACATTATTACGCCTTGCTGCTTACACACAGCGTGCATCCCAGACTCAGAACAGTTAGTAGTGAATCGTAGAAATAGTTTTTATTTCTGAGAATTGTCATTTAAATCATCCGCATAGAACCAAACTTAAATAATAATTCATCTTTTCTGAACATAAAGCCTTTCACAAAAAATGTCCCACGCTTTCATTGAATGACTCTCCAGGAAAGTGATGACTGTCAGGGTCAGATTCGTTAAAGAACCACGATTTTAAATAAATTCATACAAGAGTTACGGTAGTTAATGAATATTGATTAACACCATAAAGTAGAATTGTTAAAAAATCAGAACCACATCACTACAAACCGCGGTCATTGAACTTTAAAATAACAGTAAAAAGTACAAACTACAACAAAATCATCAAGCAAATATTTGTCGTGTAAATTATCACAAATGCACTAACTATTGAAACAAATATGTTTACTGTATGTAGCTATATATACTTTTGTCACCGACAGTACAGTCATCAAGTAAATCCGCATAACGGTGCAACCCGTTCAAGGTAAACTTCGCTCCCATCACATCGTTTGTTAAACACTCACTCACGTTTGTCTCACGAAGATCATCGAGTTATATGTTCATAACGGTATTCTATCATTAATTCTAATAATTATTTATCAAAGCTTTGGAATATAAGTGCTGTATAGAATGATGTTATTGACGTCGTAAACTTTTCCTGTTATTGATTTACTACGTCAATTGTACTCTTTGCTTTGGCTTTTATTCTGCTGAAATTTCTTATAAGGATGCTAAGTAATGACGATTAATTTAGTTTTCAAAGATCTTTTAAAAGCGGTCGATCGGTTAAAGTTTTTAAAACCTATTATATCTATATATATCAAAAACAGTCTACTTACTTAATAAAAATATTTTTCAGCAAATAAGGGCTTCTTACAATGCATTATTAGGCTACCCATTGTACGTGAGTGAAGTTCAGGGAAACACAAAAACCCCCTTGCGATAAAAACAAACAGCCGATACTAGGGATGTTACGATGCTCAACTCTTCCGATTGACTTCATCCGTCCGACTCCAACTCCTGTTTCTGACTCAGGTTTCAGTTACCTCGTAATTAGATCCCTTGATAATTTAGAACTTTGTTTGGTTTAAATGTTTGGCCGCGGCTATGGAGGTGGGTACAACACATGACAAAGTCGCCGTACGGTATAACACTGCTAATAGAAATTTAAACGATGTTGCCTAGTCTTAACTTTCGTGTCGTCTAACCCTGGCCTTAATGTTTTGTATGTATAGCTAATACAAAGTGATTACTATAAATGTTCACAAATGCTAAGTTCAAACAAGAAAAGAGGCTATGAAAACAAAACACAAGTCATTTTAAACCACCAAGAAACAGTTCAATCATCGTATAAACATTTTCGCATAGTAATTCAATACGTCTAAACAAAGGTTTGTGCTAGGGTTGCCTGATACGATATATCGGAACATCGACAGAACACTATTTAAAACATGTTTTAGCCGACAGTTGGATTATACGGTTTGATACTCCGTACTAATCCTAATCCTACAATCCTATATCCTATTATATTTTATATCGATAAAAATTCATGCGATATGAAAAGGTGGTAATGTCTTGTGTTAACGGTTTTCATACGTTTAAGATATGGTATATCGATAAACTTATAGACTTTATCAGTATCCCTAGTGGGTACAATCGTGGGAGGTGCAGTCTGTTTATCTAAACTGTTTCTTATTCGTGACAATGGGATGTTACGTAACCAAAGTGGATAAGTTGTAAACACAGTTACACATATGAACACAAAAACTGCAGTCCAGTTTGCATATTTTTGCAATAATTTATTTGCATAAATCGAAGTATTTTCATGTTTTATAATTCATAATTTATTTATTTACTGATCAATGGTCTACCTTAACGGTATGCAAAAATTGGTCAAAAATAATTATCAATTGATTTAGAAAAAAAAATTACATTTGTCAATAAACATATCAAATAAAAATGTCAGTATAAATTTCAAAATGTCAAAATGTTACAATTATACGTTAAGTTACAAATAAATGTATTTAATTAAACAACAATAATAAGATCATTCCAACTAGCAATAATGCAAATATAATCTTATTTTCCTGAGAGAAAGTCACTTATTGCATAGTAATATTTCTTTACTAAAAAGTCATGAAAGCGTTTCTTAAATAGATTAATATTTAACTTTTTAAATTCATTAGGTATCCTGTTATATATGACTGGCGCCATGCCATAAAGCTGTATTTGCTTTATGTATGCGAAGCCTATCGCGTGTATATGTCCTTCTACTTCGTGTAACAGTGTCTGCGAAATTTGATTCAAGATTTTTTTAACTGACAAATTTTAATTAAAGCTGAAAATTAACTGATAAAGCTAGTATTTCACAAGGAAGTGAGCTGACATGAATGAAACGATGTCTATTTAATACCAAAGATATTGATGGAATGTACGCATTTGTCAGAAAAGATGGTATAAAAAGTTAAAAAACAAGAGCATCGAAATTGACATGGGAATTTATAACACTTTGTTTAAAATTATTCATTACTAACAAGAGAAACATTTCCCAAAGAAATCCCTATTTCGCTTCTTTTTCCTATTCGAGACGAAACTTGCATTTGCAAGCTATATTACGAAGTGAAAGCATAATATTACTAAATTAAAAGCTTAGGCCCTGTACCTATTTTAAGCTGGAACATACCTAGGCAGTTAAGTACTACTACCGTTAAACTTGTGGTAATTTTTTTCCGATTTTAGTTCATGATTTCTCTTAGTACGTTACTTATTTTTATTATTACTTTCATATTAAACACATAAAGTTTAATTTAATACATCGCGATGAATATATACATATCCTAGAAAATGCACCTTTAAAATATCTTTAGTAACCGGTGGTAATATTTAAATTGAAATTGACCAATTCAGTTAAAATACAATGAAAGTTATTTCTTGAGAAATCCAGCACAAGTCTAGAGTTATTTTATTTTTATCGTTTATTTATGTAAAACTAAACAGTCACATGACTTGGAAAACCGAAAGACATAATAAAATATAATAGTTACGATATTATACATGTTATGATAATAAATCGTTAAGTATAATTGATGTCATTCATACATTTAAATAAATACAATAAAAGTATTGTGATATATGTTTCACATTGTGAAATATAGAAATATAGATAAAAGTAACAAATCGTCATAAAAAGAAGTTGCAAAAGTAAAAGTGAATAAAAATACACCTATTCATAAATCAGTATAACTATTTGAGGATTACCGATTTTTTGTTCCGTAAGAGAAACGAACCCCTTTCTTTTCTTTCTTTTTTTCGGTGGCATGTCGGACTCGAACCGACTAAAACCGCACGCCGTCTCGGGTACTAATAGCCGGGGAACCAGGTATACCCTAGAAAGGAAGTCCCTGGTGCATCAAGAAACGAACCCCTAACATATCACGGGGCACGAGCTCAGCATTAAGGCGACCACTTTCAGCATTTCCACCATTTATGTAATGAAGTTTAATTTATGGAATGTTTTAGGAATTTCTTGATTTAGAAGAAGAAGTATCGAGACTGAGAATAATACTTTAGCACAGAGAAAACCGAATCTTAGATAAACTCCATTTACAATGTGTGCTAACTACAATTTTAGAGCATTAAAACTTTTTTCCTCACTTTTGTTTAGAACTTCCCACAAGTCGAACTTACGTAAGAGACTATTTATCTCTTATCGAGAAACATAATGAATTTCATATCAAACGTACCATCACTTACATTACCAAATGTTAGAATCACGCGAAAACACATAAAAAGCATGTTGAATAACAACGATTACCATCATGTTAAGTAACTGATGGCCTCAGACATCAGCGACTATTTGATTTAGGTTATGAGGCCAATTGCGATCAGTATTTTTTTATTAGGTAAACTATCACTAATTTCGGCATACCTATCTTTGATTTACTAAATAAAAGAAACACTAATTTCAAATTTATTCTATTATACCTACATATAATTGGATAAATTGATTTTCGTGTTTTTACTTAGTTACTACTTAGTTAAAAACCTCGGTTTGGGACGTAGTGGTTAAAATGGGCGCACTTGCTACCAGTCGAATAGCTAAAATATAAACATGGCAAGACATTATTAATACAAGAATGCAAAGTTTTTTATTGATATAAAGATTTAAAGATACGTACGAATTTTTTTGTTGTTATATAAATAATAAAACTTCTAATTTTGCGAATATTTTATCGTTTTACAGTAGTAGTCGTTGTACTACGAGTATAGTATTTATTTTTTATCAGTTAATTAATAAAATTTGAAATTTCATTAAAACATTTTTCTACATTACTATTGAAAATTATGATCAGTCCGATCACAAATTGTAGTTTATTTCTTGTTAGTAAATTTCTGTCGCTCTCCCATAAGTCCCTAAACGGTGCAGTCTTCTAGTGCACTATCATTACCGCAGTTATCATCATTGTATCATTTGGGAATACGATTTCATTCCACTTCATGCAATTTGTTAAAGTATTACTATACAAAAAAAAATGACGACGAGTAAACTACACAATTTATCTTGACACAAAATAAAATAAAACTTACATAAATGAACAACTTGTAAAAATAAATAATAAACATAATAAACTTGTAAAAAATGTATATTGTGTATCTAACATGAACATTAACACTTATACATGTTTAATAGAAGTTTATGAAATACTCGTATTTACTGCTTTTATTTAACTATTTTATTAATTATTGTATTTCTTATTGTTTTAGTGGATACGAAGGCCAGAGCAATTGTATCACCTATGAAGCAATTAATCAAGCTTATCTCGAGGCAAGAAACAGAATCCGTAAGTATTTTGTGTTAACGAATTGCTTTATTGCAAGTGAAATCCTATTTGTATTCTTCAGTCAATTTAGGTTTTGGTTATTTGCGTAAAAGAACTTTGGGTACTAACATTATGCAGAGCACATTACCGATAACTGCTCAGAAATAAAAGTATTATTTGTAACAACTTCTTTTCTTTATTTTTGAACGATTACTATCAGATGGTTAAACAACCACGTTATGATGATCTACCTATAAGGGTTACTTTTACCAGCATCAGTCGAGGGTCGAGTACATGTCTGTTACCTGTACGAACATATATTATACAGAGTGTAAGGTACATCACATCGTAACGAATACTGAAATAGTGTGTTCAGACCATCATTACGAGTATAAAATCATATATATATATATAAAATAAAATAAAATACTTAATAGGAATGTTACAAATGTATCACATTACTGTATTATCAAATGGGCGAAGCGGAAGAAATTTCATCTCGTTATATTGTTATTCCTTATAATGCATGCACTATATTACATAACATTAAACCGGTTCACACAATGCGCCATCATTCCATATGATTGTTAGTAAAAGAAAGTTTTCTAATAAACGACAGAAATCTTTCTACAGTTGTGACTAAAATATTTAATTTAGTTGATTTCGTTCTAAACAGTTACATTTCAGTTGTACAAATTAAACATTCGAAATACCATAAATATCATGCGTACCGCCGAAAAAATCATGTATGTAAAACATTCAGTATTTTATTGGTTAAATTGCTTCGAAAGTTTTTGTTGCATAACATAATATTTTTTTAAGAACCCGACTTAAGAACTTAAAAACAAAAAGACTTTTTATTTTAAGAACAAAACTTTAATAACATTGCTCCATGGAACTCTTGGCTTTTACGTTAAATACATTGACCGGCCGTCGGAATTAATTAGTCGACAGACTCACTTTGCATGTGGCACCCCCATTTAGGTATTTACTTCTTGCTAGCTTAATCTTAGAAATAAAACAATAGTGATTGATGAAAAAAATGTTTTCCACAGTGGTGTCACAACCAAAAGGAGACTGGAAGGCGGAAGACTTTGCTAGTGTCGGCGAGCTAATTCTCGATATCTCCACTAATATAGCTCGAAGGTGAGTCTCTTTATGATTCTAATACTTAAAGTATTTAGGTACAAACTTTCTACTACCAAAATGTCAACAAAGGTAAACTAGTTTGGTTTTCTTATCGTTATGAGATTGTCAAAGAATAAAATTACCTTCAAACACTATGCATATAGGCATTCGCGTCACTATCAATCAACGGCAGTTTACAAGATGTGACATTAATGTAAACTTTTGTAACCATTAATTACTTATATGATTATCTTTTCAAGTGAACTTTCGTTTGCCATTCACCTACTGAACTACTTACCTTTCAGTGATGGTATGATCCGTACATGGTTCTTTAATTGGCAACAATGCGCGCGAATGTACAAGGCTAATCTTCTTTGAAACTTACTTTTTGTTTATTCTATATATCCAAGGCCACTTACAGTGCGGAATGTATACTATTGTGATGAGTTGAATCGTGGCAAGGAAAGATATATTATTTAAAGACAAACGACCCTCGATCTGTGAAAAGTCTATGTTACTGGTAGCCACAGATTACGAATGATCTAAAAAATTTAATTGCTTTTAAATTTTTCAACGGGTCTGCTTTACGACCTTAATTATTACGGCACCTCCCTGTGTTAATTATTATTATTAATATAGTACATGTTAGCTTTGAGACGCATAAACCAAGTACCAACCAACTAAATATGTTGACAAACAAAATCTTCGTAATGTTGGGTTTTAGGACATAACCATTTTAGGCGAACGATGAATTTAGCTGTAAAATGATAATTTAAACACGAGCCAAAAGCTTCTAGCTTGTGTTTTAAATAGTTAAAGTAAATAACGCAATTGAAGAAACAAGGTAAGGCATAGCATTGTGTTGTTGAAATTACTGTGATTATAATTATCGTATTGCCTGGAAAAAATAAAATTTTGTGTTAATTCTTAAAATTTAAGTTAAATTATATTGAAGTTTATTAATATATTTCAAGTTATTTTATACTAATATACTACAAGTAACTTCAAGTATAGGCTACAATTTTGCAAAGTAATGACCATACTTAAGCTTGAAAAAGCGCCTGAATTATGAACAGCTGATGGAGTTGCTTCGTATAACGTGTAAGCGAAATATGTATGTATGTTGATGTCTATCCCGCACATAGTTCTCCAAGGCTTGCATCTTATAGAGCCTTACATTACTTTTTGCTTAATTTACAGGTCTAGCCAAAATCAAAGTCAGGAATTACGACATACTTTACGAGGACTAAACGGTTAAGACCTAGTCCTTGATCTTACCCGCGTTGATACGCCTACAAAGCGCACTGACCTTCATAGTGAACGGGAGTGGCAAATGTCTTCTTGGCTCATTAGCGCCCACAAGCGGTAACCACAGTTGTCAAATGATTATCAATTTAATAAATTAGAGGTGTGATGACCTAATAAAATGATAATTTAAAAAGTATTTCCTGAATCACAATAGTCTACATTTTCCAGACCATTAGGTAATTCAATCCGTTTTTATGGTACTAAAAGAAAGATACTTAGACCTACTTGACCAAATTAATCGGTCTGTATCATTGCTATGTAATTTATTTATTTACACTGCTCTCCTGAAGTTGCCTACCAGATATCGTTGATAACAGACTCGGGGGTCCGAAATTTATTACTAAAAGGGTCCGAAATCCCATATCCGATTTAATCAAATCGGATATGGGATTTCGGACCCTTTTAGTAATAAAGAATGTTATTTTCTAGCATTATTTGGGCGATATTTAAAACTTCACTATTACTGACTATGAAGTATAATTGCTACAATTAATCAGTGTATTTAAAAGATGTGAACATAACATAAAGGTAACAACAAAATTAAAACTCAATATTGAAATGCAATATTCCAAGAACTGATGTTAGTTTGGAACAGTACTAAACCAAATGAGAATTCTAGTTACCACATAAGCCATAGTTTATACATGCTATATAATAATGCAATCGTTAACATCGACCATAATTCAAAATTTGTAGGGGCGGTATAATTATAACGTACTTTAAACGGACGGATTTCCAAATTGTATCTACAAAAAAAATACTTTCCCGTTATATTTGAAAGTTTTATTGAATTATTAAAAAATAATATATTCGATTTCCTATCGCAAATATTCGCACAGGACCTAAACATAAATAATATCAATGTGTGTATATGAGTATGTATAAGTATATGTATGTACTGAACTGTGTATATTTTCATTAATTACATTATATGTAATCTCTGTACATCTTCCTTACAATATTTCTACACCACTCGAAAATTGAATGGAAGAGAATGCCAAACGATGTACAAAAGTGTGTAGAGCTTAAAATAAGGCTTTATCTAAGTGAACACGGTTCCAAATTTAATGTGAATGTTAATATCAATATTAAATGCTGTGACTAGGAATTATAATCATTGATATAACGGACCTCATTCTGTCCTCTAATTACACCATAACTATTGTTTTACACTATGGTAAATTAAAACACGTATGTATGTAATAAATATAGAAATCCTAGAATATTGTTGAAACTCACAAAGTGTTTACTACCTTTTATTTTCGAAATCCTATTTGAAGATGTTTTAGGCTTCAACTGGCCGTCTTATCTGAGGCTAGGCAGAGCCCGTATTATGGTAACCAGGCTGCTGATAAACATACTTATACAATATACCTACATTAATAAATAAATACATACTATATTATATAAATTATACCCACACACCGAACTATTTTTTAATTGTATTATACAATTTGTAAACTGTATAAAACAGGACATTTTAAACAATTAATAAAAACTTGCAAATTAAATAGAGATTCTCTGAATAATTTAGTATCTAGCTCATTTGGAAAGATTTTAATTGTTTTATTGCGTTTGTTAATTACATTCAGACAGTACTTGTTTTGTAGTTACAAAATGTATGATGATTCCAACACAAGGCTATATAAAATAGACGTAGAAAGATGTTATCTTTCTAAATTGAATGTAAGAAGTGTAGTATTTTTATTAAGAAACTAGCCATATTTGCATAAGTTTTCCATTGTTATTTATCTATAATATGTATGTATTTATAAATATATGAGTATTTTTATCTGGAAATTAATGTTCCCTA
The DNA here is from genome assembly GCA_902825455.1 of Arctia plantaginis. Taxonomy (NCBI): domain Eukaryota; kingdom Metazoa; phylum Arthropoda; class Insecta; order Lepidoptera; family Erebidae; genus Arctia; species Arctia plantaginis. The sequence goes on from CADEBD010000348.1 coordinate 2,864,664, forward strand.
TTGACAGTAATAGGCTTGCCTCCTATTACCTGAGTGGTTCTGAAATTATAGTCGCAAAATGTGGGCCTATGTGTACCCCTTCGGAGGCAAAGAAGCGCCTGCGTGTGTGTGTATGTGTGTGTGCGCGAGTGTCTGTGTGTGTTTGTATATGTATATGTATGTCAAGGTACTAAGGTCTAAATGCCTAACAGTTTTACTTGTTTTGCAAACTTTATTATATTCTTACACATTATTATGCCAGTTAGCAATGCTTGTAATTATAAAATATAATATGATTAATTTTACAATTATATATAATATTATTAAATTATATAAAAAAATGTTAATAACAAAAACATTGTCTATGGCCAGATGCAATTAATTTAGATTTTCGCAAAGTTATGTAATCTTTAAACTAATTGAGACTTAAATTACAATGTACAGTTATCATTGCGTATCATCTCGAAGGTCAATGCGTAATGAATTTGATTTGGTGTCTGTCTGTCGACATGATTGACACATATAGGTCAATAAATAATACCCACATTGTTTAAAATGTAACTCGTCATACGGCTTCTGAGTAGTCGTGCATTTAATTGCTAACTAAGAATATTATCTATATGTGTGTATAATATAGCAATATTTATATATGTTTGTAATTATGGTGAAAGTGATAACACACACACAACTAGTACTTTCACTGTTGAGATTTCCTTAATGAAATATTATTTTCCCTCTAACTACGATATATTATAATTTGGTACTGCCACATGAAACAACATCCCTGCTACTGTAAGTAACATGACTCCAGCTCACTTCTGTTATAACAAATGCCTCGTCTGAGACTCCAATGAAATGTCGCCTTACACTTACTACGTACATATATAGGATGCCGTATGTTGTGATCGCCGATACGACTTATTACAAATAAGTTTTTTTTAAACCTGATCGACCCTGTCAATTAATTTAATACTGTGTGAATTGACATGGTCGGTTAGCTGCACAATCTTCGTGCCAACCATCGTATTAGAACCAATGGCCTAGAGCATATTGTTCAATATGAAATTCAATTAACAACTTGTACATGGATGCCTTGAACCACATATGAATGTATCTAACCTTTATCATTTAAGCAAGATATGCATAGCTTAATAAGATATCGGTAACCAAGAAGTATTTTTAAATTGATTAGAAGAAGAGGTTCAATTTATCCGTAGAGCTTTTTTTATCTTGCTAGGCAGTGTCAGTCGGATGTGGAAGTATTTCACTTTGTTAGATTTTTGATTTTTTTCCTAATAATTCCACGTACTCGTAATAATACTCTCTTCTATCATAGGTACAAATATGGATCGGTGACCATTCTTAACATATTGAAACCCTGTCGTGCCTCGGGGAGCACGGTAAGCGACCGACCTTCACGGTTGCTATACGACCATCCGTGGCTATCGTTACGGGTAGTTGGTGCCCCTAAAAAGTCCGACAACAGTCTTTCTAAAGAACTTCGATATCGCCTAGTACTTGGGTTGCGGAGGTCTGATGGGTGTAAAATCGAAGTTCAACCGTATCGTAGTAGTCTTAAAGTCGACCCCAACATAGTTTGGGAAATAGGCTCGGAGGAATACATAATTCGGTGTACAGTGGCAAATTATGATGATTATACACAGGTTCCCAGACTGAGTCAGTCTCGTATTCTGGGAATATAGGTTCTCTTTATGCTCACCTGCCTAATAGTACATTAATAGGTCTAGGTATTTATGTCTAAAGTTGCTGTATTGCCATATTTTGATCTCCACACAACTCTCCAGACAAAACCTTTCACACTATCACTTTCTCTGTAGCTACTTATTACGAGATACTATCTATTCTAGACCAGACTAAATATATCGCTAAGCTCTTATACCAATAAACAAGTTCATTGAGACATACATATACCTACCTGTGGCTCTATAGTCCTGCTGTTTAAAAATTGAGAATTTGAAATCAATCATGTGCGAATGTGTACTATGCATAATTTTAGTGGCCAAATTTATAAATACACACACACACACAATAAACACACTAAGCAGAATCTTCTTTAAACGAATATTTTTAAGGCATAAAAAATATTTAGGTAAATTATTGTTAGGCCGAATGTTTATATGTCCGAATTTAAGATGGCATACTTTTAAGATGGCATTTTTAATTACAAGAAATAATTCAGCATAATTTCGTATAGCATAACGTTTATTTAGAGCGATTATAATTTGGTACAATTTCATTTGGAATAATTTTATTAGGCATAACGCCATAAAATATCATTTTTAACCTTAAATTAAAAGATTATCTTAAAAAGCCCGCGTAGGCGCGGAGGGGCGAGGTAGCCCACGAGCTGAGGAGGAGGTGCTTTCGCGTACCGCCGTAGATCCGCGCGCTGGAGTCGTGACAGATATGCTGCATGCTGCATTCTTGCTGGATTGGAATGGAAATGGACATGGAAAAAATACAAGATGATGGATAAATAGTCTTTCAATTATTATAGGTATGAAATGTATGCCAAAAGATGATTCTCACTGTAAACTTCCTGGGATATGATAGTTCTAACTTTTAATGACCATCGATGCTCAAAGACGATTCTGACTACTTCTTGCACTTTCGGCGATATGATGGTTCTACTTTTTAATTATTATGGATATGAAGTTTATGCCTAAAGATGATTATGACTTACAAAATTATGAGTTTTGCGTATATGATAATTGAGTGTCAGCCAAACGATTTTCTACGAAATGAAGTTATACAAAACAATATTATGAAAAAGTTTTGCTATAAAGGGTAGACCCAAACATTACAACATCAAATTTTGATCTTGACAATGTTTAATCTGAGGCCTTCAAACAAACGAAGCCATTATATGATTGCACAGTTGTATATGATAACAAACAACATTAACGTTTGGTCTCTAACGTTCATGACATTTGGTACCAAACGTATCCTTCCTTGCATCGCCATCGACATTTGACGTCGTGTTGAGTTTGCAAAATAAATGATGTATATTATGTCATAAACAGAATAGCGGAAATCAGGTGATCTCATTGCATGTAAAAACTCCTAAATAATCGGTTAATTGGTGTACAAGTCTGATTTGCAGATATAAATCATTGACAAACTGTTTGGTGCAATAATCCTTGACATTTATTGTATCCGTTACCGAATTGCAGGTAATAAAAATTTGTATCATGTGATTCTAGTGCGCTAGTAAACAATGCCTATAGCTGCTTTATATTATGACCGTTGCAAATCACAATCAATATTCCTGTTACTTTTTATGTTACTGTTACTTTATATTGCAAAAAACTATTACATGTCTAATTTTTATTTGCAATAGGAAATAAGAAATCATTTAAATATTTTCAAAATTAATTGACAAACGAAGTGCTGTTATGACTTAATAGCAGTACTTAGGTGTGTAAATTTATGTTGATGTTTAGTGCTCTTTTATAATTTAAAAAATAAAAAAAATAAAATTGATTAAAAGAAATGTTATAAGGTTATTTGTTAGGTATGTATGGGGCCGCGGGCCGCCAGAAACTTACGTCTTGTGTTGTAAGTTTTATATTATATGTATAACTTGTAAAATTAGTAAAAATAATAATACTGTTAAAAATAGTCTTTATGTAAGTCTTAACTTGCTTCACCAGATACGGACTGACTTACGAAGAGATCGAGAAAGGCCTGCCCCTCATCGACACATCCCGAACATTAATTCGAGAAGTATGCCCTCCAGTCTTCTCTCATGTGGAATGCAGGGCTGGCAAATACAGGCGGCTGGATGGACTGTGCAATAACCTTCAACACCCTACATGGGGTGCGACCATGGCTCCTTTCCAGAGGTAAGTTAAAAAAGGGACTCTTTTTTTATTGACAATTTGGAAAAAGCTTTTGTCTTCAATCACATTATTATGGAAATTATGGAAAGTGATAATGAAGACGAATATGAGATACACCTATTCAAGAGAAACCTATTCGCTCAATTGTCCAAAATGGGCTTTAAAATTAGGTAGTTCATTCCAGACTTTGGTGACTCGACTCAAGGATGAAGTTTTGGAGTCAGATAATCTGGTTGCAATGATATTGCCCCTAAATAACATTAAAAAGAGAAAAAGAAGTATATTTAGTAAATATACTTCTTTTTCACTTTTTACCTGTATGTATTTAATTCTACGTACATGACAAGGTGAAAGTCTGCTAGCTAAAATTAAAAGACTAATTGAAACATAATAAAGTAAATGTAATCACATTTGTTTATCTCTTTGCAGATTATTAGGTCCTCTTTTCTCCGACGGTATCAACGCCCCGCGTATTGCTCATCACGGTCGAGACTTGCCGCTCTCTCGAGTAGTATCTCGTACCATGCATCCTGATGAAGGCTTCCATGATCACGCCGGCACTGTGATGGTTATTGCTTGGGGACAATTCATGGACCACGATTATACGCTTACTGGTACACCACTTGGTAGGTTCAAAATTTTAACTAAAAATTCTAAAACATTTGCTTATAGAACATTACTGTTTGGTGTTTTCTTTTTAATGAAGGGGTATATTGTAAAGAGCCATCTTCATTGCCTTTTGCATTCAGTGCCTTTTCCGGACCCAACTAATTCGAATACAATTGAAGTTCAGCAGCTCCTAGGCTGCTACGTATTCGACTCTTGGCCAAACTGCTGTCATATAAGTTTAAAAATATTTCTGTTACGATTACTTACCATTATCTAACTCCAAATTCTTAAAATCACACATTTACGACTTAAGCCGTAATAAAAGCCACATTTATTAAATTTATCAACTCACGCATCAGAATATAAAATCTTTAGACACATTTGCCTGCGTGTTTTTTTCATCAAAAATTTCTTTATCTTTATCAAAAAAAGTGGATCATGATTTCGTCATCATCATCTATCTATCATTTTTCCAATTCAAACATTTTTCCACCAAAATCCTTTGCAATGTCAAAACCTTGCATTGCAAAGTTTACATACGGCACAAAGGATATCAAAATGGGGTAGGTAGACCAGATAGGATGTGGGAGCTAGGGCATCCCTACTGCAAGTCTCGTATCGGCAACGGGACTTCAATAGCTCGAAGCAGCCAGATTAATATATACAATTTTTCGGACATCAGACACACAACAAACTAGACATTATATATTTCACATAGAATGTGTATGTCGCTTATGTGTATGTTTTTTGATTGGAGATGCTACTAGGACAGACGTCACATCGATTGCTATAATGAACTGTAACAACTTTTTATTTTTTTGTCACAAATAATGTGTCTTAACAGATCCCAAAAGCCGCAATGATCCTGAAGAGTGCTGCAACCGTCCACCTCACCTAAAGCATCCGTACTGTAACGAGATCCGCATCCCTGATGATGATTACTTCTACCGCTTGTTCGGAGTTAAGTGCATCGACTTCGTGAGAGGATTCCCATCGCCAAGACCCGGCTGCCGACTGGGTAGGAAAGATTTGAAATATTGAAATAGCTTACGGTTTATAAGATATTAACGCTTATTATCATAGGCAAAGAAATTATTCCCATAAAAGAATTACTTGCACATTGTGTACCTCCTACGTCCATATACTCATATAATATAATATAATAATAATAATATATTCTACCACATACACACAACGCCATCTAGTCCCAAACTAAGCAGAGCTTGTACTATGGGTACTAGACAACTGATATAAATACATATATACTTTTTTTTTTGTAAATACATACATATTATACATAAAAACACCCAGACCAAATCAAACATCAAATGTTCATGCACACAAATGTTTGACTTGAGCGGGAATCGAACCCGCGACCTTTGGAATAGCAGTCCGTTACACAAACCACTACGCCATCCAGTCGTCAAAATATGGTCCGAAATTATGTAATTCAACTGATTTTAACGTTTTTTTAGAATGCTAACTTCTGCTGGAGTTTTATTCTATAAGCTTAAAAATAAAAAATAAAGCAGACGGACAGACAGAAGCATAAGAGCACAGATTTGAACGGTAAAGCATAGTACCTTAAAATATACAACAACATATTCATAAGTTGTTCATTTTATGAATTTTATTGTCCCCAAACCCAATGCTTTCTTTTTTGACCAACATCAACTGCGGCGTGATACAATAAATATTTAACAACTTGTTAAATATTTATTATTGTTATGTAATTATTGTTGTTAATAACAAGCAAAACTATCAAAAGCAGCATCACAGTACAAAACAGCTAATATATTTCTACGATTGAGCAAGTAGCTTGGTCTCATTGCGGTCGGTAATCGTAATACGATATTTTATATTGACACATAAAACGCATACTGAATTTACCAAAATCAGTCTATTCTGGAACACGTAGAAAACCACATGATGTGATCATTTTAAACAATAAATGACGAGATTCCCCTTTCTTGTTAGGATTTTATAAACAAACTAAAAACATTTTTTACATCATATACTGCTCTCTGCTCGGAATAATGTAAAGCGTATGATATTCAATGTATAAATAGAAGGAGAATATTGTTTGTAGTTTGTTGAAACTTACTAGGTAACTCTCCACTAATTACATTTTTGTACTAATTGGAAAAGTCATAAGATGTACATTTTTAAGAGCTCTTGATGTCCCTATGGATACAACTTCACTGACAGTTTAGTTGTATATTAAACTTGAACTAAAACAAACTCTAAAGTTTACTAAGAATGTGAAAATGGATGTACTTTTTACAGAATAGGTAATAAAAACTAATAAGATTCTTAGATCCATTCTAAAAATCCTACCTCATGAGAAAAAGCTAAGACTACCTACGTAAATAATATAGAAGCAAAAATAAGCTGACTTCTTTGCACATCCCAAAAAAGTCTTCAAAACCTTTCTATTAGTAAATGAACTCATTTTTTACGATATGACACTCAACATAATATTTATATGTTAAATATAACAAAATCCATTGCTTAATACTATTCATAAAAAGACTACAAAGGCCTTAGCCAACAACCAGTGGCAAAGCTTAACTTTCGTTTCCATACTTAATAATATAAGTGGATTACAAAAAGGCTGCATATAAATGTTGTTATTAACAAAACATGAACAGCCCAGACGCTACAGTAGTTGGTTTAACACACTGGATGACCTCAGTGACCCGCGATGGTTTTTATTATTAGACCTCAGAGCAGTCTCGGTGCGTGGCAGTCATTTCCTACGCCGACAAGGAAAGTGTGAGCGTACGCGTTGCTTCTGTTTTCGAATTGCGTAGTATGTTATAGTGCGGAATATCTGAGGGTGTGTTATATCGTAATAGTACACGTTTTCTTCTTGTCCGCAGCTTTCAAATAAGACGACTCTTTGTATGTTCAAACTTCATAGTTAGAAATTAAGTAATATCAGCCAGCCTACAGTAATGTAATAATGTACACAGCTCTTAAGAACATTTGCCCATTTGCCAACACAACTTTTCTCTTGAAAAGAATCTAAAATAGGAGTAAAGAGAAGTGTATTAATAAAATTTAAATTTTCTTTTCCAGCATTTCATTTCATCATTTTTCAATGCCTGATTAATGTACACACTTATGCATAATTACAGATTTCTAGTACTGACAGTCTGTAAGCTAAACCATATAAGAGGTTTCTTATAAGAGGAACAAAACCCTAGAAACGACCAAAAAATCTCTTCTCGTAATTATACATAATACTTATATAGAAGATATCATTAAAGTAGATGGCATAGATACGAATAAAGTTTGATAGAACTCGTTTATTATAAAACGTTTAACATACAAAATCGGTAATCAAAATTACCGACAATAATAATAATTTAATTACAGTTATAATGTTTTGAGGCCTCGTCTTCCTTATCTGGCAAAGCGAGCTTTTACACGTTGCATGATCCAAAATTAAAAGGTCAACGAGCAGAATGGTGACGATCACTAGCATTAACGAAAAAAACTTATCAATGAAATTTAATAATTAATAATAATATTAGTACAGCATATTTGAAACATTAATAAATATTCTGTGTGGAAGACTGGAATCTACACTAAGAGACCTGTATTACAGATTACCAGCCTGAAAATATAGTCGGAGCAGACAAAGAATAAGTTTCTGCATAATTCATTGGCGAGACTTTTGTGTGTGTATGTGTGTGTGTGTGTCTGTGCGTAACTTGAAATACCTTTAAATACCTTATAATAACCTTGAAATAAATAATAGTGATTAAGCCTATTGCCATCAACCGGGATCCAATGACAATAAGATCTAAATCATATACAAAATGTAACCAAGATTTTTTTTGGGTTTTTATGGTTCAATTGGGAGTGTATTAAAAATAAAGGTAGATAAAAAGGGCAAACAATGATATGAAAGTGGTAGGTATTTATACGGATGTATTAGGAAATGTGAGCAGAAGCTCGACCAAGTCTGGGTCGCATTCCTGGACCTCAAATCGACTTTTCTTATTTTTTTAATGTATTTATTTTCTTGTCACATATGCGTACCCTTTTTTTTGTTTTTCCCGTGCGGAAATCCCCTCGGATACCAACTGTCGGTGGCATGTCGGACTCAAACTGACTAAAACCGCACGCCGTCTCCCGTACTAATAGCCGGGGAACCAGGTATACCCTAGAAAGGAAGTCCCTGGTGCCCCGACATACCTCGGGTTATCTACAGACGAGTAGACGACCCCCAGTGTGGGAACCCCATGTTCCCTGTGCTCCCGTGAGCACAGGGAACATGGGGAGACTCGTGCTGAGATATACCTTTTTATAGATTCGATTAAATTCGGTTCGGTTAAAGATCTCGGTCATGCATGCTACTACAGGATCGTCATTCATGAATTAAAATCAATAATAATCCTTTGTTAAATTGTATCGATGAAACGATATTAACAAAAAAATATTGTTTTGTTTCAGGTTCAAGAGTTCCATTTAACACTTTAACAGGTTCCATTGATGGTAACACCGTATACGGAGTGACAGAAAAATTTGCCCGGTAACATTTTATTATTTACTAGCTTATGTTTGCTCATTTTAATAAATTCATCAGCCAATGTTTTAATAATAAATTGCAGATAGAATTTTTGTAGGTATATAAACAATGTGCCCGTATTATTCTAAGCTAATCTGAAGAAGTCTTCAATTTTAATAAAATACTAAATATTGGCTAAAGTAAACATTTTCTTTAGAAAACGGTAGATATCGTCATCTTGGCTTGTTTGAACGAAGTTGCTTATCGCGCGTTACACGCTCTGAGTGGATGGGAGCGACACCGAACAATGTGTAACAAGACCTTTTCCCGACACTTCTTATTATAGTTACAGCCGTGTATGAACTATATACACCGCCGCACATAGAAAGTCTCGACAGCTCTTTTCTTTTTTTTAATAAAAAAAATTGCTACTTATCTTTTGCTTCATTTCATTAGCAAATTAACTTCTTTTTGTTTATATAAAAAAGAAGTAGACCAAAATATTTGTCTAAACTTCGTTTCTATCGGGTGTCCCACGACACCACACCGCTTTTTTTCTATTCAAACTCAATTCATGGTTATTGAATCCAGACATACCACTTTAAACTTAACGGTCTTTAATAGATTACGATATTTTAGACGGGCACAGAGTTTTATAAAATAACTATTGCCCACTCTAGGTTAACTTAGTTAAGCCCAAAAATCCGCCTTAGTTTCCTTACGAATTAAAAAAATTTATATTATTTAACAATTTTCTCAGTTACATAAAACTAAAATTACAAATAATTGTAATACGTTTCATAAAAAACAGAAAGCTGCGTACCGGTTTCGGTGGTCTACTACGAATGAACCCTATATTCAAAGAATACGGTCTCAAGGACTTGTTACCACTTAAACTTGACATCCCAGAAGAAGGCTGCACTAGACCTAATGATAATATGTACTGCTTTGAGGCTGGTAAGTATCCTTTGAAACGAATACAATAACTATAATAACTTTAATTACTTACACATAAGAACCATTCAGATTCAATATCCTCTAACATAGATTCGTATTAGATAGATGGTAATTATTAACAATAAGGACAAGAATATATTTACACAGATTATTTTAATATTTTTAGGTGAAATCCGTGTAAATGAACAACTCGTTTTGACTGTCATGCATACTCTCATGGCTCGTGAGCATAACCGTGTTGCTAACGCTCTTGCCGAAGTCAATCCTCACTGGGACGATGAGACTCTGTACCAAGAAGCAAGACGTATCAACATTGCCGAGATTCAACATATTACTTACAATGAGTTCTTACCAATCCTACTCGGGAAAGACGTTATGGAGAAATTCGGTTTGGTACTTGAGAAAAAGGTAACAATAACTTTAAATTTACTTGAAATATAATACGGTCCATTTAAATCAGAGTCAAAAGAGTATCTACATTCTGTTAAAATATGTAAGAAATTATGAATATAGGATAGTAGGCCAAAACCTCCTTTCTAAAGAGAGGCCTATATCCAGCAGCGGACTATGAAAGGCTGTTGATGAGATGATGTAAATCATTTACTTGCCATTTAATATTTTATTTTAAAATCAAAATATATAAAGTAAAACTTGAAAATAGGATTGAAATATAGTCTTATTTCATACTCTGCATAAGGAATGCTAAACATTTCATTTTAATCGTAGTTAACTATCCTGTGGTAATCTCGTACCACTTTTGATGTAAAAGAGATAATTTATTATTAAGATACTACTTAGAATGTTCGAGAATTAAAAATGTTTTATGTAACTGTAACGAGTTTATCGAACGTGACAAATAACGAAATCTATGGATTGGTTAACTTATCCGCTAGACAACTAATTGGTGGTCTTAATTTAAGCGATTCTTTTCAGGGTTATTGGGATGGCTATGATACAGAAGTTAACCCTGATGTTATTGACGCCTTTGCTGCTGCTGCCTACAGATTCGGTCATTCATTATTACCTACTGCGGTGGAAAGATGGTCCAAAGCACACAAATTCATTGGTATAATATATTTTAAACATCTAATATAAAATTATTAAAAATTATTTATTAATACAAATTTGAAATTAATTTTCATTTCATATTTTTTCCAGCCTCTAAGAGACTATCGGATCTTATTCGTAGACCATTCGACTTGTACAGAGCTGGTGTACTTGACGAATACGTCATGGGTCTCATGAACCAGGTAGCTCAAGCTATGGACGACTCTATTACACAAGAAGTCACTAATCATCTATTCAAGAAAGTCGGTTCTCGCTTCGGGATGGACTTAGTATCGTTCAACATGCAAAGAGGTCGTGAATTCGGTCTCCCTGGTTATATGGAATTTAGAAAGTTCTGTGGTCTTCCTCATGCTGATACCTTCCAGGATCTCTTCGGATCTATGCCTAATAAGACTGTGCTGAAATACGAAACCATTTTCGATCATCCTATTGATGTAGATCTTTGGTCGGGTGGTGTGTCTGAGCGGCCTCTACCAGGGTCCATGTTAGGACCTACTTTTGCTTGTATCATCGCCACCCAATTCTCGTACTCAAGACGTGGTGATCGTTTCTGGTAAATGATTACAAATTTTATAGACTGATGATAGCAGTAAATAAAGTACTTTTGTTATAACAATTATTTTTATTTTATTTTTCAGGTTCGAACTGCCTAACCAACCTTCGTCGTTTACACCTGAGCAACTTACTGAAATCAGAAAATCTCGTTTGGCACGTGTGATTTGCGACAACACTGACATTATTGATACTGTTCAGCTTTACCCTATGGTCTTGCCTGATCATGAACTGTAAGTAAAAAACCACACATGTAGTAATTTCTGTAAACCTGTTTGAACTAAAACTTATTATGTTGTTACCCTGTGGGAATACTAAAATCCTTTTTTCTACTTAATCCTATCTTATCTTACTACTAATATAAATGCAAAAGTCTGGATGAAATTTGGTATGACATAGATTATAGTTTGGAATAGCACATAATTATTTCCTAAAAACCGCAGAAGCCGCGAAAAAAAGCCAGTTAAAACATTTTAAGTAGACTGACTATATACTTACATTTCCAGAAATCCTCGTGTACCGTGTAGAAGTGGAATCCTTCCACAAATGGACTTTAGTAAGTGGGCCGAGCCCGCCCCGTTCCATGGACCCGCTAAGCAGTTTGTGAGTAGTTTTACACACAATCCGTATTTGGGCAAGAAATAGTGTCACATGCACAATTAGAGTATTCACGTATTCGTAATGTCTTAGCCAACGGTCACTGTACCATGTTCAAATTCAAGCTAAATACTATTCATTGTTATTACAAATTTGTATGCACACGTTTTTGGTTAGATATTTTAACTGTTTGTTTGTATTTTGGGTAGTATGTTTGTCTATGTAGAGGTCTTTTGTTTAAAAATGCTCTAGATTAGTCATAGTGTACGTAAAATGATGTATGTAGTAAAACAGCGATAGTTTTAGTGAGATAGCTTTTATTAACAAAGAGTTTAAAAGAAACAAAGACATCTTACTAGTTCCAAAAACTGGTGGTATTGGTCGATGTTAACTTACATGTTATACAACAGTAATGAAAAAAATTGCAGCATAAATATGTCTTTATGGATGATAGCTATCTTACCAAAGTAATCGGAGTGTATTTCAAGTCACTCTTAATTTAGACAAAAATAACACTTGGTCATTAATTACGCCTTATAATAGGAAGGACTGTTGAATTCGTCTAATGTAGTTTTATAAAACTTCCATCGAAATAGATAAATATGTTACTAAATGTTCACGTAATCATACAGTCTACAGGTTTTACACGAACATTTAGATAACTTATCTTGAATGACTTGCTGTCAATCTATTTCTATATAATGAAATAGATTTACATTTTAAAGTTTTTAAAAAGTCTTCTTCATAAGAGTGTTATTAAGAGGTCAATACATTTGACAACCTATAGCAATACACACTGTCTACTTTAAAGCTGTCGATATTAATTCTTGTTGGCCAAGTGTAAATCATACATGCTAGCAACATAAGAAAACTATTTATAAATAGAATAAGCCTTTTGTACAAAAATAATTTAGGACTTGGCTTTATTTTAGTAAAAATGCTTTTACCTGCCATATATTTTAAGTTACTGAACTATTTTAAAGGAAAACATAATAATAAGTATTGTATATTTCTGATTATAACAAAATTGAAATTGTAATACATTTAAGATACTTTAATATTATTGTTGCTGTATAATTGACTTAAATCAATCTCCTAACTTTTGTATAAAAATCAATTAGCATCTTACTTCTGCTTTAGATTTTGCTTTTAATATAAAACGACCGAAAAAATAGTGATAAATATCTGTCTTAATGAAGCAGATCAATTTAATGGTACCTAGTTAGCAAAGCATACTATATTATTATTAAAGGGAGAGGCTGAAAATATAAACTATGTAATTCATTCACTTTAATTAACCATTAATTATTTAGCAATAAGTAATGTAGAAACTAGTAGCTGTTTGTAGAAGTAGAAACTCCGTAGATTGGTTACCTGCTTACTTTTATATAATAAAGATAGTACCTTTGTATATTTAACGATGCACAGAATATCCAAAATATTATAGTAATGTACCAAGTGGTAAGTGGTAAGTGGCCCTATAGTAATAAAATTATATCTCCTTCTAGTTCCTTATATTTCATACAGCTCAATAATACGATTATATAGCTGTGAGAAATAAAATGTCGTATACGAAATGCGAATTGCGTCGCGATCTCAGACTACGATTTAATTAGCACTTCATTTATCAATATGGTCAAGTAGCTGTTGGGCAAATCCTTCTGCCCAATATCATGTACGAATTGTCCAAATCGCGAAATGGCAGCATATCCGGATACAAACAGGTTCCGACGGGTATAACTTATTTTACCGGGCCGGCGACACATATTTTATTCATAATTTTAGGCCCTATGAAGGCGGTACAAATGCATTACTAGATTTCTTACCACATACTCGTATATATACATAACGATAAACACTTTGTTAGTTGATAGAATACTGGTGTTAATGTACATTGTTATTTTTATTTATTTTAAACTCTAGTTACAGTATCATTTGTAACACATGGTTTAATTATAGTAGATTGTGTAAATATAAAAAGCGTAATAAAATTTAGTCCATAGTATTAGTTTTATTCAACACCAAAACGCTGATGATGAATAAACTTTATCCCTCTCGTACGGTACGGTAAGTGTGTGCTTTTTATTGACATTTTTCAGTGTTTTAAGGGAAATCTAATTATTCATTTAATTCTCAGATGACCAATGCAACTGTCATTGAAAATAACAACATGAAACACGAAGAATTAAGCAGTGACGTACAAAATTGCAACAGTAAAAAGGTTTGCAACCAAACAGAGGTTTCCAAGCAAATCAAACAGCTCCAAGCGACAAATAATACCGAAAACATTATTACTAACATCACAGGCACTGGTAATAATAGTACCAAAGAAAACCAAAGCGTAAGCATTATTGCTAACCAAAATACATTACTAAAATACGTTTACAAAAATAATGACAAAGTAGAACTATATACTAAAGATAAAGGACACATTAAAAACCGCTTAAAACGTCGAAAACGTTCAACAGAAGATCCATTAAGTCCACTTCCTAGCAAATACCAAAAACCAGCCCTTATTGTTAACTATGAAACTTCTCATGGACCTACTGCTACTGCGAGCTGGTCTCCTCCAATAAATTCAGCTAATGCTATCGAAGACGATGTTCGAGCTGATTTCAAGATCGTAACTCGCCATTATAATACTGATGATAAGAACGAGAAGGAAACAGACAAACAAAGTAATCTGGACTCTAACGAGGCCGCAAAATTGAATGAAAACAGTAATGAAAGCACGGAGAGCCTTGAAAATGTCAAGAAAGAAAACACAAGCAGGGAAAGCGATGAAAGTAGTGAACAACATGATTACAAAAACGATAAAAAGGAATCAGTTTATGACCATAACCATGCTGATAATTACAAAGATGGCTCTAGAAAGAATGGTAATAATGATGTTAGCAATGAAAGTATCGAAAATCGTATAATCAAATCAGATTCTGAAAGTGTAGAAAATAATGAGAGCGGAGAAAGGAGTGACACAAACAATTATGCAAGTAGTGAACAGCCTCTTGATAAAAGAAGCGAAAGTAGCAGTTTCAACCAAAGTCCTTATTCACCTGAGCATTCCGAAGACCGTGAAAGAAAAAATGAAGATTATAACAGTTATAATCCTTCCAAAGAGGAGAGTAGTGAAAACAGTAATGAAAGATACGACCATACCTCTACACCACATAATTCAAAACCTCTTCATGATAAAGATAAAAAAAAAGGAAATTCTAAAAGAATATCTCCAGAATCTTTAAATGTAAATAGTAGGGAACATGATAGATACAGTGAATCTTATACACATCATCATAAAAATAATCAAGAAAATAGCAAACCAAGTCACAGTGGAGATAATCAGGAGTCTTCTATTGAAAACAGCAGCGAGACTAATGTCAAGGAAACAAATTATTCCAAAAATAAAATCGATTTAAAAAGTGATGTGCCTAATCCTGTTCATAATAAACCGGCATTGCCTATACAAGATATTGATTTAGGGGATTTTAGTTATGAAAAAATAAATATTAACCAAGACGGAAACGTGGTGGCTGTCGAGGATAGCTCTAAAGAAAATAATGCTAATTCTGCCATTCAGAAAATTTCTCCTAATATCGATACAAAGACTCCCAATACCTTCCAGTTAGTGAAAAATAATTTATTAGCTAATTATTCTGACAAATTAGTTAAAATAAATGATGGTGAAATAAAACCTGTTGTAGAAATCAATTCAGAAGACAATGATGATTCAAGCGAAAAAATTGAAAAAAGCAGCTTCAATAATTTTGATAGCTTGGAAGCAGATTTAAATAATAAGGATGGTGGAAGTAGCAAAATACTTAATGCACATAAAGAAATAGAAGGAGGAGATGTAAAGCAGCAGTTTGAACGTATTCCATTAAATTATAATCACAACCAGAAGGTTAAAACTGATGATGATACAAATGCTCCTAAAGACGAATACTCTTCTAGTTCGCAAGATCTTCCTAACGAAGAAGATGCTGTTCTAAAATCTGAGGGCACAATCGACGTATTTGCACCTAACGATGAAAAATATGATGAAAATCTTAATTTAAAATTCAGTGATTTACATATAAAATTACCTGAAATAGTGTTACCCGATGATATATTAAGTTTTACAAAATCCCATTCACCCTTTAAGGATGAAAATAACGGAGACAAAAACGAACGCTACCATTATCCTCGATATACAGAGCGACGTAGTAAAAGTAAAAAAAAACAGGATGATGACAGTGAGAATGAAGAGGAAGATGGACCTATCTCTGATTATTATGGATATTATAATGACAAGGGTAAAAAACAAGATTATAGAAAGAAAGCGGACGAAGAGGAACAAAGCGATGAAGAAGAAGATTTGTATGAAAAATTCGTCCGAGAGAGATTTGGTAAACGTGGTACCTTCGAAAAAAGATCCGAAAAATTGGTTGAGCCCCCACTAAATCCAGATCTGAGAAAAACTATTCAGAAAATTCTCAAGAAAACTGCGAGTCTTGATGAACCAGTCAAGGGTAGTGGAGATCCTAACGCTAAATACATGTGGACTCTCGAGTATGGAGAAACCTTGTAGTCAACTACATATTTATTTAGCATATATCATCATATCATTTTAGAAATCGAAGTAGTTACATAAGATGGGCTGATAGTTTGTAAGATTTTCACTTTATTTTATTTCAATTTATGCCAGTCTTAAACACCATTTCCAGATTGTTCTACTAAAAGTTTTTTTAAACTTAAGTTAAAACTAAAAACAAAACAACATTTAAGTTAAAACGATAAGAATTTATGAGCCATTAATACAAACAATATTTATTTTGGGTACAGTTATTCCTGCAAAATGATGTAAATTAAAATAAGCAAGGCAACTGCTAAAAACTTTCCAAATACATCTATGTTAGTATACATAATGTTCCTAGAACGTTTTCTGGTGTAAATATAATGTGTGAATATTTATTAAAATGATTTCTTTTAAGTGTTGTTTTATTTTATTTCAATTTTGTAGTAATTTCCCTAGTTAAAGACTAGTTTAAAATTAATTTCGAAATTATGTGATGAATTACGTGTAATAAGTAGGTACTACTACGTGTTAATAAGCCACTCAAGAATAGGCAGATTACCAGAATATTATTATTATCATAAATTATTTTAATTAAACTCTATATCACAAACTTCAACTTGGTTTAACGACATCCTGACTGTTTTCATGTTACCATCCATTCATAGTCATTTTTCGCTTTTACGTTTATAATCATAATAATAACACAATCATCACAATACACGTCAATAAATTCCATATACCTACCATACCTACACTGAATGGATGGTTAAGTTAACCCGATTAATTAATTGTGTAAAGAAATTTCCACATGGTTTCCCCTAAAAATAAACATTACACCGTGTATTAAAAAACATCAATTTAAAATGATAAAAGCCGGATGGCTAACAACCATCCACTAGCATTAATTATATAGGTATACGTTTATATATGTATAACAATAATGCATCAAATTGTATTTGGTTGATTAATTTAGTCTGTGAGAAGAGATGAAGACCATGCATAAAACCTCATGCTAGGTATTACGCAAAGAAGTAAGTACCGTTACATGCATACAGTAGACATAACTCAACAATGACTCAACGGTGACTATTCTCCTTAGCAAAAATCAAATAAATACATAGGTATTTACTAGATAAAACTGGCTCTAAGAGTTGACAATAAAAAACGTAATATAGCGATCTAGCTTGACTATTATAAAATCACTTGCCTGCCTGATTCATCAATGCAGAGAATGCTAAACCGCTGGGGCAAGAAACTTGAAATTTTGGCAGCTGATCATTTTATTGTTGTAAGCTAAGAAAGGTTCTTTTTTTAAATTAACCCCTAAGGTGGTAAAATAAGAGATGAGTAGTTGTATGGAAGTTTGTCATTTTCAAAGATAGAAACACGAAATAAGAACAACAGAATGAATAGAACAAGTAGAATGTTACGTGGTATCAGTACTGGGTAGCATTTTAGCCAAATAAGTATTATATAGCTTCATAATACTTCATAATGCTTTCGTCTAGCCTAAAATGCTTCATAAGAAGGTGAAACATTTTACTATTCTATCTCAGCAGAAAGCGTCAACACAGCTCATAGATCAATTTACAGATTACGAATTACGCTGTTTTGGCCACGTTGGATTACTTTCGCAGTGTCCATTACATTAAAAAAATGGTGACTTTCTTCATCGAATCAAATCAAAATACATAAAATTACTTACCCACCTTTAGAACTTCACTGACGACATTTACATTACAAAATGTCCGATTCCTGGCAAGGTCCCTCGAACTCAGGTGTAGTCGCTTATTGTTTAAGAGGCGACTTAAGTCAGCCGAGGTCCCAGAGCTTCACTTCTTAGTTTCAACATCTACATTATGCTTTTGTTTTTAATCACATTTTAACATGTCATGATGTTAATATTTATTTTTAAAGTTGGTTTATAAGTATTGTACTGACGTTTTAAATACAAGTCCTACTTCATCATCATCATCATCAACAGCCTTTAATAGTCCACTGCTGGACATAGGCCTCTCCTTAGAAAGGAGGTTTTGGCGTACTATACCACGCTGGCCACGGCCACGGGTTGGTATAGGGTTTGTGTCAAGTTATCCTTCTCTTTGTAGTTTTGTTGTCCCTCAGAGTTTGCTCCCTTAGTCGGCTCTTACGACACCCACGGGATGAAGTCCTACTTAGGATAGTTATTTCTTCACTGCTGTGAAGATTTTAAGACAGTTTGTGTATTTTCAGCGGTCCACTCAAGTAAATGAATACGGTTGCAGTCGTGAAGCTTCCTAAGACGTGGTTCAATTAGTTATAGCCAAGATTACCGGGTCTCGTGTTTATTTAGATGAAAACTGAAATGGTCCTTTCACATAATGATTACTTTGGATGGCTACTATTGCATTTGCTCAATGTGACTTTATGTAAGACTCAGATCCTAAAGTTTGTTTTGGGCTTTTATCTGAAGGCTAGACATAAGAAATGGCGGCAGTCGGGACCACTGTCTTTAAAAAATGAATTGATATGTAAAAGAAATATTTATAAAATAAGACCATTTATCATTTAAAAGATTTTTTAGGTTAGAATGACTAATGAAAAACTGAATCACCAATGGCAAAATGGCACACATATCGTTACCTCATATCAGACTCATATCAAACTACAGCGGTGTTAAAATAAATTAAGTACGACAAGTATCGTACAGTGTTGAAACACTCTGAAACACCAAATAAAAAAGATATACGATAAAAACTATCTCATTTATTAAATATTAAATGTAACAATGTTGCACTTGACTAAGGTTGATCATTAATTTAAAAAATGTAAGTTAAATAGCAGTTTTCTTATATCTTATTCTGTATCATACTTGTTTATATTAGCAATATTTCTTAATTTAAGGCTCGTAAATTATATCGTTGGCAAGTAGTTAAGCAGAAAATTTAAGTTCTTTCTACTCAAACAAGAATTAATCGTTAACGTATTTTTTGACAAAAAAGACCCTTGTGATCTTCGATTTTACTTGAGCATTATTCATTACAGTCGTTTATATAATAAAGTTTGAACCTTTTTTAATGGTAAAGGGTACACGATGAAACAGATCACCTGATGGTACCTAAATGCGTGCATTGCCGATGGAAAGGTGAGGGGGTTGGGCCACCAGCAAACTCACTCAGCAAATGTAACAAAAGAATTGTGACACCGCTTTTGCTGTGAGCCGGCCCATACGTGCCGGAACTTGACCCTCCTACGATTAATACACATAACTTAATACATAAATTGTTATTATTTCATTAAGTACTAATAGAAGAGCAGATACTTTATCAATCACCAAAACTGAAATACCTTTGCCAAACCCCATAGCAAAATTTGCGCCCATATCATAAAACACGGATAATTACCCCGTTCCCTTACATGTGCATAGTCCCCAGAATCTGCGAATAAGTTTGTTCTATTAGTTCCTTGAAATGTGCCCCTGTGTTTCCTTCTGGGTGTAGTACTTTCTCCATCCCTGTCGCAATATAATGTTACTGATTCGCCAAATGTTACATCCAAGCAGTCTCGAGTTTTTAGTTTACTGCTACAATTTTCAGATTTTAAGTTACATTTGGATTTTGGTACAGATACACGTTTTTTTGGCATAGTCACTACACTGAAATCTTCGTCATCTGATACGGTACTAAGCTCTTCTTCAATGCTTAATAGTTTGGTTTTGACATAATCAGCCGTCAACGTAGTATTAGACGTCTCGATTGCGACACGGATGGGAATATATTCTTTGGTAAGCCCTTGAAGTAAAATTGTTGCTAGGAGTTCATCATTTACTTCTTTACCCATGGCTTTTAATTTTTGCGACGCTGACATGACTTCAGCTACATATTCTTTAATACTCTTAAACTGGTCTAACCTTAACCTTAGTAGTTTTTTTAATAATTTACTGCTATTGTTGCCTTCATCGTTTTCAAATACTTTGCGTAGTGCCTCCCAAGCTTGTCGTGTATTTTTTGTATGTCTAAGATAACCGAGGCAATCTTTTTCTACCATTAAACCGATTTTAGCGCGTGCTAATTGATCTTGCTTAATTTCCATCTCATCATCTTCTGGCGTAACCATCGTGTACTTCCAGAGGTCTTCGTGAATTAGGTATAATTCCATCTGAAATTTCCAGTCTTCATAGTTTGTTGCACCTTTCAATTTTTCAAAAGTAAGCAGATTTTGACCGCTGCTGCCACTACTGCTTACCATTCTGAACGTTACTCTACAAGATTTCTTTGGGTGACTGTTATTATGATAGGTCTGGCTTCTCAGTGACCCATAGCATAATTAACATGTTTCTTGACAAGAACTTTAAGATACACACCACATAAAATTTGCTTAGTTTACACTTACGTTAATATAGAGTCACAGGTTCACCATAGTTTTTTCGGTTTCAATGTTTAATATCAGATGGTTACATTAATAACTAAGACATAAAGTAACCGTTCGTCCTTGCTCTTTTGGATAAAGTTCAAAATCATCTGTCTGATTCCGCACTATCAAAAATTTTAATAACATTCCTGACCTCGAAAACTGATGACATCATGCATTAGCCATTTATATATATACTATATATATATACTGTTATGACAGTATCATGCTTTAGTTATTGGACATATCGATTCTCCAATAACTCCAGTTTATTACTATTTAGAAGAAATCCTTTCGCAGATAGTGGCTTTTCTTTTACTGGGGATACTTTCACATGTGACTAATAGTACCGTTCACCGTCTTTTACACAATCCCGAAGTTTTTTGCACACACACTTACTAGTCTACCTTTCAGTCATATTACGATCCACAGTACTAATTTTACACTAAATATAGAACAACATTCAACTTAACATTGTCTTTATTTCTCACTGATACAATACCTAATTTATAAAACTAGTAAATTCATCACCACTCTAAAACGGCTAATCCCATTAACTTATTTCTCAGCAATGCTCAAACAAAACAGTGTCTCTTTGGAATAAGGAAAATAAACATAGAATTTTAAATCTGTGGTTGAGAATGTCGGGGATCTGTGGTTTCGAAATAATATTAAGTCACCAATGATGTTTTACGTAGTTAAAGTCTGCATTAGGAGCTTCTCAAGAACATGATTTACTTTATATTATTACTTTTAAATATTCCTTTAGGGCACGAAATAAATCAACAGCATCACTACACTTATTTTCACATACTTCAATGGCAATGACTGCACCGATGGCGTAGAGGTTTCAGCGGTCGCCACGCTTAAACCACTACGCCTGTTCTTTGTGTCCGTTTTATGTATGTTTGTAGTCCCCCGCGACACAGGATATATTCCTAAAGCCTTAAAAAAAAAAAAATTATATAGAAAGAGTAAGGCCTAAGAGGTAAGAGTAAGGTAAGAGTAACCCTTTCTTTCACTCTAGATGAATTTGGATGACGGACTGCTCCTACCGCTGAAAAGCAATGGTTCGCTATCAATTCACTCTACTCCCTTATCCACTTTCTTCTTCACTTTCGTCAGAATGTTGAACCAAATTTATGGCAGGCATATCAAGATAATCTTATATATATCTTTATGCCATGACATGATCGGCAATGACACAGCTGATCTCGATCGACCCAATTCAACGATTTTCCTGCGAAATATATATTTACCTACGATTCCCATACCATCAAGAAGACGATAAAAGCCTGTAGGTATGTGCTTGTGTAAGTAATACCTAGCTTATTTTTAATTTAGTATTATTTATAATAATAAAGAAACAAACACCTTTAAACAGTGTTTCTATAAAACTACTTCAATGATGTTGATGCAAATATTTTAAAGTTGAAGTTGAAAGTTTAAAATTCGCAGCAATCCGTGAAAAGGCATTAGAAGTGCATGTGCCTTAGTTCGAAATCTCAAAGATGCATTGTTAAAAAATATTGTCATCCCTTTTTTGTAAACAAATAATAACAAAACGTATAATTAATGTGAAAACTGTTTAACTTACTTGTAATAATCTTGGTTAAGCCAACAATAGATAAAGCATGTCAAACCTAAAATGTACAATGGACCATATAAATAAATATTTTTGTATTTTTATTTTGTACCTACGTTGTCCGTTTGAATCTGTATAAAATTGTGCTTATCTATGAAGACCTCTAATTATTTGGCTAAAAGTTGTATAGTTATAGTTATTGTTACTACTTCAATGTTGAAGCTATTGGTTTTTCTTCATAAATAAATTTGGTTTTAATTTTTTTAATTAAAAATAAAAACAACTTTAACAATTTAATTTAAAACTCTTATTACGAATTCCCTGCAACGGCAGGGCTACGTATGTATCCGCAAGGAGCCAACGCCTGAGTGCCACCCTGCGATGGCCAGACCGTGGACACGGCTCTCCACACGCTGGCAGAGTGCCCGGCGTGGGTTGAGACGAGGCGAGACCTCGTGGCGACCATCGGAGTGGGAGTTCTCTCGCTCGATAGCCTGATTGCGGCTATCGTGCGGAGCGAGAGTGCGTGGAACTCTGCCGTCTCCTTCTGCGAGCAAGTTCTCTCTCGAGCTCGCGAAGGAGACGGCGGAGCGGGACCGAGAGAGGTTTAGAACTCTCCCGGCCTGACAGGCCCTGGAACGGGCCAGGTACCGCAGGCGACTCAGGCGCCGGAGGTCGCAGAACGACCTCTGTCCTCCATAAGCGCAGGCCTGGGGGTGACAGGTGAGGTCATCTTTTTTTTTTTTTTAATAGGGACTAATCCCACCCACACTCCCACCCCTGTAACTCCTGTACACCAGGATCCACAGCAGTGACCCACGAACACACCGAGTTATGACAGCTTCGCTAAGTATATGATCTTTAATGTATTAAATGATTGACCCCATGTCACAGTTGATATCCTTGTCAATACACAGAAACTCTTTTTAGACTTTTCATTAACTATTTTAATATGTTCGATAAATGAAAAGTTTCTTTCTAAAACTTATCCTAGACAACACACTGAGGCTTTATTTTTTACAGTAACATTGTCAAATCTAATGCTCGGCGGTGATTTGAGGTTACCTTTTAAAAGTAGCTGGAAGGTTTTGTTGGGTGCAAAAGTTAAGCGATTACGTTCACCCCATTGAGATATCAAGTTTAAACATCTATTGGCTAAACTCTCAAGCGTCGCTCTAGTATCAGATTCCACCAGTAATAAGCCGTCATCAGCATACGCGTTCAGAGTACATCCGGATGGTATTGGTATCACAAGAAAATCAAATAGTCACGGTCAATCAAATAGCACCGATCCCTGAGGACATCCCATTGTAAGCGTCTTAGTTTAGTTGTACCTTGTGAAAAGTACGAAGAGATAAAGGAATAAATATTTTTAAAGCACCCCCGTGATTTTAATTTCAGCAACAGCATGGGCCACCATGCGTTGTCGAAGGCGCCACATATATCTAAGAAAATAGCCAGCACGTATTGAAATTTTGACTCTGTGACAAACTTTCTAACCGATATAACAGCGTCAGTTGTCGATTTACCCAACGTAAATACAAATTGTCTATCATGAAATTTGACTCCACCTGGCAGAAGCCGGGGCACTACAAGACGTTCTAAAAGCTTTCCTAACGATGGGAACAATGTGATTGGTCGGTAGGATTTAGGATCATCCGGTGGCTTGTCGCCACTTTTTGGTATTATACGAATATTACCGCACCGCCATATACGAGGAAATATTCCTTTACCAATGCAACGTTTAAAGACAGTGAAAATCGTGTCATCCTTTTTTTATCATTTTGTTAGATATTTTATCATCGCCCGAAGCCTTGTTTAGCGGCAAGGATCTAATGATACCGAGAAATTCGTCTGAAGATGATAAATCAGACATTGGAGACAGTGGTGGTTCGATGGCCCACTGCCTGATCTGTCGGTGATGATCAGTGTCAATATAATAGTATGCACATGCCTGTGCACTGTGCATACTAATGTGCATAATAATAATAATCGTTATTAATTCATCATCTAGCTTGGGATCAGACGGCCGTGTTTGAAATGCATGAAAATATTATTATTATTAACTGAATCAATCCACACAAAAAAAATTTTTACTCGCAACAGCTTAGCGTATGGTTCATAGTATTAGTGGAAAGAAAATTAACAACTATAAAAAAATATATTTTATTTCAATAACCACTTTCAATAAAAATTTTAAAGAGTTGGAAATGCCAACAAAAACTGTCATTTACATACTTTTTTCTGTTTCTTTGAAAAAATTGATATGAACCAGTTTTATTAACAGAAAGAACGTAATATGAACAACTACTAACTAAACGCAATAGCCATATGAACAACTACTAACTAAACGTATTTGGAAGTCAACCTATTGACTAACTAAACGAAAGCAATCTGTCAAAATCATAACCTAGGCTTTTTTCCCCAGAAATAGACCTGCTATCGTGATTTGAAACACAATAATTAACAAGTTATCAACTTGTTTTGAACCAACTACTAAATTAGACAAATATTTCTCCACTATGGCGGAAGAAATCCAAAAGAAAATGCAGAAGGAACTGGAATTACTAGGTGGTATCCAAAAAGAGTACCGTAAGGGGGTCGCTTTGAAACAACAATTAGATAGTCAGCTAAATGAAAATAAAGCTGTAAAGGAAGAACTAGTGCTGTTGAAGAAAGACGCAGAGGTATACAAGTTAATTGGTCCAGTGTTAGTAAAACAAGATTTAGAAGAGGCTACACAGAATGTCGCAAAACGTATGGAGTATATTTGCAAAGAGATTAAAAGAGCAGATGACCACATATCAGCCCTAGAAAACAAGCAAGAAGCCCATCAGGAAAATCTGAATAAGCTGAAGAATGATCTAAATAAACTTAAAATAAAGGCTTGAGAATAGTACAAGCATGTATTGTATATTTTATTTTCATGTGTGTATATTTTAAAGACATTGCATACTCAAAAGTTCAGTTTGCGATTAATAATTAATTTTTCATTATATAACTGTATTTAAGTAAATTTACAATAAAAATAATATTAAAAAGTTTAATAACATACATTGCTTTGTTTCATTATTGGTCTGCCTACTTTTATAGTCTTAAATTAAGAAACTATGCATTACATATGCATACAGTACCTATATCAAATTCCCAATAGCATGTTGTATTTAGAAATGACTGGCCATCTGTATAGGTACAACGCATTTATAGTACACTAATTTTTGCCTACATCTTGCATTATTGTAGATTTTGTTGTTCAGTTTAAATAACCAATTGAAAATATTGTTTTCTTTTCTGTATTCCCTCAACATTACTAAATCTCAATAGTTAACATGTTGATGGAAACTATTGATTCGCTGAGTAATGCTTTGAGGATATTGCCATACATTGCCTATAGGTGTTGTTTCACAGCACTTGGTATGTGTGCAGCACTTGGTACACGATTTATGTGTGAACAAACTTTCTTTGGGTGCATTTTTAATGTTACATTACCACAGTCCAAATAAAAGAAAACACACATGTGTTAGACTCTCTTAGAACAATACACGGTTATTATGTATTTAATAGATATAAAATCATAAATATTGTATTTTAAATTGTCCTTACATATTATAAAATGAAGTACAGTGACACTTAAGTGCAAAGATCCATGTTTTTGTAAAGGAAAACAAACATCGAAAGGCATAATGATTTTATAGAAATAAATCACGTCGTCGAGAGGCATCCGGCCCATCAACATGTTAAGTTGTCAAAGCATGGAAGTCTAATAAATAAACTTATGTTCTCATTAATAGTAATAGGAGTATGTTTCCTATTAAATATAGAAATTGGAATTCTTTTCTAGAAATATTTATCATTTATTCATCAAAATATAAATATGTGAATCTACAGCCACTTGACATTGGAAAACTTAGGAAATTGAGTATTAAATACATATATAAATATGATATAATTATAAAGGTAAATATTTTACTTTAATAATAGTTTATTTTGGTTTCCCAGTTAAGGAACAGCATATTATATTAATACATGCTTATTACCACGATAAATATGCTTTTAATTTACTATAATTATGTATGTACACACTAGGGTCATTCAAATAAATAAAACTAAAAACTTTCAAATACAATCTTTATTTTTGACATCAACCAAAAAATAACACACATGGCACTTTATTTCCTCTATAACAGAAGTTACAAAATATTTGATATATCTTCATCTTTATGTTTCATTAATCTTACATTATAATATATAATATTACATAATTACACCTAAGTATAAATAGAGCTTGCCCTCTGAAAAAGTACCTCTACTAAAAAAATATAGGATGTGAAATAGTTTATATAAAAAATATACCCAAACTATTATGCACAAGCACTACATTAGTTCTTGTGATATGCTTTCATTTATATTCAACCAACAGGTTGAGTAGGACTTGTCTTGATAAGATTCCAGTAAGCAACCGTAAGCAGTTTTGTGTTTGAACGACAGATAATTGTATCATCATCATTGGCATGTCGCAGTCCACTGCTGGACATGGGCCTCTCCTATTGCACGCCACTAATAATTGTATATATTTAATTAATACTAACAGAAATACTTCAGCAACAGTGTCTAATAGAGTAACTGACATTGGTAAATACAACATGTGTACCTCAAAAGTGAGTGAGTTTCTCTATTCACATGATAGTTGCTTATCTGTACTTACTGATCTCTGGTTTAGATATACTTTATAAAAATTTAAAACCAAAAACTCGAAACTTTCAACACTTTAAATACCATAGCTAGTACTGTATAATATTTGAAATTTCTAGGATGTCTACTTATATGTAAAAAAATATTATATGTTTTTTAAGACTTTAGTATAGCGCGATTTCAGTTTTATTTTATCACATTTCATTTTATAAGAGTAGCTTTACCTAATCTTATATGCAGCGTAAGGCACAAAAGTATAGGAATTTAATACAAAATACTTTCTAATACCTAATCGCATTCGACGAATAACGCCACTGATAAATTACTTATTCAAATATTGGTCCCTAAATAATGTCAGGAATGTCATGTCTAAACCTACAGTACATTTAAGGCCTATTTTAGTCTAAATCTTTCTACAATTTGTTCTTTTATTTATCCGAGACTTAAATTGCTCATTCTTAAACATTTATTAAAACATAAACTACACACAAATTATCAAATATTATAACTATGGCATTTTAAACTGCAATAAAATATACTATTTCTCCGTAGTAAATTATCTTTGTA
The DNA here is from genome assembly GCA_902825455.1 of Arctia plantaginis. NCBI lineage: Eukaryota > Metazoa > Arthropoda > Insecta > Lepidoptera > Erebidae > Arctia > Arctia plantaginis. The sequence continues at coordinate 2,892,593 of CADEBD010000348.1, forward strand.
ATAAATCTTCTAATCTGTCTACTTTATCCTGCTCTGAACACATGGCACACTGCAAAATGGCATCTCTTGTTTGACAACGAAGCGACCACTTAGTAAACTTTTACCACACATTCGACCAGAACAAATAAAACAGTCTGCATGCCAATGTGTATTGCCCCATGACACTCCTTGTTGCTCTGGTCCAATGACGCCACCACAAGCACGACAACGTTCAGCATAAAACTGATCATAGCACTGTAAACATATTGGAAGGCCAGTCTTGTCATCGGGTACATATTTTTTCCCACCGAGCGGGGCATCGCAGTGATAACAACAGAAATGTTGCACATGGAATGCTCTGCCTTCTGCAGCAGTATAAGGACGAGTGAAAATCAACTCATCGCAACCAGCACAACGTGGAATCTCCAAAACATTTGCCAAATCTCTAGCACAGTATATCTCTCCCTTGTAATAGAAGTAGACAAGGTCAGCGAGCAGCTCACCACATTTGCTGCAAGTAAAGCACTGTGGATGCCAAATAGCTTCTTGGCCAGCCCTTTCAGCTTTAACCGCCACTTCGCCAGCGAACATCGATTTTTCACAACGTTGGCATGGAACACCTTCATTGTATAGTTTCCTGTTGAATTCTATTTCATCAGGACTTAGAGTTAAGTCTGATAGCTGATTAATAATCTGATCTGGGTTCTCTGAATAGACCTTTGCTTGCGCCAGAAATTCAAGATTTTCCGTGGGTTGAATATTGTCTACAGGGTGATTATTCCATTCTAAATTAGTTGGCGATGGTGGAATAGCACCAGGATAAGTATTATAGTTTGGCATTGGTGGCGGCGGGAGGTCGTCTTCAGATTGACTTCGAAGATACTCCCTCAAAGGTGTTGTCTGCTGTGGTTCAACCTGATTGATTGGTTTTGTGACCGTAGAGTATTGTGGATTAATTTTCGTTGAACGTAGAGTGCCACTATGCTCTGGAGTTACTGGCTCATGTTTCCAGCTCCATATTTCTCCATTTGGGGCAAATATTGTCCCCTTCTGTATTCTACTATCCAACAACTTTGCAGTATTCATTACATTATTATTGCTAGCCGACCACAAGTCTGGCATGATTTGAGCTCCAAGAGATTTACTGGAGAATTCATTTGTTTCTTCTTTGAACTGAGGATTGTTGTTATATTCCTCACGGAAGAGTTTAATGGGTTGTAAGTATACATCATTGCTGACAGGTATGTTCAGATCATCTAAATTTTTGAACAATTTATCGTAAACTGGGCCATGTTCAACAGCACTCTTGATGCGATCTGATTCAATACGCATAATATGGAGTTTATCTTTTACTATGCGAGATAGTATAGGACTTGATTTGTAATCTGGAAGGTTCGCAGCACTGCTGACAACATTTCCTTGCGAATCCAAAACAAGTATTTTGTCAGAAGCGTTTTTGGGCACAATGTTGTATTTGACTCCTCTAGACACGTTAGATATTTTGAGAGGTAGAGCGTAAGATTTGGGTGCAGAATGGATCTTGCTGTTCTCGATAGAGATGACCTCACCGTTCTGAAGTGGTCCAACTCTGACGACGTTACCCATACCCACGACATGGTCTTTGATGCGCGTTATGTATTCCTAGAAAACAGATAAATATCTATATTTAAAATACAGAATGTAATGAAATAAATTTGTAAGTGATAGTACTGTAGTTGTTATCACAACCGGTTTCCTAAATATGACGTCATTTTGGAGTATTGATACTGCAGTACTCATGACAGCCCTACGGTTCGAGTCGATAACATGATTTGTAATTTTTACATGAATAGGCACAGTGAAAACATTTCAGTACCTTTTTTCTTTAGTTTGTCAATCGATTTTCTTCATACATTAGTTGTTTATTAGAGGATTTTATCGTTAAAAAATATATAATAAACAGACGTTTTATTAATATCAACAATTACATTAAAAGGGTCTAATTTCGATCAAGGTCAAGAACGCATAGTACTCGTATGGGTAATTGTAGGTAGGCGTTGGAATAAAGGATACCCAATTAGCAGACTAGGTTACTATTCTATACATGTGGAGTTTTACAGTATTTTCTATATCCTCTATTACTAAATAACTAGGTACACTAGGTACTAGGATGTGGGGCTCACACCACATATATACATGCATACATACATACATACATTCACACTTATTACCTATACCCATAATATTTATATTTAATATATTAAGCATACACAGACGTACTAACACGCGTGCAATAGGCGGGGCTTACGCCTCCTACCACAACGGCGACGCGCGGGCGCACCGGCCCTTGTATCCCGCGGCAGTCAGCTTATCGCTCCCGCTATGCTACCCTGTGTCGCTCGCTATCTTGACGCTCTGTGGCATCTACCGCGCACTGTATTAATTGTTATAATTTTTTCTTATACTTTGTTTCCGAGCTTTGAACTGTTTATAGTGTTTCTTCCATCTTCTTATTATATTGCTTGACTTTACCCTTCTGTTCTTTGTGCTTGTTTTACTTAACTGTGTGATTCGTGAAATAAAAACATTTGTGACCTGTACTGGACCTTTTCTTGGACTTGTGGTATGTGAACATTTTTACTTTTACCTAACACACTACAACTGGTGACCCCGGTTAGGAACACTAAAATGAGTGATAGCAGTGATTCCCTAACTACCGCCGAAACGGTGGAAGAGAACGTTACAGTGCGAGTGCCGAGAAAAATGCGTGTTGTCACCGGCAGTCACGACACCTCATCAGACCAACGCAAAGTCACCCTTAAGGTAGCAAAATTTTCGGTTGAAGACCCGGAACTTTGGTTTGCGCTTTTAGAAAGTCAATTCGATAGCCTTGATATTACCGAGGACCGTGTAAAATTTAGCTGCGTGACTACCAGGCTCGATATACAGCACGCGAAGACTGTAAAGGATATCATATTAAACCCGCCGGCTAAAAACCGATATGATAGGATTAAGACAGAGCTTCTCCGTCGTCTGTCGGCTTCACAGGAGATGAAGGTGAAGCAGTTGCTTACACAGGAGAAACTGGGTGATCGTAAGCCATCTCAATTCCTACGACACCTTCGGGATTTAGCAGGAGCGTCCGCTGCTGAGGACATTGTAAGGCAGATCTGGAGCAGTCAGCTACCCATCGGAGTTCAGACTGTACTAGCCTCTCAGCCCTCGCACTCCTTGGAACAGCTAGCTGACCTGGCAGACCGCATTCAGGAGTTAACTTCGTCACCTGAGGTGGCGTCGACATCTACGGCGGTCCCGGCAAGTAGCAACTCATCAAGCGAGATTGCCGAACTCCGGAAAATGGTGGAACATCTCGCAGTGAAAATTGATGAGCAGTCACGCCGATTTAACAGATCCGACCGATCCCGGCCTAAAGGTAGACGATCGCCTCCGCACCCGAGGTCCAGATCCAACTCCAGCTATCGGAAGTACCCTGTCTGCTTTTACCACTCCAGGTTCGGATCAAAAGCCCACCGGTGCTTGAAACCTTGCGACTTCAACAAGTCGGGAAAAGCCACGGGCAGTCGCTAATGGCGACTGACGATTGCCCAGCTGCTACCGGTCGCCTCTTCGTCCCTGACAGCAGTACAAAGAAACTGTTCCTGGTGGATACTGGCAGTGACCTGTGCGTCTATCCTCGTTCTGCACTTCGTGAACGACGGCCTAAAACAGGTTTCCAGTTGTGTGCGGCAAACGGTACATCTATAGACACATACGGCTACGTCGAACTTAATTTAAATTTAGGTCTTAGACGTTATTTTCCCTGGCGCTTTACAGTAGCTAATGTGACTAAACCAATAATCGGTGTAGATTTTTTCTGTCATTACAATTTAATAGTCGATTGTCGTAATCAACGTTTAATTGATAACACAACCACATTGTCTTCAAACGCTGTAATCGCTAAAACCAATATTTGTTCTGTCAAGGTTTTATCAGGCGACACACGGTATCACGAGCTTCTAGGTAAGTTTCCCGAAATTACTCGCCCTTCAGGCACACCTTGGTCTCCCAAGCATGACACAGTCCACCACATTCGCACAACACCCGGCCCTCCCGTTCACTGCACGCCTCGCAGACTCGCCCCCGATAAACTGAACATTGCCCGAAAAGAGTTCGAGCTCATGCTGGCTAACGGAACAGCTCGTCCTTCCGAGAGTTCTTGGGCTTCACCACTGCACCTGGCTCCGAAACGGGACAACGGCTGGAGACCTTGTGGGGATTATAGGATGTTGAATGCACGTACTGTACCGGATCGTTACCCAATCAGGCACATTCAAGACTTTGCCCATAGTATGGCTGGTTGCAAAGTCTTCAGCACAATAGACCTGGTCAAGGCTTACAATCAGATCAAGGTCAGTGAGCCTGATATCCCGAAGACCGCAATCACCACTCCTTTCGGTTTGTATGAGTTCCCTTACATGACTTTTGGTCTTAGGAATGCTGGTCAAACCTTTCAAAGGTTTGTCGACGAAATGACGAGAGGCCTGGATTTCGTATATTGTTACTTGGATGATTATTGCGTATTTTCGGAGTCACCAAGGGCTCATGAAGATCACTTGCAGCAGCTTTTCCAGCGTATGAAGGATTACGGTGTCCTCATTAACACCTCTAAATGCGTCTTCAGAGTTTCGGAAGTCACCTTTTTAGGGTACCGGATCTCCGAGGCTGGAACGAAACCCCTAATGTCAAAGGTACAAGCTGTGAGCGACTTCCCTGTCCCGCAGACGGTCAGGCAGTTAAGGCGTTTTCTGGGCATGCTTAACTTTTATCGTAGGTTCATACCCAATGCTGCTCAGATCCAGGCTCCGCTGAACTCCTTACTTACCGGATCAGTGAAGGCATCTCACCCGGTCGATATTTCTGGCAGTGCACTAATAGCTTTTAACCAGTGCAAAACGAGTCTCGCGAACGCCGCATTACTGGCTCACCCAGACTGTCACGCGAAACTCGCACTGGTAACAGACGCATCGGACCTGGCAATGGGTGCAGTCCTTCAACAGCTGAAAGCTGGCGAATGGCAACCACTCGCGTTCTTTTCGCGGAAATTTAGCCCTTCCCAACAAAAATACTCTCCCTATGACCGCGAACTTCTGGCCATATATGAGAGCATAAAGTACTTTCGGCACATGCTAGAGGCCCGGCACTTCATCGTGTTCACGGACCACAAACCACTTACTTTCGCTTTCTGTGAACGTAAAGCCAACTGCTCACCTCGCCAGTTCCGTCATTTGGACTATATTTCACAGTTCACGACAGACATCCGACACATTTCGGGCAAAGACAATGTGGTCGCCGATACACTGTCGCGGGTCGATGAACTGCAAACACCAATTGAATTGGAACAACTAGCAGCATCACAGGCTTCGGACGAGGAGTTGTTAAAATTTTTAGGTGAAGAATTCTCTCTACGTCTACAAAAAATCACGATCCCCGGCAGAAATTTTAAATTATATTGCGATACAAGCACTCACACGCCAAGACCTTTTGTGACCAAATCATTTAGGAAACAGCTTTTCGACAGCCTCCACAGTTTAAGCCATCCAGGCGCTAAAGCTACCACTAAGCTGATAGCTGAGCGCTTCGTTTGGCCTGGAATACGTAAGGACTGCCGGGAGTGGTCGCGAAAATGTCTGGAGTGCCAACGCGTCAAGGTAAACCGCCACGTGTCAGCACCATTGGGGACGTTCGATTTACCCCGTGCTCGCTTCGCTTTTATTCACGTGGACATCGTCGGCCCCTTACCAATATCTCAAGGGTACCGGTACTGCCTCACCGTCGTGGACCGTTTTACCCGTTGGCCGGAAGTCACCCCAATGACCGACATAACAGCTGAAACAGTCGGGAAAGCTTTAATATCGTGGATATCCAGGTTTGGATGTCCTACCGATATAGTAACTGACCGCGGTCGGCAGTTCGAATCCACACTTTTTCAGTTCCTTGGAAAAGTGATCGGATTTAAACATCGCCGCACAACAGCGTACAGGCCAGCTTGCAACGGGCTCGTGGAACGGCTTCACAGGCAACTTAAGGCAGCCATAATGTACCACGCTGACCACAATTGGGTGGACACCTTGCCCTTAGTGCTATTGGGCATAAGAGCAGCATTCAAAGAGGATCTGAACTCTTCTTCAGCAGAACTCGTGTATGGAGAACCGTTACGCCTGCCTGGAGAGTTCTTCTTGACGCCTACTCCTTGTACAACTGATCTGTCAGACTTTACCGCTCGCCTAAGACACCTAACCGCTAAAATCCGTCCATCACCAGCAGCTCGCCACTGTAAAAATAAAATTTTTATTTACAAAGATTTGGCATCGTCGAGTCACATTTTTCTAAGAGATGACTCCGTAAGAGGTTCCTTACAGCCTCAGTATACCGGTCCTTATCAAGTGCTTGACAGGGGGGACAAGACTTTCAAGATACTGGTCAAAGGCAAGAGCGTAACGGTTTCAATAGACCGACTTAAGCCGGCTTACATACTTAAGGACCCCTGCCCTGACCCCTTGACTGAAACCACTCCTACTTCTATCTCTAACCCCATCCCTATTCCTACCCCTATCGCTCATCCTAACCCCCGTCAGGATATTCCTGTCGATAAATTACCCAGAACTACCCGTTCTGGTCGCAAGGTTCGATTCCCGGATTACTTTCGACCGCAGTGACGGTCTCTGGGGGGGAGTGATGTGGGGCTCACACCACATATATACATGCATACATACATACATACATTCACACTTATTACCTATACCCATAATATTTATATTTAATATATTAAGCATACACAGACGTACTAACACGCGTGCAATAGGCGGGGCTTACGCCTCCTACCACAACGGCGACGCGCGGGCGCACCGGCCCTTGTATCCCGCGGCAGTCAGCTTATCGCTCCCGCTATGCTACCCTGTGTCGCTCGCTATCTTGACGCTCTGTGGCATCTACCGCGCACTGTATTAATTGTTATAATTTTTTCTTATACTTTGTTTCCGAGCTTTGAACTGTTTATAGTGTTTCTTCCATCTTCTTATTATATTGCTTGACTTTACCCTTCTGTTCTTTGTGCTTGTTTTACTTAACTGTGTGATTCGTGAAATAAAAACATTTGTGACCTGTACTGGACCTTTTCTTGGACTTGTGGTATGTGAACATTTTTACTTTTACCTAACACACTACAAGTATAGTCCGATGCAAATTTAATGGCGGCTAGTTGCACATACAGGTGTGCGCAGGTACCAACAGTCAAGTCGACTCGAGTGTACGTAGACAAGAATATGCGCGCATGTGCAAGGTACGGATGTACACACACACTAAAAGGCATGCGTGTCGTGAACTGTCGTGTGTCGCTCTGCCCCTGCGCTTAATTACGTCCCGCTGCTGTCTATTAATGTGTACTGCACATCGAAACGCTCGATGTTCCAAGCCGCCATCAAGTTTGCATCGGACTGTACTATATGTGTATTAATTTTAAACTACAAATAACAAACTACAAAATGTTACAATTTAAAGTCCTATCCGTTTAATTACGGTGATAGTGCAAGCATTCAAAATGGGACAAACGTAACTTTAAATCTAACAAGTTATAATGCGTAATACACTACAACTACTCTACACTACAAGAGTTACACTTAGTTAAGATAAATAGTGTGTACTCACGGTATGTTCCGATTTCTCGAAGTCTGTCGCGTGTTGTCTGACGGCAGGAGCGACATCATGCGGTGGCAACTGCGTCCTCAGTTGTGCTCGTCTCTTCCTCGCCGCCTCAGACCCAGAAACCGGCGCCAAAGGCCCGAGACATGACATGTAGTCCGATACCTACAACAGAATAATAAAAGAGAATTTGATATTTTTTTCTCCTTTACAAAGTTCAGTGTAAATTCTTAATCCAGAATGAAGAACCAAACATGTAAGTCTATTGCAAATAACTCAAGTATACCCTAGGAAGGAAGCCCCCGAGAAAAATATAATATCCTACCTATATGTAGTTATTTATAGTTAGGTAAGTAAACTTATAATACTAGGCTGGTAAATTTTCAAACACAAGATAAAATTTATCAATCTCATGTCATCATAATGGTTTATAAGAATAAAATCAGAGTCGTATTTTCTGTAAACGTTATGCGCTTCTAACTGATAGTAGGTATGTCACTTGTATATCCGTATATATTATCATAGAAAATCGTTATTCTGGCAACGCTCACTACTTCGGTTATTTTTTCCCGAGAGCGTGCTTTTTTTACAATTCGTAAAAAGACTTGTCTTGCAGTTATTAATCAATCAATCAATCAATCAATCTATTATTTATTTATTTTTTTAGCCTGTTGGTCTAGTGTAGTGATGTGCTGGATATCCGTATCCGTATCCGCGGATATCCAAGGGAGAAGAGAGATCCGTATCCGTGACTTTTTTGGCGGATCTTTCAATACATATTACATAGATCAAATTCTATATAGGTGATTTTGTATTCACTGTAAAACTCTTAGGTATGTGTTTGTAACACTATAAACAGCAACTTTTTTTCTGGCCAAGGTCAAAATGAAAAAAAATTGGTCCTCCATTCAAATGACCAATCAAATGTTGTTAGTTTGTATAGAGAAACGATTTTTTTTCTTTCGTTTTCGGTGTTAGTCCAGAAGAAAAGTTGTTGTTTATAATGTTACTAATATGCACTTCTGATGTTTTCAGTAAATTTAAAATAACCCTGAATAATGGTTGTTAGGTAGCTATGTAAAACTATTGAATTCTGTTCAGATTACTTTTTATTTCTTAAAACAAATATTTGGCACCTTTGTATTGCAATCATTTATCGTACTATACTAAATCAACTAGGCAGGTCGTAGGTACTGAAAGAGCTATCTTTATAATGAGATAAATCAAACATCTTTGTGTTAGCTTATTAAAATAATGAAATATTTAAATATCAACGGCAAAGCGTCAAGTGGCGACAACTATCAAGGTCACGGACTCCGATTGAGTAAGAAACTTAAGATCCGTATCCGTATCCGTGGATCTTGACACCAAATATCCATATTCGGATCCGTATCCGCGGATATACTTTGTTAACGATCCGGCACATCACTAGTCTAGTGGTTAGTGACCCTGAGTGCTAAGCCGGAGGTCGTGGGTTCGATTCCCACCCAAGACAAATAATTGTGTGATGAGCACGATTATTTGTTCTATGTCTGGGTGTAATCTATCTATATTATGTATGTATTTAGAAATATATAAGTATGTTTATCAGCAGTCTGATTACCATAGTACAGGCTCTGCCTAGTTTGGGATCAGACGGCCTTGTGTGTGAGATGTGTGAAATTATTATTATTATTATTATATTATTATATAAATGAATTGAGTAATATCTGATTAGAAATACCTTTAAAGGAAAAAATCTATAGTAGTAACAGTACAAGACGGAAAATCCCAATACCATTTATTGTTTGACAACCTGGTCTTAGAAGCCAAGAAGCTACAATCTTAAATGCATAAACAAGATAGGAGGGTTAAATAGTGATCTTATCAGCCGATGTACTAACATTATGATTAATGTATATTGAGATTAAATGACAGATAAACAAGCTACAATTTAATATCAGCTAACAAGAAGAAACGCTAGAACAAGAACAGGGTATTTGACAAATCATTGTTTTTTTTAAATCTCAAATGGTTTATTATAGCATCATAAACTTGCATTTTAATGAGTTCTTTATTATTTGAAGTGCTGATTTCAAATTCTTAAATTAGGTAGGAATATTAAAAAATCGCAAATTATGTGTTTTTTTTTATTATTCTCCTAATAGCGTATATTTCAAGAAGGCTTCGGCTATCAGCTTTATAAAAATTATATAAAAAAAAAAATATTTTTCATCGTTGTTAGAAAAATAGTATTATAAAAAAACATGTACCATACACTACATCGACTGTAACCGCGCAATTGACGTCACTACACTCTTAACCAAGCGAACATTTTCAATCACGTGCACAAGCGAACATTTTCAATCACGTGCACTAACATTTAAATGTTGTGTTCTATAAATCGGTTTCACAGTTAATCGGTTTAGCTAACAGATATTTTATCTATATCTTTTCTCTATATCTATCATAGATAACACTATGGTGATTATTGGATATTAAATGTGTGTTTAGTCTATGGTAAACTAATGTATACCCTGTGCTCACTTCAGTGGTAGATGGACAGTAGTCTGTGGTTCGTTCTCGAAAAAGTACTGTATCGCGGCGGACATGCTTAGGGCTTTTCTTATTGCTAATTAACTACCATCTTACTTTACTATGGGACTTTTACTTATATTCCAATAGTGATTCACTGCAACTACAGTTGAGAAGTAGGTTGACCACTTACACAATAAAACACTATCCAAATCGAAAAAATCATGTTCATAAAACCAGGATTTTGCCAAAGGAGGATAAATTAAATATTAGAAAAATACAACCCCAGGAGACAAAAAAATGATAATTCACACTTTATCAGAAATAAATGTAGATATACACTGATAAATAAAATTGATTTCATACATATTATCTATTTAATCTAGTGTGTAAGCATATTATCTATGATGTTTTTCATTCAAGTTATAAAGGTTAATGTCACTTACCAACTCAGTAGAAGCATTTGGCGGCACCCAGTCAAGTTTGACTGGCTTGTCTGTTACTCCACGAATTTTGATCAGCGGTACTGAAATACGCATTTATTTCAATCATATATGTATATTTTTAATCATTTTAATGATATATTATATATATTACACCAAACGTTCAGATATATAATGAACTAGCTATTGCCCGCGGCTTCGCTTATTTTATATTTTTTCATATTTCATTTTTGTAAATGACAAACTTCCATACAACCGTTCATCCCTTATTTTACCTTCTTAGGGGGTGCAATTTCCTACAATATAGAAAGCTTCAGCTCCAAAAATTTGAAGTGTTTTACCTCCCGCGGTTTAGGCTTTGAATTGATGAATCATTCAGTCAAGGCAAGTAATTTTATATGTAAAGATAATCATCATAAGTCATTAAGAAGGTGCACTAAACTTTAACAGAAAGAAATTTCAACATTAGTGTACTGTGCAGAGAAAGATTTATAAAGAAATACATAGGTACATACTTAATTGAATTTGGCATAAAGCCAAAGAGTTTGTTTGGTTGGTTGAACATGCTTATCTCAGGAAGTACTGGTTCGATTTCTAAAATTCTTTTAGTGTTGGGCCAATTGGCCATTTATCGAGAAAGGCTTTATAACATCACGCTACGACCAATAGAAGCCGAGCATCAATGAAAAATTTCAACCTTTCGAGAGACACAGACAAAGTTGCGCGCGTAAGCTATTTTAACTATATACAGATGTGGCAATGGTTTATGTAATGCCTAGTTGACATTCGTGCCGAGTCTTGGCAAACATCCACAAGCTCCAAGCCTATACCATTGGATGCCATTTATACGCTTGCGAGTGTGTCAGTGTCTCCCGGACAGGCAAAAATAGCAAACGTGGACATACGTCTCTAGCTCTACTGCTAAACCAGTAAAACATTGAGACTTACGCAAGCCGATCCAAACACCCCGTTTACATGCTTGTGTTTGTGGACACTTGTTGAGGGTGTAAACGACCTACAATAACCTCACCAACGTTCAGAGTTGAGTTGGATTTTTGATGATAGGGTGTTTACATCTTTTTATATGTATAAGCACATTGGCAATATATTAGTCAGGAGGGTCTATTTCCACGTGATATATATATATATATATATATATATATATATACCTTTTTTACCACAGGTACACAACCTTTTTTAAATCTACTTATGAATCATACTTTCCATGATAGATGAGTTGCCAGCTGATATTTCAGTGCCATTCTTTTCCGCGTAATCATAAGAGGAGTTGCTTTTATATGGTTCATATACTATCTATCTATCTACACTTTTATACTATAATAATAATAATAATAAAGCCATTTATTCCCAAAATAACATTGCAAAATAAAACTTAAAATACATAGAATCATTATTTAACTTTACATGCATAATTTTAGCAACAACGATTAATATCAACATTTATTCACTATTCATTAATATTGAGTATCATTATTTATTTATTTACATGTATATTGATTTGTCTATTCATAACTATTAATATGTGCTTACAAATCGACATTCAGTATGATATCATATTAGTATTAATTTATTATATAATATATATAATAATTAGTATGATATCAGTATTAATTTATGTTCATTTATTTGTGTATTTAATATAAATTTATCTAGATTAAATTTTAAACAATATAATTTAATATTATAAACAATCAAATTATTCACCATAAACAATCAAATCAACAAAGTTCGTTAATGAGTTAATTAAAAAATTGGATTTCGTATAGATACATATAATAATTTTCAATTAAAATAATGTCATTACTGACTTGTTTCTATTTTGGGTACCCAAATTTGAGCAAAGGCCTCCTCCATATATCACAAACTATGGACCTAACATTAAGCGTACAAATATTAGGATATGGAGGGTTGCAGTCTTTATCCCCCGCGGTGACTAGCCGTATTGGGAGATCGAGAGGGGCCGTATTTGATTGCTATTCATTTTTTTGGAGTTCTGGTTGTTCATCGGAAGAACGTTCATTGTTGAAAATCAGTTTCTTTTTGTGTTGAACGTAGTTTTTCATTGTGGTTGTCTTACTTTTCTTTACAGGTTGTTTTATGTTGTCTTTGTGTTTTTTAATATAGTTTTCTTTTGTTTCAGGTGACTCAGACATAGTTCTCTTGTTTTTTGAAAAACAAGTTTCTTTATTGGTCGGAAGTACAATGAGCTTATCGTATCTTATGAAAGCCTTTTTGCCGGATTCTATTTCTTTTTTCAATTGTATTTGTAATTCTCTACGTTTGTTCAGCACTTCTTTAGGGTAATCTTGTTTTATGTAGTAAGGTGAATTTTTCAAACAGTAAAAACTTTGTTCTATTTTTATTTTAAGTCCCATTGTCGCAAACGTAATTGATACAGGTCTTATATTTTCACCTTTTTTTCCAAATCTTCTGACAGCTTCAATCCCATTTTCATAATTCAAGTGAAAGTATTTCCGTATTATATCTCATATTTTTCTTTCTAGGTCGTGATACGAGTTTTCGTTTTCTTCCACCCCGAAAATAACCAGATTTTTACGTCTAATATATCTTTCTAAATGATTAATATATGAAGAATGTTCTTCCAGTTTCTTTTCTACATGGTCATTCTTAATTTCCAGGCTCCTAAATTTTTCATTTATATTGTTGTTAATTGTAGTTTTTATTTCTTCTTTCATTTCAAGCATGTCCTGTTTTTGTTGTATCATTTCTTTTTTGATGTTTTCTAACATTAATTTTATTTCTTCCATAATAGTACTTTGTTTTGCTCTTTTTAATGCAAAAATTGTTGACAGTGCTTTTTTTGGTTTTCTTCCGGAGCAACGATTCAACTAGGAATCAATACTGTGTGTGATCAGTTTTACTCCGAATACCTGGTTGTGTTGCTTTAAATTGTCAATAGATGGCGCTAATGGTCCCAGATTTGTTTGTATAATTAACACTAAAATCAACACTAAACAGGACATAGGCCTGGAGAAATGCCCCCCGAGATCCCAGCAGGAGTCCAAGAGAAGAACCACAGATAATTAACACATACCTAACGCGGCAATACAGTACTCGAACAATTGCACTTCAGAGGGTAGCATTGAAAACGTTTATTAGGTGATATCACACGCTGTTTTCTGTTTTTTCAGCCCTGTTTGTACAAAGCTTTTATTTTATTTAATTATAACCACACCATAAATTTGAAATATTCATTAATCACGACGACAGTTAATTTGCTTTGACTTGACACATAGGTACAGGTGATTGATATTTTATATTTGTTAATATCTCTTAGTTCACTCAATTTTCGCTGGAACCTCGATATGTTCCATGTGGCACTTAGTTCAATAACACACTTTTTTGCACTTTTTATTGTTTTTAGTTGAAAGTGAATTTTTAATTTGAATTTAAACACGGACTCGATGTTAACAGTGGCACTGTGGCGCCCTCCCTCTATACTATAAGCCATGGCAAATTGCTAATATAATATATATAATAATTTCTCACAAATATATTTGAGAATATATAAAATACTGTACTGAAGTTTCCTATCAATGTGTATTTTACACTTACTGTAATATTAAAAAAAATAAAAAATATATATGTTAAGTAATGGATGTCTATGTTGAATATGTTCATTTGGAATGAACTATCTGGTTCGGCACCACAAATTCTAACAAAACCTATAATCTCGGGCGCCAGGTGCCGGCTTAAATGAACATAGACAACTAATAACAAATACAATAATTACCTGGAGTAACTCGGTCAGCGCTTAGACTTTTAATCTAGGGTGGGGGCAGCTATTAAATAAAGAGATGTTATAAGATTAAGAGGCAGTTTATTTATCCCGTAGTGTCTGTAGAGTACATGGAATATAATAGGTCTAATTACACTTCCCTTCGCGGCACTGTTTTTAAACAGTAATATAGTGCTGAATTATTTTATTACGACTATTGGTGAGTAAATTTATTTTCTTTCTAAAAGTGGGTAGGAGGTATCCTTTGTTTATATTGATTTTTCTCTGCGTGTTGTTTATTTTTAAACCTGTTCCTTTTGAAATTGTTGTTTGGTGTGTCTTTGTTTGGCTATGTCGGTCGTTAGCGAGTTGCCGGACCCCGGCGGTACAAGTGAATTTCTAACACCAACCGGGAAAAGGACATTTATCGAAATGTCACCTACGGATTTCTCGCCGAAAGACAGTAGCCGTAGGCGCGTTATTAATTCGGACTTAAGTGGAAATGTTTCGTCTTCTACCGGTCGTGATAACTGTGGGGAGTACAACTACTGTGACTTAGTATCACAGGCCACTGATTATTTAGCAAAAATTAATGAATTAGTTAATGATCAGGGATCTCGGATGAATGTAGGTAATAAAACGGCGATTATGGATATTACTCAACGAATTACCGGTATCGTATCTTTGTTAGCAATGAAATCCTCTAGCAACGAAACGAAGTTAGCGTATTTTGAGCGACAAATGGAGGGTATCGCCACTCAAAAAACGAGTTTAACGTACGCGGACAAACTTAAGCTTCGATTACCACCTAAATCTGCTCCGTGCCCGGTACCTACTGAAGCGCGCGTTCCTAGGCCTTGTGTTATTGCCTATCCCACTACGGAACGCTTAGCGGACTATGCGACCTCGTCAGCAACAAAACAAGCTCTCATGAAGGCTATTCAACCGAGCGATGAGGGATTTCAAATTGTAGGCGTTAAAAAAACCTCTAAGGCAGGCGTCGTGTTACGTGTAGCTAACGAACGGCAGCTTAAGAAACTGGAATCTGTGGACGCCATTAAATCAGTAGGGTTACGCTTAGAAAAACCGAAAGGCCGTAGGCCCCGTATAATTGTAAAAGACGTACCCGGTTCTATGGAAGATCGTGCCTTCCTAACAGCCTTATACCGTCAGAATATCAAGGACGAATTAAAATTAAGTGAGAACGATTTTATTAAGTCAACCAAAATTGTTAGGCATCGTAAACTAGAAAATGGGCGTCAATGGATAGGCTTAGAATTAGAGGCAGCAGTTCGGAAACATCTAGCCAACACGAAAGATAAACTTTATATAGACTGGGCCACATGTAGATTCATAGACGATATAGAAGTAGTTCGTTGCTTAAATTGTCAGCAATTCGGTCATGTACAAAAGTTTTGCACCATAAAAACCCCTACTTGTGCTAATTGCGCCGCCGCACACGAAACGCGAGCTTGTCCAGATAAAGACACACCAGATTTTAAGCCCATGTGCGCACAGTGTAAGCGGTTTTTTCAATATTCACATCCTATTGATCCTCACTTACATCACTTACGTTACGTCTTGCAGTTCCTCGTGGGACATAAAATTATCATTGGCGCTGATGTCAATGCGTCATCTTCATTATGGTATGGCAAGTTGCGTTCAACCGACACGGTTCGACGTTGTGCGGTTGAAGATTTCATTGTGGAAATGAATCTTATTATTCACAATACCCCCGATGCACCACCAACTTTTTGCAACCCAATGGGTGAGTCTTCTATTGACGTGACGTCTCGATATCCGGATGGCGTGTCCTTCCGGACGCATCCTGTAGTGATCACCGCTTGATCGTGTACGAATTCATACCAAGGGTTGCACAGGATCCACAAAGGGCTCCCTATAATTTTAGATGTAAAACTAAAGGTGCGAACTGGGCTTTGTTTGGTTCACTCTTTGCAACTCATACCAAAGACTTCAGTCGCAGTAGTTTATCAGCTGAGGAAAGCGCAGAAATACTATCAGAAACTTTTACATACTGCGCTGATGTAACTATTGGTCGCGGATCTATCACTAACCTTCGTAGATGTGGAATGATAGATTAGCCGAACTACGTAGAAGCTACCGGAAAGCTCGTAGAAAATTAAACACTATTAAAAAACATAACGTAACAGGAGATTTGTACAACAATGCTCTCATTGCTCTTAGAGTTGCCAGGTCCCATTACAGAGCTGCTGTGGAAAAATCCAAGGGAAACTTAATTCAGAAACTTGTTGATAAACTCGATAGAGAGGGCCCGTGGTCACCTTTGTATCACGAATTTAAGGCAAATAGATCAATCGACCTTGCATACATACAGAACATTAAAATTAATAACAGATATACCATAGGAGTAGAACAAACAGCAGAATATCTTTTAGACTCACTCGTACCTGACGATCGACCGGAAAACGACACTGATCATCACCGACAGATCAGGCAGTGGGCCATCGAACCATCACTGTCTCCAATGTCTGATTTACCATCTTCAGACGAATTTCTCGGTATCATTAGATCCTTGCCGCTAAACAAGGCTTCGGGCGATGATAAAATATCTAACAAAATGATAAAAGAAGCTTGTAAACTTTCGGGTGACACGATTTTCACTGTCTTTAAACGTTGCATTGCTGAAGGAATATTTCCTCGTATATGGCGGTGCGGTAATATTCGTATAATACCAAAAAGTGGCGACAAGCCACCGGATGATCCTAAATCCTACCGACCAATCACATTATTACTATCGTTAGGAAAGCTTTTAGAACGTCTTGTAGTGCCCCGGCTTCTGCCAGGTGGAGTCAAATTTCATGATAGACAATTTTGATTTACGTTGGGTAAATCGACAACTGACGCTGTTATATCGGTTAGAAAGTTTGTCACAGAGTCAAAATTTCAATACGTGCTGGCTATTTTCTTGGATATATCTGGCGCCTTCGACAACGCATGGTGGCCCATGCTGTTGCTGAAATTAAAATCGCGGGGGTGCTTTAAAAATATTTATTCCCTTATCTCTTCGTACTTTTCACAAGGTACACCTAAACTAAGACTTGGTCATCATTCTGTGTCGAAGGCGCTTACAATGGGATGTCCTCAGGGATCGGTGCTAGGTCCATACTTGTGGAATATCGGCTTCGACGATTTTCTTGCGATACCAATACCATCCGGATGTACTCTGAACGCGTATGCTGATGACGGCTTATTACTGGTGGAATCTGATACTAGGGCGGGGCTTGAGAGATTAGCCAATAGATGTTTGAACTTGATATCTCAATGGGGTGAACGTAATCGCTTAACTTTTGCACCCAACAAAACCTTACAGCTACTTTTAAAAGGTAACCTCAAATCACCGCCGAACATTAGATTTGACAATGTTACTGTAAAAAATAAAACTACAGTGTGTTATCTAGGATTAGTTTTAGAAATAAACTTTTCATTTATCGAACATATTAAAATAGTTAATGAAAAGTCTAAAAAGAGTTTCTGTGCATTGACAAGGATATCAACTGCGACATGGGGTCTATCATTTAATACATTAAAGATCATATACGGAGCTACTTATTTAGGTTCTATGTGCTATGGTGCACCTGTATGGGCCGATAGGGCGACCGTAGGCGCTGTCCGTCGCAAACTGTTACAAGGCCAACGACTTGCACTGATATTCTTGTGTAAGGCATATAGGACGGTTGGCACTGAGGCTTTGCCGGTGTTGGCGGGTGTGCTTCCGGTCGATCTCGAGGTGCAGAGACGTGCAGCCATGTACTATTCAAGACAACAAAACATGGAATGCGATTTTTTGGGCGCGCGGGATCGCGGTAAAATTACAAGATTGCTTCAACAGCAGCCCGATGTCTATAATGACCTCATAGACGACGAGACCAATTCTTTCCATCTGTTCGCGCACGGTTGTCGAGGATATGGCTTGAGGTGGATCACTGTGTCGCTCAATTTCTTACGGGTCATGGTAACTTTAAGAGCAAGCTTTATTCATTTAAATTAGTCGAGTCACCATTGTGTCAATGCTCAACACCTAACTCTCACTATGAACAGTCTGCTCATCATATCCTCTGGGAATGTAGTCTTTGGTATAATGAAGGTAATATAATGCTGAATAGCTTGCAGGTGACATCTGGGGCGGTATACTATGGGGATCTTGTGTCAACTAGGGTGAATTTCCGTGCGTTTAGGCGATTCTGCCATACATATTATAGAAATCAAACATAGCTCACGTAGGACCCGTAATATTTGTGGCCGTGGTGCTTCCCTGTTTAAAAGGGTGTATGCCCATTTTACTTCATTTTGTATCCCGCTTTGCTAAGGAGGGAAGTGGATTTACTGTATTTCCAACTCCTCCAATTTTCTTCTGATTAATTTCGTTGCGGGTTCCAAGACAGTTTAATTTCTTCCTGGGACTTCCCGAGTGTCATAACTCGGTGTGTTCGTGGGTCACTGCTGTGGATCCTGGTGTACAGGAGTTACAGTGGTGGGCGTGTGGGTGGGATTAATTACAAATGTAATTCTTATTCTCAAATTAGTTCTGTCATTAATGCAATCCGTTTACCTTGATAATACAAATTAAAAGTAAAATTTCTTTAAAAGTCTCATAAAGACTGTTCAATACATAAAGAAACTAATGGTAGTTATCATAACGGCCCTTAGGCACAGTCCGTTTGGAACTATGGTAAAACTAACTCCTAAAACGCTCACTCTTGTTCTCCACGTGGTTGTCGTCGTAGCGGGGTAAGTAATCCAATCTTCCTGGCTCCTGTCCCAAGTGAATCCAAATAATGGGCTACAGTCAGAGGACTTTTCCTGCCATTAGAGGCACTTAGGAAAGGAAATCCACTCTCCGAAGCAAACTAAATCCCAGGATCAGGCAGGTTGTGAAGTAAAAAATCTAATTGCAACATAAGGAAATTGCAATCTTATAAGAAGAAAAGCCAAAACTAAAAAAGAAACCCTGTTACGGCACAGGGTTCCAAAACGTCTCACAAATAAATAGAGGCATTACTAATAATACCCAAAAAGGCAAAATATTATTTCCATCAAAAAACTCGTTTTCTTAACAAAACTGGCCAACAATAAAAGGTGATTTAACCCTCTGATTATAACAAAAGGAAACGGATTACATTTCCATCTTTCAAAAATCACAAACATGTCTACCATGTTCACTTCGCCCAGGAAAATGAAAAAGCGACAAAAAATGTTGCCAGAGCAGAGTGCAAAAAAAAACTACAATCGCATCATTAATATAGTCGATTAAAATAGACTAAAAAAATCTCGACTGTGATGCCATCTCTAGGAGCTTACTGAAACGTCAGAAAATCCAACTGTCAAAACAAACAACAAAACAACAACACGTCGATAATTAACTTTTCTGTAATGGTGCGAAATGCACCGTTACAATACAAATATTCGTAAAAAACCCATACTAATATTATAAATGCGAAAGTGTATCTGTCTGTCTATCTGTTACTTTTTCACACTTAAATTGGTGAACCGTTTTAGATGAAATTTGGTATAGGGATATTCCGAGTCCCGGGAAAGGACATAGGATAGTTCCTATCCCTTTTAAGGGGTGAAAAGGGAGGTAGAACTTTGTATGGGGAATCAATAACCACTGAACTAATTTAGATGAAACTTGGTATGGAGATACTTTGAGACTTGAGGAAAGATATAGGCTACTTAACTGATTACGATAACCAACATTTACACGGGCGGCGCCTCGGGCAAAAGCTAGTAAATTATAATTTTAGATGATGAACACTGGGAGATGTTTTATCATCACTTCCAGTTACAAAGATAAGAACAACAATAAACATACTCACATGTACCCTTTTTAGGTTTTGCAGTGCCAAGTAATTCAAACTGCGCCCATCCAGATAAATCATCATCTTGAACATCATGGACGTCTTTGCTGCAGTGACAGGAGCGGCACACTTTCCTCCAAAAATGTAAATCTAATCCAGGACATGATGGGCCTGGAGAAGAACGAAATTAGGAATATAAACAAAGGAACTTATAATATGTGAATATTATATTGCACTCCCTAATTATTTTTTTAATTGTATGGCATTCAATGCAACTCGGTAAGTCTACAAAAATGAAATAAAAGCATTTGCATTATGATGAGTAAACAATATTTATATGAGTAATAATATTTATTATAGCATTACTGTGATCAATGAGTCAATCAGGAAAATTACTATTATCTAAATTAGTAACAAGATTCTGAGAAGGAGTCCAGGAATCATGTTTAAAATGCAGTAAATTAATATATATTTATAAATATCAATAATATACAAATAATTTATATTTATTTCATACAAAATATAGTGAGTCAGTGCCATTACTCATTTGATAAATAAATGAACAAAAATGTTCTAAAAAGTAATAAAATATTAAGGTAGACTTTTTACTGGTCACCTCAGATTTAATATAAAAAACGATGCAAGTAGTTTTTTTATGTAAATATTTTACATGAAAACTTTATGGGTTCTTTTTGTAAATATTATAGGGCCAACAAGTAAAAATGCAAAAGGCAAACATGTTTGCACGCATATTTTTGAAAAACACTTCAATATCTTATTGTTTACAACTTAATCTAAATAGTAATTTATGTTAACAAAATAAAATTTACATCTGGTTGGTTAAAAAAAAACAAAAACATTAATAAAATATAATTACTATGAAGTAAAAGTTTGTGAGAAAAGGAAACAAACAATGAGAACAAATTACCTATACATTTGATAACATCTTCATTGTTTTGAAATGACGTCATACATAAAACTTCGGTGAGAAACTTGATTGCAAAATACTTATGCCAAATTCACTACTTTTAGCTGTTTATAAATATTCTAAAACTTTCTAGCTCGAGTGAGAATGATATTGAATGATTTAGGTAAGGTAAGGTAGATAAGGTAAGAAAAATAAAAATACAGCGCTAAACTTACCGCAAGAATTGCAAGGGGCCCCGGCGCCGCTATCATGACCAAGTCGGGCTTTACTTAATTTTTCTCTTTGACTTTCGAGTTTTGATAGCCAAGCCGGCGCTTCCGGAGTCTCTACACATGACCCACTCATCTTCTAAAAGAAACATTTAATTTTATTAATTGGTTTACGGTATTATCCACATAAATACATCACAATAACTTTGTTAAAATCGTTGATACTTTTACCTACCTTTTTATCGTGCAAGGAAGACATGGTGCTCTTTTTTATTTAATATCAATTACATGAATCTCAGTTTATGCGCGTTAAAAAGAAAAAAGAACTCAGAAACTCAGAACCCGATAACGTACTGTGCGCTGTGAAAACTACTGATAAAAATGACACAAGTGGCATCCGCATCAGTTAACGAATCTTGATCATGATCTTTTGAACAAATCTGTTTTCCTAAGTTTTTATGAATTCACAAATCATTAAACGCAGTAAAAAATATGTATTTTTTAAATTAATATTTTTTTTAAACTAGTTTTAATTATTGGACCGCTATGATGTAATTATTAAAAAACATTGACTGGATTGGATAATCTTCAAAAACTTTAGTAAAATTATATTGTTTATAATGTATTATACTGCATGGGATAGATTATTGCATGCCACACCTCACAACTAACTTCGTTGGTTTTAGTAATTTTACAATCTAACCAAAATAGCATAAATAGGCATCATCCGTACTTCCAATGATATTGTGTCACTTTACATATAAATGAACGCACCCACTCCATCCGTCACTTCAGTTATGTTTTTAATCTGTATTCCTTCCGTAATGTCCCCATCCATCTTTCAATGCGTTTCCTATTCCAATTCGATATAAAATTTCGGGAAAATTGTTGTCTCTTCTATAAATAGTTTACCAACATTCCAATACTTCTGGATTATTAAAGCGTCTGTAATTCAAAAGCAGTGATAAAACTTTTTTTACGGTAATAAAAACTGATTGTTTTCAACATACGTTAAGGTTCCACAATGAGTCATAGGTTTGTCTTTATTTATCAATATTATTCTGTTTTATAGATGTCGTCAGGAAGGCCAATCAAATGCGTGGTTGTTGGCGATGGCACTGTTGGAAAAACTTGTATGTTAATATCATACACCACAGACAGTTTTCCGGGTGAATATGTGCCCACAGTGTAAGTTGTGTTCATTCAAGTCTACTGCTGGGAGATTTTGTGGTATTTTGGAAACAATATGACTGTAATTGAAATGTTTTTATTATATTATAGATTTGACAATTATTCTGCACCTATGGTGGTGGATGGAGTAGCGGTGTCTCTAGGTCTATGGGATACTGCAGGGCAAGAAGATTACGATAGGCTTAGACCTTTAAGTTATCCACAAACAGATGTCTTCCTTATATGCTTCAGTGTAACAAGGTAAGCTAATTTTTGTGTTTGCTTTTGAAAGTTTAGAATAGATAATAAAGAAATAAATAAAACCTTAGAAGAATGTATTAAATCTAGACAGTTGTAACAGATAAAGTCAGACTGATAGAGTCAAAGACAGTCTGAGAAGTTAGAAAAGTAAGGAGATGTAAAGGTATTTTTAGATTTCAAATGTTTGAATATTGTAGTATAGATAAGTATTAGAACTTTAAAGTAATAAAGAAACATGCTTTAGAACTTAATGAATAAAATTGTTATTAATTTCTTTGCAGTCCTTCGTCTTATGAAAATGTAACTTCAAAGTGGTATCCTGAAATAAAGCATCATTGCCCAGATGCTCCTATAATATTGGTTGGTAAGTAATATTTCATATTTAACTTTACCATGAAAATCATTGAAATAAATCATAATCATTTAACTATATGCTTTATTTGATGCTTATTACAATATTGTAACCTGATCCGTTGTATTGACTAGTGATTGCTAGAAGAAAATAAAGAATTATTAAAATTCTTCATTTTCATCTAACAATCACCAACTACTAACTGCTCATAAATTAGCATAGATTAGTTTTTGCTACAGTCTTTCAAAGCAGTCACAGTCTTTATAGTATAACATAGACTGTTGGTCTAGTGGTTAGTGACCCTGACTGTTAAGCTGTAGGTTGTGGATTTGATTTTACCCATGACAAATAATTGTATGATGAACACACTTATTTGTTCTGTAACTAGGTGTAATTTATCTATAATATGTATGTATTTAGAAATATAAAAGTATGTCTATCAGCAGTCTGGTTACCATAGCACAGACTCTGCCTAGTTTGGGATCAGAAACTTTACAGTTAAGAGATAAGTGAGGACACTCAATCCCTTCGATCTTGCTTATGCACTGTGATATTACATCTAATATAACTTGTACTAAAAATAGACAGTTCTAGTAGTTTTTGGATATCTATTTCCAACAAGGTATCTTACAAGTTTTTTTTTAAATGTGGTGCTATCTTCTTTCTGCCTACAAGGCACTACTACTGGACTTTTTACAAGAGTCCTACAATACATTGTTGTTATGTAATTGTAACTGTGTATGCCTAGACAAGTCACAGAATATAAAAGCTTTTCTAATTTTTTTTGATATTTATCATTACATATTTTCTGTGAAACATAATATGGTTATAAGTTATGTCTTATTCTGCTATATAAGCAATAATGCTGGTTTCATTAAAAACTGTTTAGTATGTCCCATCCATCATCACAATTTTTTAAAACTATTAAACTTCTATTTCAACAATGGTAATCTGATCAGATTTGATGTTAACTTATTCCTAATGTACTTGTACAGATTTAGGTAAGCTAAGGTATTTATAACTTTCATTTTACAGGTACAAAAATTGACTTGAGGGATGACCGTGAAACGCTCAGTTTACTTTCTGAACAAGGCATGTCTCCATTAAAAAGAGAACAAGGACAGAAACTGGCCAACAAAATTAGAGCTGTGAAATATATGGAATGTTCGGCACTCACTCAGCGTGGGCTCAAACAGGTGAGATTATTTTTTTTGGAGACTGATTTGGCAAGTTTCCAAGTTTCTTAAACTTATTTATGATGTTTATATGACAGATATGTAAACTATCAAAATAGGGTACTTTTTTTATCAAATCAAATCTTACAAATGAATCCTGAGTAGTATGATTAACTGTTAGTAGACAGAGGGTCCTCTAGTGGATATCCAAGACAGGACCGGCTGTTTACTAACATTTGGATACCTGATTGATGATTACTCCTAACAACTGTTCACTTGATATTTGTTATTACTGAGTGCCCTAAAATGAGTTCATGAACAATAATGCCTGATCAGGACAGACTGTTTCACGGACTGATTGATCAAAGCACATCAGCAACCACTGGGTCTAGTAGCATGAATTTTTTTGCACAAATGTTACTTAGATTATGTAGGTGTGCACTGAGAAAGGATTTTTTAAAATTCTACCTTAGGGGTAGAATTTTTAAAAATCCTTTCTCAGTACGTTCGTCCTTACAGCGTACAAAATGGGGGTTGGAAATTAATATGAAACTTCGTTATATTTTTGTGGTAGCGTATCCTCTACGTACATATTATTAAAATTATATGTGTATTTATTCACCTCATATTAGGTCTTGTTAGATGAACACCAAAAAATATATTTTTTTTAATTACAAAAGTCAGGTGCGTATAAAGTTTCGTAAATCTGCTCATAGTAATTAATTCAACAAAAAATAAATGTTTATATAAAACCTTGAGAAATTTTACATTAGTCTAGGAGGTAACAAAACACTAGTTGTCTATTTTTCTTTTAGTTTATTTTTTTAATATTTTGACTGCCTCAGTGGTGCAATGGTAGCGTGTGCGACTGCTGTGCTGATATCTCGGGTTCGATTCCCGGATTGAACCAAATGTTTGAATGATCTACAAATATCTTGTTTCGGAGTTTGGATGTTTTCTCTATATAATGATGTGTTTACAAAACAAAAGTATATAAGTATTCCATCAGTCAATCTAGCTTTCATAGTACAAACTATGCTTAGTTTGAAACTAGATTCTTCACATACTGTTGCCTTCGTTCGTGTTCGCGTTTTTGTCTCGGACGCTTAGATCTTTCAAACAAAAGAACGGATTTTAATGCGGTTTTCACCAAGAGAGAGTGACTCATGAGGCGGGTTTATATCTATAACACATGCATATAATAGTAGAGGAAATCGGAGAATTAAAAAAAATTGTTATATGAAGTCGTAAAACGTATGTTTTTTGCACTTACATTGCAAACGCTGGGTAAACCTTAATAGTTAAAATAAAATAATTTACTACGGAATTGTATATCTTAAAAAGATCAACAAACAATACACTAATTTAAAAAAAGAAATGGAAAAAAAAATAAGCACGCTTTTTATAGGAAACTAAACTAAAAAATAGAAAATAAATTTAATCAATTTGGAAAAAAAGCGTTGGGTGCCTGTTGTCAAAAGTAAAAAGCACCCCACACTTTTTTTCAAATTGATTAATATTAATTTATATATTTAAAAAAAAAAAAATAGTGTATTGTCATCTGTCCTCGATATATCTACAAAGTTTGAACGAATTCTGACCGTTTACAGCCAGTTAAAATCACGCCCAAAGGAGTCGGTTACAAACAAACATGCAAGTGAAGCTAATATGAAGCGTGTAAAAAGTTAGCGATGGTATATGTCTATCTCCTAAGTATAACAGATAGTAACCATTTTTATCTTTTACATATTACAACAAATAATGGGTAATTTACGAAGCTATTTTAAACAATACAGTATTATTCCTTATCCAAATAAATAGGATAGATACGTTGATCATTGAAGTGAATATCTTAATAGATATCAGAGATTTGCGGAGGCAAAGCGGCACTCGCCCCGTCGGGCCGTACGTCTGTCCCGGGTGGCAGCGGCCGGCAGAAATGGAGCGGCCCGGAGTAATTAAACTATTATGCGATATTTAAGTCGCATAATGGTTTAATTACTCCACACTGACACCACGTTAGTAGTATCTACATTGCACCCATGCGAAACCGGGGCGAATAGCTAGTAAGTAATGATGTTAATTAGGCTAGTTTATTAATTGTATATTTGTTAACAGGTTTTTGACGAAGCTGTGCGTGCAGTATTAAGACCTGAACCTCAGAAGAGACATCAGAGGAAGTGTTTAATTATGTAAATAAGAAAATCCATGACAAGATTGACCCTTATACATGCAGGAATCTCTTGACGACAGTAATAATGTGTTTCTATACCAATATGTACTTCCAGCATCACATACAATTCTACAATAAACATGTTGAACAAAATTACATTCATTGTATGCCGACAAGTGCCATATATACATTCTTCATACTGCATAGAACATAGTTTTGCATATTATACAAACTTAATCAGGAGCATCACACAAATAATTTTAGTTATATTTTCTGCTTATATTTAAGCAATTGAAAATGCCAAAGATTTTATAAATAGATGTAAGACTCAATATATAATTTAGTATGTTTTAGTAAAACCTCGAATGGTTAGAAACAAATTGTTACTGTTATGTAAATGACTATAGTGTTATTTTTGTATATGCAACTGGACCTCAATATTGGATGTTTAAAATAATATATTCTTATGCAACTTGCGAATAACGACTGACTGTAGATGCTAGTTTCTAACATACTCAATTTAATATCCAATTAGTTGCAGGTTTCTAACATTTATTATCCAGTGAAGGACATATTTGTTAAGCGATATTTTATTTAGATATATATATATATATATACACATAATGATTATCTATGCTTATAACTTATAGGGTTTGTGCTTTATTTCATTTAGTAAAGTGATATTGATTGAAGTTTGAAAGTCATTTTGTATTATCTATGATAATTCTGATAAACCAACGATTTCTACAGGTAATATTGTTTATTGCATTGTATAGAAACGTAATATGAAGTGACATATATCCGGCAGCTGAAGTGACTGTTGTAAAGCTTTATTGACGATGAAGTTTAGTCTGCATTATTTCACGAATATTTTCGATTCTCTATTTAATTTAGTTATTTTATTTCTAATAAAGTTTGTGATTAGACAAAGTGTGTTTATAGTGATTTATTAGGGTGAAATATTTTTGTATGTGAAAATCTTAGATGTAAGAAATATAATGCATTTAAAAAGTACTAATTTCTCAATAAAGGAGAAGCACAATTTAAAAATAGTGACTCATAATTACGGAAACAAGGCAATATAACATGAGCTCTTTGATAACTATAATGAGTCTGGGTAGAAACCAAGTTTTTTTCGAAAAGGAATGTGTGCATGTTGATATTATGCACCATTGATATTATTTGTAGACTGCTTTGAATTACGTGTAAGCTTCAAAAATAATTCATGTATATACCTATTTATGTAAGAACTAAATGAAACTTGTGTATTATGCACTTCATAAATTATTGAACTTTATTGTGGTTCTTTTAATTTTACAATCCTGACCTGTTCTATATTTATTATACAGTGAAAGATCATTGTTTCAACCTACTATTCCTTGTGATAACGAGGTTTCTAGCACGAATTCATATTTTTGAAACGTATTAACAAGATCTTAACATCTTACTTTAGTTTTCGAATATTTTGAGCAATGTCTCATAATTGCAGAGGATGTGGGCTAAAAGTTAAATTGTCGAAACAGGGCCACTCGAGTGTTGGTGTTATTTATTTATTTAGGTAATTGTTCAAAGTTTATTAAATCTTGAACGTGTATTCTTAGCTAGCACAAAAATTAAAAAAAAAACTTGGCGTATCTCTAAAAATCAAACTGGCAATATATAAATCTTGGTCGACATAACAATTGATTTAAATAATAATAAAGTATTTTAAGACATTTGCTAACAACCTGTTAAATTTCTGCGGGAGAATAATGAAGAAAAGTAAGATGTGAGAAGAAGAAATATCGTGTCACTGACACTGGCATTTTGATAACAAAAAAATAGTCGCTAATTAGTCTTTTACCAGATTTTGACGGTCACTGGTTCATGGTATAAGCGTTTTTAGAGGCCACGCAGGCCACGCATATATCTCAAAAACTAGGGCAACCAGAGATCTGTTTTCTCCCAAATTTAGTCGCTAATAAGTCGAAATCAGTCGGATATCAGTTTTTTTTAAAGGCTTCCTAGCAACTGAAATTACTAGTACTCCCGTTAACCCCTCTAGCTAAGATAAATTGTTTGTGTTAGGAGTGGGTTCACGTCGGTAGTGTACTGGTCAGGATTCGAACCCACGACCTCTTCATCGCAAGTCCAATGCCTTAACCACTAGGCTACCGCCGTTTATGTCGGTTATGATGATAATTATAATGGCTAAGATAGGTAGATTATAATCTTTTATATCTCAAAAACTAAAGCACCTAACGAAGATCTGTTATCACCCAAATTTAGTCGCCAATTAGTCGAAATTATACAGACACATTAGTCACACTACCGTTGCTTGAACTGGTACAGCAATGACACCAGCACTACCACCAAGGCATTGTCGGCCCTCATGTACATACTTCATAAGCTCTGATAAGTAGTAGTGATGTCCATCATGGTTGAGAAGTGGGATAACATTACTATATAAATACTATTCTCTCCTTCAACCAGATATCTTACATAAAACATTAACTACATACTTTCAACTATTACAAGCCGGGCTTCAACCCACATAAAAACTTCCATAAATTGGTTGCCTTCCAGCAAAAAAAATCTTAATTTAATAAAACTTCATACTACTATATAATTAATTTATTTCATTTAACATGTTTACATGTCACTGAAACATTTTTAGAAACAAATACCTAAACAGGGATCAACATTGAAACAAAGATAGGTTTAACCAGAGCGCTTAGCACATACTGCAAAACTCTTATTAATAATAAATATTATGGTTGTATTTGTAAAATGTCATGGAAAAAAGTAATCGTTTCTAATCGTCGCTCAGAAAACAATTTGTGACTAGAAAACTATTTTTATGCATACAAAATGTGGAAATCCATTAATTTTAAAAATAAAAATATAAAAGTTGTAATGTCGTTTAAATGTGTGCTTAAAATGACAGTCAAATTTTTATGAAGTAGATACATGCACCTTGCTCATGAATATAGCCTAAAATAACATCCATTGAACTAATAACTAACATTTATAAACATAGAATATTAAATGCAATTAATAGGAAACTTATGATAAATTAATCAATATTTATGAAACTAGTCAAGTTCTTAATTTCCTTAGATTCAAATGTAGCAAGCATGCCACAAACTCAACTTGCCTCATGAGATCTTGAAATGTTCTTAATCTGAAAATCTATAGAAATAACTTGTCTATAAAACATGAAAATCTAATTTACATGTAAAATACTGATTACAAACTTTTCTAAAATGATTAATTTGTTTACGAAATCTACTAAACAGATTGAAAAAATAATTTCATAATACAATTTAACAATATGATTAGATATTGTCCCAAACAAACAATTTATCTGCAAATGGTTTTAAACAAACATTTTAATTGATTCTTAATTAACTGGTATCCTATAATGCTAAGCTCCATAAATTGCACATCCCTCCTAATTTGGATGATACATCATAATAATGTAACATTGGGTAATTAGATTCTTTTATTTTAATAATGATTAATATGTTCACATTTATTTTACTGTTAAAAATCTGTTAATGCCTTACAAAACACTGATAATAATTATTGTGCATTTACATTATATACAGCATTATACAATAAAACAATGATAATTTTAACTACTAACACTAATAAGAAGTATTTTTGTATTTTTTATATTTTTGTCATACAGATAGAACAGTTACTTAAATCTTAAACATCTATGTCATAAAAACATTGAATAGGATAAATATCTAATAAAAAGGACACAAAAAGATGTAAAATCAAGATAGACAAAACCTGATATATAGTAAAATCCTTAGAATGAAAAATTATTTATAGCATACAACACAGTATTGGCTATAGTTTTTGTATGCTTAAACTTTTTTTTATATTTCACAACAGATTTTTTGAGTATACATCTGACAAAGCTTACACTTTTAAAGCATCTACCAAACTTATGTGGCATCACTGCTTGGTAAAAAGTCATCTTCCTGATATCACATAGCCCTGTATGGACCCTGAGACTTTAAGTATTGAATAACTAATGATGGTCCAGCTGACACAACTTCTGGTGGAATTGCTGTCAGGGGGCAATTCTCAATGCTCATTATTTGCAGACTGACACATAATGCCAGCTCAAAGGGTAAGTTACATAAGTTAGGATTATCATTTAAATACAGTGACTCTAAGTTTTCTAATGTACCTATTTCTTCTGGTAAATATTGTAAATTATTTTCACCAACACTTAGGAATGTAAGATTTGTCAGATGTCCAATTGAACGAGGGAGTGATGTCAACTGGTTAGACTGAACTATCAGTTTCTGAAGTTCATGTAAAAACCCAATTTCATTGGGCAACACTTCTAACTTGTTTTCCTCCAAATCCAAAACTCTTAATTTTCTCAGACTTCCAATGCTTGGTGGAACACGCTTCAAACAATTGTTTGATAATATTAAGATTTCTAAATTTTGTAAGCATTGAATGTCATCGGGTAATTTACCTAATTGGTTTGTTCCTAAGTTGAGCTCTACCATATTTACCCATGTTCCAATATCTAGTGGTAGTGATGTTAGCAAGTTCTCCTTCATGTTAAGTTTAGTCAAATTCTTAGCCCTTGAGAATATACCATACGGAATCTTGTCAATTTGGTTATGTTCCAAATTGATAGAAAACACATTAGTGAACTGTGCTGGTCCTCCAGATGGGTAACTTTGAAATGAATTGCGAGAAATTGTGATGCTTGTTAACTCATTTAAACTGGCCAAAAGCCCATCTGGAAGCTGAGATATTGAATTCCCTTCAACGTTAAATTCATCCATGTGTTTACAGTTGCTCAGTGTAGATGGGATAGCAGTCAGCCTGTTGTATCTGAGACCAAGACGGTTAATAGCATGAAGATTACCAATAGTCTCTGGTATATCAAGAAGTTCATTGTGCTGCAGGTCTAATGTTGATAAATTAACACAATTACCTATTTCCTTTGGTAAGTGTTCTAGATGATTGTGGGAGACATCAAATGTCACTAGATTGACCAAATTACCAATTCCAGATGATAGCTCTTTTATTTTATTTTCCCTCAGGCTTAGCATTGTCAAGTTAGTAAGATTAGCTATTCCATCTCCTACCACTCTGATTCTATTGAATCTTAAGAA
The DNA here is from genome assembly GCA_902825455.1 of Arctia plantaginis. NCBI lineage: Eukaryota > Metazoa > Arthropoda > Insecta > Lepidoptera > Erebidae > Arctia > Arctia plantaginis. Next base: position 2,924,209 of record CADEBD010000348.1, read on the forward strand.
CAGTGTTGTCAAAGATGTCAATTTGTACACCACATCTGGTATATCACTAAGTTTATTATGTCGTAGGTCTAATACTTTAAGACATCTCAGGTGGGCCAGGGAGTCTGGTAAGCTTGTTAGTGAATTCTCATTCAATGCTAAAGTTTGCAAATTTGCCAGACATCCAAATTCTGCAGGCAAAGCCACAAGCTTATTTCCATACAAATAAAATTCAACCAAGTGAGTTAAATCCCTGACATTTGGTGGAAGAGATGTAATAGAAGACTTGCTGAGATCCAATCGTTTAAGTCCTTCATCGCGACACCTGATGAACTCCTTTATTACATCTAGATCTGCTTGAATGGGTTTATTTTTCTTCGCAGTCGGTTTAGGTTTGTTTGACTCCGGATGTTTCACTGTCACGACTTTAGGTCGAGCACCCTCGGTGTTAGTCAGCGACGCAGTCGATAACTTCTTTTCCCTCATGCTGTGATATTTTTCTCTTGGACTTACGGTACCAATGGAATCTAATGCTTCAGAATTATCTCTCGAATTATCGAGATTCATTCCGTAATATTCAAGTCACGGACACACTACGTGACAAAATTAACCTCCTTGCCGATTATTTATTAAAACAAACTTGACATGGTTTTGTCATCTCATCGCATTAGAAACAAATCAATACCTATTTTAGAATGGTATAAAATGAACGACTTCCTGAATTCTTCTACACTTATGAAAAAGACTAAATATTTGTATACAGCGTTGATTACACACTCATCTATAAAATCTTGAATTAATATTTTTACCAAAATATGTAGTACACATACACCCAAAAGTAATGATTTTTACGAAAACAGATTCTGCATCTAACGAAAATGGAGCAGAATCCAATTCAGTTTTTTTTCAGAATTGATGCTCTTGACAGCATCGGCTAGCTCACTAACGGCTGAAACGATAAAAATTTATTCGACTAAAGATGGCTAAACAAAACGGTATAAAATTGATGGATGGAAGGAAAATTCTAAATAATTTTAATATTGTAAATGATAATTGAGTTATTTCTTTTTTGCACGTGTAAGGCTAAATCATTTTTAATTATCATCATCATCATCACCAATCTTCTAATAATTAATCTTCAAAATAAATCTTAAAAAAAATCAATCTTCTAGTAATACTCTACCCTTTTCCTAATTTTATTTGTAAAAATCAGATATCCAGTGCCAAAGCACCTTCTTCCTTCCTCTTCATAGTCTTCGTCTTCTTTTGTACCCTAGACCTTCCATATTTAACACTTTTCTTGCCATATTTTCTCCATCTTCCCTCAGAGTTCCTCGTATATATTCATTCCTGACCTCATCCATCCTAGTCACACCCATCTCAGCTACGTTCGTATTCGCATTTCAGCTACGTTCAGGCGTCTCTCATCCGTTTTCTTAATGGGTCAACTATCAGAATCATACAGGATGGCAGGTCTGATAAGAATCAAACAGGACGTCAGATCTGATGAGAGATTTATAAATTTGTTCTTTTAGTTTAAGGGGAAACTAGGGTCACGAATTAATCCCGTTACCTGCTGGAACTTCATCGATTCCGTACAAATCAATCTATCTCGCCATTACATTGCAAGAGGGACCCGAGGTATTTGTAAATTGGAGCAGACTGTTATCGCTATCGCATCCAACGAGGACAGTGCCTTGACCGAAACGGTTTGGTTCGGTGATCAATAGATTTAAGCAGCAGCGTTAGTTGGGGCGTTTGGGTAGAGCAAGTTGTGTGGTTTCCTAAAATCTAAATGGGAAACCTATTTCTAACGAACAATACCTCTCATACACAACACTATTAAAATTCAAAATGTGTTAAGTGCCCCAGCATACGTATTTCTAAGTGTTCTCCTTTGAAAGAACCTGAAATACGAATAGAATTGCCAACTGAGTTAAATTCTCAGAGTCTTTAAAGTTCAGGTTTAGACTTAACTAGTACCATCATTGAAAATTAAGCGTCTCCACCACGTTGATGGCTTTTATTGTTTTTTTTTCTGTTGTCTGTACGTCGTAATCTGTACGTCTACCTCCTTCAGGTGTTTTAGCTCTTGACTCAATGTCCCTTAAAATTTTCACCAGAATTAATTATTCCTTGTACATAAGATGTAGCAATTCATGAAAGCTCAATTTAAAAATAAAAGTAAAATCAATTCCAAGTTTTTGTATAATGTTAGAGATTGGTGCACGAACTTTGTGTATGTTGAACGTTTTTATAATATGAAATGGATGGATGGAGATGGCACATCTAGTAAATTAAATGAAAGTATTTTTACTCAACTAATAATATATCTATTAAAAAAAAGACTAAAGCACACTAGTTTTTGATAAATATTTACAGATAAAAATCTAAGAAAATCTGAACAAAAACAAAAGATTAGAACTTCGATTATTCGTAAAGCGGCAGCACTTAAAAGCGTCCTTCGACTCGAGCGAGAGGGGACAGTGGAACAATCTAGTTTAAAATGTCTTGTCTTTTATAAAAAAAAAAAAAAAAAAAAAAAAAAAAAAAAAAAAAAAAAAAAAAGTATTGTGTTAATAATTTGACATGTCAGATTCTGTGGTCAGATTGGCTGGCTTGACACATAGTATAGTATATAGTTATCTGTGGCTTGACAATAAGAAAGAAGTTAGAACGTTTGATTGACGGCTTAGGTTAAAAATTAGCCTAGATTGATATTATTTCATAAAAAAGCAAGCAAAACTATCAACAATGGATAAAAGCAAGGAAAAAGAAGAACAAAGTATCATGGATAAATCCATGAGATCTGTCTTTGGTAAGTTAGAAACTTTCTTCATAATTACCATGAAGGCCGGTAACAGTTAACTAATAAGTTGTAAATATTTTAGTTGGTAATATACCGTACGAAGCTACAGAAGAAAAACTAAAAGATATATTCAGTGAAGTGGGACCCGTCTTGTCTTTTAAGCTTGTTTTCGATCGAGAAACTGGCAAACCTAAGGGTTATGGATTTTGCGAATATAAAGATCAAGAAACAGCCCTTAGTGCTATGCGAAACCTTAACGGCTATGAAATTGGTGGACGATCACTTAGAGTCGATAATGCTTGTACAGAGAAGTCAAGAATGGAAATGCAGGCCTTGATGCAAGGACCACAGGTAAACATTCTTGTTTTTGTTTATTATTATTGTTTAGACCTTAGTAACTGATGCCTAGAATACATATAGTTACATATATACAAAAAACATGTATAACAATATATGTGTACCCATGGATGAAAAGCAGCTCTAATACTGCCTAAGTAGAATTCAGAGTAGCCTATTCCGAAATACTGCCCACTGTCAATTTCAACAATATAATTATATAAATTAATTATAAGACCATAATAAATTTGTGTTTAAAAGACTATCCTCTTCATAATAGAAACACATTTGCAATTCCATGAGATGAGTTTTCACTTTCAACCTTTTACAGTATGATTGTCCTGATAGTCTAGTAGTTTATGATCTAGACTTCTAAGCCAGTTGTTATTGTTGAGGGTTCAATTCCCACTGATTTGATAACTGATCTCAATACTTAAGTCCAATGCTCGACTAACACCTGCTATTACTACAGTGTTCTTAATCACACATCCCGAATACCCAGATGTATTTTGTGTGTTTCAATTCCAGATAGAGAATCCTTATGGAGAGCCTTGTGAGCCAGAGAAGGCTCCCGAGGCAATCAGCAAAGCTGTTGCAACTCTTCCACCGGAGCAGATGTTTGAGTTGATGAAACAAATGAAACTTTGTATACAGGTAAATGGTTGAGCCTTAAGCATATGACAACTGCACTTAAGCTATTTTATAAAATATCTTTATTATTTTAAATAACGTATTTATTACTTATTCATTTAATATATAAATATATTTAAAAAATTAATGCAATTGTAATGTATGCAAAAATTATTTTCTTTTGCAGAATAACCCAAATGAAGCTAGGAACATGCTTTTACAAAATCCACAACTGGCTTATGCATTACTGCAAGCCCAAGTCATAATGAGGATTGTGGATCCAGCCACAGCTGTGGTAAGTATCTATTTAGCATTAAGGACCTTTCTGACCAAAAACCGGTTTGCTAGTCATATGCAGATATGACTAGCAAACCGGAATTTGGTCATATTAGAAATCTACAGTAGGGTTCGCCATCGACTGATATGTTCATATTTGTCTTGATCCATCAAACCTGACTGTTCTTGTTTATCAGTAAAAAAGTACCTAGGTGAATTGCTTGACTAAAACCTGTGAAGAAGTTAAGACAATAATACATAATTACAAATAAAGAACACTAATTAGGAAGTCTAACACACATGCACAGTCAAACAAACACATATTGCTATGTTTAATTTACTTTATTTTCATTGTAAAGATAATAAAATATCTCATTCACTTATGAAGATATTTTTAAAGGAAGAGATATACCCTCTGTAAATATAAAAAAAAAACATTCTTGTATTTTGTATAAAAGTGAAAAGTAATGTAAAAATAGCTTCTTTAAACTACAGAAGTACAATATATATTTTGACCTGTCACACAGTACTCTAGTACAATGACAGTTAAAGTTATATTCGTCAAAGAAATGAAACAATCTCTCAAAACAGTCGAAATTCTACCATCAGTATATAAATAAAATAAGACATTCACTGCCTCTGTGTGCAGTGGTAACGTAAGTGACAGCTGTTCTGAGGTCTTGGGTTCCTGGGTCAGACCAAGTGTTTGTATGCTCTGTAAATATTTGTTTCGGAGTTTGGGTGTTTTTTATGTACAATATGTATTACAAAGAATAAAATTATTTTATTAGTCAATCTAGCTTTCATAGTTCCAGCTCTGCTTAGTTTAATACTAGATGGCGTTGTGTGTTATAAGTTCTCACTTGAAAATATTATCCAAAAAATATTATATATATATAAAATATTTTAGAATTATGGAAACATTTTCAAATTAGAATATAAACATTAAATTGTATAAAATTATCTTCATATTGTCTAAAAATATATAAATCTCATGTATAACTAACACTATAATCTTCCACAGACTATGTTGCATCCAAGCAACCCAGTGCCACCAGTGATGCAACCCGGAGACAAAATTCCACCACAAAACCCATACATTCAGAACAATGCCCCACCACGTAAGATATTTTCTCACTATCACTGTATAAAATAATAGCTATAATAAACTGTTAGTCTGTAGATTGTATAATAATACTTAGCTTAGCCTTAAATAACATTACTTATTGAGAATGCTTTTAAGACATTCTAATTCAATTATTTCTCATTCTCCGTAAGCAAAATAAGTACATTTTTTTCATAAAGGTATTAAAAAGCTTTTACTTCACAATATCATAGTTACACTCACAATATTTTTTGCTTACATGATTATATTAGTTAAAAATTGTTAGAAAAAGACATCCTTCATTAGAGAAAGACTTTTTTTTTATATTTAATTTCAAATATTAAGTATAGAAATAAGAGATTTGATTGTATTTACTGTAAGCTTGTATTTTATGAATAATAGAAACATAACAGTAATACCACGTAGGAAATAAGGAGTTTCGGGATATAAATGCTTTATTATTATTCAAAATGACATTTCAGCTCCACAGCAAACAATGCCGCCAGCACTGCTAAGTACCCCTGTGCCGCCGCCTGCTCAGTACGCACGTAAGTGACAAATATCTTTTATACTTTTATATACTGATTACAGCGGCGTGCACAGGATTATGACACTAGGTATGCGGAGTAGTCGGTCACAAAAACTTTTTCTTTTATAAATTTTTAGCATAGCCACAGCCACGCGACTGATCTCTAAGTCGGAAACCATGCCAACAGAACAAGTCTTAGATGTACTACTATTCATGTACATCTTCAACGGGAACGCAGACAAAACAGCGATAGATCGTCGCAGCGGAAGAAATTCTAATAAGTAAAATAATAAGTTAAAATATTATAACTACTCACCTGATCATCTTCTATTTTCTGATTTTTACATATTCAAGGTTCCGGTTACACACATTTTCCACACGTACCTCACAATCAAATAACATTTTTTTTAAATCAACGGAACTCAGTAATTAACTGTTAAATGTACACACTTTCAAATGTTAAAATGAAAAATAAAACTATAATTATAATGGCGCAAACAAATTAGTAAACAATGAAAAAAAAAAAAAATGGCCGCGAAACACACGAAACATATCTGCTATTTAAACGAACACTTCCGATTACTCCCGAACTAACTTCGGTAGCCTGCGGCTGGAGGCGGGGTAATAAAATAAATGGGTGTGTGCGTTTGCGAACTGTGCACGGACACCAAAATTACTACACACATGCGAACAAATGTCCTGCGGGACGCGACGGCATGAGTTGGTTGGTTAATTGCAGCGCCGCTTGCTTTTCGGTAAACGCCTGGCAAACATAATGTTTGTGTGGTGCTATTTTTAAATAGTATGCGTTTTTAAGTTATTATATTTTGTTTTTTCATTTATTTACTATTAATTAAAGTCATCTAAAACGTACGAACGTTTTATTAAAATGTCTGTGAATAGCAAGTAAAGCACTGCATTTCTGCCTACAAGGAGCGCACGCCCCTGACTGATTACATATAAAAATAAATTTAGGTATTCAATGTACTTATCTATAAAGGTGTTTTTCATGTCTTAAAATGCCGATCATTCGTTTTAAATGTGTCATAATCAGTGTACTCTAGAAACCACCCGAGAATATAATACATTTGTGAGGAGGCAGCAACAAGGGGCTTATTAACTGGCTGCTAAATAATGTTCTAGCGCGGCCAGCGATGGTGGACGTGGACTTGCGCGGAGCACGCGCATCGGGCGGCCCGCCGCCGCTGTTGGACCAGGACATGCGCAGCCTGCCGCCCGTACCTCCGCACCCGGTGCCGCCGCCGCAGCATCACGCCTCAGACAGGTCTGTTATATCAAATCTATACTATCTTACTTAATTGTTCATGCCTAGAAACTTTAAAGGAACTCGACTGAGAAATTAACGATGCACGACAGAGACGAATTGGATATGTAGGAAAAGTTACAGGAAATTCCCTTAAAACTGTAATTCTACTAGGAAATGAAATGCAGTCGATTAAAAAATTTGCTCAATCGATAGTATAGATTGATGTCGATTAAAAAACTCATCCCTATACAAAAATATATGTACAGTCTTTATGATTTACATTTGCTCAATAATACTTATTTCAATAAAAAAATTACCTACTGAAATTAATGTAGTAGTATTAATGTCATAAAGCTGATTGCCAATATAAAATAAACTTAGTTAATTATAAATATATTTATAGCCATTAGTCATTATTTTATTGTAATGTCAATTTACAATTTTTCTTCAAGTACTGCTCCTCCCACGGAGACCATACCTACACCAGAAGTGTAAGTTCTCTTCAGACAATCTAGTCATTTCACTTTCCACTATGTTTTATCCTTGCTTGCATTTTTTTAATTTACGCTCTTTTAAAAAAAATCAATTATTTATATTATTAGTCATTATTTGGTCCTTTTTTAACATAGTACCTGTATCACCTGTGTGAAAATGAAATCTAGCTAGATCGATTAATTGCCCCGAGACCCCCTTCATCCGAGATTCAGATTATATATTTATATACAAGAAGTACTTAGATTTAGAATAATATACCTTCTGAAGACTAAAGATAACCAAAGATACTAATACACTTAAAACATTCAAACAATACTGAATAATAGTCTCTGAGTTAAATGAACTCTCTCTCTTGATATTTCGTAACAATATATTTTACTTTTGTCTCCTTTGCATACATCTATTTCAGCTAATCATATATTTGAGTGATTAATCAGTTCATTGAAGTAAAAAGCTGTTAAATAATTTTATAAATCTTAAGTACTACAACATTAGAAGTTCAAAAGACGTTTCCAATACGGTTCGACAGGCCTTTGAACTATTAATTCCCTTAACAAACATTGCAAACATAAAAAAATAGAAAGCATCAACCAAGTCAATCAAGCGATACGGTCGCCTGCTGCAGAAGCACGTGACACGACCAGACGCGCGCCGGTCCATGTACGCGGACCCTTATTCGTTACATTACTTCTTTTTATTTATATATAGAAAAATATATTATCTTTACACAAAATAAAATGAAGTCGCTACATCCGTTCCGGGCGTCAGTGGCCGGCAGGAGCAAAGCGTTCCTATAATTTGCATCTAAAGATATCTTGTAGTATAGTATAACATAATATTAGTATAAATAATTAATCGAAGTTATATCCGTGATGATAAGTTATTTAGAGATATCATCAACACAGTGTTTTTACTAAAAGCAGGTAACATATACTAAGGCATGTCCATTCCCCTCGTAGCATCGCCTTAGAGCTGTCTATATATACAAATTGAATATCTTGCTACAATGATATCACCAAATTATATCACCAAAAAGCTTTCCTTTACCTTATCACCTTCTTTTTTAAATATCAACTTTTATCGTTTTATTTCATATGTTTGCAATTGCCTTTATTTCATTTGGTTAAATTTTACAGTATATTAAAACAAAATAAAACAATTTATTTATTATATTATATGATATCTAGCAGTTAATATAATGAAGATGATATTATGTTAATCTATTTTTATAAATAACAGTGGCTTCCCTCGTGACCCTCGGCTAGCGGGTATGCAGCCTCAGACGTTTAACTCAGACCCTCGCGTCAGACCAAGCGATCCTCGCGGTCAACCCAAACCACCACAGCGTAAGTTTTTTTTCTTTTTTTAAATATATCGCAAATAGGTACTGTTCTACTTCTGGACCAGTTTTGTAATTATTAAAATCTTTTTCCTTAGTATAAATTATTGTTATAGTACGCGGCTCTTCCTTTTTGTTCTTTACATTTGCCAGAATTTAAGACGTTCCTTCCTTAATGACAACTAAGCTACTTGTTGTAACTACTAGAAATTGGGGCCATCCAAACAACACAATCGGTACACAGTCCATAGAAATCAGTAACGTAAGACTATAAACAACTACCCTACATAAGCTACTCACTAACACTACTGTTTGGTAATTAATTATGTTAGGTAAATTATAGATATTAACAACTTCGTACGACTGACTCATGTGCTCATACATAAGTTAGTAATATAGGTCGTCGTACGTCTATTATAATACAAAACGTTGACATAATATGATATTCGTTGTAATTTTATTAGCAGTATTTTAAGTTGGTCCCATATCTAAAAGTAATTCCCACTTAGCACTGGTCAGACTGCATTGAAAAAACTGGAGCTATATTTAACGTTTTGTTTTCAGAACAAATGCCGCCCGGCATGCCAAGCGCAGCTCAGGCTAGAACCATTCAGGGTATTCCTTCTGGTGCTTCGGATCAAGAGAAGGCAAGTATTTTTTTAAATATTATGAATCACAAATGCACAGTTCGACTGTGGCCACTAGAAACTGACTCTTCAATTGTATAATAATATTCAGCACATATTCATTACTTAAAATCCCTTTCAATCATCATCACCTTCGAGCGTCCTTTCAGAAATTCATTTGGCATCGGCGCAGTGACGTTTCCTCTTTCATTCTTCTCTATCATTTATACTGGTGACTGATAGGAAAGACTGGAAGAGGAAACGTACGGACTCTCACTGTTTACCTTATTTCTAGCCATATCTTTTACGCAGTCCATCTATGGTGATCTTCTACTCTTGTATTCAACAACTTCCTTACATAAAACTCTTCATCACATTTTCTTCATTTATCGTTTTCTTACTTATGTTTCACAGGCCGCACTGATAATGCAAGTGCTGCAGCTATCTGATGAACAGATCGCGTTACTGCCACCGGAACAGCGAGCCAGCATTCTGATGCTCAAGGAACAAATCGCGAAGAGCACTCAACAACGTTAAAATAAAGTTTTGAGAAATAAACCAGTGGTTTAATTTTTTTGAAACGTGTTATACTTACTAGAAACTTATTAAAAAAACATATTATACAAAGTAGATTCGAACAATTTCACAAAATTTCCTAATTAATATACTGTAGGTCAATTCTTGACGATTTGCAAAATATGAACGATTTAGTAGTTTAAGAACAGGAACGTCACTTTACATTTTTGCCTGGCAAAAAAAAAATCAATCACATTACTTATCTACAAACTTATTATTATATGTTCATTTATGGTACTCTTTACTGAAATGAAAGCAAAAAAATAAAGAAAAGGAGACGTCGAGGAAAACGTCGACTGTGTAATCAGATCATTATATTGCGTAATATAGCTTGAATTCATGTTATATCTTTATTGTTGTAAGATAATGTGATTGAATAAATATTTCGTTAACCCTTTGACCGCCAAAGCGTAAATGCATATACGTGTCCCTCTTGCCAAGCCATAAATTCATCTGAAATACCTACAAATATCAAAAGGGATTCCTAGATCCTATCGATTACCACATTGCGAAAGTTACCGCATTCGATTGAAAAACGTAACAGCGCACAGTGTGTGCAGTTATTTGTTGGGCCTAGTCGTAATAAAGAATGCCAGAAATATCGATACTATATGTGTGTATATAAAGTTTATAAGTATTCTGTCAATCTGGCTTTCATAGTACAAGGTCTGCTTCGTTTGAAACTAGAAGGCGTTGTGTGCCTGATGTCCGAAAATATTATTATACGTTAACTTTCTCTAAAAGGTTACTTCAACTGACTTTAAGAAAATCGTAATTTAAAGATGACTGAAATAAGAATTTCAATGTAAGTCGTCTTCATCAGATAAAGTTCAAATTTAATCTGACGACAAAAAAAGGTTTCATAGTTTTCAGTCAAACTTAATGGTAACTGACCGTGGTTAACAGTGTCCGTAGAAGGTTACAAAAGTGCATAGTTTTGCGATTTAATGTTTGCATAAATGCAAAAATCTTTACGATACTCCCATAGTTTATGTCATAAAGGTAGTACCGTAGGCATAGCAGCGATGCACTTGCAAAGAAATAGACAGATAATTAAACAAGCAATTTATAAAATTATAGCAACCAAATAAACTAAAAAAGTCTTTTTTTAAATGAATACGTTTATGCATGTTCTCCGGCTTTTTCATTTCTTCTTGTGTATATTTATATATTTTTTATACAGCTACAAAAAGTAAATCCCACATCTTTTGAAGAATAATAAGTTTTTGAGATGGGTAATGCCAGGTAATGCTGCCTTCCATAATTTGCAATGAAAAGCTTAGGTGAATACCTACAAATATCTCACCATTAAGCATTCTAAATTGAAAAAGTATATAAGATAAAAAGTGCTTTGTGATTTCCATGAACTTTTCTCGATTTTTTTAAATGACCTACTCGAAACGTTTCTGAATTTTAAATGAAATAGATATTATATTGATAACATTGAATTAAAAGATATAAGTACCTAATTTTTATATAAATATATCCCTTCTGTACGTGTATATAACACTAAACTTATCCTGCCTGGACACCACTGCGCTGGACTGATTTTGATGAAATTTTTGATGTCATCATCATCATCATCATCATCAACAGCCTTTAATAGTCCACTGCTGGACATAGGCCTCCCCTTAGAAAGGAGGTTTTGGCCTACTATTTTTGATGTAACACATTTATTTACCTACAGTCATTACAGCAGACCATTGAAAAGATTTATCGTGTTAAACTCTTAATAATAATTAATTTTTAATTGCATTTATATTAGTTAAAGACATTGTAAACTTCTATTTTTATCTATATTTATCAAATTTATGGTTGAAATAAGTCACCTTATCACGTACGTGATGCGATTGTAATATTTATTTATTAATGAATTGATTTGGACGGAACTAACAATTATATTATTGAGTAAGTATCGTGTGTTCGTAGTGTTTACACTGGGTACGTACATATCTTTCCATTAGGTAAGTATGTGTTTTTGTTTTATATAATGTGTTTATTGTTAACTTTATATGTGGGAAACTTATTAAAAAGAATAGAAAGTAATTTCAATGTTTTTGAGCAAAATAAGAAAACAATTCACATCTTACCTATAAGGTACTCGTAAATTTTGAAGAGAGTACATTCAGTATTGAATGTATTCATGCCGTTCTACTCACTTTGAGACTAAATGTAGTTCTTTATAATACTCGTAAAACTTAAAAGATACCTACCGATTTCTAGAGGCATGGAGCAGATAGTAGGTAGGCTAACTGTATCAATTTCTTCTAGATTTGTGGTAAATAAAGGTGATCAAATTATTATATAGTGAAGAGACTATACTTTTATTTTTTTCATATGGCTTAAGCATTGTGTAGCAAACATAATATCTTGCATTGCATTTGCAATCATATATCTGTTAGAATATTAAGTCTGATATTCATTTTTTTTAACTCGATCCAACTTGGAAAACTATATCCATAGATTGATCGAAAACAATAACTATATTTTTGCAAACACCTAACGCAAGGTTGGTAATTTAATAAATTACCAACCTGCTGCCTTAAAATAAAATCAGAGTAAGGTTTAAAATCTTTATTTAACTATTTACGTTGAATTATAATCTCTACTAATTACGTTACGGTACTTAAGTGTTCTTCTTAATTTAATGTAATTTTCCCACCAACATCCGAGATAGTAATAATTTCACTCTTCTCAGCTGTCATTGACTCCTACTCCTAAACTAGTTACACTATTAAACGTGCGTGTGCGTAAGTTTATTACCTAATCAATCAGGACATGGGAAAAATATCAATGTGGGAAAAAATCACAGTGAACTGTGAATGACCGGTGATTTATAGGTATAGGGTTACTCACGCGCTATTTTTAGACAATGCATAAAGACCCTATTTGGCCTATTAACCAGTAAATCTAGTAATTATTTTATTATATATAGCTCCCATTCCCTACATAATAATTTAAAAAATACTAGATTTACTGTCAAATGGCGTCTCATGGCGTACCTAGGTTAGGGTGGCAAGGTAGGTATACCTTGCCACCCTAACCTACGTACGGACAAATCAATAGATAAATCACAGTTCACTGACTTCACTGTGATTTGGTCCTATCTATAATTAATTTATTTGTTTAAAACTTAATGCACATGCTGTACAAAGGCGGACTTAATGCCATGGGACATTCTCTCCCAGTCAACATTTAGGTGATGTAGAAATATTATGCGGTAGGTGCAAAATAAAATATTAAATTTCACATAGTAGAATTCTAGAAGTATACATACACAATATGTATATACACATACATACATAAATAATTAATGATTTAATATAATAATAATTTAATAGAAATACATTATTCAGTCAGTAAATCTGCAAAATCATTCAGTGATTCATTCATTCAGTCGGTGGCCGGCAGCCGCAAGAGACAAACGTGTTTATGAGTTTGTATGTGTTTTTCTTTTATGTATTGCGCATAATGATATTCTGTCTAGTTAAAAATAAACACGCGTTCCCCCGTGACTGTGATTTGGCACTGATTTGAAATAAATAATTAGCATATACTATCTAAATATAATCTGTTTCGGGCCAACTGTTAAAGGTGTAATAAATAAAGTAACATTAACTTTGTAAACAACATTATATTTATGTTTTAGCCTTACAAAATGAAGTGGCAAATTATTTTCTTTGCGTTTTTGAGTATTTTGAACTCTTACGCTGAATGCAAGTGGAAGTCCTATGACAAGCGAGGTGCAAACTGGCGGGAAACCGCTAATGAAGTGACCCATAGACCACAAGAGATTCCAGACCCACCTGACCACAAAAAGCTGATTCCGATGGCCAGATATGTGTTACACAATGCAGGTAACTTGCAAATTCTTAAAATAACTTAACAATCATTCAACAAATTCAATTCATAACAAAATCAGGTCGAGTTTGAACCATAGTATAAAGGTACGATAGTCCAAACTCGACCTGCTATTGTTACGAAAAGTGCAATAATAACAATAAAATTTAAACGTACTATTTTGGAATAACAGTGTGTGCATTAGATAATGTTAACGAACCAGGTGAATTAATAAAGGTAATAGTTTTATTAAGAAATATTGCAACAGAGTGTGATTAATTAGCTTACGTTACGTGCTAAGAACTACATTTTCATTGTAAATATTAAAAATTAGAATATATTAACTGCCCTTAATTTTATTACTTTCCAAGTATAGAAAACTTAAACTAATTAGTTATTATTACTTACAAGTATTTGTCGAGAGGCTAACGGAGAAAACTAAATCATTTATAAAACGAATTCTTATTATTTATCGAATTGAAAGCGTAACAGCAGACCAACACATTTGCAACTATAACATATCATAATTAATTAGAGAACGAAACTATATACGATATATATATGGTATATTGTAACGATATATCGATAACGGTACCTATACGATATATCCATCGACAACTATATTTAAATCACCTCGATATTCCCTGTAAAAAATAATAAGTAAAATGCCATTTCTAAGTATTTATCTGTTTGGTTATTTAATGTTAATACAGTAGGTACTAACTACCATATAGGTTTTCGATCAAAAACCTATAAATAAATTTAAAATAATAGGTTAATTTCGGTACTTAAAAGTTTTCGCGAAAATCGAAACTTGCCCATATCTGTTTAGCGTGTTGACTCAGGACCTTGATTTTTATACACCTAATAGGGACCATAGACCTCAGTAGCTGGTATAAATTTCAACTTGCTGGGTCTACCCGTTGCTGAGAAAATCGGTGGTGACACACGGACAGACGTACAGACAGACAGACGAGAAAGAGATCTTATAAGGGTTCCTTTTTTACCTTTTGAGGTACGGAACCCTAAAAAAGGTGCATTTCGATTCTTAACGCCACAATATACATATAAGAACCGAAATGCACAATCAGCGGAGAAGCGTGGACCAACATAGGCGTGGACGAAGTCACATCATTTTCTTGCACGGCTCATCAAACATGCTTGACACGGCTCATGATAGTAAAAATAAAACGCGATGGCAGAATATTAGAAAGCATATAGCTATACAAGCCGCTCGCTCATTGGCGTAGAGTAAATAGAGGTCGAGGTCGTCCTTACTCTGGACTGTCGCTAGAGCTTCGAGGAGCATCTTGAGCTGATAATACCCCTCGGTAATAGTTCTCGGGGTGGCGGGCTCGCTACAGAGGCTGCTGTCTAATCTAGGGGATCCGCGTGAGGAATATATGATTACGATCCATGGCCTTCTACGGATAGGCTATATGGGCTAAGCGCCTATCGGCTTTCGCCCGCTGCCAAACTCAGCTCCAAAACCACAAGTTCTCAGATACCTACTGGTCACTGTGATTTAAGTCGGTTCTAGTCCAACATGTCACGGCAAAGTGGCTACTCACGGAATGCTTCTCGACAAAAAATTACGGTTTTTTATTTTGTGGAATTCTTCCAGCCAAGATTAAAGCAAAATATAAACTTCACGCCGTTCATGAATTAATTCAATTGTATTTTAAATATTCGCTTTGGACGCATGATTTCCATATTTGAAAATGCAATTAATCCCATTGAAGTTTCTGATGAGATGAATAAGGTGACAGATAGATAAGATTTTTTACAGCGTCAGGCAAGATTTGCGTATGAGGGTCACCTGACGTCAGGTTTGGGTTTAACACATTAGGTTACAAGTCGGATTTTGTGTTTTTTTAAAGAAAAGCATATCACTTCGTAAAATTCTTTACTAATTATTTGAAGTCGTCTATTGTCTTTTGTACGTTATATTGAATGAATAATACATTATACATAATTAAAACCCACACGATTTTTTTTTTACAGACTGGGCCTCGGTAGCGACAATATCAGTTTTACCAGCCATAGAGGGTTTCCCATTTTCGAACGTTAAGTCTGTCGTGGACGGGTCTCTTGCCAACTCCACAGGTGTACCTTATTTCTATATGTCTCCTATGGATTTTACTGCCAAAGATTTGTCGGTAAGTGTAGTATTTTGTATCAAATAAAAAATTAGGTACTTATATAATAATGTCGAATGTCTCTGCGTACCCCAGTTGACAAAAGTTTAGGTACCTATCTATTTATATCGACCGATATTTACATATGTTAATTTTTTACATAACAAATGGAAAACAGTACCAACATAAATAATATATTATTATGTTCCAAAATACTTTCCTTGATGTAAACATTAAATGTAAATGTTTTATTACCCTGATATATCATGAATGGCTGACTATCTATCTTTTATAAACATAAACCTAGTAAATAACTAATTACCTATACCTAACCGCTTATCACAAAGATTTAAAAATTATAATAATAAACAAGTAGGAACGTGTTTATATGTGTGGAATTTCCTGATGCAATCTTACAGGTATGAGTCATTACTTAGGGGCTCTGTCTTTCCCTAATAAATAACTTGTTTAATGTATTTCTTCAACAATGTACTATGCTCGTCATCAACAGAAAAACAACCGTGCCACCGTGCTGGTATCGCTTGAAGAAACGAGGTATTGTGAGAACCAAAAAATTGACCCTGAAGACCCTCGATGCACGCGCTTGATGTTGTCCGGAAAAATGAAAAAGGTATCTTTTTTATATCAATATCGCTCAAGTACTTCATTGGTTACAGTACTTATAAATAAAGCGGAAATACTTATCGAATAGTAATTCTCTCTCTAGGGTGCTATTTGATACATTCTGCTCGTTTGCAAAATGTCATTGTTATTTTTTTTTTACATGAGTCTGTTTTAAAACCTCATTGGCCGTGAACCGCGAAACCATCATATCAGCCGTGGGAGAGCCATTCTTAGGCTTTTAATAACGATATCTTATAATTTACACGTTGTAATATTGAAGACACGCCTTAAGTAACATAAACATACTTCTAAATTTTTGTTTATTATAACTCTAAATGTAAAGTTCTGTAACACGTCTCAAGTAAGTAAAGATAATAAGTGTATCAATATTAAAATAAACATCAAACTGTTTATATTAAGAGATAATAACTGGTGTAAGTCAAATATGTCTAACATTGGCAGAGGTCGGGATATTTCTTATACTCTTTTAAGGTTTTTAGAAGAAAACTTTATTTTCTTTCAAAAAAATATATAAAGTTATTATCAAGATTGGTTAATCTTGTAGTGTCATTAGAACTATGTTATAAGTGTCAACATGTTTTAATTAAGTTCCCAAACGAAAAGTGTGGATGATTTGAAAGTCGTATCGGTCCGGAAATACCGCAGACGATAACTTGTTCCACAGATTGGTTGTGCGAGACAAAAGTGTCTAAAAGTGATGGGGATGTCAATTTTTCCGTGGGGAACGATGGCGGAAAGTTGCGCCCGGTACTAGTCCGAACAACTTCTCAGAGCAATCTCCATGAAAAATACGATTGACTCTATCGTCTAGAGAATGCAGAGTGAAGCTACATCTCGACGTAATATACTCGTATATTGAATATTGGTTCTCTACGGCCGCAACCGCCGCGCTGTTGCCCGCACCATTCTGGGCTATCACAATTTGTTTTTCTTGTGGCCTTCTTTGCTGTTTACCAATTTTTCTCGACACGTTTAAAAATACGATATCAATAATGACATTTAATATATTATGTGTTTATGTGGCGAAGCGCACCACAGGTTTGATAATTCGGCCGAAGCTTGACACTCGGCTCATTGTTTACATTAGAACTTGCCATGTTTGATATCTTCGAGCATGTCTCGCTGTTGTTAAGTGGCTTCAATCGATCTGTACTAACTATTTTCTCCGTATCCTGTTGCATAATTTTATAAAAAAAAAAACCGTTTTGCTGATAATTTTGTACGGCCCCGTGTAGGATTGGGTTTAAATTTTTGTGACCTTATCAACACGAACAAATACATGAGTGGAGTCTTTAAGATCGGGATGGACGAATATTTTTCCTTGATAGTTCGTCTTTTTGGACACTGCTACTTAATTTGATATTTTATTACGCAATTCTTGCAAAAACAGATTGTTGTCAGAGGTCTCTCGCTTTATAGGCTCGAAGAAATCCCCAGGCAACCTTAAAGGTTCTCCAAACATAGACGACACACAATCTGTGTGTCGTCTATCATACTAGCTCTTAATCCCAGAAGAACAGATGGTAATTCTGATACCCAATGTTCCGTGTTGCCTTTTCACATGAGTGCGGTTTTAAGGGAGCGATGCCATCTTTCAACATGGCCATTTGACAAGCTGTGGTTCTAATCTTAGTAATACCCATTCTTTTCGTTAGTTGAAAAAAACAAATTAGACAAAAGTTAGATCCTTGATCGGTTGTCAGGTATAAAGGGGTTCCAAATCTAGCAATCCATCCAGGGTAAATAATATCCGCTATAGTTTGGGAGGTTATATCCTTTACAGGAATGGCTTCAGGCCACCCGGTGCTCCTATCTACCATAGTTACAAAGTACCTATAACCGTTGCTATAAGTTAAAGGGCCGACAATATATATATGAAAGTGTTCAAATCAATCGCTATGTACAAAATGTCCATGAGGTGACACAGTATGCCTATGTATTTTAGATTTTTGGCAACTTATACACGCTTTAGTCCACTGTGTAATGTCTTTGCTCATTCCGTTCCACATATAACGATCTTGCATCATTCTTCTAGTTGCACGCGTCCCAGTGTGGCTAATGTCATGGACCGCGTTGATAGCTGATACACGAAATTCCTTAGGCAAATATGGTCGTGTCCTTTTAGTCGATACCTTGCAATATATAGGTAACTCGCAATAAGCATTAATAACTTTTTAAATTGTAATGTGTTCGATTCCAAAAGATCCTTTAACTTTGTATCTTTACTCTGTATTTCGGCTAAATTTTTGTAGTCTATAGGTGATGCGTCTATCGTTGCTATCCATGAAAAATAGTCCGCAACTACATTTTCTTCCCCAGAAACATATTTAATATCAGTACAAAACTGCATAATAAAATCTAGGTGTCGTATTCTCCTTGGTGTATCGTTTTTACCGATGGTATTCTTCTGAAGCGAGTACACGAGCGGTTTATGATTGGTGTACACGGTACACGATCGTCCTTCAACGAGAGGTCTGAAATGCTCGATGGCTAGATAGATTGCCAAATTTCTCTGTCATAAACTTGGTTGAGAGGTTGAGTCTTGGTTGAGAAAAATCCCAGGGGTTTCCAAACCTCCCCCTCTTTTTGTTGCAGTACGGCCCCGGCTCAGGTATTAGAACAGTCAGTCATGAGGGCTATCGGTGCATCTGCTGACGTCAATAACAATGTAATTGCGCTTTTCAGGCTATGTTAACATTGTTCAAATGGAATCAGACTTATCTTTTTTCTTCGCGTTGTGTAATAAAACATTAATTTTTGCTTGAATACTGGCTGCTTTCGGTATATGACGCCTGTAAAAGTTTATCATCCCGAGAAATCAACGCAACTCATTTATTGTATTAGGCATCGGAAATTCGGGTATGCTTTTGACCTGTTCGTCTAACGGCCTAAGACCTTTCGATACACGAAATCCCAGAAAATTTAGCTACGTTTTTCCAAACACACTTGGCCATGTTTATTATAATATCATATCCATCTAGTCGTTTCAATACTTCAATAATTCAATACATGCTCTCTATGTTTACTTTTTGATGATGATGCAATAATGACGTCATCGATATATTTGAATATGTAGTTTAAACCTCGCACTACTTCGTCGTTAAAACGTTGGAATGTGGCTGCAGTATTCTTAAATCCAAAACCTAATCTCAAAAACTCAAATAAACCAAAATCGCAAGCTATAGCAGTCTTTGGGGTTTTTTTTTAAATAGGTATATTGTGGTATGCTCTCTGCATATCTTTTCGGGAGAATATGCTCTTCCCGCGTAACGAGTAGGTACAGTCTTGAATACGCAATATTGGGTAACGATCGGGTTTCGTAATCTGCCTATAATCGCCGCACGGTCGAATTTCAACGACATGCAGAGGACCCGGTCATTTGCTTTTGGATGGCCTAAATATTCCCATTTCCAGCATGCGTTATCTTTGACTTTGTTGTATTTATCAGGTGGTAATGATCGTGGACAAGTATGCACAGCTGGTTCCTAAAGCTCGATGTAGTGTACCTTAAAATGACATGGAGTAGTTTTAAAATTCATTGGTTTTGAATTGATTTTGATTCATTGGTTGAAATTTTGCCAAAATATCACTATAATTACTTTTGTAGTCGATTGTCCTTATTGTAGGCTCTTCTTGCATAACCACAGACGTAATAGTTGGTAGACTAGTCAGTGAATTTATGAGTTTTCTGTTTTTAACGCCACTAATAACGTGTAATGAGACAAAAAGTCAGCTCCGAGTATAGGTTGCGTGACCTCTACCCCCATTTAGTTTAGTTTGCCGTTTGAGTACACCCTATTTAGTTTGCCGGATTTGTTTGTATATTCCAGGCGCACTTGTCTATACATTTCCTCGTTCTATGCTAAAATCTATGATGATAAGAGCAAAGCAAATTAGGGCTGCTTAGTGAACGCCGTGTCATATTACGTCCTCACGATGCGCGACTGTACTTCTGCTACTTGCAATGGTTGCGTGGCAATAGCAATAGGCGACAAATGCTCTAAATTCTTTACTTCAGTGACCGCCAACACTCCTCGCACCGTAGAAGGTAGGTGACCCTGCTATATAATGCGTTGAGTGTCATCGGGTATTTTATCGCGAACCAAGTCCCTCATTCGACGCAGGAGTTAAGATGGCTTCTGGTCCCCTAGTTAAATTTCCTCTAATAGCTTTAGAAATTGTCAAGCGTATCAAACTTCTTTACTTCGGGCGGCTTGAGAAGAATGTCACTGACTTGTTGCACTACGTCTTTTCCTAATTTCTTCACAACTAAGTTATATCTGAGCTCATCGCTGAGCTTTTGTGGTCCCAGTATGGCTTCAAACTGCACATACCAAAGGCGTGGTTGGTCACACCAAAACTCAGGAATTCTAGAAGGCACTGTAAATACCGGTACCTCTTCTTCGCCCGACGCCAATATTGATGATGGTTGCTGAACTGTTGTTATATTGCGAAAAAAAAAAAAAAACTTTAAATCGAAGGTGTAGCTGTACTAGATATCGTGGCCACTGTGCTGCTTTATATGTATAGTCTGTATTTGGTGACGAGTATTGTAATAAAACTGCCAATATAAGATGACACGTATGTTTTACATAATATTCAATACAATAATGAAGTGCCGTAGGCACAGTTCCCAAAAGGATAGACGATAGACCGATTAGTCTTCATTTTATTCGTTTGAAGGAATACCTAATGACGTGTTTTTTTAATCCCATCGAAGATCATACGTCTAAGAGATTTAATACATATATATTGTTTCTATATTTTATCGTATTATTTACATTTTACATTTCAAAATTTACTTAGTTTTTAGGTTAGGTTTATTTCTCCCAACCATATTATACAGTCAACCGTTCGGCAAGCCTCTCGGTAAACCATAAATTCTTTTGCATGTTTACATAAATTTGCTATACAAAAACCAAAAACTGACATCCATCATCAACAGCTTTTAATAGTCCACTGTTGGACATAGACCTCTCCTTAGAAAGGAGGTTTTGGCCTACTATACCACACTGGCCAGACGGCTTGGTGTACGTGTGTGTGATGGCTTTGCAGTGCTGTTGTCCTGCGTAGTTTGCTCCCTTAGTCGGCCCTTACGACACCCACGGGATGAATTGGTGTGGTGAAACTCCGTATTCTTAATCCACACAGACTGAAGGACAGATACTGACATTACTACACTACTAATTGAGAATGTTAAGAGGTCGATAAAGTCAAAACAATAAGAGCATGTATCGTAGTTCATGACTCAGACGTACTTGCTCACCGTTTAACGATCTCTGTATATAATACAATGATCTGTTTTATGCCAGATGAAGAATGGCACGCCGGAGTACACGTTTGCAAAGGCCGCCTTGTTCGAGAGACATCCGGCTATGGCTGACTTCCCTCCGGGTATGTATTGATTGTCAATAACTCTATATGCATGTACTTATATAGGATTTATGTTGACTTCTATGTATGGAACGTGTTTTATATTTTGCAATTTAAATTTCACCTATTCTCTGACTTTTATGAATACGTAAGCGAGCGGTTTGAATATTACCTACCTATGTTTTCGGGGCGGCTGTGCTTCTAAAGTCGGTTAGCGCAAATGCTAAATAAAATTGTAATTGGTTGAATTTTGTACATTAATGAAAAGACAATTATCTTTTGGGTTGGCTAATACGTATCAGAGTTGATGTATACTTCGTCAGCGCCGTAACTAGAGGCACCCCTTTAATTTCTGCTCCTCCCAGGGTCTGGGTCTGTGTTTTATTGTATACCTACTTACGTACCGACATTTGTGTAAAGATGATTCTATCTAGGTTTGAAATGTTAGAGTGAAAAGTTGGTTACCTAAATACATTTTAAAATATTAGAACAATATATGTAACTAGCTTCTGATTGTGGCTTCCCTAGCGTAAAACTAATTTTTAACTAGCGATATCTTTTTCTAGATGAAAGGTACTCTTTGTCCTTTGTTAGTAATAATGGACGCTAAAAAGAATTTAATACATATTTATTAGTAATTTATTCATAAGTAGCAAAGCATTCATGAAGGTCAGACTTTGCGCCATTAGAATAATTTTGTAATGTATGTAACCACAACATTTTGTAAGGTACTACTGTGTAGTATTTTTTTATATTATTATTATTGCAGGAACCCGCTATCGCTGGGTGTTACTGCCTTCTAGCACCTCCAATATCAATTTGGAGCCTTTTTTCTGACTAAATATCGTTCTTACATTCCTTATTGTTATTGTTTCTTTTAGTCTTCCTTTTATCCTGTATGGGTAGGATTCCTTCTATTCTATTACTTATTTTTCTTGGGATTTTTTATTTTCATACAATTTGATACATATTTACTATGCTTAATTAAATATTTCTTACGACTAGGTAACAGATTTAAACTACTTCTAAATATTTACTACACTGAACAATCACTATACTAAATATCTACACACTATCACTATACTTTAGTTCTATCTTTTGAATATGATAGCAACAATAATACTACATTATTTTGTATCATAATCTTAACCTACTTTATTTCTTATATTGACTAACTTAATTATATTTGTACAGTATTATGAATATGCTACTATAACTACTTATAATTCTATTTAAGTTCTGAACTGTAACTCGTATGTCCATTCTTTGTTCCACTCCGTATATTTGCCTGTGAAATGTTGGGCAATCCACTATCAGATGAGGGATGGTTTCCCTGACATCCGGGTCACAAATGCATGATGGGTTCTCCTTGCACTTGAATCGTGTCAAGTATTCGGAGAACCCATCATGCCCCGTTAGTAACTGGGTCGTTGTGTCGACGACCGCTATCCCACGTACAACACCATATGCTGCCAGTGCGCAGGAAAAAAATAGCCTGGTGACGGAGGCGGTCTCGCCCTCGTTGTACCTCCTATTCCACTCGCCGAGTGAGGCCTGTCGGAGACCCCGCTTCACGAACGGAACAGGGCACCAACCGTAGTACAGTGCTTTCTTCAGTCCCAGAGCCGCCTCCTTGGCGAGTTGGTCAGCTCGCTCATTACCCACCAACCCTGCGTGGGCCTTGACCCAGAATAAGGATATCTCCATACCCCGGGCCATGCCTTTTTGAATGGCTGCTCTGGCCTCTACTGCCAGGGGATGGAGGGTATGACTGTTAATTACCGTCAGGAGTGCTGCTCTGCTATCACTAAAGATACTGAACGTGGTTTCGCTTCGCCTGAGGACCTTACTGGCCGCTTTGCACAGGGCCAGAAGCTGAGCCTTAGAGGTAGACGGTGCTCCTCGTCTTCCAGACATTTGAACTCTAAGGCCCGGTACTCCGAGGGGTGTGGCGCCTCTATCGCCGGAGTCATTCGTTTACTGAGTAGTATTGGACCCTATTAACAACAAGCTTATTTTCTTCTTATGCTTACGACCTATCCATAATTTTATCATACATACATCTACTCACGCTCATATCTCCGAAGGGATAAGCAGAGCCAATTATAAGTTTGGTCCCTCTCACGTTATTGGAGTAACTTCCACAGTCCCGCCCACTCTCGTAAAAGGGAAGGTAGATAATAATAAGTTAACATATCTCACACACGGCAGTCTCATCCCAAACTTGTCAGAGCCTGTACTATGGTAACCAGTCTGCTGCTAAACATATCTACATATATATTTCTAAATACATACAAATCACAGATAAATTACACTCAAACAGAACAAATGATCGTCCCCATCACACAATATTTGTCCTGGGTGGGAATCGAACCCATTACCTATGTATGCGGGTATGTTGAACAAAGGGAAGGCAATTTATAGGAACGGGATATTATTTAAACGGATTGGGGAATATTAAAGAAAGTTCGAGCAGGTCTGAGTCGTATACACCTGTAATTCGAATTAGCTATTTCTGGAAAGTTCGAGAATATACATATATGTAAATATCATAAATGTAACATTTTTCAGATCACGATTGGTTCGTCGCCAAGTTGAAAATAGCCCAAATCGCGATGGTCGACTGGTTTGGCGGTGCTAAATACATACCTGTCAAAAACTATTTGGCATACAACTACACGGGCATGGAAATGCTCCAGTATCACAACCAACACATCCAGAGAGCTACAATTCCTTGAAATTTGGTGATAGTTATCATCTGGTGTAGGTCGTTTAGGGTTGCTATTTGCAAAAAAATGACGTTAAATTAATCGACGGTAGATTAAAACTTTTTACAATAATAAAAAACTTTGTAATAGCTTATATATATATTTTTCAATTGTTTTCAATAATTTGTTATTTATGTTCAAAAAATTATTAGAATATTTGTGATCATTTTTCATTGTGTCGGGATTTATTTATGTATAGATTTAGGTGATTCTATTAATAAATTATAGGTAATATACGATAATGAATTTTACACTATTCGTGAGTGAGATAACTTTTATAGTTAATACTTAGGTAATTATCTTTTTTGTATATTATGATGTGTTACATGAATACCTAATATTGCCTAAACGGTATACGGTACAGTACTGACGAACAACTTGAAAAGGCTAATACACCCATAGAGTGAACAAGATCCCCAATCTTGCAATATAGGCAACGAGAGAAATGAATAATAGATAGTTCCCTCTATCTCTTTCACTAGAGAGAGGTAGAAGGAACTTGAGCTCTGCGGTTGGCGGGGGAAATTTATAATTATTATTATTATATAAATTATTATTATTCTAGGATCAAAACCATGCCCACTTCACGATAGCTATTCGCAGCTAAGCTAAACAGTGTGGGAAGAGGGATTTTAACCCTAATATTTTATAACACCTTTATGAAACCTGTGATAAGTCAAACAATAATTGATATTCTATCTATTAAAAATAAAACGCCAATTGTACTTTTTAAATAAAAATTCAAGAATAACAATCAATAATTTTATTATCAGTATTTGTTTATTTACACCTTTTTATACATATCATAATACATTGGAATGCTTTTATAATGTATTAGCTATAAAAATCATACAGATGGTAAATAAATACAACTTGGTTAGCTATAAAGTTATTGTCAATTTAATTTATTAACATTTTATTGTGTAATAACAGGTGGTGTCATCTTACACCATTTCCTTTATTTGACCATTAATTTTGATTATCTAGAAATCTTGGAAGTGGATGTAAAGACTACTAGGAATATTAAGTAACAAAGAAAAAACTAAGTCATACTTCTTATAGGTACCTGAGTAACGACGTAACGTGATCACACTTAGGTATTTCTCAATAAGTAGTTTTTTTTTGCAAAACGATCGTTAGTTTTCCTTAAATATTGTGTATCTTTAATACAGATAACATTTTCCGTACCGAATTTATTATCGATGTAGTTAATAGCCATATTGTTAGAACTACGGCAATGTCAGGTACAAGAAAAAATCTCGTCACATCACAGACGGATTTTTAGGCCCTAATCTTCCGTAAAGTTATTCTTGGGTATAAGCACATCAACAGCCTATAATAGTCCAATGCTGGTCATAGGCTGAATTGGGTATACGTGGGGCATACTGAAGAAAGTCTCTGGACCTGGCCACTTACAATAAAAGAATGAAAAAACAATTATGGAATTCGAAAATGGAACTCTTTGGGAACATGTTACTTTTTAATTTGAGAGACTGTCATATGTTTCTTCATTGAGACGTCCTTTCGCAGATTGTGTGTCGCTATCAAAATGAATTTAACTCGGGAGCATTTGAATTTAACTCGTGAACGTTGCCAGCCAACTGCTTTGTACAGTGGTTTCAGTTTCAGGAAAACAATAAATGTTTCGTTAGTCTTATTTATCATAATCCAGAATCTTTCAGTATGCTCTAAGTATACCTATATACAATTTGTATGTTTAAATTGATCTAATACGGTCTCGGTATTGCAGAAGGTAAACCAGCAGATGTTGATTAGGACTTTAATGAAGTTCAAAACAAAGACACGTAAGTTCCTATAGGTATATTATCTCACTTTGCCGTCAGAGTTTACCTAAAGTATACAATTTTAATATTTTAGTAAGTAAACCTTTCCAACCTTGAAATATTTAAGTTTGGAAAAGGAATTACGTTACTGTTTGCCTATATTGTGAAATAGAACTCTGGCGACCTCACTCGCTCGTTAAAATTGATAAAAGAATTCTTTGTTATGACAGTGTTAAAATGTCATCTGTTATTAATAAAGTCCTGTCAAAAGATTTATAATGATTTTTATCAAAAATAAATTATAACTACTATGAAAGATCAAAGCTTACAAAATATATTTATCAAAGATCTAGGCCCGTATTTTAAAAGACGTCTGAAGTGTCGGTTGAACTCTGATTGCCTGAAACTAGTTTTAAGTTCAGATCAAATCTTAAGTATCGATCTTATTATAGAACGCGTTTTGAGTTTTACTCAGGTGAAACTAGTTTCAAGTATTGATTTGAACTTACAATCTGTTCTCAATTACGTTTCCGCACGATTATTCCGCATTACGCAGCTAATTATTTAAAAAATATTTTTCTTTTACAAACATAATTTCTGTGAATTTGTATATAATATACTATTGGCTAGTGTAGCAATGTTAACATATTAATAAGCTTGTTGTTCGTTCAAAATTAAATATAATAAATATTAAAATAAAAATGACTAGCTGTATGAATAGGCTATAACGGAACGTTCAAGTTATTTATCAACACTTGTCATGTTGAAATGTCAAACGATGTTTTTATTTGATATTTCTGAAATTTATATTACTATACTTTTAAAATAAACCAAAAGATTGTGGTAACTTAAACTGGTATTGAGTGTGTAAAATGTGAATTTTGGTGAATTTCATATCAATTAAGGTACATTAAAGTGAAATTGATTACAGTATGACAAGTAATTCTTTCGTAAATAAAGGAAAGTAAATCTTTCGTAATTATTCAAAAACAAATCATCGTAAAACACATTCATTTCCCCTAAATGCCTTAGAAATCACCGCTTGAGACTAGTTTCAGCTTGTCTCACGTAAACAAAGATCACAGCTGTCAAAATCTATACCTGAGTAATGATTTCGACATAAACATCGTTCTAAAATAAGCTATCACTCACTTGAGTATGGATCGGTGAATCTCGTTTTAAGTGACGTTCAATAATAAAATCTCTACTTAAAATTAGTTTTGAGACTAGATTCACGACTGAGACACCTTTTAAAATACGGACCCTAGTTCCATAATAGAGCAAGGTATTTTTTGTAGAGCAATAGTAGGTGATCTGTGTAGGGATTACAGTGCAGTGTGAAATGGATTTGAGGGGCCCTAGCACATGCACAAAATTATGGAGACCTATGAAAGACTGCGAGCGTTAGCTAATGGTAACCACATGGTGTACAGCTCGAGTAAATTGCACAACGTCATCTAAATTTAATCGAAAGTGAACAGTTTTTAACAGGTTGAATTCATATAGATACAACCACTTCGCCGATTCCGAGGTTCGAGTGATACGAGTTAGAGAAAATATCAAAGAGGTCAGTCAAGCTTGGTTGGTCAATTAAATTGCCGCAGTCAAGAAGGTTTGACTGAACCATCAACAATTTTATTAGGTATGTTGTGAAAATAAATATTTTTAATAAATTTTGAGATCAATGAGTCTGCTGTTGCTAAATATTTAAAAGCAGTTTGTTATTAAAGATACTGTTTTTATACATATTTAGCAACAGAAGACATCAATAGATTCTGTGATATGTGAACAATGGAATTGAATCAGAGCACTTTTGATAAGTTTTCAGTTGACGTTACAGTTTTAACACAGAGTTAGTTAGTCACCGTTCTTACACAACCATTTTTTTTAATCTAAAATATACTTTTATTACAATAACTGGACTTTTCCGTGGCAATGAACGCAAGATGCTACGGGGCGAATTGTGTTGCCGCTGTTGCTGTAAGCGTGGTGGACTAACGCATTCACAGGGGCTTCGTTTACTTGCCTCACTTGTAAAGGCATAGCCATAATCTGTAACATATAAAGTATACCGTGAATATAGTATTACCGTGAAAGAGCCATGCTCCGGCTCCATATATAATACTATTTTTTTATATTTTAAAATGTATTTTTTTTGTAATATATTTAAAAATCTAATCAATATGCACATATAATGTAATAAAGATAATAATATTTATTGTACCAATACAAATACAACTTTTTCAACATAGAACTAGTATAAGTTAAACATAAACCTAAGATAGCCTCACCATCATAAGTGTGTGTGGACCGGACCGTATATACACTGTGGCGGTATAGATATCACAAAAAATGAAATAACAGATAACACGGTTCAATATACGTCGGTTAAAATAAAAAAATAAAAAATTAGTACGAAAATACAGAAATGCAAATTTAGAACAAACTAAATACAATAAAATAATTTCCGAATTAGAACACCATTGATAACATGAGTCGGTGAACTGTACCTACACGGCAGCGTCGCAATGTCGGCGACATCAAAACGACGCCGCCGCCGCCGCGAGCCGGCGAACTTTACATTCTTATTACCTACCTACCAATCACTTCACTTGCTTTTAAAAATCTATTTATAAAGAATGCGATTTTATTCACGTGTTTATTTCGTGAATGCTCGACTAGCTTCCGACCCAGCAGTACGCGTCACTCCTTGAAAAAGTAGTTACCTTGGTTGTCTCGTAATCTTTGTACCGCCCTTACAAAAATTCGGCAGTCTGTAGGACATACACGATTGACTCCATACGTGTCCGTAAAGCAAAAGATGCGTTTTGATAGAGTTTTCCATAAATTAACATCATAGCAGGCAGGCATATTCCGCGGCTGTGAAGGTCACTCACGGCATTATGGATGTTGATATCGATAACCCAATAAAATTAAAAGACTGATAATGCACTCAGTTTCACACTACACTACACACAGAACCTAATAGTGACTTTTCAAAATAAAATTAGCAGGACTCCTTACATTACGAAGTCTTGCGCACACGATAACATTAATTGTTCACACCATTGCCGTGTATTATGACGAAAGCAATAAGACTAAACAATTATTACCACAAGAAAACTTCTCTAAACAAATATGTATCTCATAAACAACAACAATATTATTATTACGGTTATTTGTCGTGAGCGCATCTACAAGGATACGGAATAGCATAAGCTCGCCGGTGGCCAAGGGCCGACTGACTGTCCTTACTGGATGAACTAATTAAAAACGCGTGTTGCATCGTGATGACGTAATAATCAACATATTTCGTTCGATTCGGGTGTAGTAAAAGCGGCAACGTGTGATTACCGCGTATACCTACAGCTGATCGCCGCCTGAGGTCAATGTATTATGAATGCATGTACACATGATGTTGCAATTTACGAAACACAAAAATGAGTCCTGTGGCTAAACTACTGGATATATTTTGTTCATATTTTGCAAATCGCCTAGAAATTAAGGGCAGAATATGTGGCTTAAGTATTTGGGATAGGAAATGAAACTCTCTGTATAACCGACCGGAGTGATACCACGGCCTCATAGAAAACCAGTGTTAAGATTGGTTAACACTCGTCTTCAATGAGGCCGTGGTATTCGTTAGGTACTTGGTCAAAAGCAACGAAAGAATTGACTCGTTGCTTTTCACCGAGTAAGTAAGGCTATTTGAGCCCAAACAATCTCCCTCTGATGCTGCGGGGTAGAGACTCGAAGGACGGCTACGTACCTACTTGCGATTAAGTTTCAGGTGTCAATCAATTATCACTTACCATCAGAAGCCGAAGTGCGAGATTATTTCACTTCTACTCGATAGTCACGGTGTCTGCGTTCGGTTCGACCTTGTGATTGGCACTCTCCACCAATCACAGCGCCGAACGCGGTCAACGTCACGATCGATAGAAGTGAAATAATCTCGCACTTGGCTCTCAGGTCACCCGTCTACTTGTTTGCCCCTATACTATGAAAAAAAAAATACTGCCATGAATGGTAGCTTTCAGGCAATAGATTATACACGACTCATGGTTACAATCGCGATTATTGAACCCTGATGGTAAAGGCGACTAGCCTCTGTCGCACTGGCAGAACCACAGCAGAGATGTATGGGATTGATGGAAACTAGTGTTGTGCCGGATCGTTAACAAAGGATATCCGCGGATACGGATCCGAATACGGATATTTGGTGTCAAGATCCGCGGATACGGATCTTAAGTTTCTTACCCAATCGGAGCCCGTGACCTTGATAGTTGTCGCCACTTGACGCTTTGCCGTTGATATTTAAATATTTCATTATTTTAATAAGCTAATACAAAGATGTTTGATTGCTCTCATTATAAAGATGGCTCTTTCAGTACCTACGACCTGCCTAGTTGATTTAGTGTAGTACGATAAATGATTGCAATAATAATATAATATAATAATAATGGTGCCAAATATTTGTTTTAAGAAATAAAAAGTAATCTGAACAGAATTCAATAGTTTTTCATAGCTACCTAATAACCATTATTCAGGGTTATTTTAAATTTACTGAAAACCTCTGAAGTGCATATTAGTAACATTATAAACAACAACTTTTCTTCAACTAACACCGAAAACGAAAGAAAAAAAATTGTTTCTCCATACAAACTAACAACATTTGATTGGTCATTTGAATGGAGAACCAATTTTTTTTCATTTTGACGTTGGCCAGAAAAAAAGTTGCTGTTTATAGTGTTACAAACACATACCTAAGAGTTTTACAGTGAATACAAAATCACCTATATAGAATTTCATCTATGTAGTATGTATTGAAAGATCCGCCAAAAAAGTCACGGATACGGATACGGTTACGGAATCTCTCTTCTCCCTTGGATATCCGCGGATACGGATACGGATACGGATATCCGGCACATCACTAATGGAAACCAAGTTATTAAAAGTACAGTGTACTACCTTACAAATGCTACTGTTAACAAGCTAGTCATTAGTCGACTTTAAAAAATAGAAGAATACTTACGTTTTCAGCATTCTTTTCCCCGTCAGTAACAGAAGGTAACGTATTTAAATGGCTTATATCTTGTTTCGCTACCGAACTGCTTATGTTTTCTGACAGCTTTAAGTTCACAGATGATAAGTCCAAAATGTTGGTTGAATGCGGTATTGTCGCGTTGAAATTGAGATTCCCAATTGGACGGTTGAACATTTTATTTGTTCCCGTGTATTCTGAAATAGTGATGTTTTCAAGCCATTTCTCGTGAAGACTGTACAAGTTTTTGTATGTACATAACATCATATCTCTGGCGCGGCACTTTTCGTCCAATAATTGCTTTATTGCTTGTTGTAAATTTTCAGTCTTTTCTGTTAATAACTTTTTGCATTGTGCTAACTCTTCTACCATTAAACTGGAAATGAATTGAAGGATCTAATTTAAGAAAACTAACGAATTTATTATAAAGTCAGTATATACCTACAAAAATTTAATTTAATTATTATCATGTCATGATGATAAAATTTAAGTTTACGTAAAAAGTTTGTTTGCTATTGTAATTTTTGACTTAATGCCATATTAAAACTGAAATAACTAGTTTTTAGTCCGTGTTTCGTCTAGTATGAATAAAATACATCTAAATTTAAACCACCTAAAAGTGATGAAAAAGGCGTTATGCTCTGCGTCACAGAGCCACTGTAATAAATACCAATAAATTTTATCTTAAAAGTAATAAAAAAGTAAAAATTCGTAAAAGTTTCGTGTCAGCGAAGGTTATTTCATACAATAAATAAATTTAGCGTGTACTAATATATGTTTTTAATTAAATTCAAAAGCAGGTCATTAAAATAAAATAGCTAGCACAAAAGAACAGGGCGTTTTCAATAAAAATTACAGTAGAGAAAGCAGTCAAAACCACACCTGTTAATAATGTTGTTTTATGCAATAAAAAGCATTCTTAAATCAGTTTAAAAAAAAACAGTAGGTTTTATCTGTCCTGAGTACGTGTATTAAGTGGCTCTGCTAGGGAGTATGCTCCACAGAACAGCCACAATCGATGGTCATTATTTTGTTACCTAGTGTACGTACAGCGATACATCATTTTAAGTAAGTACATCATTACATACACCTACCTACCACACCTAAGTACATCATTTTAAGAAATAAACGATCGGTATTTGTTATGGTGGCTCTGCGGCAGAGCACGACACGAAAAAGGCAATGTCTTTATAAAAGACAACTCCCGCATTAGGAATAAGTATATGCTGTGTCGCGGGGGACTTTACAAACATACATGAAACGGACACAAAGAACACCCAGACTCAGAACAACAATTTGTGGATCGCACGAAGTGTAGTCCCATGTGGGGATCGGACCCACAGCACTTGGCGTAGTAGTAAGCGGCTCGACGACCGCTTAAATCACTACGCCATCCGTGCAGTTTTGTCTAGTTCTTTTTGTTAGATTTAAAACAAATGACATACGAAACATCTTTTATGGTTTAACGTTATGAAATGAGTAATAAATAACTGAATTTACCTGCTAGCTAGAAACTTGCTTCTCCATACTTCACATTGTCCCGCTAGCCATTCAGTTTGTTCCTAAGAAGAAATATAATAAGGTAACACTGATTAGGTATTTTCTATAATCTTTTGTTAGTAAACATATTGTGTGAAAAGATAAAATTTGCAGTTTAATGTTGCAAAAAAGAAACCAGTCACACACACTTGATCAAACAGTGGCAGTAAACCTTCCTTAAAGATAATTGTATGTTCAAAATTGGATTTTGAAGAACACAATTAACTGTCATCGTTTATTTAGTCAACCCATCTGGCCAGCATGGTATAGTAAATAGTAACCTCCTTTCTAAAGGCTGTGGATGATGTTAATGTTTATTTAGTGGGGTATTTTCCAATTGTAATTTTTTAAGGTCTCAATTTATGTTATATTTATTTTGTCATGTTGTATGAGTAGAATTATTTAGTATTGTATAGTACACAGAAATTTATTATATTACTTACAATAAGAGCAACACATTTAAAACTTAAACAACAATATGTTATATATCTACCTGCCATCTCAATCAAATTGCACCTAATGTGGTCACGAAAAGTTAGGACTCGAGATCAAAATTCTATAGTAACCACTTAGAGAAAATAATTCACAGACCTGATGTGTAGATAAATGTTGTGCAGAACTAAGTAAAGCATTTGCCAAATGCTTCTTATCTTCGTTTAGAGACTGAACCTGTATCTCAAGATCTTCACCCATTGATGCCACCAACATTGTTTTCAATTCTTTATTAACCTGCAGATAACATAATTAAATAATGTAATTATTATTGTGATAGATAAAATGCTGAGTGAAATGATATTTTTGTTATAGGTATGTAACAATAAGTAACCAGTAATAAGACTGAGATTATGTCTTAAAAATGGCTATTATATTCCAATATTTATTGTTTAGGTATACAACAGCACCATTGGTATTACGAGTAGTATTTATAATATCTGTTAACAATGACCATTCAAGTTTTTTTGGATTTAATTTTTAAAAGATTCCCTAGTGGTGAATATTAGGTCAAATTTGAAAAATAATAATGAAATAGAAATGATGTGAACTATAATTAATCTGTGGTAGTTAAATATGTTCCACAGACACCCAAATGATTGTTGAACAGTGGTGTGTGACACTCAACTTGACAGTGAACCCATCGAAAACAGATGATCATGTTCACAAACAAATTCAGGAAATCTTAAACTTCCTAAACTATTTCAAACACAACTGACTCTTAGCAAAGAGGCCAAATACCTAGGAGTAAACTCCTGTGGAATAGGTACCTTGAAGAGAAACTAAACAAAGCCTGCATTGTCTTCTGCCAATGCAAATGGTTAGTCGGCAAAAGCTGGGGACTATCACCAAAGATTACAGATTACAATTAAAGAGAACAGAGTTAAGCACCGTCATCAATAGATCCACGGTCACTGGCTGTATGCGCACAACGCTAACTGCCGCACTAGAGGTGGCTCTTGGTCTGCGACCATTGAATTGTTCATATAGCAAGAAGCAGCCATGGCGATCATTAATTAGACTCAGACACCTGGCCTGTGGCACGTGGCGCAAAGGCGAGGGATCGCACTCCAAATTATAGGATCAATTGGTGGAATATGAGCCACTGTTAGCAGCCCCATTCGACAGGACTCCAAAACACCATATCTTTATAAGAAGATATCACATTCTGACACAAGAAAACGACCAAGATCAATCCAGCATAAACGGCCGAATTTATAAGCACGGTTCCAAGACACGGTCAGGAAGCTTTAGTTTTCTCACAAGACCTAAACATGAACATATCACTAGCGTT
The DNA here is from genome assembly GCA_902825455.1 of Arctia plantaginis. Classification (NCBI taxonomy): domain Eukaryota; kingdom Metazoa; phylum Arthropoda; class Insecta; order Lepidoptera; family Erebidae; genus Arctia; species Arctia plantaginis. Next base: position 2,959,093 of record CADEBD010000348.1, read on the forward strand.
AGGCCAACAAAGTTCGATATTCAAGACAATAACTTACGACGCCACAGCGGCCATGTCAAAGGGTATTAAGGACTACAACATCCGTAAACTGTCAGACAGCATGGCCGTCCTAAATGCAGTGGAGGGCAACACAATGCCCTCTGGTATTGTCTTCGAATGCCATTAAGCATTGGAGCAGCTTGCCACAACAAATGGGGTGCTCCCCCAATGGATTAAAGGGCATAGTAATTCACACGGAAATGACGCTGCAGATGAGTTGGCAAGGAGGGGCTCGGCAACTCCAGTCGCCGGCCCAACCACACTCCTGCCACTGCCTTTTAACCAACATCGATCCTGGGTTAGACAGCATACTCGTGAAGCGCACTACCGAAGGTGGAAAAACTCACCAGGCTGCAGACAGACCAAACTGGCGCCGACTGAAGTCTCACCACGACTTACTTGCAGACTGATCGGTCTTAGCAGACTAGATATCTGAATAGTTGCAGGAACTATAACAGGACCCCTAACCGACAACTATTCATCATTAATGCAAAAGACAGTCCTCTTTGCAGAGGATGCCTGAAAGCAGAAGAAACAGTAACGCCGCCCACGTAATCCTGGAATGCGAGGGAGTGGCCACACAACGGGCAAGTACAATCCTGGTACAAAATCGCTCCTAGAAGCCTGTGAACACCCCAGGGGGCTGCGGAAATCAGAGCCCACAACCAATACCAATACCACTACCATGTCCTAGTCACCATTTCTTATGCTCAAACTTGGAAGAATGTAAGCATCTTCCCTCATCTAGAGTAAAAAATGTATCTTCAAAAGTAAAAACAAAACCTTAACAAAAATTAAGAAAAGAATTGCAATTTGAATTGAAAGTATCTTTTAATATAAAAAATATACTTTCTAGTCACCATAACTATTGATCTGACACACATTTAGAGACTTCTTTATAAATCATGGTTCAGTAACCTTTAATAGCTAGTGATATTTAAAATACTATATGTACATAGATAGTTTACTCATTCAGAGCTTAAAGGGTAAAAGATTACAGTTTTGTATAATTTTGAGAACAGATATTAATAAATACTTGAAACCGACTATATGACCCCTGTCCTAGTAACTAATGTATGATTAAAGCAATATAACTCAGGTAATTTAAAATGCATTATACAATAACAATATTACCATACTTTCCCTTCAACCTATTTTTATTTATATAAGACTCTGTAATATAGTCTTTACACATTAGTCTTTTAAAAGTCACTTATAATGCAAGTAACTTAATAATTTTTAAAATATCCATTTATGTATGCACAGTAAAACATTAATGTTAATTCCATATTTGTTTTAATGAATTGCAGAATAGTATTTGCCTACTTAAGTATTCTCAAGGCTAACCATTTACTGTTTATGTGAGATAACTAACAATTCATAACTTACTTGAACTTGTTGCTTCAACTGTTCTCTTAGAGATTCATTCTCTACAGTTAACTTATCTATTTTCGATTGCATTTCATCATTCTCTGGACTTGATTTGTCAGTTACTCCACAAGTTTTATCACTTGTAGAGTTTAACTTTGGACGAGGTTTAAATTTACTCAAATTTGTATCCATTTGTGACATTTGAGTTATTAAAGTGTTAATGTCCATATTATTTCTTGATTTTTTTGAGCCTCTTTGAACTGCTGTTGGAGTGATAGGTTTTACAGCAGCTGCATAAGGCTCATATGGTACAAATTTTGGTGTCTTCATATTCATTGATTTTCTGTTCTCTGATCTTATTATATTAGTAGGGTAAATTTGAACTAAACGAGCAGGAAGAAGACTATCTTTTCTATGTATATTTACTTTCAAATCCACCCCTTCAGATGTACTTTCGTCTGATTCCATTCCATCGCCGGCTGTTCTTGTTTTGTTCATTATTTCTAAAACAAAAATGTAATGACGTGACTATATTTATGTAGACATAGATGCAATCAGCTGCTTAAAAATGTACACGAATCAAAATAGAAATAGGTTGACACTGAAACACATACTCGGATGATAAGGATAACGGTTATCCATGGTTATGAGATAAGGAAACTGGAAGGATTACAAACTACAGTCTACACAGATGTTTATCATAAATTTTGTATTAATACCGAAGTCGTTTAATTCCTTTCCTTTTACTTGTGCTGTTTCAATTTTCCTATGGTCAAGTGTCAATCAAACTGTCAACAGCGCACTTTCCTTAATGTCACTTGTCAAACTACATACCTACTTCTAGACGGTTTCAAGCGCATGGTTGCCATAGAATTTACCGATAGAGAATATACGCTTGTAAATCACATATATCAAATTTTATCCTTTTTTTAATTAATATTAATTTATTTTATTATTTATTTATATATGACACACAATACAAATATAAATGAAAAATACATGCTACTTGTATGTATTTTTGAATAAGAAAATTAGGTGCCCAATAAAATTATGGCAAAGGAGACTCTGTTCCTCTAGTCTCTGGTCTACGAGTATATCTCTCTAGTAGTCTAGGATAAAACGTATAAATTAATACTTTCATACAGGGATTTTCAAACTATTTTGAACAAGAGACCCCTTTTCTAAAATGAACTGATACCTCAGACCCCCATAGCCAAACTACTGCACGTTTATCGACTTGTTGAGTTAAAAAAAATCAATAATACTTCCTACTAAAATATTAGGCATTCTTATAGCAAGTTGGTGAGATCTCGTCTACCCCTAAAACCTGTTTTCGTTTATGTCGACCCCTGGGAAACCGATTTCGATCCCAAGGGGTCGATATCAACCACTTTGGGAATCCCTTTTTTTACCCCTTGGACCGTCACCCCGCCGGCGTTTGCGGTGGGGTGGTGTGACGCGAGCTTGGCGTCCGAACGTTTCCCTGAGCGGTAGTACTGGAAGAGCGGTAAGATGGTCGTGTTAAGGAAGCCGAGACGGCCTGCCGATTCGGTAGCGGCCTACAGGCCCATCGTGTTGCTGGACGAGGCGGGTAAATTATTTGAGAGGGTAGTCAGAGTGACGACGTCAACGAGAGTGCGAGTGTGAGTTTGGTTTTAAATCGAATCAAATTGATTATTAAAAAAAATATGTTTATTTACCAATACGGACTGCACGGATGGCGTAGTGGTTTAACCGGTCACCTCGCCGCTTTCAATGCGATGGGTGTTGTGTGATCCACAAATTGTTGTTCTAAGTCTGGGTGTCCTTTGTGTCCGTTTAATGTATGTTTGTAAAGTCCCCCGCGACACAGGATTTATTCCTAGTGCGGGAGATGTGTTAAAAAATACAGTTTTTAACTTATCAATATAATTTTTATAACTTATAGTCCAGTCATTTAAGCTTAAATTAGGTAAGAATCTCGGAATTCGAGATACCCAGCTGTAAGTCTGTAAATACTTGTATATTGACACCCTAAAAGTTGTCTCAAAACCTACATATGGTAGGGTGTAAGCAACTATTAAATTTCAAGGTCAAAAGTCACAAAAATCGGTTTATTGCGCTTTTTTTGGAAATATCTCATTTCCTATGGGTTTTTGCTATTTGTATTCATTATCAATATTGTAGAATACAAAATTCTCTACAAATTTTGTTTAAAAAATTTTTTATACGGTGAACCGTTTTCGAGATAGAGGGCGGAGAGCGCGCGGTCACAGCATCACTTCAGGTCAACCGGTGCCTCCGGTCGAAAAAGCGCCATATATAGTTGATGAACTATCGATAAATCAATGATTATAAATAAAAATTGTTCGGCCCAGAGATTATTAGAGAGTGGAACTCAAACCTTATTGGCAGTCTATAATGCTCCGAAATCTGTGAAAAGTCTCGATCATCTTCGTTATATGCATTACGTCAAGTCATAGGGTGGTTTTAGAGGAAACACCACATACCTTGCTCCTGCGTCTGCGGAAATCGGAATGGATTTTCCTCCCCGTCACCAACGAATTTCAACCTTTACTTCAGTTCTATATCATCATCATCATCTCAGCCGAAAGACGTCCACAGCTGGACATAGTCCTCCCTCAAGGTTCGCCACAACAACCGGTCCTGTGCTGTTCTATATACACGTCGCTTAATGTTCAGTTTTAGCCATGCTCGATTTACACATATTGATAATTTCATTAAGTATTCACAGAGAAATAACGCCTCTGATGTCTAAGAAGCCATCAAGAAAACAGAAACGACTTATAGAAGTATTTAGTGAAAAGTAATAAATACTATTCGGGTTTAATATTGCTAATACGCTACTGCACGATACATAAATTTTGAATTTAATTTCTAGCCGAGACTTCCCATTTGTTTTATTTAAACGTTACCCAAAGTAAAACATCTGTTGTGCTTGAATTGTGTCTCTCTACTGTTAATAAGTTTCTGCGTCACGGTATTGCAAATGTTGGATTGTTTAAATATTGATTTTCTTATCTCCACGCTTCGAATTTAATGATATGTTATTTGGACGGCAAAAATGCTCCCATTGAAAGGTTCCGACGATTTTAAAGTGACACAAGCTTTTTTTTAACTAATATGCCGCTGCCCTAGACGCTCACCCTTATGTGTACGGCTCATGTATGTTTTAGGTACTTAACTGGGTGTAAGAAATTCCTCGGCCCAATTACAGAAGCTGGCACAGGATGCATAAAATCTTAGTTAGGTACTTTGCGTCTTAGCCAGTAGCTCATACATTTTATTAAATCTGCATTCTATCTTTGAGGTTTGGGGGCATAGGACCGTAGCGCATTTAGCCTACACGTCACGAAATATATACATATAATGGACTGCTAGGTAAATTATCTATTTTTCGTAGACTTAAGAGTATATTTAATTGAACTTATTTTCCTTAACATGTTCGTAAACCAGTAATATGACAACAGTACTGGATGTTTTAGGTCTAGTTACTACTTATGGTCAAGGACATATAGTCTGTGAGGGCCAGCGTGAATTACCTTACAAAAGACAAAAAAATAAGAACTCAATTATTGTTAAAATCATTTATTGAAATAAATTAAATATGTCTATATACACTTCACCATACTTAACTAAGGTTTAAGTGTAGCATCCAATTCTCCATTAGCTAACAGTTCTTTGATAATATCTAATCCCCCAATTAATTCTCCTTTGACATACAGCTGAGGGTAGGTAGGCCAGTCTGAGTATACTTTTAGACCTTGGCGTACCTCTTCATCACCCAATATATCAAAAGTGTCGTACTCCACTCTAAAAAATAAAAACTAATTAGTTCCCTAATATTCACAAGGCACAGAAAAATCTATTAAGAACTTGGATTTTGATTGTTATGAAATATGTAGTATGATGTTTGTATATTCTAAATGAGGTTTGGGACTGCATCGGTTTTCACCAATACTATGCTCCAATTAGAACTCAAACAGGCTGTATTGTACAATATACTTATTCAAATATCTCACACCACGTAAAGTAAAAGAAAAAGCCTGCGCCATTTTTTGCATTTATAATATTACTATTATATAATTAATTATAAATATATAAATATTTAATTATAATAGGATCACAGTTTGTTGAGCAAGAGACATGGTATGGCATTATCATTATAAAAACAATGGCAATTAGATAAGTCTGACTTGTTTTGTCAATTTTATTCAAATTTCTCGTTCTTGAAAATGAAATAAACTAATTTCATTTACGGGCACATAACAGCACGTTTATGGGTACTTATTGTTGCTATAGTTCTTCACGTCATATTTTCAGAAAATAGTACATTAAAATCTAACTTTTCAAAACATTATCGTCATTTAATAATATTAATTAAAATACTCCATTGTCTGTTTTCTTACGAAACCCCGTCTCGGAATAGGCTCTATCAATAAAAATATTCAATATCTAGAATGTTAACACAGTTTTTTTGATAGTGTTAAAATAATGTTACGATATTTACCCTGTGCCATTCATGATTTGAATTAAAGTCTTGCTAAATCCGCATCTGGGCTGCTCACGGTTACCTTTCATGAATATCATAACATTATGTCTATTAATTAATGCTTTCAGTCTGTCTTCTAGTTTTTGGGGCGCGGGCGCGATGTCCCCTGATGCTGCCTTATTTGAACTGTGAGACTTTACTTTGGAAGATATCTGTGCTGCATCGGCGCCATCCACCCTATCTACTTGTATACCATTCCTGAATAATATTACAGTAGGAACTGAATCAATCTGAAAACCAACAGTATTTTTTAATTAAATCAATAACTTCTCTCAATTTCATTTTGCCGTTTTATTGGTAATTTCTGGTAAAATAAATTTGATGTTGTTTGGAAAAAATCGTTCGAACAAACGCAAATAATTTCTTAAGACAAATTTATTTCATGGTCGACCTTTTTGTTTATGCGTTTTTGAATGTCGAATATTATCCACTTTACGATAATGAAGTGACGAAATAGTTCAAATAAAGTCTACAGTGTTTCGTTAAACCAGAAGTCCCGACTAGTACTACTAGACCGACAGGTAGACCAGTCCGTGACCGTTGTTCATACAGGTATGCCAAGATCAGAGCGACCGGGTACTGCAGAGTTATTCTCTTAGAAAACAGTCTTGTGTACAGCGCTTTCAAAATAACTTAATTTAAAAATCGACGCTGTGACAGCTACATCGACGCTATATCGAATTTCAAATAAACTTAGTATGATGTTCGTAGTGACGGTTTCGTGACCGGGTCAGGAACTGGAGCCCGTATACTGTCAGACACATGCTGTCTGACAGTATACGAGCTCCAGTTTCTGACCCAGTCTTGGCCCTGGACCCGGCCACGGCCGTCCTAAAGGCACTGGAGGTCAACACAATGACCTATGGTATTGACTTCGAATGCCATTAAGCATTGGAGCAGCTTGCCACAACAAATGGGGTGCTCCTCCAATGGAATAAAGGGCATAGTAATTCACACGGGAATGACGCTGCAGATGAGTTGGCAAGGAGGGGCTCGGCAACCCCGGCCGCCGGCCCAACCACACTCCTGCCACTGCCTTTTAACCAACTTCGATCCTGGGTTAGACAGCTTACTCGTGAAGCGCCTAACCGAAGGTGGCAAAACTCACCGGCTGCAGACAATCTAAACTGGTGCTGTCTGAAGTCTCACCATGACTTACTTGCAGACTGATCGGTCTTAGCAGACTGGATATCCAAATAGTTGGAGGAACCATAACAGGACACCTAACCCTGAACCGACAACTATTCATCATTAATGCGACGGACAGTTCTCTTTGCAGAGGATGCCTGAAAGCAGAAGAAACGGCCGCCCACGTAATCCTGCAATATGAGGGAGTGGCCACACAACGGGCAAGTACCATACCTGATAAAAAATCGCTCCTAGAAGTCTGTGAACGCCGCAGGAGGGTTATGCGCTTCTGGAAGGAGCTTGGTTGGCTCACCTAGCCAACCTCATCGAGACGCATAAAGGACCACTCTCGAGTCTAAATACGGAAATCTGAGTCCACAACCAATACTTTCAACTCTTTATAATTAGTTTATTCTTCATGAGTAAAAATGGTCAGATATACATTACCTGTCCCAAATATACACCTGCCACACAGCTTTGCAACACCCAAAGGTTTGACTGGAAGAAAATGCCTGAGGCATTAAGTCCGCCTTATGCAATATGTTTGCAGGAAGACTCAATAAATAAATAATGTCTTCTGCTGATGGAGGCCTACAAGGAAAACAGCGTACTATGAAACCCTTAGGACAAACACTATTACAAAAAAACATTTTAGACACTTCGTCTGACATGGTCGAGGTACAAATCAAAACTGCGGATAGATCCGGTTGGTCGTTACGATCACAGTGACATGAAGTTCCCGTACACACTAGAAAATCGTTACTGTATCAGTTACAGTTACAGCTCGCTAATAAGTACCCGGCTTGATAAATACAAATGTCCATGGTATACCACACGGTGCAGTGCGGTGCCGCGTCGCAAGCTCACAGGTAAAAGACGAAGGCGGAGGGTGTATGTGCCGGAGCGGCACGCTGATACTCTGACGTCGAAGACCGCAGATTTCGTGAAATGTAGATGCTTGCTCGCATTGTATTTTTTTTCCATAATTTTATAATAGATCTTTACCTATGAAATTGCCGTTTTGTATGCAATAAGTGAAAGTACTTATTTTTTCAAACTTTTTTATTTCTGTTATTCCAAGTAATCACTCATGCAATCGACGCATCTTTCCCAACGCATTGGCAGTTTATTATGCTTTTATTTCAATCATAAGTTGTAAAATGAATAGTAACGAGGACGATAATATAGATATGGACTATCTCATCATCTCCCAAACAGCAGTGCACTGTGGTGCCGCACCTGCCGTGTGGCACCACAGTTCGAATTCATTACGGTGCGGCGCCACACCGCACCGTCGACGCAACGTGTAGCTTCGCTCTTAGATTGAATTAAAGAACAATGATGGGTGGTGGAATGAAATATTTGGCATCAAATTGCATCGTCTTGTAGTAAAAAAAAATATACAAAAAATATTTTCTTTTTTAGAATCTAATTGTAAAACAATTTTTGTTTGGGAAATGCTAGGAAAAAAGATAGTAGCATTTGATTTTTTAGTTACGAACTTACGTAATCAAATAACTTTATAATATTTTTCTTTCTTTTTCTGGGGCTTTACTGACTTACACGATAGTTTGTGAAAACGTAGATATTTACTAGAATTAGTTTCTTATGAATGACATTTTAAGACACTCAAATTATACTCAACTATGAATTCGCCATTGTTCTTTAATCAGCTAATGCACCAATTTTTCATACTGCATTGCACAGTTATACATACATAATTCAATATAGCAAAACTGGTAATGCAATGAAAATAATAAATGATTTATATTATGTAGGGTACTGTATTACAATGATTTTTTTTTGAATGCCTATTTCTTAACTATCCTACTACTCATATTATATTATAATATTAGACAGTAAAAATGAACAGTATCACCCTATATTGTGTATTTGGAAAGGTCTATCTATGTCCAGCACTAGACTGCATTAGGCTGATGATAATGATGATATTAAACTTTGTATATTCACATTTTTAGTTCTTCGTAATTTTATTACAAATTTGATTTATTTTATTTTCTACATAATCATATTTGTGATATATTTTTAAACAGTATACCACCCAGTATACTTTTTAAAATCTAGTACATAGAGTAAATGGTTTCATTCTATTACCTTATATTGCAACGAGATTTCAGATAGTTTTTCAGCATCACAAACAGCGGCTTTGGTCCCACTTGCCTGTACTTCTGGAAGCTTTATTAATTCTTTAAGAACTTCAGTTACTTGCTTACATTGCTCTGCCCAGTCAGCAGCAAAGTGTACTACTGTAAGTACAGGTGTGCTGGAAGTTATAAAGGTATTAATTTATGAAATTATAAGTCAAATATATAGGTTTTTTAAAGACTGATAGTGGAATATTCACATCACCATGAAAATTTATACTAAATATTATTACTCCCTTACAATAATATAAGAAAAAGTTCTATTTGCTAAGTCTTAATGGCATATTATTAAAATACATCAGGTAACTGAATAAATTTTCATAGTATGTAAAAAGATTGTCATTAATTATAAAACTAAGAAGTTTCGAGTTCTTATACTAGATACATATACTGAAAAAAAACTTAAAAAAAATATACTTAATGTGTGTTTAGGTAACAAGGTAAGTTTAAATAAGAATGTAAGAAATATTTTCCTACTCAAAATCTTCGAGACTCACTAGAAATAGAGAAATAGATAATTTAAAGACAGGAAGTTATTGTTATTACATGATAAAAGAAAAGCTATAAATATTTATAATTCACTTACCGAACAAAATTTTCAAAGTTCGCGATAGTTTCCAAATTCAGGAGCGACATGACTGTGTTTAATAAAATTAAGGTTATGAAGTTATGTCTTTAAACGATATTTTCCTATATATTATTTATACACAGTTCCAACAACAAAGTTCACGTTATATTAATTTGTTTTATAGGTTGAGGATATTATATAAATTCTAAAATAATCTAGAAGACCGCTGCCCCAGAACAGTAACTTAATAGGGATGTCCGGATGTCTGACTGACGTCGTACTCGCATTATATTTTGTTCTTTTTTTTGACGTCTCATTGGTTGGTAGAGTTTTTTTAATCCTTTGTCGATGAAATTTTACTTAAAAAGACTTCATGATACTTTGCTAGGATAAAAAAAAAAAACCATTACTATTGATTCTACCTATCGGATTATTGATAATTAGAGCGGATTCACCAGATCCTTTTAAGAGGTTATAGGGGAGGTCCATTTGACCCCATACTGTATCATCCAAAAGTTGATAGTTTTCATAATAATTAAATTTGTATGTTTTCCTTAGAAAACCCAGTTCTATTCCTTTAAAAATTCATGAAAAAACATATGCATAAAGAAAATACAGATTTTTAATAAAACTGACTATATATATATATATGTATGTTTTTTTTCAAAAACGGCTAGTATATTTTATCTGATTTGTTTTTAAGACAGCTACACACATCTAGCTATCCAAAAAGGTAAATAAAACTGCCCTTAGTTACGTACTTAAAATATTAATTGAATAATACGACAACCAGACAGTAAAAGCTTAGAATGAGACGATGAATTTAATTTAGGAATATAAAATAAAAGAAATATCTAGTGAAGCTTTATTTCAATTAATTTACAAAACATTTTTAAAATGGCTTTCACTATAACGTATACAGAGACGCATATGTTTAAGTAACTCGATTTTGACTACTCGAGTAATCCAGTTCGTTTTCATTTCTTCCGCTGCACTTATCATGCGATGTCTTAACTCGTGTTTAGATTGCACAGGTGACGGAGATACATCATAAAACAGGCTCTTTATGTGATCCTAGACGTAATAGTCTAGACTTCCAGCTGACCACGGAACAGGTCCTGCTCTGCCGATTCATCGGTCAGGAAACTATATCATTTTAAGCATTCACGTAAATTAATTCTGTATTGTGCGGGGCAGCTATCTTGCTGGTAAATCATACGTAAACGTGTAGGTAAAGGTACATCACTAAGAAGACCAAAAACTTCATTTCACAAAAAGCTTTCATGGGCATCGCCATTTAATTTATCAGCTAGAAAAGAAGGGCCAATCAAATTATCGTCGATAATTTCCATCCAAACATTTATTAATAAACGTTTTGACGAACCCTGTAGCCTTTTCTACTTTGAGTTACGGTCAGCTTTTAATTCCCAAAAGTGAATATTGTGATAGTTTGAAATCCCGTCTCAATCAAACTTTGACTCATCTGTCCACAAAATTTTTTTGAAGTAAGTGTTGTCCTCTCTCTCCTCTTTTTGTTGCGTTGTACCCAGAGGTCGTGAAGCGACATTAGTCGAGATCCGTCTAAGAATTTCTTCTTCTTCCTCTGAACGGTACATTTGAGGTCAGCCAGTGTGGCTTTGTTGTTTCTGAAGACTATCGTCTGATAGTCTTCAGAAAGTCAGAACCAGAATATGCTATACCAATTATATATTATACAGGTCAAAAATATGTTGATGGAGAAGAGATAATTTAGTAGGCTTAAAAACTTCTGACAGCCCATCCCTAAAACCAACTTTGACAGCTTTCAATTTTCAACTTATAGTGATTGAATTTGGGGTTATGTTTGACGAATTAGGTATGCTGCTAAAAAAGTCGGTAAAATAAATATTATAATCGTTTTTGCCCTTCTATTACTAAAGAAAAACGTATTTTTTCAATAATGGCTACTGTATCAAGTGCGCCGGCGCCTGGGATGCACCAGATTGATTTATCCAAGCTTAGTATACAACAGTTGCTTCAACTCAAAACTCAATTGGATCAAGTAAGTTGCCGAAAATACAACTAAATTAACAATAGTAACTCTATATATCTAAAGTAGAGCATAATGTATGAACTTCTGTTTACAGGAAATAAATGTATTCCAAGATTCCTTGCAGACACTAAAGATAGCTCAAGGCAAGTTTATGGAATCTGGGGAATGTGTTGAGAAGATGACACCAGAAGCAAAGGGTAAAACTATATTAGTACCATTAACAGGATCCATGTATGTACCTGGCACAATATCAGACACGGACAATGTACTCATTGATATTGGAACTGGATATTATGCACAAAAAGTTAGTAATTATATTCTTATATCATTATTATTGCAAATAATCTTCACTATCATTAGAAAAGGATTGTTCATAAATGTGATTGTTGTCTATCTATATGTATGAGCTTTAGTGTTCACCGGTATATAAATTGTAAGTCTTTTATCTAAAAGACAGCTTGTTTCAATGGGCCTTCTGGTCTAGTGGTTAGTGAGGCTGTACAAATCATTGTGAGATGAGCATGATAATTTGTTCTGTGTCTGAGTGTAATTTATATAGGTATAACATGTATGTATTTAGAAATATTTAAGTATGTTTATCAGCTGTCTTTTTACCATAACACAGGCTCTGCCTAGTTTTGGATCAAGCTGCCGTGTGTGAGATGTGTGATGCTATTATTATTTATTTAACTTAACATTCCGTTGATATGAAAAATTTGAAGATTTGATGAAAATGAGCTTGAAAATACTTTTTAAATTATTGGATAGTAGCCTGACTGAACATATTATTTAATTCTGTCATGGGGGGATAAAGCTGAACTAAGTAGTTATTAGATTATTAAAGTACCATTTACTTCTGCCTGTAAAAAAATAAAAACTGGACACTAGAGATGTCCACCGCTGGCTGCCTCCACTTCTAGTGTGTATCTGTAGAGAGCCTATTGTATGTGGATACACAGGACTTATGCTAAGCCTATGTTATTTCAATTTTAATGCTTATTCTTACAAATGTCTTTTAAAATTTAAAGTATAATTTCTGTCACTCTTCAGGATGCTGCTGGTGCTAAAGATTACTTCAAGAGGAAAGTAGCATTTGTAACAGAGCAAATAGAAAAGATCAAAATGCTGGGTATGGAGAAGTCTAAAGTTCATAAAGCCATCTGTATGATGCTTGAGATGAAAGTACAAGCACAGAGGCAATCTGCCAAACCCTCAACATCATAGGATTAAATGAGTACTAAGTTATAATTTGCTTTATATTTAGCCGTGATGGATTTTATTGCGTTTGTTATATAAACATAATTGCTTTAGTATATACATTTGTGTAACCACAGGGTAGAACTGAACACATAAGATTTATACTGATGTCCTTTTTTTAATAAACATAGGATTATAATAAATAAAGCATTTGATACACTATATTCATACACAATAATTGTACTAGAATATTCTAATCTTTTTAACAACGGCTATAAATAGATATATCAATGAACAAAGCAGATCTACAAACATAGTGAATAATTGAATTTTTAAGAAAATTCTAATATACATTTAATAATTAGTTGGTTTTTAAAATAATATTTTTATTTAAAGCAACCTTGTCTTCTTGACGATCACAACTTTGTTACTCTCTCTATGATGTATGTATCTATGGTCTAGCTTAATAAATTAATACCAGTCTATTCTCTATGCATTTATTTTAATTAAAAAACCAACCAACATATCTATAGCTTTCGTGCCCTATAGATGTTTGACTTCTAGCAAATTATTAAGAATGTGTTGTTAGAAATGCAATGCAATACAATGGACTGCCTCGGTGGTGCAGTGGTAGCATATGCAACTGCTGCTGTGAGAAGCCTCCTGGGGCGTTCATAGGCTTCTAGGTGCGATTTTGTACCAGGTATGGTACTTGCCCATTGCGAGGCCACTCCCTCGCGTTCCAGGATTACGTGGGCGGCCGTTTCTTCTGCTTTCAGGCATCTTCTACAAAGAGCTTTGTCCGTCGCATTAATGATGAAGAGTTGTCGGCAGGGCTAGGTGTCCTCTTATGGTTCCTGAAATTATTCGGATATCTAGTCTGCTAAGACCGATCAGTTTGCAAGTAAGTCGTGGTGAGACTTCTTTCAGCACCAGTTTGGACTGTCTGCAGCCGGGTGAGTTTTCCAAGTTCTCCAAGTTCCAAGTTCGGTTGTGCGCTTCACGAGTACGCTCTCTAACCCAGGACCGAAGTTATTTAAAAGGCAGTGGCAGGAGTGTGAATTACTATGCCCTTTAATCCATTAGAGTAGCACCCGATTTCTTGTGGCAAGACAATACCAGAGGTCATTGTGTTGCCCCTCCACTGCCTTTAGGACGGCCATGCTGTCGGACAGTATATGGATGTTGTAGTCCTTAATACCCTTTAACATGGCCATTAGTGTGTCCCGAATTTTTTTATTCTTATTTTAGCTACTTAAGACCTCTCAAAAGTTGCGCTGTTAGACGTAGATTAGCGTAAAAATAATTCAAAAAATATTTAAAAATATCCTTAGGGCTCTACCAGCATTTTTATTCACTGAAAATTCGCAAAAACAACCTTGTAGTCAATGTCGTATATTCTATGTTTTATTTATCAATCCTGTTTTGTCTTGTAATTTTATCAATAAGAAAAGCCTCGGCTATGATTTGCAAGTATCGACTGGGGACAGTAACTGGGGAAGATTTGCCCATAGCCCATCACCTTCTAGAGTTGGTAGCACAAAAGAGAAGACTGAGGAAACGGTGGCAACTATCACAATGCCCACAAGCGAAAAAGCTGTTGAATCATGCCATCAGGAAACTCAAGAATGCAACCACTCGAGATCGTAATTTGGCCTTTCAATTGCATCTGAGCGGTCTGGATGCCTCCGCATCATCAGACTACTCGCTGTGGAAAGCTACTAAGAAAATTAGAAGACCTACTAATGTCTCCCCAGCCTTGCGTGCACAGGACGGGAGATGGGCTCGTACTGATGCCGAAAAAGCAAACACTTTCTCTGTCCACCTACAATCCGTTTTCAAACCCCATCCAAATGAAGGTACACCCGAACATGAAAGAGAGGTATCTAACTACTTGGCGGAGGAAGACTCAAGCGCAGAAATAGTTGACGACATGCCCAATTTCAATAAAAATGAAGTGGTACGGGCTATAAAAAAGATTGACTCAAAGAAGGCCCCCGGTTTCGACCTCATCACTAGTAGGCTGCTGGCCGAACTGCCAGACTCTGGAATGACTATGCTCACGTCCATTTATAACAGCATGACAAGACTCAGATTTTTCCCTCCACAGTGGAAAGTAGCCAAAATAATAATGATCCCTAAGCCCGACAAGGCTCTGGAAGATCCTAAATCCTACAGACCTATCAGTCTACTACCGATTCCTTCGAAAGTTTACGAGTCGCTCCTATTAACTCGCATGTTACCATTAATTAAAACAAAACATCTGGTTCCAGACCATCAGTTTGGATTTCGTCATAAGTATGCTACTATCGAACAAATTCACAGACTTACAGTCGAAATACATAAAGCGTATGAAGCCAAAAAATACTGTACAGCCGTCTTTTTGGACATCTCGCAGGCCTTCGATCGGGTCTGGCACCAGGGTTTGCTTTACAAAATTAAAAAATCCATGCCCCATCACCTGTTTTGTATGATCAAAGCTTTCATAACTAATCGTCACTTTATGGTTCAGTGTGGAAACGAGATGACAAGCCTTTGCCCCATCCTAGCGGGGGTTCCACAGGGAAGTGTAATTGGTCCGATCCTCTACCTGCTCTACACCTCGGATTTACCCACCAGTGAAAAAATTACAACAGGTACTTTTGCTGACGACACAGCCATTTTGGCCACCCATAGTCAGCCAGAAATCGCAGCCAAACTACTACAAGAAGGTTTGAATAACATAGCCGAATGGCTAAAAAGGTGGCGGATCAAAGCTAATGAAAGCAAGTCGGTCAACGTTACTTTCACCCTGCGAAGAGAGCACTGTCCACCAGTGACGTTGAATGACGTAGAAGTCCCTCGGGCAGATCACGTGCGGTATCTTGGACTGTACCTCGATAAACGTCTTACCTGGAAGAAACACATTCTTACCAAGAGAAAACAGCTTGGTCTACAGCTGAGAAAACTTTACTGGCTCATTGGTTGTAAATCCCAGTTATCAAGGGAAAACAAACTTCTAGTATATAAAGCCATCCTCAAACCTGTGTGGACGTACGGCATACAACTATGGGGAACAGCCTCACACTCCAACATAGAGATCTTACAACGTTTTCAAAACAAAATGCTGCGCATAGTTACTGGTGCCCCATGGTTTGTGACTAACGAACAACTGCACAACGATCTGAAGATGCCTACAATCAGGGAGGAAATAACTAGACACACTAAGGCATACAGGGACAGAATATCAAACCACCCAAATATATTGGCCCAACCGCTTATGGACAACAGTTTGAAAATCCGTAGGCTAAAGCTCAGAATCCCCCAGGATGTGCTGTGATAAGAGCACATTATAACTAGAACAGGGTACGGCATTGGCCGCATCCCTGCACACGACTTCTAATTTATGCCCAATCTATCGCTTAATGTCCTGATAAAGAGACAGATTGCTGTAGTAAAGATGAACAAAAAAAAAAAAAAAAATTTATCAATCCTGTTTTGTCTTGTAATTTTATCAATAAGAAAAGCCTCGGCTATGATTTGCAAGTATCGACAGGTTGTTTTAGCGATCAATCGGTTTTCGATCAAATTTTAGCAATCAAATTCGATCAAGCGATCAAAATTCCTACAAAATTCATGTTTTGACTTGATTTTCGTACGTGCGCTACTTCTACAACAAGACAGTTCGTCTCATTTCTATTTAGATTTTACTCTTGTAAGGAGTTGTTCTATTCTTCTTTGAAAGAAAAACGTAATTTGCGTTACTTAATCATAAAAATGTGTTCAAGGCGAAGTGAGACTACTTGTACTATATTGGGACCTTATAAAGAACTTGACGATCGCCAATTACCTGTTATAAAAGACGTTATTAAGTGCATTTTATTTACTAAAAGTGAATTAAAACTACAGAAAAATGGAAAAGATCCATCGAACACAGAAGTCTTTTCAATAGTTTCTGGAAAACTTAACACAATTTGGACCAAAGCTTCAATTCCCATCGTTTCTAACGTACGGGTTACTCAACTGCTAACCGCATATTTTAACAAATATTTATCACTAATAAGACATCCTAAAAGTAAGAGAAACGATAGCTATGACAACAAAGTTAAGTGCTTTTTGGAATCGTCAAATAAGCTTTTTGCCATCGCTGCTTGTAAGTGCACTTCGTTTGAAAATTGTTCCTGCACTAAACCCAAGAAAGTTCCCATTTCTGAAAGAGATTTTTTACTGGACCAAAGAAATGATAGGAAAATGGCAATAAGCGGCGTAGACGCAAAAGAAAATGCAAGGCTTTTAAAGAAACATCAAAGACAAGAAAATTTGAAGAGGACAGAGCAAGCATGTTTTCCGAGTACTTCACAAACCGATACTGTACCGGTACGCGTGTTGCCGCCTCGTTCACAGTCGCTTTCAATAGAACCTTCTACTAAAAGTGACTTAAAGGAGTCTCCATCTAATTCATTTAGTCGGAACACTCTGACGCTGCCAACAGTAGCTAAGGTATGTGATCGATACGGACCATCAACGCGTTCGGCAGCTGCAGTCGCTTCAACAGTCTTAGTTGACGTAGGAATGGTATCTTCCGAAGATCTAAACCTTGTGATTGATAAAAATAAGATTCACAGAGCTGTTTCAAAGTCACGTACCCAGGCCAGCAAAGACATCGATAAAATTATTATAAAGAGTATCTACTTCGATGGGCGAAAAGATAAAACTCTCAAGATCAATAAAATAGACAGCCGGTACCACCGAAAAGAAGTCTTAGAAGAACACATTTCAGTTCTTACAGAGCCGGGATCTATTTACTTGGGACATACGACGCCGAGTCGAGGTACTGCGAAAGGGATTGTCACTTCTATTATAGAATTGTTAGAAAATCAAGGATGGAACTTAGAAGAAGTAAGTTGTGTGGGTTGCGATGGCACTCCTACAAATACAGGTTGGAAAGGAGGTGTCATTAAATACCTGGAAGACTATTTGAAGAGACCGTTACAATGGTGTGTTTGTATGCTTCACACAAATGAATTACCGCTTCGCCATTTGTTTATGTCTCTAGATGGTAGCATATCTGGGCCGAAAGAATACTCAGGACCTATTGGAAAACAGCTAAATGTTTGTGAAAGTAAACCACTAGTGTCTTTTTGTGCAGTGGCTGGCAATTTGCTCGAATTACCTGATGACATTGTGAAGGAACTAAGTACGGATCAAAAGTATCTGTATGAAATGTGTCATGCTGTGACGACTGGTTCTTGTTCCCCTGAGTTAGCGAGCCGCCAACCTGGAAAAATGGCGCATTCAAGATGGCTAACTACTGCCAATCGCATACTCAGACTTTATGTAAGTACTGTTTTGCCATCAAATAATTTAAAGCTGCTTGTCAATTATGTGGTCAAAGTTTATGCTCCAGTTTGGTTCCTCATTAAGAAAAACTCATCATTCAAAGATGGAGCCAATCATATTTTTCAAATGGTTACATACTCCCGATTTTTGCCTGATAAGCAAAGATCTATTGTGAATTCAGTGATAGAGAGAAACGCTTTTTTTGCTCACCCTGAAAACTTACTTGTTACCATGCTATTCGACGACAGAGAGCATATTCGAGAGCTTGCAGCTCGCAAAATATTAAAGGCAAGAGAAGCAGAAATAAGCAATACTCGCAGGGTATTTAAAGTACCAAAACTTAACTTCGATGCGCGATATTACATCGATTTGATATTTTGGCAAGAGTGTGAGATATCCGCTCCACCGATTTTGCGACAAATGTCCGACGACGAACTGAGAATTAAGGCTAAAGAACAAAGCTTCGATGTTATTGATTTCCCCTGTCATACACAATCAGTGGAAAGATGTGTAAAGCTAGTGACGGAGGCTTCTCTAAGTGTCACGGACGCTACAGCTCGGGATGGTTTAATCAGAAACAGATTAAAATCTCGCGCGGAAATGCCTAATTTTGGCCACAAGAACCAATTTCGTATTTGAAATAAGCACTAATTATAAGTATTTAAACTTTACTGAACATTACCTTATGTCTTTGTAGTACCTATAAATTTGATTAAAACCTTTAAAACATTATTTTTGTATCATTTATAGTTTATGTTCGAAACCTCTAAAAATGGCAAATTTGAAAAACTTCTAGGATCGGTAGAGGCCTAAAGATGACAAATATTTAATTAAATTTTGTTATATTTGTAATCTATTCACAAAAACACAACTTTTGATACCTCTTGCGTAGCCGTCGCTTTAAAAAAAAATAATCCCATACATTGACGGGACACCCTAATGGCCATTGTGGTGGCGTAAGTTATTGCCACACATTCGCATTGGAATATGGAACTGTGTTGGCCTAACGCTAGTGATATGTTCATGTTTAGGTCTTGTGAGAAAACTCCGGCTCAAGTTCCTGACCCAGTCTTAGAACCGTCCGTGTAAATCGTTTATGCCAGATTGATCTCGGTCATTTTCTTGTGCCAGAATGTGATATTTCCTTGTGAAGATATGGTGTTTTGGGATCCTGTCGCTTGAGGCTGCTAACAGATGCTCATATTACACCAATTGATCCCATAATTCGGAGTGCGATCCCTCGCCTTTCGAGTTGGGGTGTTTTCAATGTATTTACAAAAAAAGTAGGTATATAAGTATTCTTTAAGTCAATCTAGTTTTCCTAGTACAAGTTCTGCTTAGTTTGAAACTACATGGCGTTGTGCGACGGATGTAAAAAAAACACACTTTGAAAAAATATGTTTTAATTCACACTTGTATTTTGGGGACACTTTCAACTCAGTGAATTATCGTGCAACATATCGACGACACGATATCAGGTGTCACACTTAGCAGAGCGATCAGTAATAACTTGTACACTGAGTGTGTAAAAGTGCAAGTAAAACTGAATATCTTTAACAAAGTTAATACACTCATGAAATTTTAATTATTTAACATTTCGTTCAGACCTATGATGTCTATTAAATGGACAAGGGGAAGGAGAAAACACAAAAGAAATGTGACACCAAATGATTTATTTCTTTTAATAGGCCAAAATGATAGCATTGATGATATCTACAATAATAATGACTTATAATAAACTATCCTATAATGTATCTACAGTATGTCTTATAGTTACAAAACAATATTAACTAAATAAGGCAACGACTATTCCTTAGGTTTGTAAACAATTACTATCAGTAAGTGTTTATAAAATGAATTTTTTATTCAAATATCGCCTTAATATGAACACGTAAAAAGGTGTTTCAATACAAGATAAAACTTTAATTTTTTTTGTAATAGATTTACATGGATTTTAGTTGTTAATTACAAATTATACAAATATACTATCAAACAGTAGTTAATGAAAAGGCGCATTATGCAGCAGAGGATGGCGCAAAGGTGTTCATTACGCCGTTAATTTTGTCGAAAGTTTTACAACAATCAAGGTGACCTATCGTCTAATACAGTGACTGACGGTTGCATGATATTGATTGCCCAAAAGTGGATAATTCTATTTTTACCATCATGCAACTATCAGTTATGACTTTTTGAATTGAGTGACGCTTGCGTGACTGTGTAATAGACTCCATAAATTTAAACTTTATTTTTTCACAGATATTTTAGTTTAATATGTTTTTAACAGTTATTTTTGTTCTTGGATATATTATTTTAAATTAATGTTATTTTAATATATGTAAGTAACTTTTACGTGTATACGCTTTCGAGTAAAAACATTAGTTTTACCTATTATAGTTAAGATACAAGACGTATTTTTTATTTACACTTTATTACATTATCATTCAATTTCATTACAATAATTATAGTATATGGAGTAGAATTAGTTATGAACAGCAACCATAAACTTCGTCGCCTTGGGCGAACATTGAAGTTCAACACCATAACCCTTATATTAAATCTTTTGTAAGAAACATTATATCGATAAGCTTACACGAACAGATCATTCGCCTGCTCGGCGAAGTCCTTGTCTCAAATGGTGTAGTATTCTGGTGCGAAATCGTTTGCAAGGTTACTGAGGAAATGGAAGTCGGAGGAGGAGTTGGAGTTTTCACCAGCTGTGCCAGGAGTCGCATGAGTCGCTTCATAGAACTGCTGAAATGACCCGTAACTTTCACTGCATTCAGGACCACTAGCGTTGTATGCGTCACTAGCAGCGGCAGTTTGTGCGGCACTCGGAGCATATCCCGTTTGCTGTGTATAAGCATTACCGTCATAATAGTTCTTTGCATATTCGGCACCATGAGCATTTTTCTGCCCATCACCAGCATAGTAGTTATGTCCATGGTCATGCTGTGCACCTTCGTGGTAGTGGTATCCATAGTGGCTATTAGGATATGCCATGTGTTCTCCGCTATATCCTTGCGCCTGATCATATCCAGGATGTCCGTATGTAACCTGATCCTTACCATATCCTGGATATCCGTAGTTTTGGTACATTTCATGCGGGTAAGCTTGCCTGGACCCTATGCCGTTAGTTGGTCTCGTAGACGGTGATCCATCTTGTCTAGTATGTTGTTGATTCCGTGAGTAACCGTGTTGTTCAACAGTTTGTATGCCGGGCCCGTAGTTCTCGTAGTTTCGGCTTCCTTGAGGATACTGAGCCAGCTTTCCGAGGAATTGTTTGGAATCCATTCGGAAGTCAGGATGGGGAACAAATTGCCCTGGAGGCGCGTTACCCCTTATAACGTAAGGTGGCATTGTATTAGGGACAGCCTGGGGGTGTGGAGGTCCAGACGCAACGTTCGGCGGTGAAGGCCGGGGATAATGACTCAGTGGACTTGGGTGCATACTCGATGGAGTTCCCGGTGTCGACGATGGCGTCAAATTGACTGATGAAAATTTTCCGCCATCTGGTAAACCCGACACTGGTCCTAACCCATCCTTTGAGGACGATGGTGATACTTTACATGCGCCATCTAGAGACGGCGAACGTTTCCTTGATTCTTGTTTGATTCTCTTTGAAAGGTTTCTTGGCGCTGTACTCATGGAAGTAGTCGCAGGATGACCGTCGTGTGAGTCGTCCTCTGCTAATTTATCAAGGGATGAAGAGGAAGCTACGCTAGAAGCTCCATCGCTGGCGAAGCTATTGTTATTCGTTGCGCTCGGGGTATTGTTATTTCGAGTGCGCGAGACTAACTCTGGCAGATCTTCTGCAGGCGAACAAAGGGCACCAGGTGGTAGTTCACAGCCCTGGCAACTTTTTTTGCCTGATAGTGGACCATCATCGTCCAAGAATTTGTCAAGTCCCGTCTTGGAGCTCTTTCCACCTTCAGATGTAGTCGAATCCTTATCGTCGCCATCCTCAGTTTTGCTCAGTGTTTGTCTCTTGTGCTTCATGCGCCTATTTTGGAACCATACTTTTACCTGCAAAATAAAAATTTTGCTCGTTAATTTTTAAAACTCGCTATAATATTTTTATTTAGAAGAAACAAAACGGCTAAGAAAATGCCTATTACTTTTTAGATATTTTTTTTGTTTTTTTTTTACGTACGAGAAAAAACTAGGACCCCTTAAATGTGTAGAAATTTTTTATTCATTAATTCAATATATCAGAATGTAAAGTTTTATGTTAATACGCGTTTAGAAATGGTTAATATGGTTAGTCAAGATTTATGAAGCCAAATTAATTAAATACTGAGTGAGTAATAATAATCATAACCTCGCACATCTCACATACGACCGTTTCATCCCAAACTAGGCAGAGGTACCTGTACCATGGTCACCAGACTGCTGATAAGCATACTTAAGTATATATTTCTAAATACATGCATATTGGGGAGAAATTACACCTAGACACAAAACAAATGATCGTGCTCATCACACAAATATTTTTCCTGGGTGGGATTGGAACCTACGGCCTCTGGTTTAGCATTCAGGATCACTAACCACGAGAGGAACAGGCCCGTCATAGTATATTACGTAAAGTACCTTATTTCGAATCACTAGAAATAGCTCGAGCTGGGGAATATTAAATTTATATTATAAAATAATTAGACGTTAAATCATTTAAATGTTTGACTTTCCTTAACATTCTCTAGGCATGTTTATGTATGCACCTTTATGTGAGAAAGAATATTTCGTTGCATAACTCAGCTAGCTGGAAATCAATCACTAAAATCATTTATTTATAATATTACATACATATATAAATATATAGTATATATTTATTATTATATATTTGTAACAATAACATAATTGTATTTATCACATTTAAATGTGTTTTACCAATTTCCAACGTTATCTGATTTCTATTTTTTGTTGTTTACATGTCTGCGTTCATCCTATCCAGTGTTCTGATGTTTGGAACAATAAACATGTCACCAAGGTAATCACATCCTTAATCTAAAGATTTTAGATCATAAATAATACCATATCGTCATCATCATTTTGGTTGTAGATCTAGGTATAGATAGGTTATTACAAAAGTACATTGTTGGCGTTAATAAGTCTTTACCTGTCTTTCAGTTAGATCAAGAGATGCAGCGATTTCAATTCTTCTTGGTCGACAAAGGTATTTATTGAAGTGGAATTCTTTTTCTAATTCCAACAGTTGTGTGTTCGTGTATGCCGTGCGTAGTCTTCGAGGCAGTCCGTTTTCTGAAATAAAAATAAATGTATAATAAGTTATGAATTGCTCATCCGTGCTGTATAACTCTTAATAATAATAATGTTGTAATTGACGACCGGATGGCGTAGTGGTTTGTGTAACGGACTGCTATTCCAAAGGTCGCGGGTTCGATGTCCGCTCGAGTCAAACATTTGTTTTGCATGAACATTTAATGTTTGATTTGGTCTGGGTGTGTCTATGTATAATATGTATGTATTTACAAGTACATAAATGTATCAGTTGTCTAGAACCCATAGTACAAGCTCTGATTAGTTTGGGACTAGATAGCGTTGTGTGAATGTGGCAGAAAAAAATATGGAAAAATACTTTATTTACGCAAAGATAAACATATTTGAATACACAGTTGATGAGAATTTAAAATATTGTATTTGAGATGTGGTACTCTGCCCCTTAAACTAGGTGAATTACCTGTATCTTCAGAGACAGTGTTCAACCTTACAGATTCAACTTACTATATATTAGTTCTCTTGGAGTTGTGTCCCTTTTTTTTTTTTTTTTTTTCCGTGCGGAAATCCCCTCGGATACCACCTGTCGGTGGCATGTCGGACTCGAACCGACTAAAACCGCACGCCTTCGCCGGGTACTAATAGCCGGGGAACCAGGTATACCCTAGAAAGGAAGGCCCTGGTGCCCCGACATACCTCGGGTCATCTACAGACGAGTAGACGACCCCCCCGCCCCATGTTCCCTGTGCTCCCTGGAAGCGAGCGCGCTTCGCAACTGCGCTCGCCGCCACCCCGGCCTGCTTCTGCTAGGGTGACAGATGGCCTCACCTGTCACCCCCAGGCCTGCGCTTATGGAGGACGGAGGTCGTTCTGCGACCTCCGGCGCCTGAGTCGCCTGCGCTGCCTGGCCCGTGCCCGGGCCTGGCGGGCCGGGAGAGTTCTAAACCTCTCCCGGTCCCGCTCCGCCGTCTCCTTCGCGAGCATAACTTGCTCGCAGAAGGAGACGGCAGAGTTCCACGCACTCTCGCTCCGCACGATAGCCGCAATCAGGCTATCGAGCGAGAGAACTCCCACTCCGATGGCCGCCACGAGGTCTCGCCTCTGCTCAACCCACGCCGGGCACTCTGCCAGCGTGTGGAGAGCCGTGTCCACGGTCTGGCCATCGCAGTGGTGGCACTCAGGCGTTGGCTCCTTGCGGATCAGACACAGGTGATCTCCGAAACATCCCTTCCCAGTGATCACCTGCGTCAATCGGTATGAGAGGGTCCCGTGACGCCTCTCGAGCCAATCCTCCATAACGGGTCTTACCGCCGCAATGACTACGTGCCCAGCGCTCGGTTGCCCGAGTCGTTCCCTCCACTCCCCTATGATGACCTGGCGGAGTTGGGATTTCCGGTCATCGATTTCTCGAATCTCGGGGCATCGACCCAACTCCTGCGCCTCCTTGCGCCACTGATACAGTGCCGCAAGGGCTCTCGCCTCCAGGTCCCACGGTGGAGTTCCGGCCAGGAGACTCGCTGCCTCAAAGGAGATCGTGCGGTACCCCCTTATGATCCTGATGGCCAGCATTCGCTGCGGTCGTCGCAGTATCGCGACGTTGCTGGCCTTCAGGGCCCCCGCCCATACCGGGCACCCGTAAAGGGCCATGGACCGCATAACCCCCGAGTAGATCGGGTCCCTTCATGTTGGGCAGCAGCCGCGCCAACGCACGCGCTGCCCCAACCAACTTGGGGACCAGACCTCGGAAATGATATCCGAAGTCCCATCGGCCATCGAGTACGAGCCCCAGATACCTGATCGAGGGCTCGATGCCGATGCGAGTGCCTCCTTACCGTGAGGCTAGATCCCTCAGGCGGCTTCCTCCGAAGCCCGTGGAAGAACAGGGCCTCGGACTTGTGCAGAGCCACCTCGAGACCCAGCCGCCGGATACGCTCAACGACTTGGGCAACCCCGGCCGTGGCCCTCAGGGTTGCCTCGTGGTGCGTCTTGCCGCGCGCCGTCACGAGTGTGTCGTCCGCGTAGCACACGACGGCGACACCATCCAAGAAGGCACCACGAAGCACCCAGTCGTAGCCGATGTTCCACAAGAGTGGCCCTAACACCGACTCCTGCGGAACACCGCACGACATTTCACGCCTACCGAGACCGGTCCTACTGGGGTAGACGACGGCTCTCTCCGAAAAATATGCCCCGACTATGCGGCGGAGGTAGAGAGGCACTTCGTGATACACGAGCGCCTCCCTGATGCAGCTCCAGGGCATAGTGTTGAACGCGTTGGCGATGTCCAAGGACACCGCCAACACCACTTCGCCCCGGGAGACTGCTTCCTCCGCTAGAGCCTTCACGCGCATGATCGCATCCACGGTGGAGCGCCCCTGACGGAAACCGTACTGGTTGTCCGCCAGATCCGGCCCAACCATCACGAGATGCTTGACGAGGCGCCTTGCAATCACTCTTTCAAAGAGCTTGCACACCTCGTCAAGCAACACTATGGGCCGGTAGGCGGACGGTGAGTCCGGCGGGCGCCCCTCCTTTCGGATGAGGACCAGTTTCCCCGTCCTCCACAATTTCGGAAACTGGCCCCGTGGAGTTGTGTCCCTAGATACATAATATGCGGTTGGATGTTTTTACTTTGAAAGTGGTGTGTGTGTGTTTTTGTGACTAGGAATGTGTTCGTTTGTGCGCGTGTGTGTGTGTGTGTGTGTGTGTGTGTGTGTGTGTGTGTGTGTGTGTGTGTGTGTGTGTGTGTGTGTATGAGCGTGTGTGTGTGTGTGTGCGCGTTGGTTTGTGTGTGTGTATGTGTAGACGCAGAAGACTACGAGTGTGATAGAAAACATAATATTGTAAATTTAATGTGAGGCTATTTCCTGTTTTGGGCACGCCGTCATTGCGGCGGTAAGACCCGTTATGGAGGATTGGCTCGAGAGGCGTCACGGGACCCTCTCATACCGATTGACGCAGGTGATCACTGGGAAGGGAGGTTTCGGAGATCACCTGTGTCTGATCCGCAAGGAGCCAACGCCTGAGTGCCACCACTGCGATGGCCAGACCGTGGACACGGCTCTCCACACGCTGGCAGAGTGCCCGGCGTGGGTTGAGCAGAGGCGAGACCTCGTGGCGGCCATCGGAGTGGGAGTTCTCTCGCTCGATAGCCTGATTGCGGCTATCGTGCGGAGCGAGAGTGCGTGGAACTTTGCCGTCTCCTTCTGCGAGCAAGTTATGCTCGCGAAGGAGACGGCGGAGCGGGACCGGGAGAGGTTTAGAACTCTCCCGGCCCGCCAGGCCCGGGCACGGGCCAGGCAGCGCAGGCGACTCAGGCGCCGGAGGTCGCAGAACGACCTCCGTCCTCCATAAGCGCAGGCCTGGGGGTGACAGGTGAGGCCATCTGTCACCCTAGCAGAAGCAGGCCGGGGTGGCGGCGAGCGCGTTGCGAAGCGCGCTCGCTTCCAGGGAGCACAGGGAACATGGGGTTCCCACACGGGGCGGGGGTCGTCTACTCGTCTGTAGATGACCCGAGGTATGTCGGGGCACCAGGGCCTTCCTTTCTAGGGTATACCTGGTTCCCCGGCTATTAGTACCCGGCGAAGGCGTGCGGTTTTAGTCGGTTCGAGTCCGACATGCCACCGACAGGTGGTATCCGAGGGGAATTCCGCACGGAGGAAAAAAAAAAAAAAAAAAGGCTATTTCCTGTTTGAAGTACATTAGTAACAACTTCGTGCTGGAAAAGTCTTGTTTCAGGAGCATTCTGAAACTTTTTGTTTAACTGTGTACCTATTTGCACCTAGTATTTTTAATTCCTTGTGTGTAAATATATGTAATGTATGTGTAATGTAATGTGTAATGTGTAAATATGAGAGCCCAATACATAAAAATTGTGTTTTGCGAAAGCGGTTCTGTGTCGGACACTTAGTGGTAAATTCCGAAAAAAAAACGCTTCTCAGGATTAGG
Organism: Arctia plantaginis; assembly: GCA_902825455.1. NCBI lineage: Eukaryota > Metazoa > Arthropoda > Insecta > Lepidoptera > Erebidae > Arctia > Arctia plantaginis. The sequence goes on from CADEBD010000348.1 coordinate 2,986,644, forward strand.
GCGGGGAGACCACTATATTGCCTTAGAATTGATTGGAGCACAAACAGCTGGCGAACACTTAGCACTTTACAATCGGTGTACAGTGGAGATGTAGGATATCTCAACAGCTTTCTTGACATTATCTTGAGAATAGCTCTTTGTGCTCTTTCCAATCCAAGGATTAGTGTCTTATGGGCGCCACCCCAAACCGTAATGCAATATCCTATAACAGATTGACATAAGTTATAATATTTTCAGGGTTTCCCAGTTAGCCGAGTCTCGAAGGGACCTGAAACTACCAATAAGACCCAAGGTTCTGTTTATGAGTGCGTTGATTTGTTTGTCCCATTTTAGGCAATCATCTAGTAGAACCCCTAGGTACCTCGCAGAGTCGGTTCTTTGTTAGCGGTGTGCAAGAGCATGGGTCTATTGTACCTGCACATGAGTGTGCTGTAATTAAGGTAAATGTGTCAGGTGGCTTTGTAGTGTGTTGTTGGTTGAAAAGTATGTAGATAGTCTTTGTTGAACTCGGAGTCAGTAGATTGTGATTCAAGCATGTCATCACATGATTAATTGACTCCGCGTTAATTTTAATATCCCTCCAGTTAGATCCATAAACGACAATTGCAGTGTCAGCGCAAGCATATATTTTGCATCTCATGAGAGTTAGCTTGCAAAGGTCGTTTATGTAAATCTGGAAAAGGGTTGGCCTAGCACGCTGCCCTGTGGAATACCGTATAGCGTATATTGCTCATCGCTGTGATATTTCTCTAGCTTAACACACTGAGTTCGGTTCATGAGTAGGCCCAGAACAGATCCAGTGTCAACCCCGCGTTCTAGCTGACAAGCTAGCTAAGCTTGGGAACAGAAACTGTATCAAAAGCTTTTGTTAAATCAAAATATAAGAAGACATTTTATCTGTCTGTTCAAACTTCTTGCAACAAATTCCGTTAAATCGAGAACTGCACCTTTAGTTGAGACTCAAGACCGAAATCCGTATTGATTGTTCGCTATAACGCGATTTTTGTTGAGAAAACATCTTAACTGCTTGTGCCGGATTTTCACCAGTATTTTAGAAATTGCGGACAGGACAAATATAGGTATATAGTTACTGATACAGTTCCTGTCCCCCTTCTCAAAGATGGACAATCGATTTTGCATTTGGGAATACTCCTCTTTGAAAACAAACGTTAAAAGCATATGTGATTGGAGGTCCTAAAGTTTCCCAACATTGTTTTAGTATAGTGGACGGTATTCCATCCCACCCAATGGAACTGTAGAATTTGAGATTCTACCTCAGCCTCATCAATGGAGAGAAAGCTCATTGAGTTTGCAGGAATAGAATTGGTATTTCTTAAAGAGGAGGATTGGTTTGAACGGTTTGTGGCTATGATTTTAGAAGCTATGGTTTCACCTATGTGCAAAACCTTAATAACATTCCAAATGTCTTTCGGATTCTTTTTTGCTTATTTTTAATGTTCTTAGTAGGGAGTTACAATATTTACGAGATCTTTTTTGTGTTAGAGGGGGCAGACGAGCAGACGGGTCACCTGATGGAAAGTGACCATCGCCGCCCATAAACGTCTGCAACTCAGGAGTCACAAACGCGTTGCGGGCCCTTTAGGAAGGAGTACGCTCTTATCTTGAAGGTGTGAAGAGCATCATCATCATCTGATGTACGTAATTTTACGAACGAGATTTTCGGGGGGCTTTTTAGTTTTGGCGTGCATACTATCGCGATTTTTGATGCATTTTAATAGTCCAGGAGTAATCCAGGTTTCATAGTACGTTGTCTTTTTTGGGATATTTACTAAGGTTGTGTGATTTGATATGATGGATGAAATTGTTGTTATTATTTTATTGATGGCCTCGTCAGCATCTACAATGGTATACACTTGCCTGAAATCAGTTCTTCTATTTCTTTCTGAGCACCCTGATTTAATCTGTATATATGACGCAAGGGTTCCCGTGATGTGTCAATACTCTCGATGCTTAATATTAACGACTTGTGATTGGTCATGGCAGACTCTAAAATTACGGTGGTGTAAGGAAAATTTAATTTTAGAAATGTATGATCTAAGCAATTCCCCTTTCCTGTGGGTATGAGATGGGTGTAAGATAAAGATCTGCTCGACTGCTACAATTGCGAATTTGTGATCAATTTCGCATACTAGACAGATCGTGTTTTTAAAATTTGATTCTCGAGTAGAACACTGTTGACTCGTCTTTACAAAGATAATAACAGATTCATTTTAATTTGAAAAATTATTGATATAAAAGGATCGGTATCCGTCCAATATAGGCATGTTAGAAACTTTACTCTGCCAACACTCGGTTAAAACAATAACATCAAAATTTATTTTTGTTACACGCTCCGTATGTTCGAATGCAATATGTTTATGTTGTTTTCAAATGGGCAACATGAAATAGCATTACTTGTATTACTGACTGTCGAATTCATAATTGATCACATTTACACCTGCGAATTGTGTTTAAGGTTATCGCTAAACAATGAACTTAAGAAATATGTTATAGATTTGGAGTTTTTATATATTTTATTCAGCTCTATATATATATATATATATATATATATATATATATATAGTAAGTAGTCTATATTTTATTTAAATGGTATCTATACTAATATTATAAAGCTGAAGAGTTTGTTTGTTTGTTTGTTTGAACGCGCTAATCTCAGGAACTACTGGTCCGATTTGAAAAATTCTTTCAGAGTTAGATAGCCCATTTATCGAGGAAGGCTATAGGCTATATATCATCACGCTAAGACCAATAGCAGCGGAGCACCAATGAAGAATGTTTCAAAAACGGAGAAAATTTATTACTATTGAGAGACGCACACGAAGTTGCGCGGGTCAGCTAGTCTAGTATATTTCTAAATAATATATATACATGTGGACTTTAAAGTTAAGTAATCACAGTGTAGAATAGTTAGTGCTGGTTGTACGACACATGTCTTTATGGTATGGCTTTCTTCCATTAGTAGTGAATACTTTGACCCGTGTCCTATAAAATATGAAAGGCATGTTTCAAATTAATATTATAGAATGCTATTCCTGGAAGCTTTCGAATAACGTGGTGGTAAGGCGGGCTTGCGGGTACGTTTTCCTTTAATGTAATAACTTGATCGCATGTCAGAGCACCGCCCTTGACGCCATTGTGTCGAAACGGTGTTCTTTTTATTTTACCACAAAATACGAATTGGAATTCGAAATTCAAATTACAAAAGGGCGGCGAATAATGGGGCGATCGCGTTCGCATGATGGTTCGACCGCAGGGCCAGCTTCGTGCGATGTCATCTGTGCATCGCTTGTAGCTCTTACGTCATTACAATAAGGGCCAGTATGTCCTGTTTGTTACACTGATAAGGTGGGGTTAGCGTTTGATTGACGTGTTCGTCAGTCCTCACCAATGCTATTGGACAAGGGCAGTTGTCAATCAAACGTAATGCGGCCCTCAGTTATGCATGGCTGTACAGAGGTAAATATTACGTTTAATTTAAACAAACATGAACCCCTATATATTCAACCATTGTGTCTGGTATTTAAATAAACCTATTTGAATTCTTTGGAATAATTTATTGTTCAAGTTGTGGCTCCTAAACTTTGGTGCAAGTGAAATTAATTTACATAACGTGCACAAGTTGTCATAAGTGTTTGAATAGCATTAGATACCTACTAAATTAACTGTTTATTGAACCCGAAACTCGATAGCCCTTGGTCACTCAGTAAGTAGTATTATCAAATATTCGTTAAATTCAGAGAGGGTCAGATGGTAGGCATTGTCTGAATTAATATAGAGAAATTAGCTTTTCAGCATTTAGTTTTTGTACCTTATTACGTTACTAGCTGTTGCCCGCGGCTCTGCCCGTGTGTATGTCGGTTATCGCGGTAAAAGTAGCCTATGTTACTGGCTGAGAATGCAGCTTTCCACTGATGAAATAATTTTTTACAATCGGTTGAGTGGTTTAGGCGTGAAGGCGTAACAAACAAACTTACTTTCTTATTTATAATATGAGTATGGAAGTATGGATTACCATCTTAATATCTTGAATTGCAAGTATGAATTAATATCTTCTAATTTTTTATCATTTTATATCATAATCCAAGGCTGTAAATCGCCATGCTACTCATCTTATATTAAATACTGATACTAGGAACGCTAGATTGTCGTTTTTAAGGTTCCGTAAGAACACTTATAGTTTGCCATCTCCGTTGGTCCGTCCGTCTGCGGCCTGGCTTAGAGACTGTTAGTACAAGAAAGCTGTAATTTTGTTTAGGCATATACATATGTATATTAATCACGCCAACCAAGTGGTAAACTAATAACTTGAAAAAAAGCTATTACACCTCTCGTACCAACACGTGAAGTGGGAATGATTTTTTTATTTCCTGGCTATCCCACAGTGTGGAGTATCATGGCACTATTTTTCGATTCAGTGATACGTTTGCAAAATATTGAACTTTAAACTGCTAATGCTTGTAAGAATAGAACGCCCCACCCCCTCTAAAAGCTTCTAATAGTCGCCGAAGATAATGTTAGTTTTTAAGGGGTTACTAAATAGATGTCACAGTTTAGTTATTTAACGTCTAGTTAGCGCGTGGCCCGACACTTTACCGGTTTTTTGGTAGGTATTTATATAGTGTTAAGGGATGTCCTGATAAGGTGAGATGAATTTATATCATATGTGTTTGTTAAATTATAAACCGAGGAATTAGTGTTTAGCTTAGATCTCGATAGGGGACGTTGTTCTCTTCGCGTGAATCGCGTTATAGTTTTACTTAAACTAGTACTATATAATGCTGAATGCATTATTTTAAGATGGGTAGTAAATATGATATTTTACAATAATTATTGTAAAATATCGTATTATTATCTGATTTTCTCTATATACAACCACAAAATCTTGTTTGACAAGTTGCGGTTATATTACACTCGATTTGGTTCCTCCTGCAAGTGGCAATTTCGTAGTTCCCAATTAAATACCCGGCAATTTTTGGTAATTATACATAAATATAGCTATATGTTCTTATATATTATTGAAGCAATACATTAATATATAGAAACATGCAAAGTATGTATGTACCTATAAGATGTACGTTGTTTCAGCTTTGTAGTGTTAAGGAAATTCCTGATGTGTATGTAATGTAGGTATAATAATATGTGGTATTTGGTATCAGGTATTTGTGGTATTAGGTGGTATTTAGGGAATTGTTTTCCGAGCGAGGTGATACGACAAACTGTATCTTTATCACTTTGAGCGTTCAAACCTGTGTATTCATGGGGTTAAACTGGATTAGACTAAGCCGATTCCAATCTGAAACTTCCTTGAAGAGGCCTACCTATTACTTTTTAATAGCAATTTAACATGCAGAGGTCTAACTAACTTTTTTAAATGTTGGACAGTTATTAGTATAGACAATAGCGGCATTCATTTTATAATTTATAATTACTTAAACAATATCATAAAAAATGATACTACACTTATTGTTGGTGTCTAATACCTATTTTCTATGGATAGTTTAATTTATGTGGAATGCACCTATCTTTGGAACACTTTGACAGTAATTACCTATCACCAATCGAAACTTCTGATCAACGACAAACTTGTTTATATTCAAGAAAATGCTCTGATTATTCTTAATCATATATGAAACCATAACCACAATATAACCAATTGTAGTTTAGATATAAGTTAATTTATGTGCACGCATGTCTGAGGACGAATGTGCAAAAGATGCAAGTTGGTAAGTTTTTGCGGGTCACAGCATAATAGGCGCTGCGCGATTATGCGGGCTCGAGAGCTTCGTATAATGTTCACATTATCGCTACCTACACACTTCCAAACCACTGAACAACCATTTTTGATGGTCTTCCCCTTGTATCCTGTTATCGGTCGATTTCCATGAATATTTTCGACAATTCCATTGTGACATTTAAGTGAATATAATTTGTTCCGATCCTCGTGTTTAAATCCCAACGTACGTCTATGGTATAACTTTCACTAATCTCTGATGTTTGAATTAATATGTGGGTACTTTATTATATATTAAAGGTTCACGAAAATGAACTCCCTATGTTTCAAACTACTAATCAATTGTAACTGCGACTATGCATTTGTATTAAATTAGGCATGTTAAATTAAAATTAGAGATCAAATTGTTTTGTGATAACTGATAATTGCTCTAAAATACCTATTTCATATATTTATATTACGACTTGTTACATATATAACGCATTAAGTCTTACAGCATATCCTTGACTTCATAAATCAGGACTAGTCAAGATACTCATTGAAAATGTTTGGTAAATAAGCGGGTCACATCACACACATTACATCAACAGCTTTCAATAGTCCACTGCTGGACATAGGCCTCTCCTGGTTTGGCCTACTATACCACGCTGGCTACCACTGGGTCGGTATAGGGTTTATTTCAAGTTTTCCTTCTCTTTGCAGTGCTGTTGTCCTGCGTAGCTTGCTCCCTTAGTCGGGTCCTACGACACCCTTGGGATGAATAGGGGTGGTGAAACTCTGTATTCTAAATCAGTCACCACACATGCTTTTTGAGTAGAACATGCAGGTATTCCACTTAAATTGCCCAAGCAGATTTTCATTTTAAAAGATCCTTAGTTATTACACATAATAAGAGTCTTATTAAGAAGATGTAGAGATGTTTTATTGTGGCTCGGCTTGGCCACATCCCAGGTAATAAAGATTTATGATTTAAAAGCCTAACTTAACAGCATTTTGAAATCGATGGAACTGTTTTTTTTATGTGGATGGTATATGTATGATTTGACTATTTATGATTTTTTTGCGAGACAGCAAATAAATAGCAATTATTTTTTTCTTTGCTTTAAAAAGACAACTCCCGCATTAGGAATACATCCTGTGTCGCGGGGGACTTTACAAACATACGTAACGGACACAAAGAACACCCAGACTCCGAACAACAATTTCTGGATCACACAAAGTGTCGTCCCATGTGGGGATCGGACAACCAACACTCAGCGTAGCAGTAAGCTGCGAGGTGACCACTTAAACCACTACGACATCCGTGCAGTCAATTAATTGTTGGGGTTATCATCGACATTGACCGCAGAAAGAGATAAACTTATTAATATCATACAAGAATAGTTTTGAACTTACTGGAGTTAATAAAATTGAAAATGACTCCAGACATTGTTAGCAAGGTGTTCGATAAATCACTATACAGGTGTAGCTACATGATAAGTCCACTTTATTTTCATCTTCCCCCGGCCGTATCCCGTGGAGCAATCAAATACTTTGGTATTAAATTATGAGTGTATGTAAATATAATATTTCTTTATTGCGATCCCCTGTCTTGTCTACAGGGTGTAACAAATGATTGCCAAGTAGGTTGTTTAACCCTCCCGTGTTTCGCGGACAGGGTATGAGCCGAAGATTTACTGCGGATTAGGGGGTCACTACATCGGTCAAGTCAAGAGTCCGCTTGTCGGAACTTAATTTTGTACTTAATATCAACGTACGGGACACGGTTCCCATACCACGCATAATTCTGTTAAAAACAAAGACACTGTGTGGTTGAATAAAATATGGTAAAGACGTCCGATGTGTAATTATTTAGGTAGAAGAATTAATAATGTTATAGCGGAAATAGGGAGGTTTTGTATGTTATTTGCTGTAAATGACTGCTTTTAAGGTTAGTACCTTTTTCATCAGTTTTATTTGAAATATTATCCAATTATTATAAATAATTATTAAATTTAATGTTTAATTAAGTCCTTTTTAAGGCATTTAAGCGTATAATGAAATCATCTTAAATTTGAAATCGAATAACTAATATTTAATATTTACCTATTAATTCTCTTATCCCGCCTAAGTTTTTCTAATAAGTTGCATGTATTTACTAGAATTGATATCGAATTGTGTGGGATTGGAAATAGTAATTCACTATACCTACTAGAGTGTAACGATGTCTATACCTTCATACTACATAAGTTTGTAGTAATTTAACGTTATCGATGTTATGAAAACAAATGACGTTAAACGTTATGATTTACTACTAATTTGAAGCAGATGCTTTTTTGTTAAAATAGCTAATAAATAACATCCAGTTCAAATATTCAGTTTGCATTGTAGCATTGGTAATTCTACTGTTAAACATAGAAGACGTATACTTAAATGTAACCTAACAAGCAGTTGTAAACAATTTTCGTAGTAGTCCAGAGCGTCCCTCGGGTAACTTTAAATAATTAATCAAGAGTCGGTAAAGGATTAATGCGGTGGCCAGTTGGCGGTTGGATGCCATTAGAGATCGCTCGATGCCTTACGAGGGCCGGAGCTGCAGACTAAATGCTGTGGTCACATTATTTGTGTCAGCGTGAGGAATAGAGGGTGTTCAAACACCACTGCGTAATTGGTTTTCTCAACATAAGTAACGTATTAATAAAAGGTTAGTTTAAAGGTTAGTCAATGTAATTCTATTTATAAAAAAAAATTATAAATGAAAGTTACGATCTTAATGAAGTTCGATTCTTCGAGATTGTGATCTTGAGCGAGCCCCTGTCTGAATAAAAATGTCAAAGTGACATCATGTTCTTCAGTCTTAGAATATTAATTGCTGAGAGTACACAGGCGACGGTTTTCAGAAGTTTCGTCATAAGAACTGCAGTGACAAAAAAATAGTAAGAACAAATGGCACATTAGGCTTCTTTGAAATGATTTAAGTAATTTTATAGACGCAGCCCTGTTTTTCCAATAAGTACTCCTAATATATACAAATATTTTTCATGTATTCGATTGCTGAATAAGTTACCTAGATGTAAATAATTTGTATGCCATAGACAAGTGATTGCTACTATTTATATATTTAATATAAAAATAAAACTTGGTAAATAATGTTAGCTTGGCTCAGTCACGTTACACACACTGAAATGATAAAGTGCCAAACATTTATTTTCAATGTTGGCGTTGCAACGGAAAAGTTAGTGAGCGAGGGGTTCCCACCAAGAATTATTACGTTATGAGGTGTGAAAGGCATAAATGTAAAAATTCAATATTTCAAAAGAGAAAAGCTAAATTTTTCGATGTTTTTTGCATGCAATAATGTCGTTGGCGTGAGAGAGTTTAAGTGATTTAGTTAATATCTTGCTTACTTGCAACATTTAACTTCATCAAGGAGAAACAATGTATGCTAGTTTAGCCATATCGTAGTTTCTACTTATATGTTTGCTATTTGAAAGACGCATGTGGCACATAAACAATATCTGAATTATTTCAGTGCTGTGCTGCTTTAAAAAAAATAGGTGAATTACTTTCATAGTCACTAAAATCCCATGACGCCGTATTAAGTTCATATGTTATATTAATATCATGGTAAGAAACACAGCTTCGCTTTATTTTAATAAATAGTACATTTACTTTTGTACTTATACATGTTTCACACAAGTTTGGTTAATCTGTACCTTCTTATAACCTACAAAAGATCGCTACTTAGATACCCACCCTATTTACCACGTGTTATTCTTATCGAAACTGATATTGAAACTGACATTTATTTAAATAAATCAATCATACAGTGAACACTTATTCAACAAAATAGAGTTAAATAGAGATGTGCTAAAATTTCAGTGTACATTGTATTGAATATTTGAATGTTAATGTTCCAAGTCTTTGAGAAGTAAAGTTTGTACTAATATTTTCAATACATCGTGTGCACATTGGCGATACCTTTGTTGGTACTGGTTACTATTTTGAAAATAAGCATTACTCTTGAGCACATACATAAGTACAACGAAAACCATATAACTTATTATTTTTTGGATAATTTAGGAATAATTACCAAAGTGACATTTTTCGTAATCGTAAATAACATTAGTAATCGACTAGATACGCCATACTCTAGTAATCTAGTAGTTAATCTGCTACTTAGGAAATTATACTACCTACTCATAAGCACCATGTAACAACAGTGTTACTAGTTATAAAAACTCAAGTAAAATATTCTACTCAACAGCAGAAATTAAAAATAAAGCTTGGAGGATTTAGTCGCTGTCTTTTATCTGAACAGAAAGCTGTATCTTGCAGCTGTATTAGTTAAAAGTGTTACTTTGCCTAGATACCTAACTAAATCTGTGCACATTGATTTTTAATTGCAGCTATCTCAATAAAATGAATATTGAAATCAATGTTTAATCTTTTTAAACTAATTGAAAATTACCCCAACGATGATAAATAGTAAATAAATTGCCAACAAAATAATGGTTTCTAACCAAACCCTTACCTTTTTTAATGAAATCCAAAAATGGCTTTGGCAATTGACAAATGTCAAAATAAATATGAAACGATAGACTTGCTTATGAATTTGTACTTGAGTTTGTCAGTGTTGCAACAATCGATCATGCTGTCGCGGATTGGTATTTTTCCGATTAGCCGGCTGTATTGGGCCCTGTTTGACGTTGTCGCATCAATTATAAGCGTGGATTACAACGAGACAGATCTAAGACGGTTCAATTTCGTTTCGGTGCGGGGCGAGTGGGGAACCGAAGGGTGATATCAGGAAGTGACTTGAGATTGCCTTATCAGGGCTTGATGAAGGCCTGATGTTCCCCATTATGCACGGATGGGAAGTACCCTATGTGTTATTGAACTTCTTGGGGTTACATTTGTTTTTTAAAAGCTCACTGTGGCACTTTTTATTTGGTTATCGCTTTAGAATGAGATTAGATTGAAGGTATGGTAAGATTAATCAGTAAGATATATAAATCTAGATGTGAATAGTTTTTTTTATTTGTGTTGATATTTTGATGGCTTAGCAGGTAGCTTCTCAAATTAGTTACATTCGCAGAAAGGTGGTCAATATGTCAATATTTATATAAAAAAGGCTAAAAGGCTGGCAACGCGCTTGTGACTCCTGAGTTGCAGGCGTTCATGGGCGGCGGTAATCGCTTTAAACCATAAAAAGATAAAAATGTATTGAACTATTTCTAATGTCAAATTAAAGAAAGTGGGCTAAAATATTATTTCTTTTTGAACATATTTGTACCGAGTTGCCAAAGTGTATTTTAATACCTAGGTACTTGTCTGAATTACAATGCATGCAATGGATTGGCTAACAAGCCAGCCTGGCCAGTATTGCCTTATCCGAATGTAACAAGGGTGAACCTCTATAGCTAGTAAAGTAGTCATAAATAGCGCCTACTATACCCGTGTAGGTAATTCAAAAACAATCAGGTAGGCTACCCTTTTAACAAACTTTGTATTCACATTAACTTTGTTTAGAACAGAACAAGTGGCGGATTGCGCCGGGTCCCAAATCCATTTGGCTGATACAGAAGGTTATTAAAAGTTGTCACACAGACAGGCGGCGCAAGTTTTGGAGTACTTTGACAGCCCGTCCCGGGGGAAACGGGGTTCGATTCCGTCAACTAGGAAATTTCATTAATTCCGTTATTAAGAAGTTCGGTTTTCCTAATCGTTTAGTTACGATTTGTCATTATTTCGTCCTATGTACTTTGTTTATTTTTACATAATATTTTGTTTCATAAGAACTGATTTAATATGATGCGCATGGTGTTTCACATATAAATAGTCTTCAAAATATTATTGCAAAATTTATAGCATTTGTTATTAATATGAGTAAAAAATATAAGTATACGTCAACTCTCCTTATAAAATAAAAATTTAGGTATTTAAGGTGTTTTGTAATTTTTATAAACAGTAGTTGATAGATGCCATGTTTCCTTGCACTTTATAAACACATTTGAAAATGGAAAATGAAGTATTTGCATAAATCCATATCAAAACCATTTATACAAAAGCAAAAAGCAGGCCCTTTAGGCTTTATACTAGACTTGCAACGAATAGTATATTCGGCAGTATACCGAATACCGAATATTCGGCGAGGCCCCTGACCGAATAGCCGAATATTAGGCAAAAGTATTCGGCTGGATTTTAGCGCCAAAAACTTGTACAGACGTGAATTAAATTATGGACCTGTTTTATGTACCAATGACTACTTAATAAATGATTATAAAAGAAATAAGAACCTTACCCTTCTAAATTTTGATTACCACAATAATTCAAATACATAAAATCCTCTATTTTTCCAATTCAGAAGATGATTATGTACCTGTGTTATGCACCAATGACTACTTAAATGATTATAACAGAAATGAAAATATGAATATATATGTAATCAATCGATTTTAATTTTTCATTTTACCAATTATTTCTCAATGACAAAATATATTATTTAAGTATTCGGTATTCGGCCGAATAATATGTAGATATTCGGTATTCGGCCGAATATAATAAAAGCAGCCGAATAGGCCGAATACCGAATAGTAACCGAATATTCGTTGCAAGTCTACTTTATACCTTTAGTGTGAGGTAAAAATGAAATCTAAAAAGGTGAACACCTTTAATTGAATTTGTAGTCTGTAGAAACTGTACCACGGGTGCTGGGCTAGTCCCGTCATCACGTCACGTCATTGTATTTCTATTGTGGATTGGTGTCAGTGGATATTTCCGTACGTATCTTAGTATAGTAATTAAGTTAATGCGTACTATTATTAAAAGAAATGTATGTAAGAATTAAAACTTAACATTTTACTTGCAAAACGGCGTTGCTGCTATCCACGTAGGCACCCTACAATTCTTATAGTAGTGACTTTTCCAAAAATTAAAATATACCCATTAACCTGTTAAAGATCAAACAAATATCCTGCGACATTTTTCCTTTGCGACATTTACCTTTTATCTTTATTAGCTGGTCGATAATAAAGTCGACTGGAATATGCAAAGAGCTTAAGACTGGCGGTATTTAATTGCCCTTGAAAGGGGCGACAAAAAATAAACGATGGTGGGGTATAAATAACGGTGCACTTTTCATAATCGCAATTGTCACCGGGAGAATATTTAGTGCGTAGTAAAAGCGTCCCGATTGCGATCCCGGGGGTGCCGAGGGTTAATAGTTGAGGGGCTTCAAGTCTCTCACTTATTTCAAATGAGATGCGAGTGCAACCTTATCAGCATGAATGACAGGTGATATGGACAACTCTTAATGTTTGTACTAGTGGAAGGTTTGGTCAGGATAATTAATGAACCTATGTTTCCTTTTTCCAACTGTTATCATAGCCTAACAATTTTTTCCTTCAAAAGCCGATTGTGATTAAGGATATTAAAAAAAAAATTATAATTTTATTTTTTTAAATTAGTGTATTGTAATCAGTCCTCGATATATCTACAAAGTTTGAACGAATTCTGACCGTTTAAAGTCAGTCAAAATCACGCCCAAAGGAGTCGGTTACAAACATACAAACAAAAACATACAAGTGAAGCTAATATAAAGCGTGTAAAAACATAAATTTTCTCATTACCAAATTAGAAAATCGTGGCTAAAAAATTATTATTATATTCTAGAGAATAGGCGATACAATATTGGGCAAAAGTGGTAGAAAGAAGATAGAGTTATCGTGAGACAATTGCAAGTACTGCAGCTTATGCTCTAAAATATTAAATACCGCCGAGTTCAATACAAGATGATAAGCGTTCAATGATTCCTTTACTTCTCATTATTCTTGACTTTCTTTCTGTTGGCTTGCTCTTATTGCTCACATTTAAAGCACAAATACATGTACTGTAATGTGTATTCAATTCAAGATACTCGTATATCTACCTAATCAATTAATTAAATTTAAGAACTTTGAAAGCATTCTCTTGGCTGCAGCAATTGTTTTATTAAAGTAGCTTTAATTCCTAAATTACCTACTCGTAAATATCATTACAATAATTTAAAGTTAAAAGTTAGTAAGTTTGTATGCTTCCTTACGCTCAAACGCCTGGACTTTTAATAAAATTTGGCGAGGAGATAGCTCTCTCCCTGGATTAACACAAAAGCTAATTTTTGTTGTTGCCGTGTGCAATATGATGGTTAAATAATACAGGTTTTAGTGTATCTGATAAACCGCCGGTAACAACGCAAGGCTCATCTAGTAAACTACAAGTATCCATTTATTAGGTAAGCTACACTTTCTTGCACTACATTATCATGATCCTTGTGAATGCCATTTCATGGCTATGCTCTGAAACGTGGGTTTCGGTAGGAGTCTTTGTGAATACGTTAAGGTATAGTAAAACTAAGGTCACCCAGAACAATGTTTGTAGAAAACTCGTTAATGTTGGTTAAGTCTGTAGTTAACCTAATTCTGTGTGTGACAAATGTCTTTGCTCCCCTAGAAAAGCAGTTTCGGGAGCTTACAAATGTAACAATATTTTGTAGAAAATTTTCCTTTTTCTCACCCTAACAACGTTCATTCGGGCAAATATTATTTGTTACAAAAATTCAATTTATTAATTAAAAGTTATAAAATGCCCGCCGCTCTTTTATTCTTTTAATATAATCTTAATTTTAAATATTGAATACAAACGACAAAAGTTTATCTTAAATTATACTTTTCCGATAGAGTCGTAATTTACATTTCTCCTTTTTTTCTATAAACAAAGACAACGGCTTATAGGAAGTGAAAGCCCACAAAGAAGGGGGGAGGGCAGGCAGCGGGGAATAAATTTTATTTATCAAATAAAAAGGATGGCGCGCTCGTTTTTCACCGCTCTACGGACATTATCGCTTCTTTTAATTATTATCCCGACCGATATTTTATGCGACCTACACTATGCCTCCTCTTGTACTTGCGATGCGTAAACCACAGTTTAGGGGACCACGCGACGTAATAAATAGAACATTTAAGATGTTTATAGCGTGATCGTCGAATTAAAATAGGCATGGAAATTTCAATTGAAAATATTTTGATCTTGGCATGCCATTTAATACTTAATTAACAACTCAATTAAATATTTAATCATAAAACTAGTTAGGTGTATTATATACAGGGATTTGTCGTATAAAGTTGTACTAACAATGGCTTGCATGGCTCAAAATGTGATATTAGTGAAAACTTGGTGCTTTTGGTCAGTTTTAATTCGATGAAATACTTTTACTGTTCACCTAAAAACAGGGTGATGGCCGAATCTTGCAACAGGAAAAAAAAGTGTGTTTTTAAGTGTTCTTGATTACTTACTAACCAACAGACGCAGTAGTTTCGCTTTGAGAAGTGCAACAAGTAGGGAGAATAAATCCGTACCACGTCCGTAATAAGACAACTGCGGGGACTCAGCTTAGCACATGCTCGATATTCATATACTCGTAGTTTGAACTCTGTCCATCCGCGGCGATTGCTGATTAATCACCCTGATTATTCTCATTCGGGCTTGACGTGTTCTAGAGAAGCCGAGACTGCACGACTTCTTCGACGTCAAATAAAAGTCATGTTTATCTCTCTACAAATGCAGTTGAGTAATTTACATGGGTATAATTAGAAGATCTAGGTTGTTTCATCATGTACCTTTTGCACATTTCTGAGCAAGGCTGTGAGCTTTTGTACGTCGTGTTATGTGATTTAGGCGCTTGTGGTCCAACCAATTTTAAAATAACAAGAATAAGAGAGTGTATATTTAACACTTGCAACCAGCAACATATAAATTATTTCAAAACCAACATATTAAGTGCCTTATTGCATGTTTATATAATTATATAAAAAAAATAAACAAAGGTTTTAATTCTAGGTAGGGTGCCGCCCTAGACACGCGGCCTTAAGGAAATGAAGGAAAAAAGCGGCGGAAGCTGCGGCCCCCACCCCTTCGAACCCCCCAGGCCGCGGCCACCTTGCGGCTTTTTAAATGGAAATTTATTGTTAAACACTTCGTCAGTGTGCCGAAGTATCCCGCTTAACAATTGTTGCCTAGTCTCAGCCTTGGATCGCGACTCGCGAATCCCTTTGTTTGATTTTGCTGACCTCACATCAAGGTTATCTTTTGATCTAACTTAAAGCATAGTTAATATAACATTGTGAATAGTGGAATTTAGTAAAAATTTAATTGCATTTTTAAATATTGCATATCAATAGTTTGAAATTAGCAACACAGTGACTGAAAAAGGCTTAGAGCTACTATTTAAGTTATTTAGTTTAGTTATTTAAGTTATTTCGAAGTACTTTGAGGCTACATAGTTAACCTTTCATTCCACCAAAGTGATAAAGAAATTATATGTTGTCAATTTTAAATAAATTTTAATTAAAGTTAGAAGTACTATTTTTAATGGTAGGGCAAAATATTCTTTTATTAACAATAATTAAGCAAAACATAATTTACTGATTTTATAAAGCTCCTTATGGTGTGTTCTCATTGGTATTTATTACATTCATCAGTTTTCAAGAATATTTTTAAATAAGTTCATGATAACGAAGTAAGTGAACTTGTTTAAAAGTCACAACTCTTTGCGAGTTCATAAAATTCACTCCAACCGAAAAGCTGGCCGCGTTCCCCACAATTGAAAAGCGCGGGGGAGCTCGCCGCGTAGATAGGGCACTTACTGTAAAAGTTAAAGCTAATTGCCCTTAAGACATATTTTTAATTTCATTGCCCATTCCTTCTTTCTTAGTGTTTGTCGGAGTTTACTAACTCTTGGTCCCGACGAGATTGCAAGGGTAGCTGTAATTGCCATTTTTACGAGATAAGGTCCTAACTTTGAATGTCGAACATATTTTATATTGCATATCAGGAGATTTTTCATGTTTAGCGGCATATTTACGAATTATTTTAATTTTTACTTAAAAAAAATGAGTTATCAAAATTATACGTATAAAATATGTACTAAGCTGCGTTTTTAATTAAAAACATTTAGTTTTTATTGTCATACCAGGTTTGATTTTCTTTATATTATTATCAATTCCAACAATAGTGCTAACGTTGTGCTAAGAATTTGCCTTAAGAATAACTGTTGCTACTGGCTTCAGTAGCCTCCAAATTTTTCCCAGCCTTCGGTTACCGTATCATTCTAAACAATTCCCTGAGGTACGGGGAGCACGTGTTACGAAGCACAAAGCGGTGGCCAGTAGCCGCTTCTTTGTAAGTTTCTTTGCATTCATTCAATCTGTCATTTCATTTTCATAAATGAATCATTCTTCATTTGAATTAGGCTCAGAATTGTAAGGTTTTTTTCTTGGCCGCTGACCTGCCCACCGCGGGGGTCGCTTATGACTGATGATATTTTAATGGTTTATTTTTCTTTAACATTCTTATCACCAACTATTGTAGTGGGCAGCGTGTAGACGTACAAAAGATATTTCGTTTGAGTATTTTATATTTTGATTTGTTAATATCGTCGGTCTTTTTTAAGAAAGTTAGACCGACATATTAGGTTTTATGATTGTTTATTAAATTTACTGGTTTTGGTCAGTCTGTGTCCTGTGATATGGTAGTGCAAAATATTGCATTTTTACGCGTATTATATTATTGGTGACATATAAGACCATAATTTAATTTTTTATCTACTGAGTAAGTATATTAAAAACAAAAATTCAACAAAGATTACTAACGAGACGATACTATTAAACAGCAATATAATTTAGTAGGCAGCGTGGTACAGAAGCCGACTGTGAATAGATGTCGCTGACAAGGTTGATGAATGAGCGCGACCGTTACATGCGCCTGCGCGGTCCGGCGGCCATCATTAGCTTCATTCACGGCATAGATTAAAAGAAACAATCCGACAAGGCAAAACAAGGGAACGGAAGTCTATACATGGTCGGCATCTACGTTTTATCTATTTTTTTGGCCGTTCATTCTTTAGTGTTAGAGTTAATTTTTGTGGCAAATTGTTACAGATCTAGATAAGAAAAAAAATTGTCTACAAATGCCATTGCATACTCTAATTTTGGAATCGGTTGTAGCATTCAATTAATAAATATAATATATTAATGGCATTAGTAACTGTGAAATGTAGTCCTCTGCCATCACTAATCATATCTCTTATTACTAATATTCATTTACGATTTAGAAAAAACTGTTATTGTTTCTACTAACATATCAACTTTTCAAAGAAAGACCAAAAAATTCTAAATACTTGAATTTGCTTAGTGTGCTACACAAAAGTGAAAGATTGAATATTCCAATGTTTGATTTTTTCGTCAGTGTTTGAGTTATTTTAGTGTTCGTCTCAAGTGGCGATTGATGCGTCTGTGAGAACTTTCCGGACATCGCTGTGGAGCCGAACTTGTCATTTATACGCCAATGATATGTACGTAAATATGTTTGATGTATTATTGGATATCGATGACATAATTTTACTATTGGCTACTTTCTCAAACTGTTACTATGTTACATTTAACAATAAATATTTTTTTGCAACAAGGCCGTGGTTAATGACATATTATGCAAATCGTTACTTTTATTTTTTAACTAGTTTTTGCCCCACGACTCTGCCCGTGTGTATATCGGTTATCCCGGTAAAAATTAGCATATATCCTTTCTCAAGAATCAAACTATCTCCATTCCAAATTTCATCTAAATCGGTTCAGCGGTTATTGATTCCTCATACAAACTTCCACCCCACTTTTCTGGTGAATTTTTTTTCTGGGAAATTTTTGTACACACAAATAGCAAATAACCCCCCTTGGGTTATTTGCTATTTGTGTGCACAAAAATTTCCTTGAATATTCTATGACGACTTTACGCTAGGATGCGGCTTAAGTCTGAAGAGATAACAGACAGATAGCCAGACAGACAGACACAGAAATTTTTCTATAGAAATTTGGCCTTACTTCTTCCAGCTCCCTTTTTTATTGTAATTTACTTATTCATTTGTTTCATGATATAAATACACTTGTTAAGTGACTGACAGGATACGTTTCCGGTGGCTTAAACCTATTTTCAGTATTGACTAAATTCATGATGGAGTTCTTTAAAAGCAGATAAAGACCACGTTTATTATTTTACAATGTGCCGTGTTCACATATGAGTCGACTAACTTTATCGGGAATATCAACATTTTGACAAGTTTTTATTTATTTAGATGCGACGTAGGGCTAAAAACACAGATATCTGCCAACAAAAGAGAGACATCGGACGGGCCGACGAGTGATGCGACGCGTCCTCTTGTCATACACC
Source organism: Arctia plantaginis (assembly GCA_902825455.1). Taxonomy (NCBI): domain Eukaryota; kingdom Metazoa; phylum Arthropoda; class Insecta; order Lepidoptera; family Erebidae; genus Arctia; species Arctia plantaginis. The sequence goes on from CADEBD010000348.1 coordinate 3,005,632, forward strand.
GATGTCATATAACATGAGTACAAAACTAACATTTTATTCAGTTCTTAAAAATCCGATGCCGATGAAATTTGATGATAAAAATAACATTGCTGTTGGGTGTTTAACTTTTGTGAATTCTGCGAACATTTTAGATGTAACAAAATATTACTATATTCATAGCTTTGTTAAAAAAATCGTATGGATTGGCAAAATCACTGATTCTAACTACCTACCTATCCTAATACGTATACAGAAAAGAGTATTGGGTACTTCATCTAGAAAAGAAATGTTGCTGTGTAGGGATACCTGAATTCATAATTATGATGCTATTAACCACTTTCAAAAGCTACTTTTTAGTGTAAACATTGTCAACAATATGTACAAAGTGTTATAAGCAAATAATGCTTGCAATACATCGCTGCAATAGAAACACAAAAAGTATTAACATAGATTTCACATTATACCCAAAAAGTAATAGCTATAGTTTTCTATAAGTAGCACTCGAAACTGTGTGCTAAAAAACTTTTTATTACGACTAACAATTGGATTCATATTCACAGTTGGGTCGTTGCGAACTTGGTCCCATCCGCCTTTGCAATATACATAGACCAAAGAAACTTTGTGTAGGCGTTTGTACGTTAATAATGTTACAACTCGCTTGAATAGTTGGCATGTTTTGTTCTTTAGTCGTATCCTTTTTAGATAATAATACCAGTCCAACTATTCGATAATATATCAATAGATAAGGTGCGCTTGGTAAGTTTAGATAAGGTAAAGAACATAGTCTATGCTATCTAAGGAATGTAATTGTAAAACCCAGCAGACCCTTAAAATGATTCATGTAAGGATAGTCAGAAAAAAGGTCAACAAAATATAGTGCTGTTTCGTATAATTTAATTTACTACCCAATTGTTAGTAGTGTATTGCCAGAAAGTTTAAAGTTAAAATCCGGACGAGTGTGAGTCAGACTCCACCGCACCGAGTATTCCGTACAATCTTGATAGTTCGTCCATTATGGGACTTGATTTTCTTTAAAATTTAATTTTGCCATTTTAAAACTTCTTCCCTATACCCCTACATTTATATACAATAAACCACCAGTGGAGTGAGACCTGGCCTATAGGTTTTTATTCATCGGCTAGTGTTAAAATATAAACCTTAAATGACTGTTATTCTTACTTACGTTGTAATTGTGAGTGTTTTTTTCGAGGCACCGTAGGGAAATATATTGGGCCATACCTGCATGCATGCCTAAAAAATGGACATTGATAGGCAGACAGACGGTCGACGTACTTTTTACACACATGTAAGTCACATTGTTTATGAATGTGTGGATTCAATATAAATTAATATTTTAATAAATATCTTTTGTAATACATCTTTATAAATGTAATACGTCCATGATTATTTTCTCTCAAAACGGAACTCTCGTACGATTATTTGCCAATCATCCGTTATGGCTTATCTACGAAGAAAAAGCAGTAGTTGCAACAGTAGTGTTTAAAGTAATAAAAATCATGCAATATAAAAACCAAGTTTTAATGTAGGTGTAACTCCCATAGAGTTGGTTACTAAAAACTTATATTATAATGGTAGAAGGGACAGATGATGAAACATAATACATTGTAACCTGACGGTATTAAAATATTCAGTTTAGAATGTTAAATGAATTATAGTTTAATACCAACAACATAGCATAGCTTGATCTGGTCTGATGATGAAGAAGTATCCCACATACCGCAATCGCAAATCGTCCAAAGTATTTTACAAAGTTATCAGGTTATTATGGCGCATAATCTGCAGAGTTTATAATGGCAAAAGTTGCTAACTATTAAGTTGTGGCAGAACATTTAAGTGGCCATCAAACCGTGCTTTGGCCATAAGTTAGTATGGCTAAAGTTGTTTCAAGCTTCATTAAGGGGACAATGCAAGTCGTGACATACGGGCGGTGGACAACGACGACCAACATGGAGCAACTCGGCCCGTTACATGCAAGTGTTGCCCATTGAGTGGACTCGGACAAACTTTCCTCTTGAATATTCCTCTCTCGCCTACCCGGCTTGTTTATGGGCGCCCTGCGGCAGTTCACCCCGTTTTTGTGGTTTCACAACTTTCTCAAAATGTCCAGTTAAGTGTGGATAAGATTTAGATAGCAAATTATACGGTCTAGTTTTTGCATGTGGCGTTATATTTACGTGTTTCCGGGTAGCCTTTGGATATGTTATGATATTTAAATTTAAAATAAAATACATTTAAAAATAGAAATAATTTAGCTACTGTTAAAGTTGTAAACAATGGCTCAGTGACTTTTGTAATTCTATGATTACAAATTTTCAGAAATATAGAAGGAAATTTGACAGAAATACTTAATAAGGCGAGACACAAAGCGTTTTGATACAGGTAAATATTTTCTTTCTTAATGGATGTCTGTCGGAGTTAATACTATAATAATAGTGAATAAAAAAGTTTTATAAAAATATAAATGTTATAATGTATAATTGACGTCGGGTTCAATCTAGTCAACGAGTCATCGACAAAACTAACAATACTATCGTGCAAATAAACTCATATTAAACATTGATATGGAGCATAGCATAGTGTTTAATATCACTCCAGCTAGACCGAAATGTTATGGAGCAATTATTTCATTGCATTTCACCAAGTGACTGAGGTTACTGGAGACCAGTCTCCACTATCTTCTTATCCTCGCATTTAAAGACAAACAACGGATTTGAGGCTCTTGAGGTGCAGGTAGCAACTTTTCATCAGATGACTCGTCTACTCGTCTTCCCCCTTATACTATAAAAGTAGTATAATCAATGTCAATTCGATAGATTAACACATTATTCGTACGCAACATAAATAAGATTACGTCATAAGTACTGTTTGTCATGACAATATTTGTTAAGCAAACACTCGGTAGGGATCGAAGGGCGCTAGTTGTCCATAACATCGTTGCTTCGACAAAGGGAAGTAAGTGCAAGTCACTCATATCAATATCAGGCGTCGCCCCCGGGGTATCGCGCTTCGTTTTGTTTCGCCACTGTTTACCTAACTTGTGAGCGTTTTAAACTTTGAGACAACAGTTATCGGAACAAAGTGGTGTAGGAAATTTTTGGGATAAGCGTGTACTTCGGTTTATGTTCTTGGTATCGCTGTTCTTCTTTTCTTTTTTTTAAATTCTTTTCTTTTCTCAATTCTTTTTATAAAATACATTTCCTTATTTTCAACTGAATAATAATAGCACCTAGTTTCATTATTTTGCATTTAACTGACTTCAAAGAGGAGGTTCTAATGTGATTGGACATTTTTTCTCATGTGTATACCTAATGATATCTTCACCATTTGTAAATCGATTTCGATAGTCATTTTTTAATTGCATTCATAAGGTTATTTGAAGAAAGTATCGAGCTTTGAGGGTAGAAATTTAAGAGATAAAAAACACAGGTTATTTTTTTATCACGATTTAAATTTAAGTGCAGTTGGTGCCTTGCATACTTACTTTTTAAAGTATTTTGTTTACTAACAAATATTATTATGTAATTTTAGGATCAATTACTTGTTTACTAACAAATATTATTATGTAATTTTAGGACAAAGTTTAACCCTGTCGTTAAAGTATTGGTGCTTTTTAAATCACTTTCCTAACAGAAAATGTAATATAAATTACGTTTTCTACAATGGTAACACATTTTTTTAATAATAAAAAAAAACTTTGTTAGTTCACTTAATTTACACACAAATGTAAAAAACTATTTCAATAATTTTTTAGAACTATTTTTATGTGTAAAGGTACATTAGAAAACTTCTTAAACAAAATATTCGCGAGCAGATACTTTATCAATACGAATGAATGCAATCAAAACAATCATCAGCTTTCTTAACCTATACAATTTACTAGATTATTGAAAAAATATCATTGTACAATGAAGTATATTTTCTTCAATAATACACAAAACGATTTCGAAAGAGATCGTGCATGAAATGTTTCTATGTTAATGACAAATGTTATACATTACTTAAAATTTTAGACTGTTTATAGCAAAGTCTCGACTTTAGAACGTTTCATCATTTATGGAATGAACATATTTCTTACTATTTTTAGCGCTTTCATAAAATTGAAAAGTATTTACAAGTTAATGGTATGTAATTGCTTTTTGATGTGTAGTAATCTTGGTGACGACAATCTTTTTGATTCTATTATTAGTCGGATACTCTGTCAAGAGTGATCACTAAACATTTTTCCATAGGTCCCTGTTAGTTTCTTGGCTACTCGTTATAGTGTCAGTCCATCTAGTTTGTGAGCAACCTATGGATTTTTTGCCTTCCTTATTTGTTAGATTTCTGGACTCCTGTTTATGTTAACTATTAACAAATTATCGTGCATTTCACACAATTAATTATTTGGGATGTCAAGATTACTAACCAATGAAAAATATATTTTGTAATTAGAATAACATTTCATAGTTCGTTTTTTAAATATTTTTTACCACATAAAGTAGGCGATAAAAAGGTTTAGCATCAACTTTCTCTGAACTCAATTTTAGTAGAGTAATGATTTTGATGTAGTACAAACGGTACATAGCGCTCGGCCATAGGTGCACAGCTCTTAGCTTTTTTCATTTCATTGTATTTCTCGTAATGGGGGACGGCAGAGCTTGCCTGCACCACTAGTCTATAGTAAATTTTCCCGTTTTGACGATAGGCATCCGATTGCGGTGACGGAGCAAGACCGTTACATTTGCATTGCATCATTGTTGGTACGGTCTACAAAAGTACGCACTCTCTAGAATAAAAAAAAAATTTGGTTCAAAAAGTTCAGGTAGTTAGAAACAAAAAATTACACATGTAAATTAAAATAAGAGGTACTTTAAACACCCTTCTTTGAAACACTAAACGATTCAAATGGTTAATGGATTTGTCATTAGGGAAAAAATTACTGGAAGTAATAAATCTAATTTATACAATACTATTGCACATAAAGATTGTTCAATACAGCACGAAAAGAGCCTAAAATATCAGTCAGAGCTGTTATCTATATATATTCATCATCATCATCATCATATAGCTAAGATGGTGTGATGTGAAGATGGTGTTTAAAATCAAACACGTTATTAGTATTATCAAATGAGATCAATAATTTATCGCAATGTTTAATTGCTGCATGTCTGAAGCTTCAGTTCCAAGTTTACGTAGCGACTATAGTTGCTTTTATAAAATGTTAAAAAAAATCCAACTTTAATACCTAAGTATATTTTTGCATGCTGTCTTTACTTCTTTCACCGTGATTTTGCGCTTTTGACCCCAACTCACTCTAATGCTTGTGTCTGTTTGCAAAATAAAAATCAAACGTGCTTCTATTTATTCATACAGAAATATTACAATCATCATTTAATATTGATTCTTAATACGAGTACCTACATTAAACCATATAAGCATTTAAAACTGAGTGTAAGTTTCTAGTTTTAATATTATAAAACTAGAGATCAGAGTTCGAAATAAATCAACAGTCTTAATTCTCATATTTTCTCTTTATGACTTATGTCTGCGAGTGCCAGCTTTTAATTTCACGCAGTAAACGACTTCGATTTTCCTGCAGTTTAAAAAAGTAACTTATCAGTTCAAAGGAGCGAGACAGCTTTATTGTGGTACTAAAAGTTGAAAGGAGATAGAGAAGTGCACAAGAGGGAACGAAAAATAAAACAGGGGAAGAAAGTTAAGCGTCCGTGACTTTTCAAGATTTTTTCGGCGTTTATTTTTAAACTTTACGCCGGGCACTGTTAGCTGTTGCTGTAGCGAGTATATAAAAGAGAGCGTTTTCCGATTTGTCTTTTGTTTATTTTGTTCCATTTCTTTTTATAGAGGCAACGGGAATACGGAAAATATAAAGGTTTTTATTTGCCTCTTTCTACTAATTTGGTTCAAGTAATAAACATGGTAAGGCATACAACCACTTCGATAATATAAAATGAAGTTACGCTTCTCCTGTTTTTTTGTCTGTAAATTCTCACGCTTGAAAAAATATAGTACGTCAGCAAATGAAATCTATATTAGAAACAGTAATAGGTTCATAAGCAATAATGTAAGTAAACTTCGGCACTCCCTAATTATTGTGGAAAGAACGAAGGTAAATAGTATGAAGGCACTGTTCGATCATCCATCACGGATAGAGGCCTTCTTTGTGGCCACCGACCAATTACTGGCATGAAAATTAAATTCACGAAATCTAATTAAGAACAAATTGTTTTATTTATTATGATGCGCCGGGGTCATTTGTTCTTGTCGCGGTGCGGACTCCGTCGGCGCCCGGGGCGGGTCCCCGCCTGTTTGAGTCGGAGCACCCATCAACCTGAGCGCCGTGTTTTTTGAGAGATAGAACGATACCTCGGAGACAGTCAAGATGTAATGAAACGGGCCCTGTAGACCTTGAACTTGTCATTATAAAACCTTCATACGTAAATGATTTACCAAATTATTATAAGTATACTACTTCCTTATATGGGTCGTTGACAGGTATGTGTATGGCCCGGCTCATGTGTTAGGTGTTTTTGTGAAATGGCCGTATTATGTGATAGCTAACATTTGACGTAAGGCTTTATGATATTATCGATCGCATAACATCTCGTGTTTGAGTCCATCGGTGATTTGGATTCTGAACTTCGGATATTTACATTGATTAATTTGTTATTAGGAAGGTTAGTTATTGTTGAACATGCAACTGATATTTAACAGTAATATTAACAATATGGTTATATCATTTTTTCCTAAATTATTACTTTTGGAAAGTGGTTCCCCGATACTAAGCAAAACACTTAGATTTACAAGACATTTCAATACATTAAAAACTTTCAATATATTTCCTGAACCTGCAATTTTATATTTATTATTAGTAATCTAGAACCATGTTCCAAACAACTTTTTAACACATATTTTACTTTTATAATTTTTTTTTTCTTTTACTTGCTACAAGTACAATAATGAACTTTCCAGCTACAAGGCATAAACCGCCCCATAACATTTAAATAAATTGTTACAACATGCATGATAGGGCTCGTATCCCACCATATATCATTCTACGGAAGTCCCAGGTCAGCAGAGCACCGGCCCAGATCGCTTGATATGCCTCACTGAATGACCTTCTCATCATGGCGTATAAAGCTCAGGAAAAATATCCGAGGTAACTCGAGGTAATAAATTACTAGTGTCATTTTTATATAGTGTTGCAAAAAATCTGCCACTGCCTCAGTTCCAAAACACTGACCTAATTCAGCATGAAATTATACTAAGATTGAAACAGTGGCCCCCGGCCGATGTCGTATTCACGTTCTGCTCTGGACAGTTCATTTTTAATAATAAATGAGACGAAATCAAGACATGACGAATAAATGAATCCAGAACTTGACGAATAAATGAATATGGAATATGATAAATGGAAGGCTCGAATCCCTCGCGAAGATTTTTTCTTTGGCTCCGGCCGAACGGAAGACGCTGGCTTTTTCCTTTTGTAGAGGGACAAGTTAAGCGTTTTTTGGACGGCCGAGGCTTGCGGTGTTATATTTATCATTTGATATAATAGTCAGATTTCCAATTGTGTTCTTACTTTGACTTCGGCTACTGGCTTTCATATCAAATGTTACGTTGACAAATGTTGTGTATCATGTTCATACGTTTTAGGAGTTGCAGACAATATATTATATTAATTTTTAAGTTATGTTGAAAATCGACATATCGTGTGCAGACGCGTGATTCAAACGACCTCGAGTTGAGACGGCCGACGTGCCGATTTAATCCGGGCCCGGAGTAATCCGCGACTGCACTAGTCACTGCCACGTGGTTCTATGATAAAGTACCCGAGCAGATTATGCAAATTCTTCAAATTCAATCTCTGTCCCTTTCCTGCACAGATTTATATACATCTAGCTCTCCCGCTCACACGACGTAACATTCACCCCACGGACGCGCGCGATGTCTGATGGATGATGCGTTATTCCAATAACAATTTGGATATCGTATGTTGAACGTTTGAAAGTCACAAACGTATTATATCAGTGTGTACTGCTCTTCCGTTGCGTTTTCATACTCACAAATTCATAATCATATTTCATTTTAAGAATTGTCAATTTGTTTATATGTGTTTACAACAGGCAATATTTGTAAATGGCCCTCAGATGTTCATTTATTATGTGTTCCCCGTGTATTGTACCCCAAACAGAAAAAATAAAATAATTATATAATTTGTAATTTTATGTAATATCGTATATAATATTTATTGATAAAAAATAAGTTAACTGTCATTTTGCCTGTAACCAATGTAATTTCCTACGAATGGTATGATATATAGAGGTGTATTATAATAGTAATCAACGTCCGGCGATCCATAAGTAGATGAGGTGAACACGTTATTTCTCAGTAATATTGTAGGTAACTGCGTGCGAATAGACATTTTATAGCTGTCACACATTTACTATTAAATGAACTATAGATACTATCGACTTTTATTATTATAGTTTGTAATATTCACTTGTTTCTTTTCCAACGGACTATCTAGGTAATAGCGGGAATCACTGTGCAACTTTTTTTAAATATAGACTTCATTAACTACACACATATGTACGTTGTTTTATATTTAGTGAAGCTACTAAAGAAACAAAGGGGAACTTCTAGTTTGCACAAGTTCTTCCATTTCTAAACAAATCCTTTGTGAATATATATAATATAATGTTAAATTTCTTCACATGTGCTAAACATTGGGTTGACTGTCCATCGAGATTTGACACGGGGTCAGTGAGTCAGCAGTAGCTACCGACTTCTGTATAACACATGCATGGAACATGACTTGCTAGAAACTTTGACAGACATTTTTAATTGCTTGTAACTTAGACAGTTCAATACTGCTGAGTGACGACTCTATTCTACTTGCTGAATTCTACTAAACCACAACCTTGTAAGGCAATAAAAAATATATGTTAGTTATTTTTTGGCACACAATCTTTCATTTGTCACCATAGTGAAACATAAAAAGGCTTACTTTAAATGTGGCCTCGTATGAATTAGAACACACTTTTCTAAAAAATCTCGGGTAGTAATAATTAAGTAGTAAAAAACTCCATTATGCCCAAAATCATCTACTTAATAATAATATCATAAGACTTGAAAAGAACTTGATGCTCTTTTCTGTTTAATAAACTGTACATTTTGTGAGGTAGTTAAGAAGAGAGAGTAGTAGAAAAGAAAATAGTGCACGTCGGAATAATAACTAAAAAAATAAAGCTTGTGACTCTGTGTGTGTAGAAGTGTGGGTAGGCAGCCTGCTAAACGCAATATAAAGTGTGGTTGTCGTGGCATGTGTAGGTATAGGTAGGCAGAGCCTCTCCCCGCGCGGTCATTAGTACCGCAGCCCCCGCTCGCGCCAGGAGAAAGTATGATTTTACTCCTATAAAGCCGTATTTCTACTCCATACAGGAATTCGAATACGCGTGGCGAAGTTCCCGGGTTCCGAGAAGGACATGTGGCGGTTGCTTGTACATAATTTCCAAGTTTAAACAATCTCAATATGGTAGGGTGTGCGTTAATTTTCTCGCTCGCTGTTTGATGGTAACTTCTCGGAATAAATAATATTATATTATAATTTGCGTTCGCTAAATCTTTGGATATTCAAATTCTAGCCGTTACTTCTGAAAACTGCTGTTTAAGGAGTGATCGAATTTAACATTAGGTTAATTGATCAGATAAATAGATTTTTTATATCAAGAAATTGCAACTGTTATTTAAAGGCACTCACATAGTAACGTAAAAGTGAACTGTACCGTGAAAAATAATATTTCATAACCTCAATTTAGATTAATCAAGAAAAAAAATCAACACATTGTCCTTCGCCAGAGAAATCGTACATAAATATTAAATGCCAACATGTAACCAGCCATTCACCTATTTGTGGTTCGCTTTTTAAGATGTGCTTTCGCTTTTGCGTTTCAGTTCAAGTAAAAATAAACTTAGTTACAATTAGAAGAACTGCAACTAAGTATATTTTAGGTCTCATCAAATTATTTTATTTCAAAGCGTGAGATAAAATAAAATCAGGTCTAGTCACAGTTCGCCTTCATTTATCGATCAAATACCTTACCGAATAAAGCATTTCCGATAAAAGTAAAAGCTTTTAATAAAATATTATCTATGAACACACATCAGGACACTTTTTTAATCTTTTTTTTTTTTATGTTTTACTAAAATCAGTACACCCTTTTAAAGTCAGTTTACATTCTCTACATTCATTGAATTACCTTTATTTATAACTCGTTCCCTTTTGTAATTATGAAAGCGTATATTACATATGAATTATATGTATTTATTTAAGTGGAAAACTCACATTTAGTAGCGTGGGTTGTCCCAGCTGTGCAATTAGTGACCACCACGTGTCCGGGGGGAATCGAGGTAAAGAAAAAAGGTACGCTCGCACTGTCCGAATGATTGTGAGGTCTTATTGTAGATTATTATAGGTTCCGAGCTGTATGAGAAACGTGTAGTGCTTGATAATTACTATAATAATACATTAAATTTTAATAGGTATACCTATGACGCCCATGTGGTGTACTTTCTTGAAACGCGTCGATATTTTGTACTGTGATTTATAGTTGGTATTCTGTGTTAGAAATTGTTATATTTGGGGAGGTACTTTGTCATACAACATGTTTAATAAATATTCATATGAAAAGTAGCTTTTAAGTTAGTATCAGTAAGTTTTAAATATTTAATTTATTCTGTTTCAAAAATACAGATTTAAATTCGGTCTAATATAAACAACAACTAAAGTAACCTATGCTATTATTTACAAACATTCTATATGCTATGTAACTAAATGTCAATACTATAGTTCTGAAATGGAATAACAAAACGGCTTTTTTGAACGAAATACCTATTGTGTGCAATAATAATTATACTTTACGATAACTTTCTAAATTGCTACTGAAATGGTTTACATGAGTAAAATATCTTCATACAATAATAAGAAAATACTTCCAAACATGTATGTGTATGTCTACCAACCTGCCTCTATACTTATCTTCCGATCCGATTTAACTGACATACTGTTATTATAGACTTTCGTTGTCTATATATATATATATATATAAGCACTATATATAATTATATATATAGTGCGTATATATAATATACATATATTTCTATTGTTGAACAAAGCACCTAATTATTGAAACAAAAAAAACGTCGATTTTATTTTTATGTTTATAACTTTCATATATCACACACCTATAATTAAGAATAATCTAGACTAGAGAGCGTGCCAAGGGACTCTAAATTAGACGTGGAAATTATCGCTACTTTTAAATCGTAATCATAACATGAAATAATTGGTTTTAGTCACGGCGATTTCACATGTGATTTAGTCATAGGCAAAGATAAATGCCATCAAAATCAATCCATTTTTTTATCAAAGATTACCTTCTTTTTAAGATTACTTTTCGCGAGTCTGGCGCTAGCGTAATAATAATAATAAGTCGCAGTGGTTTTGTAAATCAGTCACAGGTGTGATTACATGATTTATAAATTGTATGCTTTATTACAGGTGATTGCGATATTTTTCCATCTCTACTCTACATGTATGCTCGAAATACATAACCCTCTTTCTAGCTCGTCGTGTAAAAAATAAAGAAAGGCGGACGAGACTAGCGCACGAGTCCCGTGTCTATGGTAGCGCTCTGTGTAGGTAGGGTCGTCGCCACATCGATTTTCGATTTACACCCGCTGCACCCGATCTGGGTCAAGTGCCCGTGGATCATCATCTGATCCTGTACGCATCCTCATACATGCTTTTGTATTATTGATATTTGTGTATTTCTGATTCCATAAAATATTGGGTACCCTTTCAAAATTGTGTTCGATATTGTATCTATGATTGAGCATAGAATACGACATATTGTCTTGTGCTCAAATGATTTAAGCAGTAAAATACTATTTGAAATTTAAACTAATGTCCACTTTTTGTGTTATTGCAAACTTATGACTTTGGATTTTTCTATACGAGTATCAGGAGTGGAAGAGTTCATACAACTCTCATTTAAACAAGATTTTTTAAGACTGAAAAATATATAAAATTATTTATAGTAACTTTTAAAATTTCGTGTACCATGACATACAATTATGTGTATTTATGGATTTAACACGATCACGCTAGAGGGCAATTTTTTAATATTAGCGGTAATTACAAAATATGTTTTTTGAAATACTTAATAAATACCGCGACGGCACGATGTAGTTTCAGTTTAAACTAGAGTAAGAACTGTTTATTGTGTGTTTAGTGGTATTCGCCAACACGATCAGAGCAATTTGTTTGAAACGTCAAGTAACCTAAAATGAGCTGTTGTGTGCATACATGTTTGTTTTTTTTAAGTGTTTGTTTGTTTGTAAGTAAACGATTGTGATAAGCATATGTGAAACATAAAAAATGAGTCACCATTAATTTAAAATAAGGATAGATAGTAGTTCTCATTCAAAAAAAAAAACTCATGTTATAACAGTGTACTATTTTCCTATGGTGTAAAAGTCAATAGTTTATATTTAACATCATTTGCAGCGATCTAACTTTAATTGAAGTTGTATGTAGATTACAAAAAGTTGATTTTTCAAATTGAGTTATTAGATTGTTTGAGTAACACTTGGCGTGTGTCTCTGTAAATAGAAAAGTTATTGATACTGAAATGAGGAGTTTTGGAGTTTTCATTAGGGTGCGATTGGGGCAGTTAGAGCCCTTTTATTATCTACTCGCCTCTAAATTGCCGAAAAGAAATTCCTCCCCAAGAAAAAGGGAAACAGGGGACAAAACCTTGTCCTTAACTTAGCTACCAATCGCACACCGTTATTTAAAAATCGAACACGATAAGAGCTGAAATGTTTTTATTTTTTAAAATGGAAAGAATTTATGTTCGCCTTTAAAAGTAAATATTGCAATCGATGGCAGTTTACAATGGCGTAGCTTCGATAAGGAGTTTTTATTAGATTTAGTGACAGTTAGGTTTCGGACTGTGCGTGCCTAATGTAGCATTCGATTTTCGGTAATGGTCAGCTGATAAGCAAATGACATCATTATTGAGTCTTAGTTGTATCGTTCGCGTTCCATTTCACTTTCGCAAAACGAGGGGACTTTCAAATCAATATAATATCTCATTATTGGTTTACAAAAATAAAATTTAAGTGTTTCAGCAGTAAAGTGTGAGTTTAATTAAATTTCAATGTTGTATTGAACGAGATAATCGGATGGCTGTCATCGGGCTATACATTACAGAACGACGTAGTGGCGGGGGTGAATCCGGCCCAGTGTGATACACCCCCGCTGATAAAGAATTGAGGGTATTAAACGATTACAAATGCTTCGCGGTTCAATAAACAATCCACTGGAGGAAACCAGCGTCTTAGACGAATTACTTACTGTCTAATATTTTGTATGTATTCTTTTAAGAAACAAGAGTGTCAATGTGTTTAACTTTTTGCTACTAACTTTAGTCAAGTATGCCGTTTTAAGTATGTAAGACCATGTAATTATTAGTATACAATAATACATGGAATTATATAATTACAATGAACACAATTTCAACTGTTTTCCATGATTCTCAAATTTTAGATTACAAATCTATATTATTTAACATAATGCTATGCACCTCCACATAATGTCAATGAAAGATACGTCATTATAAATACTATATACTCGTACATAAACGAACAAATTTATAAATAACAATACATATGCACAAGCAAGTTAACGGAAACCTTTCTAACAGACTACACGTTTACAATCGCATTCAAAAGTAAGAAGTGAGGCGACAAAACTGTTCAGATAAGGGCCACCTTCATCCACTCTTATTTATGTAGCCCAGCATCCGATTGAGAGCTCGACGAGAGAGGCCGGCATTTACACGCGAACACTTATCTACCCTCCGACCCTACATTTATTTCCGTTGAACTTCCCACAGCCTGATTGTGCACACCTTTGCCTACTTTCAAAACGAAATGCTACGTTTCTAAAAAGCATTTGAAATTCGAAAATACCTACGTTCTTGATTACCAATACCTCTTAATACATAAACTTCATAAATAAAATAAATGTCTCGCAAAGGGATGCAGAGAACAATAAAATTTAAGCAGAGAAATATATTTTAAGGAGGTATTTTTGAACCAAAGCTTCGTAAAGTTAAATGAGTTTCTTGGCACCGAATAATCGCGCCTTTGTTGCGTTACTTGATCTGATAAAGATTACCGATGCTCTCCACTTGATGTCGATGCTTATTTATGTTTAGCTAATACCATTTATTTAGAATACCAGTTTTTTGTATTTTATCTTACATAGACTACAATTTAGACAACTACTGTTTGGGTATGAGTTTTGACTTTAAATTTCAAAGAATCCCTTTTACGTTAAATAAATTTAAATGTAAAGAAAACCAATAAGATTGTTAGATCTAATAATCTTAAGTGTATTGTGTTGAACATAACATTTGAAACCCCCATAGCTTTTTTTTCACGACGATTTTTACACTTCCGTGTTTCCATAGATAAGCAAATACGGGGACGCGTGTGATGGATATTAAGGGCACACCTTACATCATTTGCGTTATTACCCGCCGCCCCGCAACCCCGCGGTGAGCGGAGCATGGAGGGGTAGGGCGCCACAAGACGCGCTCCTTATATCTAGATGTTACACCCCCTTAATATGCTAAAATCAAATTAGTTCCAAAGCAGAGTGATTCCCTCGTGCCAATCGATCGCAGACGTTTAATATTACGACACAGAGGGTGGAAGCATTATTATTTGAATAATATGCATGTTCGCATAATTAAACATTGTATTTTTACTACTTACTATGTATTACTATACTGTGTACTATACTTAAGATGTTCCAGAGTAGATGTTATCAAGGTTTAAACTTAGATATGGTTCAAAACGCCAATTTCCTGTAGAATTCTTGTGAGGGTTTATCGCAACGGGATCGGGCGAGACGTCAGCGGTAAGTCGCGGGTTTCATTAGTAGCCGAGTCTTAGCAAATTAACACCCTCGTGACGAGACGGACGAGCCCTGGGGCATGTACCTACTTGTGCCCACTTATTGCCGACAAGGTCCCCCGTAACTCCGTTGTTAATGATTATTTGGGAACTATACTAATCATGGTGACAGTTTCTCGTGAGTGAGTATATCGTTCGTAACACTATTATCTTTAGCGGACTCAGTTCTGAACTTCAAGAAATACTTTGGTAACTTAAAAAATATTTAAAGATGGACTATTAAATATTGAACCTTATTTTATTTTAGAGAGTTATTATTTTAGAGAATTTAGAGAATTATACATTAAATTGAGAAAATTATAAAATTGCATTTACAACGCTTAGGCGCATACTTATATCTCTACTTTTGTTTGAGTTCTGTTGAAAGGATCCTATTTGAATTGCCTTGATATGAAACAAAATCTTCAACAATAATGTTTTTTTTTTTAAATTGAAATATATACTTAAAGCTCATCTATACCTCAACATGGTATTGACAAAGACGTACTCTCAGTGGGGAGATGTAGTTGTTTATGCAGCGGGGCCTGCCGGCTAAACGTTCGTCTGACGTAGACTAATGACGGATGCACTAATAGTTGTGTCGCATTCGCCAACGCTCCTCACCATATATCATGCCAGGGTAATGGGGGGAAAACGCTACTATCACCCTTGGACGTGATAAGGTCAAGAATCGTTTGTCTCCTTAGATATTTTAGGCGATATTTTATCGAATATCATTCGTTTATGTGATCTGGTGTTAAACAAATAGGTAGGTAGGAGGATATACGTTCCTGTAAGTTATAAAAGTGATCGTACATTTAGTAAAACGTACATATTTTATCCCATTAATTTAAACCCTACTAGTGTAAGTGGCGATAACGTTATGATTAAGGCGTTAGACTTGTGATCAAGCGTTGACGGGTTCGAGCTCTCACCTAGTGAAATACTGATAGGAACCTATTTCTAATACAAGTATCTGGTTTTATTGGAAGGTTATAAAGAATACCAGTAATATGTACAGCACGGTACTAGTATTTATTTTATAAAAACAATAAACCTACAGAACTTAAATAGAATAGTTTGAATAGCTTCACAAACATAACATACTAAAACGCTCATGATTTAAATTCAAGTTCAGTCATTCCACAATCTCAAAACAATAATAACTAGGATGTAAAATTAGTTTTACTTATTACTTACTTACTTACTTATTCACAGTGTAATAATAAGTAACTATGAAGTACAATTTGTTTGCTGATGAAATATCAAAATAAAATTAGATCTCGTTCAAACTAATGCAACGTTCATATACACTTCATTTAAACAGAACGCAGTAGTGAATAAACGGATGATATATAACATTAATACACGAACAGCATTAAAATAACGACAAGCATCATATAAATGACTTTCATGTCTAAACAAGTCAGCGGTCACATTACCATTAGCATAAATAAAGTACTTTTCTGTACGTTCATACTTCATGAAATCATTTGACAAGATATTTTTTTAATGTAAACTTGCTGATAAATTGCGTCGTCACGGTGGGATGTTTGTTAAGTGTGTGCGTGCACTTGTATAGGGATCTCCCTTGCTACGACAGGCGTAGCGACTCTACGCGCTACGTCTCAAGATTAATATATCGTAGAGGCCGTGTTAGTGGTGCAACAATTTGTCTCTATAAATGTTGACTCAGCGAGCGGTTCGTTTGCGGTCGCCTCGCGCGATTAGCCTCGCTAAATTTATTGTTTAATTTCAAAGACGTTATTAATAACTTGCGAGGTGATTAAACGGATTCGCGGTTTTGCTTTAAGATGTTCGGTCTTTGATTTATAAGTTAGAGCTTAATATGCGGTATAGAGGTTCTGTGCAGAGGTGTGTCGATGTGAATATTTAATATGGCAATTTGATATTTAACTGATTGTATTGCTATGAAAGACACAATACAAATTGGCCTTTACGGCAAATATTGTTTAACAGATTTGATTTTTTTTATAAACTTACTGGATTTAATATTCACTAGTCATAATATCTTCTGTACAAGTTGTAGTGTCAGTTTTATCATTAAGTAATTATGCACACGGAGCATAGAAACTTAGTTAATTACCCGCGGCCAGGCAAACTTGTGTCCGGAAACCGGACAACACGATACGTCGGGCGTAGCACCCTCGTCTCAGACATACTTCTGCTTGTCGACAGCCGTAACTCGAGCAACAAAACAGCGTCAACAATTTGTCAAGACAATATGAACTCTAACACTGGGGTAAAAAGTGTGTAGTCGTTTGTAGAATTTGTAACAGTTACGACGTTTTAAATTAGAGGATGAAGTAAAGATGATCTAACAACGTTATCCAAATATGTGCTATATGTTTTAGAGCATATTGTTGAGAATGTTTTGGCCAGTTAGCCATAGTTCCCGACTGCTTTACGAGGGTTTATGCGTGTAAGATGATGCTTGTTTAGAACTCTCGCTGATATGATAAATCAGTTTACAGCCACCAAACAGCTCACTCGAGACTCATATAAGGGGTGTGAAATGGTAAACAATCTTGTGTTAAATGAACAAATTGATTATGCACAATTGTTTTGTCATAGCGATACAATGATGTGAAATAGAATTTTACTTGTATTTATTTTAACAAAGATTTTTTTAATAGTATGTAGAATTTATTTAGAAAAAGACAGCATATACAAGTTTTACAATTAGACTTCAAGCTTTAGATATCATTGTTTGATTTCGAATTTATATAACACTCTGAACCTTTTAAGTTAAACAGTCATGTTGCCTAGAAGGTATTTAATTCTAATAATAAAAAAAAATTGTAATGTAACACGGCCATTTAACTCTATAATGATAACAGGACTGCTGATAAAGATACCTATATATTACCTAATACATACAAACCTTTATATTTAAAAATGAATAGTAAAACTCAATAACGGAATGAGTAAAATTCGGCATTTTAAAAAAAATATTCTTTATAGTATAAAAAACGCTCTTGAAATTTGGGTTTTTTATTAGGAGACTAAAGTCAGACAGCGTTTGTCAAACGCCACCCAACATCAATGTTTGGCGAGTTTAGTATTTATGTAACTTATGTAAAAAAGTTGATTAATAAAAATATAAAAAAAGAATGTTGCTGTTTTTCGGATCATCTAGTTTTATATAAATTACACCCAGACCTAGTTCTCTCTTCTAGATCTAGTTTTATATAAAGATCACAATATATGTCTATGTCTGATCACGCATACGAAGATCAAGAAAAGATAAACGTATCGTTAAAAAAATGTAGAGGAATAGGAAATGGCAGAAGTCAGGAGCAGTAGCCGCTAGACTAACTATATATATATATATATATAATATATATATATATCTAATTGTTATATACTTTTAAGGCGAATATATATACCTATAATATTTATTAATCGATTTGTAAAGTATCCTAAATCGCATCCGTGTGGTGACGGATTAGGAATACTGAGTCCCTTAGTCGGCTCTTAACACCTCTATTCATCCGACTAAGGGAGCAAACTAAGCAGAACAACAGCACTGCAAAGAGATGGAAAACTTGAAACAAACTCAATACCAACCCGTCCGGCCAGGGTGGTATACTTTTTTTTTTGTTTTTTGGCCAGGGTGGTATACCTACTAGGCCAAAACCTGCCTCAGTGGTCCAGTGGTAGCGTATGCGTCTGCTATTCTTAAGTCTCGGGTTCGATTACTGGGTCGGAGTCAAATGTTTGCATGGTCTGCAAATATTTGTTTCGGAGTTTGGGTGTTTTCTATGTATAATATGTATCTTTTTACAAAAAAAAGTACATTAGTATTCTATCAGTCAAAATAACTTTTATAGTATAGCTCAACAAATACAATATAGATGGCGTTGAGTGTCAAATGTCCTTAATTTTTTTATTATTATTTATAACCTCCTTTCTAAGGAGAGGCCTGAGATAATGATTATAAAGTAAAATTAAATAGCATTAAAATTTACACTATTTTTGCTACTACTTTTAAACATGTCCTTTAGTACAAATCTATTAAGAGTGTTAAAAATAGGAAACCGCGTTTTGTGCGCAAAACTGTTTATCGAATGATTGAGTGACGAAGTTAGGTTTTGTTTGTAAGGCCAATCAAGACGCTTATACTACAGACCATCGATTATAGCTCTGCTTAAAATAATTATAAGTATCTAAATGGCCTTTAGGAATAACAATAGCAAGGAGTCTAACTTCACACTTTACGTATCCGCGAGAGAACACGCCTGCTGTAGGTAGGTATTCTTCTTTCATGTACTCAAATGTAATTAAATAAAAAATAAGACTTAATTGAAACCTATTCAATATCAATAATCTGACAAAAGAAAGGAAGGCGTGAGAAATAACAAACACCGTAACGCAACCGGTTCAAAAACAACGATTTCATCGTGCTATCTATTGATATAAAAGTTTAAAGAAAAGCGCTGAGCAAGAGTTCCGTCCCGTGTCCTCGACCGCCCACGCGGATACCTCTGTCTCGCTCACCAATCTTCTAATAGGATTACAGTGGACCGTGGCAGGTAAGTGTCTCTAATTGCTGTAAAAATCGGCGCCGACAATGTGGGCCACAAAGAGGCGCCCAGTGTGCGGCTGCCCTTAGTGAGAGTGATTTATCGATTGGCGCGTTCTTTATGTCGGTTTAGACGGATTACGTTCTGTTTGTAAGCTGCAGGTGAGCGGCTCCCGTTTCATTTGTATTAAGTTTTTTTTGTTAGTTCGTGTGTGGATTTGCTTGTGTAATATAAGACCTATTGTATATTCATTGTAGATTAATTATTTTAAATAGTTGAGATTAATAAATATGAATTTCGAAGTTTTGATCAGCTAACACCGGGTATAATTACGTATGACGTGGTCAGTCAGTCATGTATGTAATAAACATCATATTATATAAGTTACAGGTATTTTTTATTTCTGCATTGCCCTGAGGTCTGACGGAAAACGTCTTAGGTAAAAAAAATGTTTTAAAAGTTTTAATAAAAAAAGTAAACAATACAAAAAATATTTAAAATATATATTTTTCTAAGATAAATTTAGCCGTTGCAATTTCCACTTTAAACAATATAGGTTAAAAATTGCAACTAGTCAAAACTATTACTACTACTCATCAAACTATGATTTTAAAATAAAACAAATGACATTAAACATATCGTATTAGTGGTTTAACCTTCGGCTGTCGGGTGTATTATTGTATGGCACAAAGGGGCAGTTGTCGCCGCATTGATTTATGTCGCTTCGATGATAGCCTGGGGCATCGTGGCGGCGAAAGTGTTACTGCCGCGTAAATCATAGCCGGTTGTGTATTGACAGCCACTGAATACCGTTGTTATAGCCGAAAAATTATTGCGTTTTAGTGGCAGTTTCTTATTCCTTTCGGTGATTAAGTAATAGTGAAAGTGTTAGAGGATTTTGTAGGCTATTCCGTGTTTAAACTATTTACTTGTGTGGGTTTTTTGTGTGAGAACTACTCCACACGTACACGAACACATGTTTTTTTTTGTAAACTGATAAGAATTTTATATTAGGTTAGGGTTGTTTATCTATTAACATCTAAAATCATTGTTTATCATCGGTTGGTATATAACGGTCAATTTTACATTTCAAAACTTATGTTTGTGAACTATCATACGGTCATACAACGGTTTAAGCGGTGACCTGTAGCTTTAAGCAATGGTAATACCGTCGGTTTCAATTACGCGTTGTCAATCCTATCATACTGATGGAGCGTTAACTACCGCTCTTATCACCACCACTGTCAGCCCATGTAAATTCATTGCTGGTATACCTTTTTTTTTTCCAGCATCAATTTTTTTCATGAAACAAATCCTACGTTAGCAGGGTCAAGGTGCTTAAGTCCCGGTAGTAAGTAAAAAACGAACCAGACATGTATTCTACATAATTGCGTACATATACACATTATATACACACAGCAAAAAAAAATCAAAATTTAGTTTCATACACTATAACTGACAACAGGTTCTATAAATTCCAGTTAATAATGGCTGAACTCAATGAAACATAAATAATAGGTTAGAGTACCTTTAAGTGACCAAGACGGGACTTCGGATATCGCCGTAACCTTAAATTTACGATCATTTTTCACATAAATCAAAGCGGGCCGACTAAAAGATTTATTGCTATATTTGCGAGATGTGGTCAACTCTTAGATAACTACCTGAGTTTTGGTTTGTGCATAACCGTGGCCAATTTATACGATTTATGGCCTATTTTGCATAGAAACTGAAAGTGCAAATTTGTGCAACTATTGAAATTTGGAGCTGATTGTACCTTCATTCGATTGTTGGACAAAAGGTGTCTTCTAATATGATTTTTTCGTGTACCCGTCGCGTGCAACGAAAATAATGCAAGTAATCACACGCATGGAAGTTAAACCCAATCCCAACAGCATCAGCCTTTTGAAACATTTAAGAAATATTATTAGGCTTTTGCGAAAAACCTATAGACCCCTTCAGAAAGTTTTTAGACCTATTTTGTACTGATTCGTAAGTACTATTTCCCAGCAGGAAATTATAAAAATTGTAGTTCTTATAGTCTCAGGGTACTGCGGCGTTTGTTGCAAGTGTTATACTTTATTCAAGGAGTTTCAATAAATAGATGTAAATTGTACTATATGTTACGAGTGAATTTACATATATATTGCACTTCAATCTTTTCTTTGCTTTTTTAAGGTATAAAAAAAGAAATTGCGACAAAATTACGTAAACGCAATATACAAAGATATTTTCTTGAAACATTAATTAAATTATGGTACTGGTATTAATATTAAAAACAGTCCACAAAAATATTCAGGCATACCATCTTGGGCTTCTGTGAAGTAAATTTACAAGAACATTTACAAAAAATATCTGAACATTTCTGCTAGATCTTGTGAAGAAATATTTTGCTAGTATACGGAAACATACGGGTTTCCCTTTAGGGTTGGTAGTAAGGTAGTCTGCACTCTAGGTCTTTAATTCTTTGATTTTAGAGTTACGTACAGCAAGCAATAAGGCATTCACAGTTTAATGAGATCAATTAAAATAATACAGGATTACATTACTAGCGTTCTGTAACAAAATATTTGAAAAAAAAAATAACCTTACATTTTATGTCTCGCATCTCCTCATTAAAGAATTTCATCGACAGGCTGGCTGGCAACTTGCATTTACTAAATGTGTAATAGTTTGACTTTTGGTCTTTTGATTTTGCATAAAAAATACTAGTTATTTTTTTATTTTATATTTAGTATTGTTTAGTTGACTAAATATTCTTAAATATATTTAATACTAGCTTTTTGCTCGAGGCTCCGCTTCTATAGGTATCTTTCCTCAAGAATCAAAGTATCTCCATGATAAATTTCAATAAAATCTATTCAGTGGTTTAGACAGACATATTTACTTCCACATTTATAATATTACGTAGGTATTTTTCTTAAAAACTCATACGTGTAAGTATTTTCGTTTTGCACTGCACTGGATTGGTAACTTTCTGGGTGATATATTTATTTTATCTTTTATTTTATTTTATGAAGTGTGTAAAATTGAACTGTCATGCACCATCAAGGCAAAGAGCCTATAGATATAGATATACATCACTATATTCTAGTCAGATCTATTAAATGAGGGGAATAAATACAACTAAAAAATGTCATAAGATTAAATATAATACTATACTAATCTCAGTCAACCGTGCTGTCAGTACATCCTACCCAATTTACACAAAAAAAAAAACTAAAACGCAGACCTCTAAAAGTAGTGTAACGGCATTGTACCGGTAAGAAGGCAAAATGACAAAGTTCCCATGCCATCATCATTACGTATAATAGGTTCGTATTACAGTAAATATTTCAGCTGCTTATTTACAGAACGCGATACGGCGCACCCCGCACGCAATTTCGTCACGTTCTATTTTAGAAATTTTAGTTAGTTATGATATCATGGAATAGGTATTATGCCATGCATAAATATATATTTACGTATATTTTCACAATATTGTAGTATGGGAGTATGTAGTCTGGGAGCTCTGAGCATTATATTGGCTTTCCTAATTGTCTGACCGCAGTGGCGGTCCGCTAAGAGTTGGAGAGCTCTCTAGGATATAGTTAAGTACCGTGATTAACAACTTTCGACTGTCCTGTCGGTCCAATAAATAGTGATCCTGACTGCAAATGATTGTGTGCTGATCTATGTCTGGGTCTAATTTATCTATAATATGTATGGATTTAGAAATATTTGCATGATTATCAGCAGTCTGGTTATCATAGTGCAATGCGCCAAGTTATTACCGGTTACAGGGACTACTATTTAACTTAAAACTGATATTTCAACCATTTATTATATCAATCGTCACCATTCGAATGATAAGATAAGATATAAAAAATACCAAATAAGGAAAAAATGCACTTACATGATCAGTTGTATGAATTGAATCTTTGAGTTCATTTTGACAATTCTTCTCAAAGCGTGTTAAAGGAAATGCCGTGATCATCTAGTCAAATCGATGGTAAAAAATTCTAAAAAACTCCATTTGCAATATAGATTCATTTGTCACATATCACCTAGTTATAAAATGTAATTAAAAACAGGAAAAATATTTTTCAATGGTACCACTATACCTGTTTGTCGTACGGTGAAAGAACTAGGCTTACAACACGACTGTACTCTAAACTGGCGCGATCAAGTCACATACGTATGCCAGAGGGTTACTGGCATTCTCAGAACATTATATCGCCTGAAAAACTTTCTACCCGTGAAAACTAAGTGATGCTTTGTGATGTATCCGCTTCCACAATAGCCTTTAATTCTTCATTTTCCACTTTTTTCTCCGGCCGTCCACGGGGTTGGTTCTGAACGTCAAAATTTCCAAAACGAAAACGTTGAAACCATAAACGTACCGTGCTTTCTTTTGCGACACCAGCGTTGTACACATCATTAATCCTTCGAGCTGTTTCTGCAGCAGTTCTACCGTGGCACCAGGCCACGGTAGAACTCGTACTCATAAATGTATGTTTATATTTCATGTTTTCCTTTGTGCGGTAATAAGCGACGCCAAAGACAACAAGTGAATGACTGTTTTCAAAACTCCCATGTACCAGCTAAATGAATTTATAAATTTGAATTTGGAGTTTTTAACCAAAGAGGAGATATATCAGATCAAAGTGGTCAGTACGACAAAACGCTAATTTCATATGTAAGGACCTGATATGTTTATGTGTATATACGTTTATATATGTATGTTTGTGGTATTTAGATGTACACAACAAATTCTAAAATAGTTAGTATTTAAGAAAACCCTTATCATTTATTACCACTCCATAAATGCACCTACTTCATTCTTTCTCAGAATCGCCCAATCGGTCGACTGGCACAGAATGCCTTGGGCATTAAGTCCGGCGATGCATGTATATATAAAATAAATAAAAATTGTCTAAGAGATTTTGTGCTAGTGTTCCTATTAAAAATATCATGAATACTCGTATGTTGACTATGTGATCACTAACTATCTGAAAGTCCCAACACCCAGGCCCCAACACAAGTAAATTTGAGGATCACTGAACCGATTTTTAAAATTTTTTTACCAATGAAAAGCTTTATTATCAGCGAGTAACATAGGCTACTTTATACCGCTATAACCGACATACACGCGAGCGGAGCCGCGTGCAAAAGATAGAACAATATAAATACTAGAAAAAGTAACAGAATTCCTTATGTTGGAATGGAATGGCTACCATATTTGTGTGATTTTCATTACCTGTTTGAGACGTAAACCAATAAACCCTGATTGGTTAAAAACCAAACTTGTTTCGATGTAAATAAATAAAGCAATTCATAAACTGTAGTGTCTATATCATAATAATAATTCTTTAGAGATTGTCTATATTAATCAAAATTCACACTTTTTATCGTCGGCACCTTCGCATGCAAAATCAATGTGTTTCGTATTCATCAGGATATATGTTACTTTAAAAAGAAATGAACACCTTTGGCATATTAAATAAAAACCTTTTGTTAGTAAAAACTCATTACAGTGAACAAGGGAGCTAAAGTTGGCAGTGCGTCACATGCCACTCACTCGATCGTCTGAACAAATTGAGACAGTGTGCAGAAATACCGCATTGTATTAAAGAATTGGAATGATCGATCGAGTCAGGGCGTTCATTTTAATTTCTATCTCCAGATACGGCCCGGGGCGTGGTTGTGAGAACAATTTGTTTCATGTCCCTACTATACCTATTTCTATCTCTGAATCTATCGAATAATGTGTCCCTATGGTGTATCGTGTTTTCGTCTTTTGAAAGACCGTTGGCGAAACCATAAATACTTTTAATGTAGAGTTACTTAAATTATAATTCTTCAGCATCATCAGTAGCCTTAACTAGTTCACTGTTGGACATAGGCTTCTCTTTAGAAAGGAGGTAACAATTAAAATGTAAATTCCCAATAGGTCTTGCGGTCTTTAGAAAACATGGCCTTGAGGGCTAACTGAATCTTATGTTCAGGTTTGAAGTCACAAATACCATCTGTTTGAATTTAAAAGTCCACTGCTGGACATAGGTCTCTCCTTAGAAAGGAGGTTTTGGCCTACTGTACACACGGATGGATATATGTTTGAATTTAGTTATTACTAAATTACTTAGCTTAGCTCAAAAACCTTATGAGAGGAATATGTTACGACTCAGTTTTTGGATAGAATGTTAAACATCACAATCATTTTCTACTTTTGTTGCGAAGCTAAAACAATTTAAAACAGAAAATAAAAACAGGAAATGCTATTGAAACACGATCCGGATATGTACGCCATTTGGAAATAGAAGCGGGGATCAGTTAAAAGTTGGTGAAGGCAATATCTAAGTTTAGTCGTACAAAACCGTCACTCGGTGTCGGCGCGGTGCGGCTCGGTGGTGCATCCACAGAGCGCGGGCGTGCATCGCTCGATAGCGCTGACAGTGACGGATTACCCCGGTAGCGCCGGTTCACGGCCGGCTCTACAGCCCTTAGTTCTAGGGTTGCGCTCTACTATAATAGTATGAGTGTTCGACACTATGTTTTATTGATACTTTTTTTACGGAGTAATGTTTGTCTTCAAACTCACCTCATTTAAAGTGACGATTAAGACAATGATAGTACGGGTTTATCTTTGAGATCATTATTCATTCTACTGTTGATAAGCAAGGCAACTGTTGCAGGATTTTAACTGACTGACAAAACGCAGTTCGTTAGTGAATTTGGTAATTCGAAATAAAAAAAGGTGTCATAATAGTTTTAGTTTTTGGCATTTCGATGATAAAAGGTAAAAGAAACCCCTGTTTGCAAGTAATAATTCAATAAAGGAATGGTCATAGTCCAATTATTCAAAGACATTATTTACTCTCGTTCTTTGACAAATATAACAAATTCCTTGTATAACGACCTGATTTCTCACAGATAAGACATCAAGACATTTTTGTTTATTTGCTCGTTTCCGTCATAACTGCATCGAAAATACTAACCGTGGTCTGTTTGTAGTTGCAGACTCACTATATTTCTGAGTCATTCGGACGGTCTACAAAGTCATCGGTTAGTTTTAAACACTTGCATATCGTAGTAATCGTCCCCAAGAAAAAATTTAATAGGTGTTATGTATAAAGCTAAGTAAATATTCTGTAAAAAAAAAGGTAGGTGACAACCCTAAATGTTCGTGCAAACTTATATTTGGCATAATACCTATCATCTATAAGCGCAAGTTTGCGTACAATAATATCTTTAATAGTGTAACTGAGCAAAATACGCCTATATTGCCACTCCATTAATTAATCATGATCATAACTTGTTCTTGCTACAAATAAGGTGATGTGTAGGCACAAGTGTACATTACAATAGCTTTTTACTTAAAAAGGTCCATTATACGTACCATTTTAAATTTTAGCAAAGCCAGATATTTTGGGTACTTAAACAGGCAATTTTATATAGAATCAACAATAGTTATAATAGTGTTAAATCTTAACTGGGACCTAAACTTTACTAACTTACTGTCAAGATTCAAAGTCAAGTTTTTCGTTCGTTTCGTTTTTGCCAATTTTATTTTGAATTGGGCACTGGAATTAGGTACGTGTTTCTTGTATGCGAGATATTGTATATTTATTATTATGTCCTAGGTTATGCAAGAAAGGTTGTAGCTAAGTAGTAACGTAAAATTTATTATTGCTTTTGAACCGAGAGTAAACCAGATTTTGTATCGCTCTGTTTCTGTTACTCAGATATGTACGAGGAAAAATTTTGTTGTTCTACATCATAGCGATTTATTTGTAAAGATTTGAATAATAAAACATGTAATTACTTATATTATCTTCTAGTTGTATTTATAAATAGATAGCCTCTCATAACACTTGTTCTTTCATTGTAAAAATCTTAAGAACGATGCGCTATTGTCCAGAAGTAGTAATACGCGTGCATTTTGTCGGCTCGGCCCCCCGCGGAGCCCTGCGGGAGTCCGCTCCTGTTCACCAACAAGCGTTAATCGCCTTAAATATGAAAATATTATCTATTACAAGCTATAAAATTGTTCAAATTTTGTGTGAAAAACTTGTAACATCGCTGAACATCGCCAATGTGAACGACCGAGACGAAAGTGTACACTCATCGCGTCTGATTGGTCTTCTGATTTATAAAAAGGTGAACGTATAATCAGTTCATATTATGGTTTATAGAAATTGATGCATGCTTTAGTATAATAAGCCAGTAAGTTATATGGGTTGCGTAATCTTTGAAACGTAGTATTTCACTTTTCTATAAAACGTAAAGGAGTCATCATTGTAGGTGAATTGTAATTTGAAAGAAAATAAGTTATGAGTAAAATTTATAAGCGTTTCAAGCTTTTATGAATAAATAAATATATACATATGTATCTATCCAAAGAGTGCTTTTTTAATACAGTCCGATTATAATGAAATCACATGCAGCAATAAGACTTAGGTTTCAATAAAATAAGGCCTTAAACATGTTATCTAATTTATTTATTTTTCATTTTGTTTAAGATTGAATTCTATAATTTATTACCGTCACGTCTTTTGTAATTCTGTTACTAAACTAAAGGGACAACATAACACTTTACTGCACATAAAGGATTGATCTGAAACTTCAACAAAATACAGGAAGAGCTGATGAAAAATGTAATGAAGTATTTTATAAAGTAACTATTAAAAAAATCATACACATTCAAGGTCACATTGAAACTTGATTTTAATATAATTTAGATAGGACATTTCTAAGCTAATTCTAATTTTAATAATTGAAGAAGTAGTAAGTTTTTTTTTATTGGTATTATGATCAAGTTGTAATAAAAGAAGTTGGCTCCATGGAGTCTGTCCTGAGTTAAAAATTATAATTTCACCATTGCCTTTTTTAATTTCATTGCAACTTTAAATTTTTTCTTGATATAGACTTTATCCATGCTATTTGATAATAAGAGATAAATTTAAACAAACTACATGAATCTTGGTATAGGACCTTTCCATTTATATCTAATGTTATAACTTACTTTTTTAATTCCGAATGCTTAAAACTGATACTATTCTTTTAATATCATTGACATAATTGGCTCTAATATTGTACAATTATGTCAAATAATTGTTTGTGCTAATATTTTCCCAAGCCCAAAGTAGCAGTTGTCGCAATTTGTATCACATGCTCATGATGTATCGGTTACCAGGTGAGGGTTGCCCGACGGATGGTGATGGATCATCCAACACTCATTGTTCTGATACCAGAGACCTTTGTCCCTGACAATTTTGGGGTTATTCTATCTTTCATGAGTTAATTATAAAAAATGAATATCTGGTAGGTTAAAAAATAAAAAGGATAATTTTACTTCATTTTTATAGACATCAGAAAGACATTCATTAATTGAGCTTAAGTTTTATACGAGTCTAGTAGAATTCATTTCTTTTTCTTTCTTTTTTTTTATTTGGTTAAGTATTTGTTTGAATCAAACATTGTCAATCTTAATTTAGGAATTGCAAATTTTGTTAAAGACTTTTTTAATTTGGTTTGAAAAAATTGGTATTGACAATAAACAGCTACCGGTACTTGTAGATAAACAATATTTGTACAACTTTAACAATTATTCCTTCGATTTTTGGAAACACAAGTTAAGCAGGACGAGATACACATCACCAGTGTTGGTAAAAGACGAACTTACCTAAATACTGTTTTTAGCCTAAATTCAAACTAATTACTATACCAGGTATTAGGCTTACCTTCGATTGAATTTTATTTAAATATAGATAATTACTTATATAACTTTTATATAAGTCATTATACTATACATATTATAAAATAAATAAAATTAATGAAGGTAAGTTCGATTTCGTTGATACAAAATGTATAACGAAATCCTTCAAGTGTTGTCAGTGTATAAAAATACATGTATTCTAAAGTGTTCTCACTTATAATTTGTGGTTATAGTGCATGTCGGGTATTCCGTTCCGTTACACGGCATGTTGGAGCGAGTCGGTGGCTCGGATAATACTTCTGCCGACGCGTAGCGACACCACTCCTACATCTAACAACAGTTACAGACACAAAACGTCGTCGCGCCATACAATTCAATATATTTCAGAGTAATTTGATGTTCATTAAAGAACCTCTGGGACCGTGAACCAGAACACAATGGTTGAATAGCCATTTGTTGTTGCCGTTGAAAGGCATAATAATAATTCCTAAGTAGTTATTCAAGAGGTAGTTAGACGCACTTACGAAAACGAGAATGTCCGCGTTTGATGGAGCAGCCATTTTTGTATTGGCAAAGCATGTGGTGACGGTGGTTAATAAGTATTCAGAAACTTTGTTCTAATGACCTAAGTATACTGAATTTTTACCTTCAACTCTCCACACAAAATAAGTTTAATCACAGTACTGTTATTTTTATTGAGTTTTTGGAAAGTTTTCGATTGGGCTGAGGAGTCGGGACGAGTTTTAAAAGAAATAATTCGGTAAAAATCTCATCAGGATAAACCTAATGAGCTTTCATAAGATATATTAGGAACCACTTGCATATTACTCTGCAAGACTTTTTTAGTTTAGAATAAAACGTACCTTGTTGACTGCTCTTTCTTGTAGTTTTTTTCTCTTTCATCCAGGGGTACTCTGGAACGTTGAGTCCACCACCAGGTGACGGTAAATCAGGCGCATATCCAGGAGGCGTGTGTTGGGGACTAAGTTCACCTCCACCTAACTGCGGTAAGGCAGTCATGAACTCTGCCATTGAAGGTTGACTGTTTATGAAGCCGGTTTCAGTGCACGTTTCAAGCATAGGGTGTGGTGCACCTGCGGTGGTAACCGCTGCGAGCCAGAAGCCGTTGCCTCCGTGCTCCATGCGCGGGTGCTCTTGTCCTGGCGCCGGTCCCATCGGTGGCGTGTTCCTCGTCTTCACGGCAAACTCCTCTTCCATCTCATCGCGAACCCCCATACCAACTCTCGTGTGTTGTTTCCCTCTTATCGCTGGGAACTCTTCGCATTTTATCTTGCGCACCAGGGGGTTAGTGTCGAGCGGCAAGGCAGCGGTGTTGCAAATC
The DNA here is from genome assembly GCA_902825455.1 of Arctia plantaginis. Classification (NCBI taxonomy): domain Eukaryota; kingdom Metazoa; phylum Arthropoda; class Insecta; order Lepidoptera; family Erebidae; genus Arctia; species Arctia plantaginis. Next base: position 3,036,245 of record CADEBD010000348.1, read on the forward strand.
TCTTGCATCGCTATCGGTGTGCCGCGCCTTTGCCGAACGCGCGATCATTCACGTGACGAATCCTTTCTACGTTTTGTGGCATATGACATTTTAATTTCTTGTCAAGTTTATTCCAAAGTAAGAGTTTGATTTTCAGGCGATGCTCTGGATACCAATGAAGGCATTGTGTTATCTGAAAAAAGAAGATAATTCATTCAAACACTTATTTTTTTTATTTTATTCTTTGTGAATGTAAACTAACTAAAATGGTCTTGTTTTCAGTATTGAATATTCTGTCTAAATAGTTTTGTATTAGGGTTTGTCGTGAGAACTATATCATATATATATATTAAATGACCTAACTATAATATCTCTTTTTAGCAAGCTGAACTTAATGCATTTGTATTATGTGTATACCACAGAGTACAAAGACTAGTGGCGTGACAATTCAATTTGCACAAAGAAATATTATAAATAGTGATGCCTTATTCGGTGTTGAAAGTTCCATCAAGTAAATGTCAGTGTCTACACTGTAAGCCATGGCGATGCCTAATCGACGACAATTTGACGAAAATAGAGAGGCGCCAAATTAAATGTAACGGGAGGAGGCTGTTTCGCGGTTATTTCGCAATTACTCGCGGACATTCGACATTACTGGCTTTGTGTCGAATAATTTGTACGGATAACGTCGTGATGAACTCGCGAATAATGAGCGCGCCAAATTGTTTATTGTAATTTAGCAGCCTCCATGAACTGTATTGCACGTGACTGACAACAATAAAGCTATTAAATCTTTATGAACATCACTGAAAATTATGATATCCAGATGTAGATAACATGAAAATTATATAATAGCATATGTATAACGTATACCTAGCGTTGATGCATATATACATAAAATTTAATGATGAATATTATACGAAGCTATGTTTTAAGTGGTGACTATTATGTCTGTATGTAATGTTTTACACGTACCTACCTACTTACAATATAATCAGAGTAAATCGGTTATCGTGTGTGTTTTAATTTTTTGCCATACTTGTAATCCCTGTGAACATCTCAGTGCTTGTGCATGTGTGCATGTATTTAAAATCGGATTGAAAAGTCCTACAGGGACCTATTTAAGATGTAGAATTTAATAAATAAAAAATATTTTATACTGTAAAATATATTGCATATTTTCCTATTCGCTACTATATCGTCGTCTAGCTTAGCTACTTTATACCTACTTCTTGCTACTAATACATAAAGAATAGTAAAATACATATGTATGTTTAATGTACGATTTTACCCAAACTGCAGCGAATACTACCATTATATGTATATACATATATACAGAGCAAAAGTCTCCGTGTCAAGTAACATATGTTATAAAGGATATGTTTAAAAGATTGACAAGCCTTACATTTACATGGCTACACAACGACCGGGGGAGGTTGAGGTTGCGGACGTGTGGCGTCACTTTTATAGCCCACATGTTGTGGGCCCACAACGTTGCACGTTCAGCCCCAACCGAGAACAATGTAAAGTCGAAAATGTTAGTCGCACCGATAGCGTTGTTGCCTCAACGTCAATTAAAATTCAAACCGCGTTCGAAATACGATTTTTTCCACTGGAATTTGCGGTGCGGCTCCGAGAAATGGCGGGAACGCGCCTTTTTGTTTTATTTTATTTTTTGGAAATGGAACGGCTGGCGGTTAAACCTATTTTAATGCGTATGGGTTGCTGTGTGTTTTGAATTAAAAATTTCCGTCTGTTCTCTTTTCACGCGGATGGACAGTGAAATGTAATTTCCTTTTCGCGGCAAGTAATGAATAAATTTTAAAACTGGCAAGTGTGCTCCAGTGTTTTTAATAATACTACTTTTTAAAGGAGTTATACAAAATCTTAAGCAGGTTTATATTGTAACCGCTTAGAATATCAAAGACTGGCTATCTACTTAAACAGTTTACACTAGTTTGGAAAATGTTAGTTAAATCAAAATTACAATAAAAAAACATAACATGAAAGCGGAAAATATTATTGGCATTTAGGAAACTACAGAGAATGGTATTTAAGTAATAGTATAATAAACATGCTACTTTTATTTTAAAGAATCTAACTTAAAGTAACCCTCTCTAAATTTTAAATCAGAGCTCTGAAGGAAAAAATAAAAGAAAATTTGAAGGGCCCCCTTTCCCCTTGTTTCCCAGCAGGGATCCGCAGGTTTTACGCCGCGTTTCACTTTACCGGCGTGCCCTCAAGGGGGAGCCTTTAAAAAAACATAAAACTCAAACAGATCCTACTTATGAATTTGTTTATGGCCCATTTTTAGACGAGTCGACGTCAGAATCTCGGGGCTTACGAAATAACAATATTCCTAATTTAATGCCACTAAATCTTTATTGATACGAGCAGTTTAGTAGCTGGGTTAAAAGGTATGTATGTTTTATACTGTTATAAAATATCTGTTCTATTCCAGATACAAATAAATTATTTAATTGCATGTATCCTATAAATTATAAACTTACTTTTTATTGCAGAAAAGATTTCTTTTGAACATCTCGTTGAACTAAAGAACATTATTTTTATATAGGCAAGAGATAAGCAGCTATTATAGTCAATTTTGTTATTTAGGTACATGGTGTAGAGTATATAAGTGAACATCTGCGTGCGGGCCGACCAAACTAGTGGTTAGGGTCCAATTTGCTGGCCGTAACGATTTCCTCTTCGGGGAATCGAATGGCGTGAGTCCGGATGCCGCCCACAATATACTCATGTAAAATTGTATAATACATATTGCACGAAAGCTTATGCGGTGTATTTCGATGTATGAATGGAAAAGCTAAAATTACTGTTAATTTTATATGTAAAAGCTCCAAATACGAGGTTTGATCATGTTAGGTACTACTTATCTAGAGGCATGCTTAGCCTTCTGTTAAAATAGGGGTCTTTTGGAAAATTACATAGGTACTTACGGAAAAAATGCGGTAATAATGGTTATAGACTGAGCATATTAGAGTAGATTAATATTGAATTAGTGATCCTCCATTATCAATTGAATCCTTTTTTATTATCTTCAAATCAACATTAAAAGTATGCGATTTGACAATAGCTAAATATGACCGCACGCCTAAGTTTAAAAAAAAGATACTAATTTGACTTGACAGTTATCCATATATATTTATAATACTATTTTAAGACCTTAATAACGCTGTTCAGATTTTTTATTTAATCATATATTAGCCTAGGTTTATTTAGATCAAGAGATATATTCGCTTTCAGTAAGAGGACAATTAATTTCAAGGAGTCATAGTACTTTACTTATACTTGTATGATCTTTAATATTTTAAAACAGAAAGGGTTGTTTCTAAACGAAGTTACTTTTAACTCAACCTTACCTGCAACATTTGGGCAGCAGTGGAGCTACGAGGGGTGATCAATGAGTAATGATAATCGAGTATTTCTAGAACGCACAAAAACCCAAATTATTTTTTTTCTGCTTGCTTATATATCCACTACTTCAGCTTCAAAAAAATGTATAAATAGGACACCATTACCGGGAGATACATTCATTTGAATACGAACTGTCGAAGAGAAAACATCAAAATGGAGAAAAATTAAATAAGAGCTGTCATCAAGTACCTCTGCCTGAAAAAAATGTCTACCAAAGACATACACAGCGACTTAGAGGAAACATTGGGGGAGTCTGCTCCTCCATATTCCACAGTCGCACGCTGGGCAAAGGAATTTAAGCTGGGCAGAACCTCCACTGAAGATGAACATCGCGAGGGACGCCCTTCCACGTCCCTTACTGGAGAAAACGTTAAAAAAGTGGAAGATATCGTGTTGGCCGATCGAAGGGTGACCGTAAGGCATATAGCTGAGGTCACAGGGATCTCCTATGGCAGCGTTCAAAAAATCATTGTCAACAAAATGCATGTGAAAAAGGTCTCTGCGCGTTGGGTACCGAGAATGTTAACCGACGAGCAAAAAAAGAAACGAGTCGACATTTCGAGGGTGAATCTTCAAAAGTTCCAGGCCGATAAAGAATTTTTTTTGTCGCGTTTTGTGACCATGGACGAGACCTGGATCCACCACTTTGATCCCGAAACCAAACAACAATCAATGACTTGGAAACGAGCTTGCTCACCAACGCCGAAGAAATTCAAAGTGTCAAGTTCAGCGGGAAAGGTTATGGCGTCTGTTTTCTGGGATGCAGAAGGAATTATTATGGTGGAATATTTGGAAAAGGGGGCCACTAAAACAGGCTCCTACTACGCAGGCCAAATAAGAAGATTGCGAGAAGCTATTAAGTCAAAAAGACGCGGTAAACTGCGCGCTGGAGTGCTGTTTCACCAAGACAACGCCCCGGCTCACAAAGCCGCAGTTGCGATGGCTGCCATTGAAGAAACGGGGTTCGAACTGCTCGAACACCCTCCCTATTCGCCAGATCTAGCTCCCAGTGACTTCTACCTCTTTCCTCGGCTCAAAGAACACCTCCGGGGCAACAAATTTGAGGACAACAGTGAAGTGATGGCCGCAGTAGAGGCATTTTGGGAGGGTCAAGACAAAGAATTTTTTTCTAAGGGAATCATGGGCTTAGAAAAAAGATACACTAAATGTATTAACTTGCAAGGAGACTATGTTGAAAAATAAAATACTTTTTTTAATCTAATAGTTCTGTTTCATATTGATTATCATTACTTATTGATCACCCCTCGTATTAATAAACGGCATTGGCTTACATTACCGCCTTACATATTGACATACTTCTAAAATATTGTTTACTTGCTAATGTGTATATTGTATACACAACCTACTTATATCTTGCTATACTTCGTAGATTATTATAGATTGATATGGATGTCCACAAACCGCCTTACATTAGCAGAACCGTCACAATGATAGTGCCCTATTGGATATCTTATATAATATTAAATTTATGTTTATGTATGTTTATAAATTGTGCATGTATTGTGTATACTGCTGGACATCTATGTAAGTATAATGATATCTGCAGTAATGTATTTATGTATATTAGTTATATATAATGTAAGTTCATCTCTCATTCACCAAACTATTAAGAACTACCACTAATTTAACACTTTGTGTTTGCACCTACCGCATCATATTTCTACATCACCTAAAGGTCAACTGGGAGTGAATGCCTCATCTCATTAAGTCCGCCTTTGTACAACATGTGCATTAAGTTTTAAATAAATTAATAAATTATTACCTATACAATATAGAAGTCGCCATCCGTACCTAATCCTCTATATGTTATCCATCTAAGGAAATATATGGAAGATACTTATGAAAAGCTTTTATAATATATATTAGAACCTACAAAAATTACTCATAACCTTACAATCTAACAACCAGGCTTCCATTTACTTTTATTCGCTGTCAACGAAGTACATATATCGATAGCGATCATAGCCACACATATATACCTATATATCCATGTAATAATAAATGTTTGGCTCGTCCGTGACTAGTCGTTATTTACAAGTTCACATGCGAGACGTCCACGCAACAATCTTGGTCAATTCCTAAGCTATTAACTTTCTATTTCAATCTGATCTGACCATAGACAACTGGCAGGAGAGTAATTATTTTTATGTGGCTCTAATAAATTATACTCTTTGGTGACAAAAACTAGTTGACATGAAAACTGACATGAATGTCTAAGGTTTCTTCTGGCAGGTGAGTGTATGATGAAAGTGGTAATTTAACTGCTTCAATATGATGAATGTCATTAAGTTTCTACAGTAAGGGTTATATCTAAAATCTTTATAATAAGTCCTATATACATTTACGTTGTATATTCGCAAATCTGTCTCTGTAAGTTTATGTCTGTTTGCGTATTTATCTGTATCTTGACACCTAGGGAGGTATCTTAGAATTTACAGACAAATGTGTGCACGTGATTGTCCTCAACCTAGCCTTTTTGCTTTAAAGTCTGTCTTATTTTGGTATTTATTAATTTGATGCCATGTATGGCAGGGATGTGTACTTATAGCAATTTACAAGTCACAAAAAAACGTTACGTTACGAAAATGTGTTACCTACATAAACTACATATACTATGACGTGTAAACGCTTAGGTAGGACTTAAAGTTTTGTGCCCTGATATATCCCTACTAGTGTTATAAATGTAAAAGTAACCCTTTATGTCTGTTACGCTTTAACGGCTAAGCTGCTGAACCGATTTTAAATAAATTTGGCATGGAGATACTTTATAAAGAAGGACGGACATCGGCTACTTTTTACAGCGATAAACGACATCCACGCGGCCGGAGCAACGGGCAATCGCTAGTCTCACATAAATATACAAGTACAGATTGTTACAGAACACTGTGGCCATATTTTAGAATTGACCTTAAAGATGTGACCTGTAAAATATGACCTTACTAATGTTCAGTAAGGGGCAGGGCGGACACGAATAAAACCATAGGTGTTTAATCAACAAGAAGGTTGATGGACTAAAACAAATAAAATTTATATGAAATTCATATCTTATTTAGAATTATGCATCTTCAGTAGCAAAAGCATAAATACCTAGGATTGAAATACGAACACAATGCATTTTTATTAATCAATGACTTTTCCTTTCATGACAGGTCACTAGGTATAATTACAGAACATAATAATATGTAGTTTTTTTGTAGAAATTATTTAAAACTGTTCAAATGCTTTTCATTTGAACATGTAAACTTTCTCCTCTTCTTCAACATGTTATGAACTTTAAGTATTCAAAATTTTACATTCCTCAGTGCGCAAATTTATTAAAAAAAAAAACAAAATATTTGTCCTTCAATAAAAATATAAAATTCCTAAATAGATATTGAAATGATATTGTTTTAACTGATTTTATAAAGAACAAAAATCTCACCGGTACAATCCGAGACGGGTTAAAGTGTTACCAATATGAGGCAATAAATAAAGCGAACAAGGTTATAAGGGTCTATTGTGACAAAATGTATGTGTGGCGGAAGGTATGCGTCATAATTCTGCTCGTAAATGTCGAGGAACATCACCCGCCCCGGTGTACGCGCTGATTCGTGATGGATCGCTGGAGGGTCACACTGGGAAACTGTGATACACCAAACTGAAATTGCTATCATGCCTACGAGTGCAAACAAGATTATCTAAATTTAACTTAAAATGCTTGGCGCCTGGAGTATCGAGAAAATACGGCATTAAGTCATTGGGATGGTAAAAAATGATTGTTTATGAATTTCTCAGTAAATATGTACATTGCAAAATAATTGAAGATGGTTGTTAGTAAATGTAGCTGGAAAGTAGATAAAAGATATGTGTTTATTATTTTGTTAAGCATTTTATTAATAAAAAAACCCCAAATGTCATAAATTTTAATGTTAGTCACCGCAACGCCGTTTCCTACACGTTCACAAGACATTATGTTCTAGCGTGGTTTGCCTGATTTTTTTCTATCCAGGTGGTTCCCATAAATCCGAATGGCTGCATTTTAAATCTGACACACGTATGATTATATTGAGTCCCGTAATAATCGAATCAACTTAAAATTGCTTTTATCTTTTATTGTAAAAAATATCAGTATTCTGTCTTCTTAAAATATATTCTTATAGGCATGTCTAAGCTTTTCAACTGCAAAGAGACTAGCTGCAGACTAATCACAGTGAACTGTGATTTATCATTCGATTTTTGCTCACGTAGGTTAGGGTTGCTAGGTAGGTAGGTTAAACGCTACTTAACAGTAAATTTATTTATTTTTCAATTATTATGTGGGGAATGGTAGCAATATTTAATAAAATAATTACTAGATTTACTGTTAAATAGGTGAAATAGGGTATTTATGCATCGTCTGAAAATAGCTTATTGGCTTGTGAGTAAGTAGTAACCCTAACTTACGTAAGAAAAAATCGGATGATAAATCACCGGTCTTTCACAGTTCACGATGATTTTGTCCCATGCTTACTGTAGACCATCTAAGCTAGAAGTTCAACACGTGAGAAAACTTTACTTTAATGATATACATTAGAGACGAGTAAACGAGTTTAATGTAGTCGTCACATTAGTACATGTGTACGTGCACATTTGTAATCTATGGGTCGACGTTCTTTTAATTACTATGTTCTTAAGAACAGGTACATTTGCTTTCCTCGTAGTAATACGTTTATTTGATTTCGTTGTCTATCTAAGAGTTAAACAAAAAATAATAAAATCAATTTTAAGGCCTGCTTTAGATTTTTATAGACTATACACGTTTATTTTCTTTAAGGCATATCTGACTTTATTTATATATTTTTTAATTATTCATAAATATATATAATATACAGGGTTACTGGGTAAGTCAACATAAATACTTTAAAGGGTTGTAGTTGCCATCATTTCTGATAGATTTCACTATGAAATACCACATCTCAAAAAAAAAAAACCATTTTCAAGATATGGCCGATATTTTGCCTAATACAATTTTTTTTAGTACTTATATCCTTTATTTTATGCTTTTTTTACTGTTTTTGTGTAGTTGATTGAATCGTTTTAAAATTTCAATTAGTAGTTAACTTAGCAAACTGGGCCGTAGTAGATGGAAAAATAAATACATTTGAAAAAAAGTGTTTTTCCTTGAGAAATATTATTTAAAAAAAAAAAGACAGTTAAACTGCAGATTTGCTAAAAAATATGAACTGTCAGCTATCTAACAAGGTAGTAGGTAGTCTAGGATAGTATCAGAATTCATGAAGAACTTATATGAAAGACCCGGAGTGTTCAGAATTAGCGTACAACCCGGTAGTATGTAGTTGAAAACTTGGCTTGTATATTTGGACTGTTTCGTTTTCTATTCGTGACTAACTATTGGTAAGTGGACTTTGATTCGTGCTTCTACTGACACTGTTTGAGATGATGGTCTATACGAACGAGTAATATACTGATATTATGATTTGTTACGGATACTAATAACGCGTATCCGCACGAGGAACCCAACCACTTCTTCCAATCCACTTATTCCAATAATTAGAATCCAGCCATTCTTTTACACTTCTTTAGTAATGCACAGGGCAACTATCATGCTTAAAACACATGCCAGGAATGAGATTAAGCTGTAAATCATCAAATAAGTTAGCTAAATTTTGTTCCCAAAAGCTTTCGTACTGTTCTCGGGGATAATAAAACATCCAATCCAGCGGTTTGACAATACCCATCTAGACATTCAAAATGAAGCGTATGCCAAACATACGCGTTATATTAGGATTTATCAGTGCTTTTGGCGCCCAATAATTAACGCTGAGGTACATGGTTATACCGTTTTTATCAAATTTGGACACATGTCCATGAAATGTCTCAGAAATAAAATAGCGGGTCTTCTAAATCTGCATTAAGCATAAATCTGCAGAAATCCAACCTCCTCAAAGTATCTCCTTCTTTAGTAACTTGTACCAGTCGCGTAAAGTGATATGGGTATAAGCCTGCAATATTCAGAGCACGTTTTGAATTGTGAGAGTCTAACTTCTAGGGCAACAACAATGGTTGAAGTTGTTGGATCCAATCTAAATCGTTAAACTATCTCGTTGTCTCCTTCATCATCTTCATCACTGAAACGTGATCTACGCAGATCAGATCTTGAAACAGAGCCGGTCACTCTAATTTATCCATAGTTTCCGTCCAACACAATAACATCCGGCACTCGACAACCGGGATAGCGTGCTATGTATTCATCCATTAGCTCGCGGGGATACGGATTGTCAGAATCCGAAATCAAGATATGAACATATTCCTCGTTCGTATAGACCATCATCTTTAACAGAATCAGAAGTACAAAAATTGTTATTTATGGGATATTGTATTTCATAGTGAAATCTATCAGAAATGATGGTAAATACAACCTTTTAAAATCCACGTTTCTAGTCTAGCTAATTGTTTTAGAGTCCATTATGAATTCATTAATATTTACTACTTCTTTAGAAGTGATCATCTTAAGCGCTACATGATTAAAATAGCTTAATATAATAACCTCACACATCTCCCACACAGAAGCCTGTTTTGAAAATTAACAAAGCCTGTCCTATGATAGCCAGACTGTTGATATATATTTTTAAATATTACTTAATACATCTGGGGGCACGGCAGTGCCCCTGCCACGACGTGCCAACAAAGTTTAAGGGTACTCCACCAACATTTTTTCGATGTGTATGAGTGAAAGCCTACGACAAACATTTTGATGTAAATTGCTGCTGAAATGAGACCATATGACTCGTACTGTCAAAAAGTTATCAGATCTCATGTAGAGCCAAGTTTCTAACTCTATAAGCTCTAAATCTTAGTCAAAATATGTGGCTTTACTCACATACCAAAAATTTACTATATACTCACAAAATAGTTATTGTAATAGAATAATTATATTGTAGTAACTTAACGCAATGAAATAATCAAAACTTTCCTATTACGTTAATAATTGTTTCAAGACATCAAGTAGAGTCTGTGAGTGTTCGCTGTGATTGAAGTGCGTGATGGATCACGGAAGGGGTGTGATACATCCCTCACTTATTACTTAACACCGGTATACACTTACTACTGTCTCTTGTAAGGGAAATGTATAGAAATAAGATAGCGAATTCGGAATTGACAGTTTTTGGTAGAAGGGTGTGGGTAGTTTATGGTAGTAATTACGCAGCCTGAAATTGATCGTGATGACAATAGTCAGAAAAGATGTATGCTTTTAATTATTTTTTTATTGTTGGTTGTTAATATTATTCTGGTTTTTGCTTATAGAGTAGGTATATCTTCGATATATTTACCTATTCGTAAAATTTGTACCCAAATTTCGCTAACGAAGTAATGTGAAATATTTCATTACGTATTTCAAAGGAGAGCTAAAAGCTAAACTTTATAACCAATATGTTTAATAAACTTTAAAAATTGCTTAATTGCAAAAATCTGTAAACGTATGTCAAGTCCATACAATGACAGTATAACTTATAGTGGTTATTGAAGTAAAAAGATCCAGGATAAAAAAGAAAGAAGTTGAAGACAAAAGTTTTCAATGTTCTTTTTTCTTCTCAGTTTGACAACTGATTGTTGTTCAGAAGGTAATCGTTACCGAGTTTTGGTAAGATTAATGAAAAACGAAAATACGAAATGGAATTTCGACAGGTAAGACAGCCCTGTCTAAATGCTATTATTTTGAAACGGGAAGATGAAGCCAAACGAGTGTGATGAGGTAGACTAAGGGCTACTGCAAGTATTGGATGGGGAAACGGCACTAAGACTAGAGTAGCTCACGGAGGCCAGGTCGGGTACGTATATGACTTTCCTGATTCCTGCGATTGAACAGACTTCTAAGACATAATAATCTTACACGTCTCACACAAGGCCAGCTGATCCCAAACTAAGCAGCACTCGTACGCTCGTCGCTTTTAGTTATTATGGTAATAAGACTGCTGATAAACTTTGTTAAATTATTATATTTATATGATGAGCATGATCATTTGTTCTGTGTCTCTCCTCTTTGGAAATATATAAGTATGTTTATCAGCAGGCTGGTTACTATAGTACAAGCTCTGTATAGTTAAGGATCAGACTATCGTGTGTGAAATGTGTAAAGAAGTATTTAAATTAAGCCCTGACACAGAACCAATGATTGCGCTCATCGCATAATTACCTATTTATCCCGGGTGGGCATCGAACTCACGGCTACGGGCTTAGCAGTAAGAATCTCTAACTAATTGACTAACAGGCCGATCGAGAACCGTGATCAATCAATTACTGTGTACTTATTCTTACTTTCTGTTTATAAATTGTTTATAGATGCTACTGGCTGCTAATAATTACATATCTATGTTTTTTAGTTCAAAAGAATAATTTCTATATGCCGTCTTAGTAGTAGTAACTTGTTTTAAAACACTGACAATAACTTATAAAGTAGGTTAGGTACGAGTCACAGCATTTAACAGAGAACACTACTGTTTAAGTTCAATATAAATTCACGACACGCACTTCGACGCACCCAGATTTGTCACATGAATATCACAATACGAGTTTTATTAACTTTGTATGAAATACTAACCTGGTTAATGTTGTATAAAATTGAAAGAGATTTTGTGTGTGTTGTTTTGTTGTCCGTAAAGTTTAGAGAACCTACAAGCAAATTGACCGTTGATTGGATTAGAGTTATAGGTAAAACGTCAAGTTTAGAGTAATATAGATTTATATGATTATACAGGGATAAAAGCTCTGTGTTGACAACATTGTTAAGGATATAATGCCAATTAAGTTTCTTGTTCTTCTTGTAAAAAAACAAGGTAACTAACCCTTTCAAATTTTTTTATTACAACAAATGTTGTATTTTTATTATTATTGAACTTAAGTTGAGCTCCACGATTCAGCGAAAAAAAGTGTAACCTTAAGAACCATCATATAGAATGCCAGAAAGCTAGAGTAGGATCTATTCTCTATCTTCTGAATTTAAAAGCCTATTCTATATTCATATTAAGTAAAAACTGATCGCCAGAACAAATGTTGCGAATTATGCAAGTTTCATTTTGAAAGTTTGATTTTGTAGTAAAAAATGTCTTGAGCTTAGGCGTTATTTTACCACGCAATTATTACATTTTTTATTTATTCAGAGACATATAACATATTCCTCAGAAAATATGTTACATTTTTATGTAAAAAGTGATCAGTGTGATCACACACCTTGTTTTTCACCAAATTTTACTACATTTTATTTTTAATACATTTAGCTTTTATACACGTTTTAAAAACATATTATACATACATTATTATCAGTATAACACCATTAAACAAACTTAAGAATACATACGTGGTACGTAGGTACATAAAAAACCCAAGAAACCAAATAGTTTATAGAACCAAGTCGGTAGTCTCACAATACAAGTATGTACAATCGTTCCCACGCTCTTAGATTCAGATCACGGAACACATATTATGTACTAGAGCCTCAACACCGAGAGCGTCGGCTGTACGATAGCGTCGGTGGGCGTGTCGGCTCTGTAACCGCCCAGCCGGCCCGCCCTACAGCCACAAAACCTTCGAATAGTGCCTAGGTGAGAATTAGTTTTCGATAACTGTTATAGGGTTATAAAAAGCTACCAGGTGTGAGTACTAGGGGGTACTAAAGTTAGAAGGTTTGTATACAGGTCTCTTCATCTGTTTGCTTTCTAAAACATATAGCGCGGAGCAAAAAGTAATTTACAATTGATAAGAAACGCCTTTGAGATCTAAAGTTTAAAATAAAATCCATGTTGTCTTTAGTGATCAGAAAACAGCATTAATCGTTTTAGAATAAAATAATTATAAAATTAATTAAATATCAAATAAATTTCTTAGTATTTCAATAAATATGTGGAGTAGTATCATTAAACAGTACCTACATGGTATCCTATACTACCATCCGTATATCTACCGTCCATATACCATAATCGTTATCAGTAAGCCGCCCGTGTGCCATATCCCTATCAAAATGGTGGCCACAATTTTCATCAGTCACGAAATATTGCAAGGAAAATTATAAAAGAAGAGTTCTCTTTTCAGAGTGTTAAATGATATTTCTATTGCTAACTAGGTTTTAGGTTGAGCATGCCTACACATGAGATTTCACTTACTCTTTACCCGTGTGCCTCTCTGTCAATCCAGAACATATTTCTATCAGTCCATTTCTTTTGAATTCGTTCAGTACCTAAAACGTTTTAGATATTTGTAATAACATGATGTTATCACCTAGTTGCCAAAGGTGAAAATATTAGAGAACGAAAATATATCTGAGACAAATTGAAAAACAAACTTTTCAGTTGGTGTAAGTATGGTTTGTATTTTTTTCAACTATAACTAAATTTTCCATTTGTCTCGCGTCGTGCTTAAGACATTTCTAAATAAAATTATTTCTGCAAGTGCACCGATGGTTACTGTTCCAGAGACAGAAACTTCCTTCAATAGGTACGTACCGTATCGAGAAGTACTGCTTTCTGCGTCAGGCTCTTAATCCAGCTTATTATTATCTATAACATGAAGATATATAGGTACTAATTATTACCTATAATTTTTGCATATGGGGATGAAAATGTGGGATGGACAATGCAGATGTGTGGGTTTGTAGACAGACAAAACATAACACACACACACACAGGGATATCAGTGCACTGAATGTGGTCCATATGTACTAGTTATATTAGTCGAATAATACCGCTTTTATCTACTTATAATAAACGGCTTCAATTGCGGACTTATTGAAAAAAAAACAATGTAAAAAGAACAGGTTATAACGCGCGATTAGAGCCTTCAAACTAATACTCAATAATTGTTCATCTACTGTTCAACAATCAATCATACTTATCTAAATCGTTACGTTATGGAAGTAACAACGTTAAAATTATTTAATAAATTCATAATGCTCACAATTGTTGTAACTATATTTACAAAAAAGTACTAATAAAATATCTAGCTGTAGCAAAATAATTTTCAGTATTGATGGTTTTTAAACTGTGGTTTATTCAAAGTAGGATATACTTAGTTTGTAGCTATAGGGTAGAAGATTTTTTTAAATTGAAATACTCATGGGAAAACCCCCTCTGGGAATGAACCTCTGTTGTGTATTTTACGAGTTTACTCTCGATTGTCGGCACTTGGTGGAACTTGTTGAAATACATTATGAAAACAAACTCACTTGTACTTTTTTTCCTCTGAGATGCCTTAAAACTTTAATAATTACTTTTTTATAGAATAAATATTGAGTGAATTATTGAAATAAACTTTTAATTTTAATATTTTCTTATAAAACTTAAATTACATATATAGAGAGGTAAATAAATTAGATGTTTATTTAAATAGAAGGACCTACTATTCAAAGAAGATTAGGGATAGATATGGTAGAAAGTAACCTTACCTTAAATAGAGCAAAATCACATATTTACAAATAGGTATAGGTAGGTAAATACAGGTATACCTATAGGTACATCTACATTACAAATGTATACCTACCATATATACCTATCTATATAAGTATATCAGAAGTTCAAGCAATACCTGTGATATTAAGTAGAAAACAATTAATCAACATGGAAGTAGGTAATATTTATAAAACACTCTATTCTAGCAAACTACCTGAAGATATACCTACCATAAATATTTGACCCCTCCGAAGTTCGAACGAGGGATAATCGTTTAAAAGACCATCTTGAACAAAACTGTTACATCATACATCCGTCTATTCCGAATATTTAGTAAGTAGGGAAATATATATTTTGTTATTTTAAAAGGTAACTTACAAACTAGCACGATGTCAGTATATCGTTATGTACAGCCAACACAAAAATCTCAGTCATAATTCAATCACTAAACACAGCACTGCACTTCAATTAGAGTAAATCTATTATTGTATCCGATCACATAAAGTTCACAGTTCCTATAACACTAGGCACCAACAGTCAGCAAAAAAATGATCAGTACAAAATAATTGTTATCAGCGGTACTATCGGAATGTCAGTGTGGCGTGGCGACTGTCAACTGTCTACTAAACGAATCGTCACTGCTCGCTTGCCGCCATGCCCACTTCCATACAAATATACCTAACAATGTGTAACAAAACGCAATAAACCACAAACAAAATGTATACATTAATGTAAAAGGCTATGGTTCAATATTCAAAACAACGTTTATGCCGCTTACATCATTTCTGAAATCAAGAAATTGTATCAAATATATTTTCGGTGTCGCTCACACCAAGGTACAAAATAATCTGCTATCTCTCTTACACCATGTTTCGAATGCTAGTTTTAAAATTATGATTTGTTTTAAGTTTTACAATCTATTTTTTAAGTAGTCTGGAGTTTTCTTTATACTATTCGATCAAAGTGCTATAGATCGATTTTTCTACATATTTGAAAAAAATATGTAGGGCCTTTATAACACAAAAGCTGTTCTGGTGGCGCATCGCGTATAGATAGAGTAACGCTATCTCATTTACTCTCATATTTCTTGTTTGTTTCACATTGCGCGATTGGGCCAATAGCATTTACGGAGCAACCCACCTTACGGCATATAAACTAGCGCGGAATATTGTACTCTATTACTTGTGAATAAAGTTTAACTTTTTACCATTTAATTCCAAGTTACCGGCGTTTGTCACGCAAGAGTTCTAATTTTAAATCAAGTGTAGGCGGAGCTCTCGTATCGGAGCTTTTATATTGAAAAACAAAATGTCTTTAACGAAAACCTGCTTTGAGAAACTTAAGCCTTTTATGTACGGAAGTTTTAAGTTTAGCTTTGTAAGTGATATAAGACGTTTCGCCACGGGGGCTACATTCGAGCTAGTCGCGCTGAAATAAAATAAAAAAGTTTAGTAACCGGCTTGTCGGTATTTTCCTTTTGTTTGATTTTTGTTTTGTGAACGGGACATTGCATGAGAAATGCAATGCAACAATATGGCGTCGTATTCATATTTACCGTACGTATGCAATTTTCATGCACTAAGTATTGAGATTCAAAAAGGATGAATACCAATAGATAGTAGATACATATACTTCTTATAGTATGTTTATTTTACGTGTAAATATATAGGTATATTTTGATTGACGCTAAATCTAGATAGAGTTTCTTTGAACATGTGTAGGTACGTATAAATAGGCATTATTGGGGTATCTGGTTGTTCGTCTGGAGTCGTAGTCTGTCGGCGGGTGAACTCATTACGGGTGTCGGTCAAGGCCTCGAGGTCGCTGCGGTGGGTGGCCGCCTTAATTACACCCTACGATATCTCGGGTGGGACTTCTTTTTCGTGTGCTCATGCCTCATGGCTACATTCTAGTGGATGTAAATGTCGAAATGTTTAGTTTCTTTTTTTTTATTTTTGTTTTGTGACTAAGGAACTTACAAGAATAGTGTAAAGGTACAATATGTTTCTTTTTTTCCTAAATTTTAGGAAGAGCTAGGTATGTGCTGAGAAGTTCAAAGTTAAATCTCCAATAATTAGTTATGAATCTAGGTAAAAACAAATTTTAGATAGAAAAAGTTTTTTGGTTCATCATTTTTACTTATAGTATGTTCCATTATAGTTATTCCAATACGTACCTAGTTATCTATTCCTCATTATCTTCTATTCAATTGAACTATTTTTATCTAATTGGTTCTTATACATTTTCATTAAAATAGTAAAATTATAAAAGAAAAAAGTTTAATGAACGAACAATATAGGAAGGTATAAAGAAGGACCGGATAAAGAAGGACACATTCTTATACTTGGTATTATACTTCCTGTATAATACCAAGTATAAGAATGTGTGCCTACCTACGTACCATGGGTTTTCCAAAAAGTCATTTAATCTTACCATTATCAATCAAATAAGGTTTGCTTCCATTCGCCTTTATTGTTAATTACATGAATAACTGTTTCAGAATTTCAAGAATTTCAAGATTTCAAGTTTGGACCTTTAAAAGCTGTAAGAAAATCTATTATTTAAAAACTCGTCTGGAATAATTTTAAAAGACTTAGAACTATTTTTGCTATCTGTACCAATTTTATTCCAACCTTCTCCTTTTCAATCGAAGCGCGTCCATTGCTGGACATAGGCCTCCCAAAAAAATCCCCACAACATTTTAGTAATTGCAAAATACCATTTTAACCTATTTATTTATTATAAACGTATATTTACCTACCATACCTAAATAGGTAGGTACTATCTAAAGGCGTGGACAACTAGTTCATTAATTTTTATAAATTATCGTTCATTACAATTTATAGCCTCTAGCAGTTAGTTTCATCGCTGAATATGCTGCAGGACACCTAAAAGGAATAATTAAATGATGTTTAAAACGTATTTATGTATTCCACAGAGCTGCGTCCTGTAGCCATCAGCTATTCAAAACTTGTTCTAGTCATTTGTTAAGTACATACTCCGCAAAGCTGCTGGCCAGCAATTACTAGGTTTTACGCAGAAAATTTCTTTTTTTTTATTACGTTCCAACTTTAAAAAGAATTTATGGTACCTGTTTATTATTTTTCTGAGTGTTGGTGTTCTTTGTGTGTCATGTGTCATGATTGTTTGTAAAGTTCTATAGATACCAATGTTCCTAGTGCGGGACTTGTCTTTTACAAAAAAGTTAAAAAAAAAATTGCTTTAAAATTACCTATCTAATACAATAGATCAATTTTAAATTTGGTTGTTGGTCTACTAGCCTGTTGGTCTAGTGGTAAGTGATCCTGACTGCTGCTGCATAGGTCGTGGGTTCGATTTCCACCCCGTATAAATAATTGTGTGATGAGCACGATAATTTGTTCTGTGTCTTCGTGTAATTTACTTGTAATATGTATGTATTTAGAAATATATAAATATGTTTACCAGCAGTCTGGTTACCATAGCACAGGCTCTGCCTTGCTTGGTACCAGACAGCCACGTGTGAGATGTGTGAAGTTATTTTTATTAGTGGTTAGCGACTGCTAGCCCAGAGGTTGTGAGTCCACCTAGGCAAAATATTATGTGGTCTAGTTTATCTATAATACGTAGGTATGTATTTAGAAATGTATAACTACGTTTATCAACAGCCTGGTTACCACAGTACAGGCTCAGCCTAGTTTGGGATCAGACGGTCATTTGTGAGATTTTTCAAGTCAGTATATCATCTATCGGGTTCGTATAGGGTTTGTGTCAAGTTTTCCTTCTCTTAACAGTGCTGTTGTGATCCCTAGTTTATATTTTTTATTATTATATTACCTAACACAAATTTTAGTTAAAAAGTGACTTACATAGTTTATTGTGTTAACTAGAAGATGAGGTACATTCCTGCGTTTAAAAGAAATATTTTGTCTCAATTATTAAATCTACCTACATCTTAAAGTTATGCATGAATTGTCCTCCATTTAATATCGTTCGTCCTTATGAATTCAACGGTTTAAATTTTTTAACACCAACGTTAAAAGTAAAAACCTTGACAACAGCTACGGCATTTTGTCACGAATCAGTACATCACACAGAAATTTAACACATTACTACGCACTAGATTTTTTTTAAATACAGTTTACCGAGTTAAATTACAAATCGATAAGCAGCGACTACCGCGTCAGGAGTCGAGGTTACGATTTCCATTAGGTTCAAATATTTGGTGGCCTGAATTTGTTTATTGCACGTACGGCCTAGCGGCTAAACCTAAATATGTATGTCTAGTTGCTTTCCTTTTGAGTTTCAATGTATAATGTGTACCTATACAGAAATGTACCCATGTAAGTAGGTAGGTACTTTAAAAGCAGTTAGGGTCTAGATCAGGGATTTCCAAATTATTTTGGGCAAGAGACCCCTTTTCTAAAATGACCTCAGACCCCCAATTCACCGAATATTACTTTCATATTTATTACTTTCCGAAAATAACAGTGAGTAATAGTAATGCAAGTAGTTTGCTCGATTTCCCATCACAAAAGGAAGTAAAAAGAAATAATTAATTGCAGCGTTTATTGTAATTGTAACTTATTGTAGAAACATTACATGTTGTTGATTGATGTTCGTTTCGCGGTACTGAACATTTTAATTAGAGTGTATTATACGTTAATATGTGGTAATTACAGAGATGTAATGTACGATTGTTAACTATTGAAATAATCGACGTTGTTTTTTGTTTTTCTTTCTAGATTAAAGTGAGATGGTAGAAGTGTTTAGAGGAAGTAAGAAGCCTTTTTGTGTCCTTATACAACAGTATAAGATACAATATAATATAATATAAGGTACAGTATAACAAACAAGTTTATATATATATTTTCGATGACAAAAATATTTTTTTTGCTTTTTGTGTGTTATGTTGTATGTAACATAAAAATTAAAGAATCATCATCATCATCAACAGCCTTTAGTAGTTCAATGCTGAACATAGGCCTCTCCTTAGGAAGGAGGTTGGTAAGTAGGTATAGGGTTTGTTTTAAATTTTCTTTCTCTTTGCAGTGCTGTTGTCCTAGGTAGTTTGCTCCCTTAGTCGGCTCTTACAACACCCTTCTAATGAATAGGGGTGGTGACACTCTGTACTCTTAATCTGTCATCTTACAGACAATATTAAACATATGAAAAAATGTTGAAATTATTTTTGGGTTGAATTGGGAATATGTATAATAAAATAATAGTGGGAAATAAAAAAAAAACAATGGTCAACGGTCGTAGCAACAAAATTTCTAAGCCAATATCACCAGTGCCCTTATTGTGGTCATCGAAATCTCCATGACAACGCTTTAAGCCTTGCTCTCACAAATTTAAATACAATAGTACCTATCTGTTACATTGCCACTGCCAGTTATAGGTATTAAGTTGTAACGTAACTGTTTAAATTAGGTGATGAATATGCTTGTATACTATCTTAACAGTATGACAATAATAATAATAAATTTATTTCTCTCGTAGGGTACAGTTGGTTACAGAGTATCCCAATTACATATATCAAAATAAAATGATATAAAGTTCCTAATTAAGAGTTAGAGTCTATACTAGGCTCGAAACCTGTTTGGTCTGATCTACAGACCCACCCTACGGCCGAAAAATATCTACAAAGAAAATATAAAATATGGTAAATCTTTCATTTAATTTTAATAATTAGATTAGCAAGCGTGTTTGCTAGCTGGATTGCCCGATAGGTGTCGGCAGCCTTCTTTCCCTGGGATAGGGCCTGGCTAAGCGCGGCGTCGATCCGGGGGGACCTGAAATAACATGGTCCGGGTCCTCCTCGGAGTAGGGCGCCTGAGTCCGGTCGTCGGGGTGGTTTTAAGTGGAAACACCACATACTCCTGGCTCCTACATCCGAATTCGAAGGGATTTTCCACCCCGTCAACAAAAAAAAAGGTATATCTTACATAGATAAACCTTTTTTTTTGTGTTCGCTTGACAATAATTTACATGTACTTAGTTATTGAGTATGGTCTGTCCTGAGTAAGTGAAACTAATATTAGAATTTTTAACCAATCTTCAATGGAATTTATATCAATTCATTACAATTTTATAACCAGATTTTCAGAACAATAATATTTCAGACATCTGACACACAACGCCATCTAGTTTCAAACTAAGCAGAGCTTGTACTATGAAATCTAGATTGACTGATATAACACTTACATTTTTTTTGTAAATACACATATTATACATAGAAAACACCCAAACTCCGAAACAAATATTTGTAGATCATACAAACATTAAAGTTTGGTCCGTCCTGAGAACCGAACCCGAGACCTCTGCACAGTAGTCGCATACGTTACCATTGCACTATCGGGGCAATTATAATAATAACAACTAAACTGTTTGTACTATTTTTATTATTTGTATGCCCAAATGGCTGATCATGGAATGAACATTATTAAATATATAATTATGTAATGAACACCTGTATGTGACCCATATACATGTGCATACCTATCACCAGATAGGTACAACAATAATTTTATTTGATTTCATTTGACGTAATTTTTATATTAAAAAGAGTGCTATTTTTTGTGCAGTTATATCCACCTACTATTATATGACTTTTCTGTGCCTTTCTGTCCAATAGTGTGTTCGTGGCCTTCGTGTCCCTGCACACTTGATTATGATTTAAATATTTAGGAAGTAACGGTTATACTAACTGCACTGAATTAAATAACATGCTATGCTATACAGTCCCCTGAACGATTTAAAGACGTAAAGTGTGCGCAGGCAAACTATTTTCAGTGAACAAATGTCGTACCAACACTGGCATCCGCTCGCCGATGGGTCGCATGTTAGACAACAAAATATTCATCAATGTTTATATTTTTCCCAGCTCAATAAGCGCGTTCAAATGCCTTTTGCTTAAAGAATTAGATTAAAATAACATATTTAATCGAACTAACATTGATCCTAGATCTAATTTTAATAATTACTTCTATTAACAAACTGCATAACTTTAACGCCTAATGTATATAGGTATATTCCAACCTGTACAAATGTGAGCGCGTTTAATATTATATTTTATACTTACTTCTGTTAATTTGTGAGTAACGTTGTGGCCTACAAAATAACATAAGTACAATATTTGTTAAGATTATTTTGTAAAATGTATGTTGTAGCTGTTTGTCATTCCTATTCAATAAAATTGAAAAATAACTGTACTGAAATATGTAAGTAAAAAGACAAAAGTGTAACTATGACCCTAACTATAAATTAAAATGTGGAAACTAGTACAGCAATCGTATTCTTGAACAAATTTGTGCTGACCTTAAAATTTTTTACAGTCGAGACTTGTATTTCACCGTAGAGCGTTATTCCCACCGAAGTTATTATCTTGATAGCCGTTAACAGTTGTACATTTAACACCTATTTTTGCATATATCGTAATTTGTGTAAGTAAATAAAACAACGTATATTATACGTTTCTCACCGACAAAAAATCCATTTACATAATTTCACCCTAAAACAACTTATTTTTTTAAGTTAACAATTTTTTTGCCTTTCTAAGTTGGGTGACAAGTGATAAGCTATAATTTGGCCTCATATGACATTATGACATCTGCCTGAGAGGGTTAACTGTCATTAGTGTCAAATGTGCAACCGTCTGTCAACGTGATGAGGCTACAGTTAACGGGTTATATCTTGCTTGTTCTTAGCCAAGGTTAACATTTTTGTTGACATCAATTTTCTCAATATTTAAATCCATACTTATCCATACTAATATTATAAATGCGAAAGTGTATGCGTTTGTCTTTCTGTATGTCTGTTACCTCTTCACGCTTAAACCTCTGAACCGATTTAGATAAAATTTGGTATAGAGATAGTCTGAGTACCGGGAAAGGATAAAGAGTAGTTTTTATCCTAGAAATCATCTTTTAGTGGGGTTCAATAATCGCTGAACCGTATTAGATGAAGGTATGAAGATTCTTGAAGAAATACATAGGCTACTTTTTACCGCGATAACCGACAATTACGCGGGTGGGGCCGCGGGAAATTGCTAGTATTAATATATAGATAATACATACACTGACTTTCTTATCCCCGAAGGTAGTATAAGTAGGTATTATCAAACGCTCACATTTTGACGACGACAATTATAGTCCCACTTACTTAATAGGTGACAATCCTATTACCGTCAATATACTCATATATAACTCAATTGTATACACCCAGACTCAGAACTAAAATGTTCGTGCTCATCACACAATTTGTTCTGGATAAGAATTAGTTCATTCAATTTTACTATACACATGTAGTCAGCTGTTATAACTAAACATAGATTTAACCATTTATACTTTTAAATACACTTGGCAAACAAAATGATTTAGTAACAAACTATAATAAACATCACGTAAGTGGCGATGAGTAAGAATAATACGCCATCTGAAGACACGTCCATTTACAAATTGAGTCTTATAATCACAAAACGTAAAACATTACGGTACATTTATTTCATTAATACGTTGGCTTGCGACCCTTAATTAGGCCCAGTTTCCTGTAGATTTGCGGCCGTTTGAGGCGTTTGCGCCCACCTGTCGTAGTGCGTCTGACGTACCTATCGCCAGCTTGCCACCGAAATTAATTATACCAATTGATTAATACTCGAGCCAGCATCCGTCAAAACTTAATTATACGGAGAAATTTTGTTTTGCTGTGTGAACTTTTTTGTTTCTTAACATTTTATAAGTTAGCGAAATTTGTAGATGATTTAAGGTATTCTATTCAACTACAAGCTGTCTCTGAACATATATCTAATACAGTATCTGAATTCTTTTAAATTACATTACGGCCATAAATATCACTCACGGTAATCACGTTTTCGAGCTATTAGTGCGAGTGATGGCTAAGGAACACCTACGAAAAAGTCCACAATAATATACCTATACATATGTATCTTTCACTCAGTTAAACGATTAACAAAATGTTGTTAAGATCTGCATTCCTAACGGTACTTGTACAATCAGCAACGAATCTTTGCTTAACATATTTTGTTTCACCGATGCCTGCAATACCAAGATCATTAACTAAATACCAAACAGTGGTCAATAAAAAATAATTCTGGGCAGCCATATTTATAGTAGCAATTCTTGTCATAATTAGAGGTACGCACAAACTACAAGTGATTATTGTCCTATTGACCATCTCTGATTGCTAGTGTTAAGATAGTTACAAGAACTAAATAACATTCACGATACTTTATATAACACGGAGAAAGAAATATCTGAAGTAGTTATAAAAACACATTTTTTTATAAAAGTGACCTAAGTAATGACATGAGAAGAATTTGAATATATTTATAAAATACACATTCAAAATAATTAAAGCAGTTTGATTTGGTTGTCGTCATGTCAACGTATATTTATACTCTTTTTAACATACTTTTGTTCGTTACCATCAAAATCTAAATGGCTACAATGTGTATTAAGAATGATCCCGGGGCAGTTCACTGCACCTCACTGCACGGCCACCGCTTTTTGTGGCGTCTCGAACACGCACACCCGCTTATTTGCCATCATTAATCATTATTTCGGCCCGACGATGGACCGCCGTATGCTTCACAATTTGAGAAAATAACCCTTTTTTGTAATTTGAGTAAGTTTGCAATACGGACCTTGGAGCGTAGCGATCAAATATACTTATACATATTATTCAAATCAGGTATGCGTACACACTTTTGATGACGTATGGCATTGTGTTTTGTTAAAAAAAGCGGAAACACCTTTATGATCTGAAATAAACCCTGTCTTTTTTCGATTTAATTATCACAAGAGAAAGAAACTAATAAATAAAATAGCGAGAGATAAAGTAGATAGTTTTTATCACTCGTCAGACTTATTCATTAATAATTAGTAATATAGTCTTGCTAGGCTTGTGGAACGGTTTCTAGTATACCTAGTTCGCCTATTGGTATCAATAAAATGATAGTCAAAAACTATACTTTTAAATTCTAAGATATAACAAGTGATCTTTACCTATCTGAAAAAAGAACATATTTTTACTAGTTTTAGCCTGCCTGTCGCGTTTTTGATGGAACATATCAAAAATGTTTGATAAATTCCATTTCCATTCAGCATTCCATTTAATTGAGCAACAAACAACTCGTATTCTATTTAAAGTCAGTTTTTTTTTAATTTAGGGCTTCTTCATGACTTTTTCTTGACCTCCATGACCTTATACATATTCAAATCATAGGTAGGATCATATAGCGGTCAAAAGACTGGATATTGAGCTTGTAATTATTACTTGTAATTGAGTAATTTGGATTCCGAATGGCCTTTACTGGTTTTGTTTGCATAATAAGAAAATATCGACATTATTTTGCTTCCTATTTCATGTTAAGATGTTGGTTTCCGTTACCTTAAAAAATAATAAATGATTGGTGTTCCTTTCCGGTTACAAAAATGAGAATTACATTAATGGAACTTCTGTCTGTTTTTATGTTGTTGACAATTAGCAGACAAAAACAGGTGAATAGAGATTCGTAAATCGGGGGTAATTTTTTGTGTGGTGTCTATTTAATTAATAGGTTGTATGATAATCAATTGTATTTTTGGCAAAAATATGCGAAACAGCGAAAACTACCCAAAGATTTGTCATAAATTGTTAAGTTTTCATTTATTATGCTTTAAGCGAACTTGCTATTGCAACGCCGCTTAAAGGAAAATAGTAAAAACAGTTAATTAGTAAAACAGTCTGGTTACCATACTAGGTACAGGCTCTGACTAGTTTGGGATCAGACCGCCGTTAGTAGTAGTTGCGATCAGATGCCGTGTGTGAAATGTGTGAAAAATATTATTATTTATAATTTCGCCAAAGGAAATTATTTGAACAGTCATTTTAAACTACTTCACAGTTTACAAATGTTAAGTACATTCGCGGGTCTTCTTAGCGGATCTTGCTAAAATTACATAGACAACAACTAATTATTTTTATTTATATAGCTGTCATGTTCAAAGGTATTAACGTACTCACTTCGCTATTTATTATGCGAGCGATAATATCGAAGGTGTCTGTCGGCCGCTGTTTGCGCTCGGATCGTATCAAGATACGCAAGTCGTATGAATAATTACCCGCTGGAAACGTATGTTTTACTTGGAATGAAGTGTTTCTGGTCCTTAAAAACTAGTAGTATTACAGCAGCGCGAGTACTGGATTCTTTTTTAATGGTGTACAATTAGACCATCACGTGATAGAAAGGTACTACCATTGCTCATGGATAGCCGTAACTCAAAAGCCACAAGTGCGTTGTCTGTTCCCTTTGAGCTGCAGAATCAGCAGGACGGATGATTTGGGCTCTAGTAATATCACGCACTCGGTGAAAAGCAAAAAAACAATTGCTTAATACCGGAGTACGAAATAGTACGAATCAAAGTAGAAGGAAACAAAAAACATCTATGATAAACCATCAAATATGTGCCAAAACACAAAAGACACAGTTTTCGAAATTGATTATTTTGCACACGAAATATAGGACAGTTGAATGAAACGGATAGGAATTCCGAGAGCTGCAGAACTCTTTGACCTCGTAAGAGATACGATGCAACATGTACCTTAGATAATGTCACATTGAAAAGAATTACCTTACTATTCTTATTTCTGTGCCTGTCGTGGCAATTTTCTCTTGCAATCAATATGCTGCACTATAGTTCTTTCAAATTTCATACAATTTTGTAGAAAGGTCTAATTTATTCATTCGCATTGAAGATGGTTTCAGGCAGCTAATGTTCAGCATGTGTTTTGAAAATAAAAATAAAACGTTGCATTACTAAACAACTGATCTAGATAGACCATATTGTTTTAATTTAACTTGTCATGAGATCTTGATGTTGAATAACTAATAATTTTATACACAATAGTTTTGAATTATAAATGAAAAAGTTACATTTTTAAAGTAATATTTCGTTCTCAACATTTCGTTTATGTCTTGAACGAAATGCCAATGATTGTAATCATTGGCATTTCGTTCAATCATATTTATATGTTAGTTTTTTATGTTACCATTATTTTAGTGCTACTTCAAAATAAAAATTAGTTTATTAGTAGATAGAAACGATGGCCAATAAAGGCAACATTGGGTGACAATCGAAGAGAATAATTAAAGAAGACTTATGACCTAGTTAGAGCACCTTAACACACATATTTGTTTATAGATATTAGATATTTTACATTAAAAAAGTACGATGTTTCTTTTTTGCCCAATCATTTAAAAAATAACGAGGTTTTCTTTTTGCGTTACCTCATTACTTAAACACAGGTGGACCGATTTCTAATTGGTCAAATCACTTTCTTGGAGAAATCACTTGGCACATTGAATAATGTATGTAAATCTATAGTAGTTTAGATATTTTTAAAATAACGCCTACATTTTGTTTTTGTAAACCCTATACAAAATAAAACAAACCGACCATTTGATGAAATGCAACTGATGGGGAAGACTACAAGTAATCACCGAAACTACTCGAATACTTAATTAATTTGATAACATTTACCAGGGGAATTCCCTATTTCAAAAAGACAAAAGTGATTTCTGATTTCTTTGCCAGCAGTTCTAAATCAAAAAAAAAATATTTATGTTCAAATTATAAAGAAAAATCAAAGTACCTCTGGACCGCATCCAACGAAGAGCGACTCGAATCGTTGATAGCCCAAACATCTCCGATCCGAGTTACGTCTTGGCTTCACTCTGCATTATCTATCGCATGTATCATGGAGAGTGCTCCGAGGAATTGTTGGAACTAATACCAGTCGCAACTTTCTGCCATCGCCATCGGCGTTCCACTACTGTGCGCTTTTCGAAACACTTTTTGCCCGGCACAACCAATCTGTGGAACGGGTTATCGTCTTAAGTATTGCCGGACCGATACGACCTTCAAACCTTCAAGAAAAGAGCGTACTCCTTCCTAAAAGGCCGGCAACGCGTTTGTGACTCCTGAGTTGCAGACGTTCATGGGCGGCGTTTCAGGAAGGAGTACACTTTCCATCAGGTGACCCGTCTGCTCGTCTGCCCCTTCTAACATAAAAAAAACCTAAATCAAAATATTCCATTCCTGATTACTATGTTGGAGAGACTTATAACGCTAAGCTTTATTCACCATCACAATACAGTATGGCGAATTTTAAGATACGAGGGTTTTCTCGCTATCTTTTTACCGTTAAAGTAATGGTATTTCATAAAGTTGTCTGCGGTGCACAGGTGCAGTGTGTAGCTGGCGTGGAATGGAACTGAAGAGCGTCGTTATTGCCGAGATATTTGGTCAAATGGAGCGCTGTTCTGGCAATAAAAGCTGGTATAATATGTTATTTAACGTTTCTTTCTTTGAATTTTCTTAAATCAACAAATTTTAATTTTGAGTTGTAGGGGACATTATTCTTAATTTGTCCACTGCTGGATATAGGCCTCTCCTTAAAGCTCCAGTACACATTGACCAGTGTTGAATCATGCTCCGCATTGCGCAATTGTAGGCCATTATGGCATAGGTTTTCATACATCAATGTATGCATAACTCATTATTGCCTGGTGAAATATTTGGGATGGACGTGGAAGTAATTACTCTCTCAGCTATTTGCTTTATTTATTTTGTTAATTGTATTTATTAAAAATGTTATCAGACATTATTATGATAATGTGCATCTCGAACTCTAAAGTGTTAAATTGTAAAACTCAAAAATTCCTTAATTTTATGGTTGTTCTAACTTATGCTCACGCGTTCCTTTGTGTTAGTGTACGTTTAATCGACGATAACATTTCATGTCAGGGGATCGTTACTTCTTCCAAATTAAAGGTATTGTTTTTATTTTCAGTAAAACGTGAAAGCACATAACACTTACTTTAGGTATTAATAAAATATTAAATACCTTACACAAAAAGAATAATTAAAGTAATGTAAAATTCAAAAGAAAACCAACTCAGATTCATGTTATCAAAATCGTATGCCAACGTGTCTTTTAGTCTTAATAAAAATATAAATGCTCAATATATGAGCCCATATTTTTATGTATGTCGATGTGTTTAACAAATTCCTTTATTTCTCGGTGAGTAAGGTGAGTGCAGTAAGTACATACATATAGATGTGTGTGCGTGGCGTGTCGGATGCGCGGTGCGGGGGGCGGCCGGTAACAGATGCACTGCATTGCCGCCGCGCCAACTCTTCGTCAAACACAGGGATGGACTCCATAAACAAACATTTATTTTCTGGTTTCTAAGAAATAATCTTACATAGAAATCAAAGGATATTACCGATAAGTAAAAGTACTCAGTTAGATAGGGCCTAATTAGGTGCGGCGTCGATCTGGGGGTGACCTGAAATCACATGGCCCGGGTTCTCCCCAGAGCAGGGCGCCTACTCCTGTCTCCTATATCCCCAAGGAGCCGGTGATACAAAGGATAACAATGACAATAGGACAATAATGAATATCTTTTATAAAAAAAGTTTAAACAGTGCTAGTAAATTGAATTGGCAATTCTTAAATTATTCCTATTAAGATAGGTTTAAGAGGTGGGGCTTAAATAATACTGGTCTTGATATGCATATTTCTTAATCATTTTCAAATAGTTGCATTTTGATTAAAAAGTTTTGTTGCTGGGGAAATACTATAAGGGGTCCAACTGCATATTTGGGGTCTACCAATAAGAACGTCCTGGTTTAAAAATTGAATAAAACATACAATTTTTTATGAAAAATACATCCGATTGATTTATTTGATGGATAATTTTATGCAATTTATGTTTTAAATAATATATCGGCCAAATGACCGCCGCGGCTCTTTTTGCAGACGGTCACCCGCTCACGCCAATTTTCGATGACGCGGTGCACCATTTCGGCCGGTATGTCTGCTATGGCTCGTCGAATGTTGGTTTTTAGGTCACGAATTGTAGCTGGATTATTGCTGTACACTTTAGATTTAACGTAACCCTAAAGAAAATAGTCTAAAGGTGTTAAATCACACGATCTTAGTGGCCAATTGATCGGTCCATTTCTCGAAATTAACGACTCACCAAACTTTCCACGCAATAATTCTATGTTCACTCGAGTAATGTGAGGTGATGCACCGTCTTGTTGAAAATAAAGGTCGTCTGCATCAATATCATCAAATTTCGGAAAGAAATATTCGGTTAACATCGAGTTATAGCGCTCGCCATTCACAGTAACAGGGTTTCCTTCGTCACTTTCAAAGAAATTTTGGACAATTTCCAAGCGTTGGTTTTAAGTGAAACGTGACATGGTAAAATGGCAAACCTTACTGAACACAAATGTCAAGAGACGTCAAAGATCCATCATCAAACATTGCCGCTATGAGCTGTCAAAACCAGGTCATCCCTATTGGTAGACCCTTTACATTTTATGATATGAGCACAAGAAAATGCAAATAAAAGTATACAGCGCTAATAATTTTCAACCGAATATCTTATTCCCCGAATCCGTGTCTGGAATAAAACGCGAGGGAGCGTCGATGACAAAATACAAATTTTATTTTATTAAATTCAAAAAAAGCCTCCAATGATTGATAGGAGCGCGCCCTCTCGGTGCGCTGCATAACTCTTGCTACTCAATAAAATGGATCATTGATTTAGTAAAGGAATACAAGGACGATCTTTTTATTATTTTTGGCAAGATAAATTAAACAGTTTATTAAATGGTATTTTAAAAGCAAATTGTCTATATACATACATATATATATACAGACTTTAAAATCAGGTAGAGTACATATTATTATTGCTTATGAGAATAAAGCTACTGTCAAAGTGTTGAATATTTACGAAAGTGTAGATTTTTTTTTAAATTTGATCAAACTTCTACATAACATATAAATATATATATTTAAATTGTAATTGAATTGTCACTGACAATGAAATTCATTATTGCTTAATTTTCATAATATTAGGTAAGAAAACACCTTATAATAAGAGTACCATAATACCCATGGGTGATATAAAACTGTTACAACATTAAAGACTCTCATAAATGTAATTTAATTTTTCTATTTTTATTGTTTTAGGACTTATTTATATATATATTATGGTGATTTCTTCATACAAAAAGAATTCACTCTTCCAAATGGTATAATGGCTCCGTGGCATTTATATCCAAGACTCAGAACACAGTATCTTTATATTCAAAATATGTCTATAAGAAATAAAAGTAAATTATACTGTTTTAGCCCAAAATCGCTCTAAGTGGCGTGTGAGAGGCCTATCTCCAGCAGTGGACTGCGATAGGCTGATGATGATGATGATAATGTTTTAATAAATTCCTTAAGAATTCTTTTTTACAACTGACTGTTTTGGTATAAACACCTTTTATAAAAACAATAATTTACAAAAAAAAAAAACCGTTTCATATTACTTAATACATACTTAGTCTCTTTCTTGCCTCAAAGAGTCATAATTCCTGACTTAATTTCGATTTGCGTAATTACAAATTTACTACACTGGAATAAATACCTCGGTTACGAGCAATAACAATAAGGCTGGAAGATCAACCAGGTTTAATGTGGTGACCGCGCCAAGATATATCAGCGACAAGTGGTCGCGACTTGTTTACAAGAACACGACATAATGGCCTCGGTATAAAATATGGGTGTGTTTCTCACTCGACCCTCGAATACTACCCTACAAATATTTCAATAAAGATACATTTTGCCGTGAATTTTTTTCTTATATTGTTCTCACGTTAATGTAGGTTTAATTTCAAAAATCTCCGTGTGGTGACGGATTAAGATTACGGAGTGTCACTACCCCAATTCATCCCGTGGGTGGATAAGAGTCGACTAAGGGAGCAAACTACGCAGTACAACAGTACCTACTGCCTATAGAAGGAAAACTTAAAACAAACCCTATACCAACCCATCTGCCCAGCGTGGTTTAGTAGGCCAAAACCTCCTTTCTAAGAAATTGCGGAAATTGATTGAACTCCACCGTGGGACCTGGAGGCGAGAGCCCTTGCGGCTCTGTATCAGTGGCGCAAGGAGGCGCGGGAGTTGGGTCGATGCCCCGAGATTCGAGAAATCGATGACCGGAAATCCCAACTCCGCCAGGTCATCATAGGGGAGTGGAGGGAACGACTCGGGCAACCGAGCGCCGGGCACGCCGTCATCGCGGCGGTAAGACCCGTTATGGAGGATTGGCTCGAGAGGCGTCACGGGACCCTCTCATACCGACTGACGCAGGTGATCACTGGGAAAGGATGTTTCGGGGATCACCTGTGTCTGATCCGCATGGAGACAACGCCTGAGTGCCACCACTGCGATGGCCAGACCGTGGACACGGCTGTCCACACGCTGGCAGAGTGCCCGGCGTGGGTTGAGCAGAGGCGAGACCTCGTGGCGGCCATCGGAGTTTGAGTTCTCTCGCTCGATAGCCTGATTACGGCTATCGTGTGGAGCGAGAGTGCGTGGAACTCTGCCGTCTCCTTCTGCGAGCAAGTTATGCTCGCGAAGGAGACGGCGGAGTGGGACCGGGAGAGGTTTAGAACTCTCTCGGCCCGCCAGGCCCGGGAACAGGCTAGGTACCGCAGGCGACTCAGGCGCTGGAGGTCGCAGAACGACCTCCGTCCTCCATAAGCGCAGGCCTGGGGGTGACAGGTGAGGCCATCTGTCACCCTAGCAGAAGCAGGCCGCGGTGGCGGCGAGCGCGTTGCGAAGCGCGCTCGTTTCCAGGGATCACAGGGAACATGGGGTTCCCACACGGGGGGGGGGGGGGGTCGTCTACTCGTCTGTAGATGACCCGAGGTATGTCGGGGCACCAGGGACTTCCTTTCTAGGGTATACCTGGTTCCCCGGCTATTAGTACCCGAGACGGCGTGCGGTTTTAGTCGGTTCGAGTCCGACATGTCACCGAGAAGTGGTATCCGAGGGGATTTCCGCACGGAAAAAAAAAGGGGGAAATTGATTAAGAACGCAAGGTCTTTAAGTCTGTTCGCTATCGATTCTCGAAATAATAAAATAATTTACTTACAAATTGGTACAAACGAGGCTTTGTACGTGTACGAATCATACTTGCGGTTAGAATTGTAAACAAACCAAGAGCTATCTAAGCTAGCTAAGGCAATGTCAACGGGCCTGGTGGTCTAGTCGTTACTGACCCATTACAAATTTGTGTGATGAGTACGATGATTTGTTCTATGTATGGGTGTTAGTTATCTATGATATGTATGTATTTAGAAATATATTAGTATGCTAATCAGGAGTCTGGTTACCATAGAACAGACTCTGGTTGGATTGGGATTAGACTGCCGTGTGTAAAGTTAAAAAAAGGAGTTAAAAGGTATTAAAGGGTTCCAAGCGGAACACACTAGAACATGTTGGGTCCGCCGATGCCTCTCGAGGGCTCGGGGCAGCGTCCTCGCCGGGGATGCTTTACACAGTTAATTTAAAATTCTCACTCGTATAAATAAAGGAGGGTAGCGTTTGCGTTTTATGGCTTACAATGTGCGAATGCAATGTTTGTGACGCTCCTTTGCGGTCGCCTACGTTTTTTAATATCGTTAATTAGGTGTTACGAGTGCTTTGGGCTCGTTTAAAATGTGTTCTATTTTGTATAATATGCAACATGAATTTTGGGTGTGGGTGGTAGGTTCTAATAAGAGTTAATATATTTAAATTTTAATATTATAATTTAGAACGAAAGTTATACATTTGTTAACATACATATATGTTAGCAGAATTTTTGTCCAACAACCCATTGTCAGCAGCTTGTAGCAGCTGAAACTTTAATTTCTCAGCAAGTATAAACATTTACTAACTTTAAGAACGATTACTTAAGCAATGTTTGTGAAATTTGTATTCAAGGTTTCGTATCTCTTCTGAAAAAGAAAACCCTAATAAGATATATGTGTGCATGATTTCCTGTCGTTAGATATACTTAGTGCACCAGAAAAATTAAAGTTTCAATTTTGCTAGTGCCTAGTTAGAACAAATAAAAAGAATTCATATTTTTAGAGCTAATTAAAAACAAACGTTGACGTAACCAGAAAGAAATTTTACCTCTCTTTGTGGTAAGCACAATCGTGTTTACCAGAAAGACGCCGTGAATAATGCTTAGTATTTAACTCAAACTAGTTTCACTCGTACATACATATCTCATAATAAAAGATTTGCTAATTTCCGTTTTAAATGACCTTTCGCGCATTCTATTAAAAAGTACATATAATATACATATAATTTATTTAAATTTAACCTGCTACCAAACATTTTTAATTAAGCACAGTCTCATCGATATATCTAATTTGCTTTGTACAGGAAACAAAAATCCAAGACACGGAGGCAAACAAAGGCGTCGTCACGAAATGGAGCAAAACTTTCTTACTAATTAATTTAATCCCTTCGAGCCCTATCCCATTAGCCTAATTGAACTGCGGTGTATATGTCAGTTCTTTGCTCCTGTTTCACAGAACAGAACATACACTTTGAATTTTATTTTCCAACACAAAGGGTCCATTTTTGGTTGGCTATTTCGTATTAAATTTCATGTTAATGATATGAGGGGCACATTTTGTACCGTTTTGCATAAGTGCTCAATAACTATTTGTTTCTAAAAATATTGGTTTTTAATTTCACAAATTCTAATATGAGTACGAGTATTATATATATGCTAAAGGTAATCTGTTAATTATGATCATAATGTAATATTATTAATATTAATATATTTCACAGAGGGCCGTCTGATCTCAAACTAGGCAGAGCCTGTGACATGGTATCTATCTAGCTCCATCCGGCCGTCGGACCGAGGACCCTAAAAAGTACCCTTTTCTCCCCTGTTTATTAACCCATTGGTTTAACCAGATATTGGTTTCACAAGTGACACAAAGTCTTCACGTATTAATATACAGAAACTCAACAGAAGGTAACATAATTTGATTTCCATTAAAACAAATCAGAACCAACTTAAGACATAACATACTTTCTATGTACAAAGTAACGTTATTATTACAAAATAACATGTTATTGTATGTAAATAAAAAGCAAGTAAAGGTTCAAAGTAAACATAACATGTTATTGTATGTATATGTAAAGCAAATAAAGGTTCAAAGTAAACAGAGGGCTATGAAAAATGATGACTTATTACTGGTAGTGTTGTTTAACTCACAGAGTACAACTTTATTAGTACTTTGTAAATAAAAGTTATTTGAACTAAATCGGTATTTCCTTTTAAGAAAGGTCAAACTAAAATAGAGACCTGTAATTTATTATGGAATTGATTTATGTTATTGTTTGCGGTTACTCATAGATAATAATTTTATTAGAAATATACTGTGAAGCAGCGGTCGTATGAATTTTATTGATTTTTTTGACAGAAGGTGAAAGAAAAGAATGATCCAATTGCCAGTCAATTGGATCATTCTTTGGTCTAACGGTTGGTGACACTGGTTGTTAAGCTACGGTCGTGGGTTCCATTCCCACCTAGGACAAATAATTGTGTTATTAGCACGATCAGTTGCCTCTGGGTGTGATTTATCTATAACTAGATTTTACCCGTGGCTCTGCCCGCGTATATGTCGGTTATGGCGGTAAAATCGTCATCCTTCCTCAAGAATCGATCTATTTCCATACCAAATTTCATCTAAATCAGTTCTGCGGTTAATAATTCCTTATAAAAACTTCCAATCCCTTTTTAACCCCCTTAAAGGTGATTTCTAGAATAAAACATTTCCATGTCCTTTCCCGGGACTTCAACTATCACTATACAAAATTTCATATAAATGGGAGAAAATCGGTTTAAGCGTGAAGAGTAACAGACAGACAGACACAATTATAATATTAGTACACAAACTATGACTAGTTTGAGATCAGATAGCCGTGTGTGAGATATATCAAGTTATTATTATTATTAATTCATTTAAAACTTAACGCACATGTTGTACAAAGGCGCCATTAGGCATTCTCTCCCAGTCAAATTGTTTCAAAATTAAACAGAGTTTAACCAGTCATAGTCAGTCATATATGTTTTGTATTTTCATGGACAGTTTTTATCCTTAGGTGGTTCGTAAGTAGTACTGCACCCACATTCTTTCTACAGTATATTTTCATTGTAAGGAAATGGAAAGTGAGTCTGTGACGTCTACCAGTCTCATTTCCACAGTCCAACATGGACTGATTGAAAACTGTTCATCAGAGTAATTGAATATTCCACCCGCAATTTGAAGCCCGCATGCATACAAAAACACAAATAAATAATTCTGTATAAAATTTGGCATGTTATATAAATAAGCTTTATTCAAATTGGTGAATAAACGTAACCTCATATTTATTTTGTGTTATTTCAAAGGAGAGACTGAATTAAGCGATCAACGCTCGTCAATAGGGATTCTCTGTAAACACGTATTTTGTTTGCTCTACCAACTATGCAGTTATGCAACAGTATGTTAACTTCAAATGGTATTAGAAATGGGCGTTTCTCTGTAAACTGGGCAACTCGTTCTAAGGAAACTGTCTAGGCAACTTTTTTGCTCATAATATAATAAGTTTTATTTAGGGAACAAGTATCCGTCTATTTATTAATATAGGGCAGATGAACCACAAATATTCCCATTACTTTAGAAAATATTAAGCATTTTCTGAAAAATGTATACAGGGGACTGTTGTCAAAGCCAGGGGACTGTGAACTTAAATAAAAAAATACAATATAAGTATCGAAATTAAATGTTTTTTTATTATTATAAACTTTGGAGCTTAAGAATTAAGTAACTGAATAATAAAAAATTAAAGAATCAACTATCTTTATGTAATATTGTACTTAGCACTGTAATTTTAATATTTACTTATTATTAATTAAAATCACATATATTGAAAGGACTTTCAGTACTTTGAAACTTACACTACAGAATCAGTCTCGAAAAATAATTAGTTATTTCTAAAATATAGCATAAATAGATAAAAAAAAAACAGTATTTAAAGTCTTATTTTTTCTCGAAAACATCTATAGGTGAATCAAACTTGTAAAACATTCTATTGCCTTTTAAAACTATATTGGGATTAGACAGCTTCTGTACCACTTGGTCCATTGTAATGTCTGCCACATCATCATCATCGTATCTAAATAATTGGCCTTTATTATCACAGAGCTTTAAGAATGTAACCCGGATTTCGCCATCTTCTTCATCAATCTTATCAATTATGCTCGCATATCTATATTCCATATTTGTTTTGCCAAGCAATTTCACAACAATATAATCTCCAGCTTTTTTGACTAGATCTTTCCTTGATTCTGGAGTATCTGCCATTTTTTGTAACTTTGTATTTGGTGTATCTTTAGGCTTTGGATTTATATTCTTTTTTAGTCGCGATAAACGTTTTTTGTACTTTAATACTTTCTTCTGCATTTCTTTATCTTTTTTCTTCTTTATTTTATATCTAAGCATCTTTTCTTTATTTTTATTAATTATTTCAGCAACTTTAGGTGTTGACATTTGACATGAAGTAGATACATCAGAATCTGGAGTATTGTCTTTAATAAATTTTCTTATTGCGATACTTGGTGCAATGCTCTTTCCACTTCTTCTTGGCATTTCGGTGTTCTCGTGGAGTCATATTCTTAACAAGCTTTCTAGTTCCCTTTTCTTTTTTCTTAAGGTACTCAAGGCGTTCTTTTTCTTTAAATTCTTGCCTTTTCTGAGGGTCGTTTTTAATCTTCTCATATCTCTTTCGTTCTGCTTCCCTTTTTTTTGTAGAATCTCTTCTTTAGTGGCTTTTTTTTCTTTGGTGCCATTCTCAAAACAAATCTAAAACAATAACAAATATAATTTAGACAGTCCTCTGGATGCTGAAAGCTGCAGCTGCTGTCCTGTAGAGAGACAGGGGACTGTTGCCAGGGGACTGTTTAATTTGATTTCATTGATGAGTAGTACAAAATGTAATTGATCTATGCTACTTTGCTGCACATATGAAGTATGTATCTATTGTAACAATTTAAATATTTGAAGGAATCATTAAAATACATAAATAGAAGTAAAATAATCCTTACCAGAGGCTGTCAGGTTACAACGCAGCTTCCACGGAAGGACGCTCGAACACTACTAAATAAGATGGCGTTCGGGTCGTCATGGCGGCAATCGCGCAAACTTCAAACTTTTTGCGTTGCGTTACACGCATAAAAGGCGTTGTTTAACCTTTCGGCTACGCGACACGTAATTTAAAATATAGACAGGGGGACTGTTCACTAAATGCGAAGACAAAGTTTCATTGCCTTTCTTTAAATTGTAAAATAATATTTATGTAAAATAAATAGGTCTCATTGACAATCAAACAATATTGATTTAATAATACAACAATTCGATTAATTCCAATAGATACTATCTCGATTAATTTAGTCTGAAGTAATTATACTGCTTTGGTGACATGCCAGGGGACTGGTTTTTAAGAACTATAAAAACGTTTTTAATGTAATAAAGTTTATTTTAGTCGATTTTTTATGTTGAGCAGCGGTAGATTAAGGTATTGATTTTTGGAATTATCTAAGAAATATTTACGGTCTTTTATTTTTTTTAACAAAATTAGCCTGAGACAATGAGTTGCCCAGTCCAGAGAGAAAAGCCCAAATAATAATTTCTATTATTTTTACTTTTCAATTGTATACTTTCAGTTTTTTTTTTTTATAATTTCGATATGTCAACCTTTTTTTTAAATTAATTAAAATAAATGTAAAATATGTAGTAAGTGAGAAGTCCAAAATCGATCTAAGTGGCGTGCAATGGGAGAGGCCTATGTCCAGCAGTGGACCGCGATGGGCTGATGATGATGTAGTAAGTACTCGTATAGTTTTTGTAGGTCTAGATTTTGTATGTTCCTAATAACTAAACTCAAATTGCGTTTTCTGTTCTTAACAACAGCTCTAAAATATTTTATTTTATTAAGATTTATTAATACAATCTCAAGATTTCTAATGAAAAAATATTTTAATCCTATTGGAATCGTCTTAATAAAACGATACACAACACGAAACACACAACGAATAACAAATGTAGCGTAACAGAAGTAAGATTATTGTAAGTTAATCTACTCTACTTTCACTTTGTTGTGGTTGTATTGACAAACACGCTGCTGACACGCACATCCTTTTCATGGCACTGTCATTGCTCGGACACAAAGACCGCCTAAATTCGGTCGTTTAAACTTTTCAACATTCTCTACAGTTATTGTATGAACGATCTATGGCAAATTTATATTAAATACTACGCTTACAATTTTAAAAGCTTTACATTAGAGAATAATACCTATTTAAAATTGTTTGGTCGATGCTTGCTCTGAGGAGTAGAGCTCTGAAAGTTATGTATCGTGTTTTTAGGCATTAAGCTACAAATTCAAAGACTCGAATATTTACGGTAAACGACCAGAAAGTTTGATAAACCTTTCTGTTTACGTGTTGAGTTAGGGTTTATTGATAATGATTTACGAAAACAAATATTTTACTCATAATGTTATAGTTTAACTAAAAGTTTCCTAAAATAGCGACAGAACTCGAAGCATAACGAACTTCCGTGAAATAGGGTAAAAGTTATTTGTGTCCGGTCAGCACAAACTCGCCATGTGTCGATCCCGTGTTCGATTCCCGTGGGGTGACCGCGCGTCTCTAATGTCACGCCTATTATTCGCCAATATATCTTCCGTTCGCGTCAATATTTTCATTTTCGTGGTCTTCTGTCCATTTGGGAGATCATTATGTCCCCTCGGCATTTATTTGTGTTTCGTCTTAATGTCACTTGCTCTTATTTGTTTTTATTAGGTGTACTAATTAATAATACTAAGTGATAGTGTCTTATATCTGGATGACCGAGCTTTGCTCGGTATTTTTTTTGGTAAATTTTCTGCAAATGAAACCTAGCTAAATCGATTAATCGCCCCCGAAATCCCCTGCATACAAAATTTCATGAAAATCGTTGGAGCCGTTTCCGAGATTCAGATTATATATACATATATACAAGAATTGCAAGTTTAAAGATATTAGATATAATAATTTACTAAAAAATATACCAACTAATTATTTAAAAACCACGAAATGGTGCTTCATAACTTAATAAAATCATTTTCATCACTATATGACGTTACAAAGTTTATAGATTTAGTGTCTGTTTATTATTTTATTATTAGTATTGTTTTAGGTATAATTTACCTACAATATATTAAGGAGAGATAAAATTACTTAAATAGATATCCATTAATCTTTCTGCAAGTAAATATTTAATCAATATGAAAGCTAAAGACGCTATCTCTGTCTATATTCACAAAATTATCGGACCCAATTCTGAGCTTCATGATTGAAGATATAGGTTATGGTTCAGTCATCGTCCGATATTTGTAGCCGGATCCATGCATCAAGCTCGTTGAAGGGGACTAGACAATCTTATAAAGCACCCAGAGCATCACACGTCAGACCCCGAGCCCAGCGGCCATCCTTTATTCAAATAAACCCTATTTTTATGGAAAACTTGCCCTTTCCACATCAATATCAATTTCCAAGCGATTGTTGTAGAAATAAAGGGATGACCCTTCGGAGACGGCAGGTTATCTGCTCAACTATATTAGAGGAGCTTTTAAAGGGTAGTTATTCTGGACCGGGGGTGTTATTTTTCAGGGATTTTCTTGTATTTTTTTAATAAAAGCAAGGTCGTCTTGACCTTGTACCTTAAAAGCTTTGTATAAAAGATGGACAGTGTCTAAAGGTCGTGAATGACGTTATCTATTTTGTTGTATACTTGAACGAATTCTTCAATTTAGGTTTTTATGTCAGAATACGAGTATGATGAGTTTTCACAATTATTTTATTACTTAGGTTTGTTTTTTTAGTCATGTTTGTGATATTTAATTTATTTGCTAAATTGTTTACGGCTAAGGCTACAAGATATGCATGTACGTTTCCTTACTTTAGAAATATTAGCTTGCTGCTGACTGATTTGATATTGTCAATCTTAGTACAAACTAGCTTTAACCTACAGCCTTTCAATCCATTCAGGTATCCCTCAGACATCTTTCCCATTTTTATAGATAATTAGTATATCCCCTGCTCTTCAGGATGACCTGAAAACATGTTTGTAAAAATGTCGGTCGAATAACCAAAACGTGTATAGGAAACAAACAAGTTGACATGCACAATTTTAATTTTATGAGTCCCATAGACTTTGCCCATGCGAGTCCTTGTATACAGGTTTCCTATCCACATTCAGGGCTACATTGGCAACATTAAATTTATAGTGTGTGGGTCTCTGATGTTAAAGGTTCTATAAAAACATAGGTAGGTAGGTAGGTAGGTAGATCAGTCAAAGTTCAGTCGAAACTTCGGTCAAGGCGTATTCAGGATTAGATCATGTACCTAGTTTGAAAGACGGATACAAACTCAAATCCATCATATACAAGCACTTCAGTGTATAATTGGGTCTCAAACACATAAATCGAAGTCTACAACTAAAATAACACGCGACCCTCTAATAAAGTACCTCTCATATTTATTTCCAAGTCTCGTATATAACGCTTACATGATCGATGTTCCTTCATTTAAATACATCAACTAATAAATACTACATAACAGTGAACGACACGACCATTTATAAATGATAGGTGAGTTCTCGAGATCGTCCAGCACAACGGTCGACACTGTGATTACGAACGATTACCTCGTCACCAGACCCGTATTCGGTCCCCACTTAATATAATAAGCATCGCTGAATCGAAATCGATGCTATTACATGTCTGGTCCCATTTATAATCAGTACATTACGTCCCGGCCATGCCGCCTTAGGGCCGCCCCATAATCGGTCAATTATCCATAATTTTCCACCATCAGTCTTTACCCGAAGCGGGCTAGATTCCTGTCAGCCCTAACAGTAATGGTCCTCCGGATATCGATCTAATTTTCAAATTATGTAGTCTTTCAGAATTAATGTTTTACGGTTAATATATTTTATTTCGGTGGCTGAAATATTTTATTTTTATATATTATAAACGACATGATTTAACACTGTTAGTTGTCGTTGTTGTAGCAAATTAAAAAAAAATGGTTAAAAAAACTGCATTGTTGTAGTAAATCATCATCATCATCAACAGCCTCTAATAGTAGATTGCTGGACCTATGCCTTTCCTTAAAAAGGAGGTTTTGGCCTACTATACCTCGCCAGACAGGTTGGAATAGGCTTAGTTTCAAGTTTTCCTTATCTTTGTTAAGGAGGCAAATCTATTAGTCGGCTCATACTACACCCAAGGGATGAATGTAGTAAGCCTGTTCTGTAGGTGGCAGAGTCAAACAGTAAAACAAAAACCTTGAATTTACAAATATACTTATCTGCCATATTCAATAAACAGTTATTTGTAGTATAAAGTTCTACCCTCAGGTAGAACTGAACGTAATCTTTAATACTCCGTGACCGTTTCATCTTTAATTTTAATCCAAAACGAATTACGCCTTATAGGAAAAATATACAACACGTATATATAGGTACGTAGCAGTAATATTTAAAACAAAAACAGGTTGTAGTTGAAACCGAGCCGCGGTGAGCATTTGATCCGCCCCCAGCGGCTGCAGGCGACCACATTTTTTATTAACTTTTTTTAATACAAGCTTTAATAAACTTTTTCTATTGGCCGCAAGGAAATTATAATATTTTTTTGTTCAAGACGAAATAAAATTTATAGCAGGTGGATTGTCAGTTATTGTTCATAATATCGATTGGTATCGGTTGATCGATCTCTGCGATTGGTCGGTTAAAATCCAATGGGACGATGGTCGATATGTATAAAATGATTGCTGTAATTATCTGATTCAAAATATAATTCTTGTTCGGTTTTATGTTGAAACTAGTTTATTACGATATCTGAGCAGTGGTTTTTGTTTAGGGCTATATTTTGGTGGGTGGTGGTGCCAAACGCGATCTTGCGTGACCGTAAGGCGGGGCATGCGATTACAATTAAAACATTGTTCGGTGGTTGTTCGTTCCAAGTAAAGCACCGTCGTATTATCCAGATTCGATCAAAATCTTTGTTATACCCTCAGTTTATTGTAAATGTTACATTGATGTAGTAGATAAGATTTAGTTGAATTGTGAATGTTGTTTTAATTATAATTTATATTCGTGTTATTAACGTATAAAAACAAGGTAAAAGCCAAGTAAAACTTTTAGTGCAGATAAGTATGTGTGGGATATAGTTGGTAAAGATAAGATAAATGTTTATATTGTATACATTCTAACGTATAAATTCTAACCTTTTGAGGTACTCATCTTAAATTATATTTTATAGTGGTTATGCATTCGCTTATCACAAAAAAACCATTTGGTACTTGATAACTTTTGAATCAATAGGAACGTCAAACAAATCGTATGGTTGGTCTTAAGCTACATTTAAATGTTATTGCTTTTATTTATATAACAATAGGCGTAAGCAGTTAACTGAGATGTAAAGTATAGATTCGTAGATACTATGTAAACCTGAGACTTAAAGTTGGTTACGTACCAACTAGTATGTGTAACTAACTAGTGGTTACGTTGTATGT
The DNA here is from genome assembly GCA_902825455.1 of Arctia plantaginis. NCBI lineage: Eukaryota > Metazoa > Arthropoda > Insecta > Lepidoptera > Erebidae > Arctia > Arctia plantaginis. The sequence continues at coordinate 3,079,601 of CADEBD010000348.1, forward strand.
GTGTGAACGTTACTAGCGACCAGCTAGGAGATTGTGACATCAATCAACCACCTTGAAACTTTTGTCCATAACTTTTGTGTGGATTTAAAAATCGATTGTCTTAGTGATATTTTTAAAATCTAAAAAGGGAATGTTGTAATTTTTTTTTTTTCATAATTTATAATGTTTTACAGATGTTAAGATGACTAATACTGACTCGTCTTCTGCATGATCTAGTTAGTTAACAAATGCAATGCATTGCAATTTATAAGACTTGGGTTTTTGATGTGCTATGACTTGGTTGTTTTTTTGTCAGCAAGTCATGTTCGACATAAACTCCTAAAAAACATTTGAACCATTTAGTAAACAATAATTCATTCTAACTCTTAAATAATCTAACGACTCAAAATCTGAAAACGGTAGATTATATTATTTTTATAATTAAGTAAATAATAGAGTAAATGCCTACTAGTATAATAATATGTTTTAAAAGTACACCGCGCTGTATTTCACATGTAAACGAATTTTTTTTCATACACGGAGCAGTTAATGTCCGACTATGACGAGATAAAGGACTTCAAAGCCAGCCGGTTTGTTAATTTCGTTAGAAACATATTAATGACGTTATTAGTACACGTCACCACAAATGGGATTCGTGACAAAATATTGACACGAGGCCAGACCAGTGCGCAATAAAAACACGAATTAAATAATATTATAATAAAAACGTGGACTGTCAAGCAACGCATTTATCTACCGACCGGCACTAATTCTATCAAAAGCCATTCAGGGTTCTTTAGCTACAACGGAACCTTTTTAGTTTTAAAAACGTGCTATTCTTACTTCATTTTTTAGCAAGGGTAATAATAAGTCTTATGATAAAATGAAAACGTTTCTTATATGGCCGGCCATTTCTGACGACCCTTCTTGGGAATATAGGCAATCGCACAAAAGGAAAGAAGAAGATATGAAATGAGGATAAGAAAAAGGGATAGGGCGAGGGAGTTAAGGCGAGTGATACAGCAAGTCTCCGATTTGGAAAAGAATATAAAGTTGCAGTATCGCGAAGGACAGGGTTGCCATACGAATTAGTCCCTCCTATGATTGGAGACCTTCCAAGACAGAAATATCCCTGTCCTAGAAGACCTCCAATCATGGAGTGGTCAGCTTTTACTTACCTATATAAGAGATATTAAAATGTAACGGTAGTAGGTGCGGTAAGAAGATTAGAAACATATGACATCTGATGGCCAGTTTATAGAAATAAAACTAAACATACTGAACCTTTTGTATATGTTTTTACAAATGCGGATGAGTCGTCATGCATGTACAAATTCGTTACGATTTCTTGTAGTACATTTAGTTCGTGACGCGTTAAATATAAATTTTACAAAACACGTTACATGACAAATCGAACGTGTGAATCGTTTCACGGTCGATTTCATTTTTGTATCACTGTGGGTGTTTGGAAGATTTGAAGATTGTTCCGGTTCTTTGTTTTTTTATTGGAATAACAAAAACGAGTTTTATCAATTTAATCAACTGAGTGGGCGAACTCATAGCACGCCCGCCGGTAATTTTTAAGGCGGATTGTGTTGGGTTTTGAGGTGGCCACCACAACTTCAATACTAGACTAGGTATTTCGGTTGAAGGCGGACTTTGGAGGAAAGTGAGGTGACTAGAACTGGATTAATTTCTCATGCTTATTTTTATTCTTTATTAACCCTTGAAATTTTGTCATGTAATTTCGCTTGTTATACATAGGTATAAGGTATATATTGAACTGTTATACGAGTATTATACTTTAACCGCCGTAGAGCCATGCCTTACCACATATGGGCCAGGCTCCGCACCGGAGTGATATCACAATCTCACAGAAAACCGGTGCTTAGCAACTTTTTACCGAGCGTGTCAGGTAACCGGACTCCAACCCCCCTTTTGCTTTGATTCTGTTGAGGGAGGGAAGGGGGGATGGGTTTAAAGGGGGTCACGCACTTGTGACTCTTGAGATGTCGGTGAACTTGGCAAAGAATTACGCGGACTGCTGATGATTAACGGTCGGTGAATATGTTTATGCTTATCTTTACACGTGTTGCTTTAATGGTGTAATTTATTCATTGCCAAATTTACCTTTCTCTATTGTTTTTTCTCAGGTCAACACCACTGACCTTGTAAGCTTTATAGGCACTTGATTAGACAAAAGGTTGCTAAGGTTGCTTGAAATGAAATTTCGGTTAAATTTAAACCATGATAAGGTATAAACGCATAAGTTAAACCTATTAAAGCGTGTGCTTAGTGCGGTTATATATGTATATATATATATATATACATATATAGGTTTTATATATATGTATACCTATCCATTTCAAAAGCATAAAAACAGCTAGTAATTAAAGGAAAAAATAAATGTAGAATAATCTTTATTGTTATCAAAAATAAAGTAATAATGTAAAAATGATGCAAATATGATAGCTAAGGGTTCTGGTGGGGGTAGCCTGCCTATCTATTACAAATAAGGATAATTACAGTAAAGGTATTAAAACACTTTCTTAGCAATTAAGGCTTCAAACTCATTTCATTACTCAGTAACAATGTTTGATATTGAATGGATTAATTATATGTATATTAAAAGGACAAAGTTCTAACTCATCAATTTATGAAATTTATTTTTTATAGGTTAGTATGGTAACAACAACCCATATATATTATTGCGTCAATATTTTATATGTTAGTGGTAATTTAAATGTTCTAATACTTAACAGGAAGTGACAGAGTCATTGACAAGCATTAATTGTTGAGCACCGAATTTGTGCTCCATAGTAAGCTATTTTTCACAGAAAATTTCTACAGGAACTATTATGCCGGGACATGAGATCAGGAAGTCTAAGTAGTTCCGTACGTATACTGGCTTTGTTCAGTACACTATGAATATATCCTTCTATATAATCTGCATATACCTATGTATATCACAAACACTTCTCTTGAGTTCAAATCACATGTATAACATACCTAGTAATTTAGAATTTTAGCATGCCAAGTGATTTTTAGAAATTTCAGAATCAGAATTTTCTGTTGGTGTCGACCAAGATATTTTAATTTAGTGAGATGATTTTTCATTTGAGGCTTCTTTTAAGTAAATTATTGTGGCATATATCACTAATGTTTGAGATCGCTTCTAAACGAATTCCAATGTTTACTAAGACGATATATCGCCAACGTCTGTACACGTCTTTTACATTACATGCTGTCTGCGGTGGTGTGTTGCGACGGTTAAATTCGACTCTGTAAATAAAGCACGAATTAAAAAAAATACTGAAAAACGTATAAGATTTAATTGATTTTTAATTGGAATCCCTTTTAAGTGTAATATTTTTACACATAGAAATGGAACTCAACTTGTCTACAACTCATTCAGTTAAAAAATAATTATTGAAATCTGTTCAGGAATGCTGATTATATCGCGTAACATTCAAAAAGAAAATAAGTCAAAAAATTGGGCTCAAACTGTTTACTATGAACTGCACTATCTTAAAGACAAGTAGAGCGCAGTGCGTCACTAGAGTTACTCAGCTGTTTTGCGTAGTAATTAGGCACATTTATCTTACAGTTACGTGTTCTGGACCACATCAATAGTTACCTTGATTTATTTGTAACGAGAGTTATTGAAAGCAAGTTTTCTTGATTGTTTTTTAAATATTTAATTCGGCCAATGCCGAATTAAATATTAAAAAACACTAAATACTTAATTTTTTTATTATAAATCTAATGATGGACATGTGTTTTTCAAATCTTTTCACAAAATGATGCAAAGTTACAGCCAAATTTCTTGATTGGTAATTTTTTTAACTTGAACAGTAGTAAATTTGAACAATAGTCCAAAGTACTTTTACCTAAGACACATCTTACTTAACGTTGCGATCAAAAGTAAACACCTCTGTGACATTATGCAATTAATTGCTAAGTTTTAAGTCCACCATTTATTCAATTTAACATCTACTCAAAAACACACATACCCACGTAATAAAATAACATACTCAATACTTTCAATGCTATCTTTAAACATAAGAATCACTTTTGTTTATCGTATCTGTTTGTGTTCATAGCGTAACCATAAACATCAAAGAAATCACCTGGATTATTTCCACACTCTGCCAGAAAACATTCAGAGATTACAATGTTCTTACATTGTGTTTCGTGCATTACGTTTATCTGTGGCACAAAGGCGCGCTCAGGCGGGATAACGTCGGCTTTGTGATCGCTTCATATTCTACCACAGACTATTATATATACACATATGAAACTTATGTCGAGAATTATTTACAATGGGGCTTGAGATTCTTTTATGTAGATATCTAGCCGGTTGCGAAATTATTACATAACTAGGTATTTGAAGCGCTCTATGTTGAGCAACTTGGTCTTTTGTCGTTACAAATGTTGATTTCTAAATAGAAATCATATCATTAAATAGTAACTAAATACCTGTTATTTTTTAATGTTACTTAGGTAATAGAGTTAAGATATAATTAAAACGATTTAGTCATTGTAACAATTTTCAGTTGTCGTCGGTGCTAATTTTAAGGTGAAAAAGTTTATTTTTTACACGCTTTATATTAGCTTTACTTGTATGTTTGTTTGTATGTTTGTAACCGACTCCTTTGGGCGTGATTTTGACTGACTTTAAACGGTCAGAATTCGTTCAAACTTTGTAGATATATCGAGGACCGATGACAATACACTAATTTAAAAAAAAATATATACATATAGTTTTAAAAACTGAAAAAAAAAGCGTGGGGTGCTGTTTACTATTGACAACAGGCACCCAACGCTTTTTTCAAATTTATTTTCTATTTTTTAGTTTGGTTTTCTATAGACAGCGTGTTTAGTTTTTTAAAACTATATTTTTTTTTAGTTCCAGTTTTCCAAATGCTTGCATCGTTACACTTCTTTGAGTTTACATTAAATGAATTTGGTATATTAAAAAAAATGTAGGACTTTCGATTTCGCTGATTATTAAGTCCTTATTGATTTAACCACTTTCTTCATTTCCTATTAAGAATCGTTTTGAAACTAGCGGAAAATAATAAAGATAGTAAAATAAATATAAAAACTAGTTTAGAAAGTGTTTCCCATGAAACGTGTTACATACCAGCATCAGAAGGGCGTCATATGAAATATTGCATAGAACCTCAATACCGTTAAAGGTATTCCATTATTCTCACGAGCTAGGTAAGTTGGGATTGTAATGTTGCGCGGCGATGGTCAAAGTAAGGCGTGACCTCAGAGGCGTGAGAACGGCCCGGCACCGCCCGCGTCGAGATGCATAGTACCTCCGAGTCCCCCCTCCGCCTCGTCTGACCTCAACACTCCCCCCTTCCGCGCATCTGAGTACGTTACGAGTCACGAATAATATCAACACAACTCAAGCGAGCTCTGAGAAATCCTTTCTCTGGTGTTCATCATAAATGTATGACTAATTTTAGAGGTAGTATTGAGAGTTTTAAATAAGTTTTTTTTATGACATCTGTGAAATTGATACTTAGAGCCTATGAGTTGATTTTAAATACTGCTTAACTAACTATCTTTCTTTAAAGATAGCCTTGACAAATAAATTAGAAAGTAACAAAATTAAGTAATATATTATGTAGCATTTTAAGTCTTTGCAAGTACTTTCTAACGCGCATGCCGTCACTACATTATCCACAGGTTACAGGCAGACAATGCTACAATATTTTATTATTAATTAAATTATTATTAAAAAAGACAACTCCCGCATTAGGAATATATTCAAACATATACAGAACGAACGATTCTGTGTCGTGGGGGACTTTTACAAACATATAAAGAAGCGGATACAAAGAACACCCAGACTCAGAACAACAATTTGTAGATCACACAAAGTGGGGATCGAACCCACAACACTCAGTGTAGTAGTAAGCGGCGACCGCTTAAACCACTACGCCATTCGTGCAGTCATATAGCAATGGCAATGAGCAATGAAAACTATTCAATAAATAATTTTCAAAACTTTTGTCTAAATTATAAAAACAGACCCAAATTTAATAATCATCATCAAAACAAGGCCTTAAAGTCAGTCATTTGAATTGAATTACTTTTTTTGCAAGGCCATAAACCAGCTCCGCCATTCTATTGTCTATGATGTTCTTTAATTCATTTTATTCGACAGTCAAATTTCACGGATCGCACAACAGGAAATGGCACTATCAAATAAGTGAAGCATCACCGCGGGCAGTAACAAATGATCGTACTATGGCAGTAACCCTTCCGCCGCGAAACGCTTAATTCTATTAAACGCCGTCCGACCTCATTAGGCGTAGGTTAATACTCCAGCCCGCGACGCGTATTGATGACTGCCATACGTCATCATATCACCCTTTAGTGGTTATACGTGGCTTTAAAACAAAACTTTCTTACACGTAAGTACTATGACTAAACGAGTATAAGCACAATATTTTAGTTAATTAAATAGAAAGTTAATGACGTGTATTTTTTATGAAAAAGGCCTTAACTATATTTTTTTTTCTCTTTTCCCCACTTGCGTTCTTACTTTCAGCTTTAAAAAAATCTATTGACTTATATCGTCATAAGTTCCTATAGCCACGTATCACCTGGCTATGTTTTTTAAAATCTAATATGCGAAAACGTGTCTAATGTTACAAATTCCTACTTTTAATTATATGTATTTTCACCGTTAACATATTTAAAGAAAGTACTTATACAAAACTTTATTTACATATACAAATAAATAAAATTAGAGTTTCCGTGTGTGTGATGACAGCTTTTGTTAAATGCATCTAAATATTTACAACAACAACATACTCGTATATTCCTAGTACGGGAGTTATCGTTAAAAAACATACTTATACCAAAACAATAAATTTGAGTCTGTTTATTCCGAAACGGCGGATTGATTCCCACATGATTTTCACTCACATTCGATTAAAACCACGTGACTGATTTAAGAATTTTTACAGTCTAATATATTGAAAATTATCAATCTAATTAAAATTCTTACACAACAAGAAATTTAACTTGTTATGAACTATGAATGTCTTCAAATAAATTTAAGCATTTTAATTATCACTCTCCTAGAGGTGTGTCTGGGATTGTGGGTAGTCATAACTGATGATACCATATTATGAATTGCTGCTTTCACCTGACCTAATTATGGATCATCTATGGCCAGAAAAAATGACGTAACCTGCCATAGTTTGGCAAACTTTCAGCTGCCGTTTTTTTACATAAACCTGATGGAGAAGATACCATCTTTACATCTTTGTACTGCCTGTGTTGAAGTATTCTTCCTACAAAGCTTGTAATTATATTGTTAAATTAGAACTTACTGAAATTATCATCATCATTATCATCAACAGATTTTAATAGTCCACTGCAGGACATAGGCCTCTCCTTAGAACGGAAGTTTGGGCTACAATAACATGCTTTCCAGACGACCAGGGTTGATTTGGGGTAGGATTTCGGCCGTTGAGGTGCTTCAGGTGCCTAGCCGCGGGACACACTCGCACCAGGTGCGAGAGCTGTTTTGACTGCAGCGGTTTATGCTTCCGCTGCGGTCAACCCGGGCACAAGGTGGCAGAGTGCTCTGCCGCCCCTCACTGCCCCGTGTGTGCGGCGGCTAAAAAGCCCGCCAATCACCAGATGGGGCAGGGGGGCTGCAAGCCTCCCCGCGCTTCTCGGCAAACGCCGGGGGCTAGCCTGCCGACCCAGGCTACCTCCGACGTCAATCTTGCGTCGACGCCGACGCCCATGGAGGAGGTTGTAGAGACGATCCAGTAATGGATCAAGTCTCCAACCTCCTGGTCCAGACGAATCTGAACCACTGTGCTGCGGCGCAGGATCTCTTCCTGCAAACCATGGCACAGTGGTCGATAGGTGTTGCCGTAGTCGCGGAGCCCTATTTTGTCCCTCCCCGTCCAAACTGGATGGGTGACCGGGACGGCTCCGTGGCAGTCGTCGGCTCCACGGCGGCTCATTCCCCGCCCTTGTCGCTAAGAGACAAGGGTACTGGATATGTTGCCGCCGATTGGGGGGGAATCACCATTTATGGTGTATATTTCTCCCCCAACCGGAGTTTGAACGACTTCGAGGTCTTCCTTAACAACTTGGAGGCCTCGATGCGGCGACTAGTGTCTGGGCACGTCCTCGTGCTGGGGGACTTCAACGCAAAGTCCATTGCGTGGGGTTCCCCAGCGACGGACGCCAGGGGCGAAGCCGTCGAGGAGTGGGCGGCGTCGGTGGGCCTCTGTTTGCTGAACAGAGGCTCCACCAACACGTGCGTGCGACAGCAGGGGGGGTCGATAGTGGACCTTTCGTTCGCTACCCCTGCAGTCGCCGCACGAGTAAGGAACTGGTGTGTCCTGGAAGAGGTCGAGACGCTCGTCACGACGTCACGACGTCACGCGGCGCGGCGCCCTTCCCGCTTCCCTCGGTGGGCTTTCGCCAAGATCGACAGGGACCTACTAGAGGAGGCGGCCATTATTTACTCTTGGCTGTCTCCACAGGCCCCGACCGAGGAGGTCGACATGGGGGCTGGTCGCTTCTGCGAAGCGCTTACGCAGATTTGCGATGCGGCCATGCCCCGCGTTCGTGGTTGTCGGCCTCCAAGGAAGGAGGTCTACTGGTGGTCCCAGGAGTTGGCGGACCTCCGTGCGGCCTGTGTACGTGCCCGGAGGTCCCTCACCCGTAGTCGGCGACGTCATCGCGGGGTCGGTGAGGAGGTGGACCGGCTTCATGAGGATTACCGAGAACATCGGAAAACTCTGAGGCTGGCCATCTGCCGCGCCAAAGATGCATGTAGAGAGGAGATGCTGGAGAGTCTCGAGCGTGACCCCTGGGGTCGCCCTTATCGTGCGGTGCGTCAAAAGCTCCGCACGTCGGGCCCCCCCTTACGGAGACTCTCCAGCCCAGCTTCCTGCAGGAAGTGGTCGAGGGCCTATTCCCGCAGCGGGCGGAGCACACACCCCCGTCGATGGCTGCATCAGCCGGAGACGACGGGGGCAGCGAGACTGATGTTCCGCCCGTCAGGGAATCGGAGTTGGGGGGCTGTTCTACGGATTAGATCCAAGAACACTGCCCCCGGGCCAGACGGGGTTCCAGCCCGAGTGATGGCCCGAGCCCTCGACTACATGTCGGACCACCTCAGGGGGGTGTTGGACGCTAGCCTGGCGTCCGGACGCTTCCCTGAGCGCTGGAAATGCGGGAAGCTGGTCCTGCTGCAGAAGCCGGGACGGCCTGCCGAATCGGTCGCGGCCTATAGGCCTATTGTGTTGCTGGACGAGGCGGGTAAACTTTTTGAGAGGGTGCTCTCTGCCCGCATCGTCCGGCACCTTTGCGAGGTTGGCCCCGATCTGTCGGACGCCCAATTCGGTTTCCGAGCGGGGCGTTCGACGATCGATGCCGTAATGCGCCTTAGGGCCGTGACCGAGGAGGCCGTGAGCTGCGGCGGAGTGGTGTTGGCGGTGTCCTTGGACATCGCCAACGCCTTCAATAGTCTGCCATTCAGCTGCATCAGGGAAGCGCTCCGCTACCACGGAGTGCCAGAGTACCTGAGGCGGCTGGTGGCAGATTATCTTGAGGAGCGAACCGTCATGTACGAGGACCGAAATGGCGTCTTGAGACGCAGGGCCATGTCGTGCGGTGTTCCACTGGGGTCTGTCCTAGGACCTCTCCTGTGGAGCATCGGGTACGACTGGGCCCTACAAGGGCGTCTCCCCCCCGCGGATGACACCTTACTCACGGCCCGGGGGGCTAACTTCCAGGAGGCGGCGCGCCTGGCCGCCACGGGAGTTTCCCAGGTGGTCGGGCGCATTGAGGCGTTGGGATTACGGGTGGCCCTGGATAAGACGGAGGCCCTATTATTTCATGGGCCCCGTCGTGGTCCACCCGCCGGCGCCTCAATCGAGGTCGGCTCGGTCCTCGTACCGGTCCGGGCCCAGATGAGGTACCTGGGTCTGGTCCTAGACGGTAGGTGGCTCTTCGACGAGCACTTCCGACAGCTTGGTCCGAAGCTGGTGGACACTGCCTCCGCCCTAGGGCAACTTTTGCCCAATTTGGGCGGGCCAGTGTTCCCACGAGGCGGCTGTACGCGGGGGTTGTCCGGTCCATGGCGCTTTATGGTGCACCGGTGTGGGTGGCGGCTCTGACCGCCCCGAATAGGGCGAGCCTCTGGCGCCCCCAGAGGATATTGGCGGTCAGAGCCATACGCGGATACCGCACGGTGTCCACCGAGGCGGCTTGCGCCTTGGCCGGAACACCCCCGTGGGATTTGGAGGCGGAAGTGCTCGCCGAAGTTTATCGGCGAGTGGCTGACTTCCGGGCGGAGAGCGGATTTCGCCCTCCGCCCGAGGACGTGCGCGAGTGGCGCGAAGCCGCTCGCCGAGCCACCATGGTCAGATGGTCGTTCCGGCTGGAGACTCCACGCGCTGGCTTCGCCGCCGTGGAGGCTCTCCAGCCGGTCATAGCCGAGTGGGCAGGGCGGCAGCACGGGGCCCTTTCCTTCCGGCTGACGCAGGTGCTTTCCGGGCACGGTTGCTTCGGAAAGTACCTGCACTCGGTCGCTAGGAGGGAACTGAGTCCCGCCTGCCACCACTGCGACTGCAGTGAGGACTCGGCCCAGCACACGCTGGCGGTCTGCCCCGCATGGGCGACGCAGCGCCGGGCCCTCACTGCAGTCATCGGAGCAGATCTCTCGCTACCGGCCGTAATTCGCTCCATGGCCGGTAGCGACAGTTGTTTTACCGCGGTCGCAACCTTCTGCGAGGAGGTAATCTCGCAGAAGGAGGCGGCGGAGAAAGCCCGGGAGGATGACCTCCACTCGGACCTGATCCGCCGCCGGCGAACCGGGCGGCGGAGGCGCGCTTACCTGCGCCTCATGCCGCCCTGAGTGTGGCCGTGGGTGGACGGGGTGGGTTTCCCCTCCACCCGCATTAGTTGGCCAGCCGCGAGGGGGCGGCGTCCGCGTGTGCCGGACGTCGCCTAAAGAGAGGATAAGTGGAGACGGAGCCCGCACCAGGAGCGGGCCGGCGCTGGGAGGGGTCCAGAAGGCGATAACTACCTGGACCCCTCCTAAACTGGAAGCGCAAAGAGGGCACACCGTGTGGTTTTAGTCGGTTCGAGTCCGACACACCACCCCGCCGCAAACCCCGGTGGGGTGACGGTCCGAGGGGATTTCCACACGTTAAAAAAAAAAAAAAGGGTAGTCAGTGTCTTTAATCAAGAATCAAAGTCTCTCTATGCCAAATTTCATTTCAATCTGTTCAGCGATCTGATTTCCTATACAAACTTCCACTCTCTTTTCACCTATCCTATTCCTATTCTATTCTTTCCCAGGACTCAAACTATCGCTATACCAAATTTCATTTAAATCGACTCAGCGGTTTAAGCGTGAAAAGGTAACGTAGAGACAGATAGACAGACACTTTTGCATTGATAATACTCGTATTATTATGCATATATTAGTATGCATGACTCAGACATGACAACATAATATTATACACTCATACATATATGTATATATATATACATGTACATATATTATATACTCGCAATTAAATTTTTTGAGGAGACTTAATCTAACTTATATGTACCTACGTGAATACTTGTTATTCAATTAATATTTCATTTCACCTTATTATTATTTAGTATTTTTTGTTTTTAGTTTGTAAAATTAGAGCTGTATCAATGTAATGAATTTAATATTATCTTAAAAGAGTGAGTGTTAGCCACAGCACAATAACCTTGTCACCACTCGGCACCTTAAAATGATAGATATTTGTTGTTGTGTTTGAACATTGATGATAACAAAAGACGGACTTGTGTGTTTAGCTCTATTAGAGTACTAGATGCTGACTGGCAAACTATATATATAACACACACATAAGCAAAATGCACTAAAACTATTGCAGTTTACTTTCAGAATATAGGATTTTAAATAAAAAGGAAATGTTTGTTTAAAACGGCCCTACTCTATCAAGATGAAATGTGTATATTTCAGATTACAATGATTAACGAATGGAACTAGTGCAAAATCATTTTTAGGGTCGCCATCTGAGAAAGAAGATATAACATTAGGTAATATTCAGCCTTTTTTTTTAAAGTCTTAATTGTACTGATTAGGGACCTAAGTACAATAGTAACTTTACAATAGTTCTTTTTTTAATTTTTAACCTTAATTTTGGCAATTTTAATTATAGCAGTATTTATGTACATGCAGCTTAATAGTATTATTTATACACTAGTTTACGGTGGTCAAAGTCTAAGTCAGTTATGGCCTATCGACCCGGTTGGAATGTCAGGCGATTTAAAAGTATGTAATGCCACTTACGTAATCTCATTAATTGCATTTTAATAATTATCGTCATAATAGTTAAAAAGCAAAGCGAATGTTAAAACTTTTACTAATACTTAATAATTTTACTCCTTCATCACACGGGCAGAGTGTGATTACAATCCTTTCATGTTTTTTTTTTAAATAGATATCTTTTTCGCAGTGTGGAATTCGCCTACGCGGTTTAGGGCTCAGCTCGGAGTGACGCTGCAAAACTCACTGAAAATAACACCTTTCCAGCCCCAATTCACACCAAAGCCCCGTTGAAACGATTCAAATCAGAGATTTCAGGACGATACCCGATTGTATTATTCCGGTTTCGTAACCAGAAATCCAATTGTAGTCGAATCCCTTTTGGGAAAATTTCGGAGTCCCGCTGAGATTGGCTGAATTGGCCTACGTAGGAATGAATAACCGCAAATAATACGTTGTCATCCGCCATTATTATCTCACAATGATATGGTGCTTTTTCGATAAAAATCTCAGATAACAATCGGTCAACTAGATCGATCGAGATAATGTTATTTTAAATAAAAGAAGATATCATGGTTATTTATGTAATACCACCAATAATGTGGACCATTATGACAATTATTTAAATGTCTTTATTATAACAAGTGTGTAGTTGTGTTCATGTTGTGATGTCAGCCGTAAAAACATTAGGTAAAATGGCCGGATTCGGAATTAACTTCATACGAGTCGTGTGTGTGTGTGTGTGTGTGTGTGTGTGACATAATAACTTAAATATGTTATCTGCAATTATGTAAGGACATAATACCGGCGATAGCTCAAGTCCATCAACATTAGGAAGACTTTGTGGTGCAGTGGGCAGTATGTGCGACTGCTGTGCACGGGTTCGATTCCTGGGTTGGACTAAATGTTTATTTGTTTTGCAAATATATGTACGTATTTACAAAAAAATATATATTAGTATTCTATCAGTCAATCTAGCTTTCATAGTACAAGATGTGCTTAGTTTGAAACTAAATGGGGTTGTTTGTCAGATGTCTAAAATCATTATTATTATTATTTGCGTGTGACGTTTTGCTTTAAAAAAGAAATGGACTTAACTATATAACCACGGTACTATTATAATACAGTAGTGTAACTCGGCCGCATGATAGAAATAAATGCCTACAGCCGCGCGGTACGTAAACATGCGTTAGGGCTGCCAGCTGCTGCTGTCAGCTAGTATTATATATGAGTCTAGCTGTTGTTGTTAATACCAAGAAAATGAAACCAGTTTTTAGTGGTATATGTTGTTATAGTAGCAGCAGAAACACTTTGTGAAAATTTCGAAAACTATCTAATGACACACAGACGGTAAAAAATTGTTTCTAGTATTATTCATACACACAGATAATAAACAAATATTATTAAAAATAAAATACCACGTCTTTACTTTGTATTTTGCAAAGTAACAAAACACACATGCACCGAAGTTTTAACACAAGCGCAAGTAGGTAACCTACCGTATCATGATTCATTCAGAACCGCATATAACTACCTATTTCACTCGTCTCAATAACTTTCCGTTACTCTATTCGCTTTATTAATCCAAACACCTTTTTTTTCGTAAGATAAAAGGAAATACTTATCCATTAAAAAGACACACATTATGTACCTACCTACTAGTAAGTAAAATTATTTTATAGTCTTACCTTTCAGAGTTTCCAGGTAATTTAAAAAAACTTATGTCTGGATGCGTTATTGACGAATTCATACAACCAAAAACAGCACAATATTTCCTACTCGTCATATTAACTGATTTTTAGAGAAAAAATCGCGCGGTTATTATTAAAAAAAACAACACACCGTCCGTTCGACACTGCGGTACAGCCGTGATTGTCTGCGCCCCGAGCGCACCCCGAGATCGAGGCGCGTAGGTATAGCTCGCGTTTCGTCCGTTTGTATGAAGTTCGAGTACTGTATTATAATTGTACCGTGATATAACTTTCTCAGACAAAGCTTGTGACTGATAATAATTAATCCAACTGGATTGTTTGAATGGATTGTAAAATAATTAAGCAAACTAGTAGTTCTATAATATCATTTTTGGTAGAAGAGTTAAAAGAGGATCTGATCGTATATAAAATAACAGCAAGTTCCTAGTAGGCCACGTCAGTGGGGGGCCAGTCCCCCACGGCTCCGCCGGCTAATATGGACGCGATGAATATAGTTTATAGCCTATATGACTCAGGGATAATGCAGTTATTGGAAAAAGAATTTTCTGAATTGGTCAAGCAGTTTCAAAGATTACCCCCTCATAACAAACAGATTTTTCCTCTTTATAATATTAGTAAAGATGTGTATAGGTGTGATGTGTGGGTTTAAAAAACATTTCCCAATGACTAAAATGTAGTATTAAAGTGTTCTATAGAATCTTCTTTCAATGTTGATTATATTCTGTCTTCATTCTTCCGAGGATTTTCTCAAACTAGGTTGGGGTTGGCTTGAAGTCTAAATACGATACGGCTGAACTTAGTTTTTTTTTTACGCGGAGCGACTGCCATCAAGCCTCTACTACCCAAGTAGGCGATACTCATTTTTTTATTATCTGTACTTATAGTAACTGTATGTGGAACAGCCATCCGCCCCTAGGCGCGGTTCGTTGATAAATTATAGTACAGCCATATTTGTCTGTGTGTTTATTCTAAGCTAAATAATGTACTCTATAATCTTTCTTTGTGGATAATACCATAGTGGTTGATTCGACAATGCCTTAGGCGTTAAGTCAGCCTGTGTACCGACGGGCCTGTTGGTCTAGGGGTTAGTTACCCTGACTGCTAAGCCGGAGGTCGTGGGTTCGAGTCCCACCAAGGAGAAATATTTGTGTGATGAGCACAATCATTTGTTCTGTGTCTGGGTGTAATTTATCTATAATATGTACATATGTATTTAGAAATATATAATTATGTTTATCAGCAGTCTGGTTAACATAGTACAGGCTCTGCCTAGTTTGGGATCAGACAGCCGTGTGTGAGATGTGTGAGGTTATTATTATTATTATTATTATATGCCTAAAGTAGGTACAAAAAATACATTTTTTATAACTATTTTATTTATAATCAGTTAATAGTACAATGAAAGGTTTAATCGATAAGAACTATCTTTTTAAAGTTAAATGGCTTAATTCGTCCTTAGAATAGATACAAAGAAACAAACAAATCATGATGGACTAATATATTATTTTATTTTGTAATAAAAACCTCTAAACAAATAAACATTTAAAGAAAAGTCTTTCCTCAAGAATCAAAGTATCTCCATTGCAAATTTAATTAAAATCAGTGCCGCGGTTTAGCCGTGAAAGCGTAAGAGACAGACAGAGTTATTTTCGCATTTATAATATTAGTAGTATCATCAACAATGTTATCTGTATCAAAATAATACAGATGTCGCTAATTATTGTGATTGGACATGTATGCGCTGTAGTCTGCTCGGTGTGCTATGATAAATGACTGCAGGGTACGCGGTGCGTGTACCGTCGCGGATGGGATAACACAGAGCGTATGACTAAAATTGGCGCACGGCTGGAATTTATTTAATGTTATTTATTAAATCTTGTTAAATTACTAAGATGAAATAAAAAATATATAAAAAAAGGGTAAAGTAATGGTGGTGGAATATCTAGAATATTTAAAACATAAAACGTTGGTTTTTCAAAAAAATAACACTAAGATTACCTTATCTTACTGAATTTTGTGAATTCACTTACGGCTTACTAGTGTCTTCATTCAAGGTAACTTAAAGATTTTAATTTATTATTGTTTAAATAATCTATTATCAAGTGGGGTACAACGAACGCTACGCATTGAAATTATGGTTCTTAATTTCGATACTTGCAGTGCCATCTAGTGACGAATATCGGAAGATTATAGAAATCTGTAAATTCTTTATTGTCCGTGGTTCTGTCAGGAACATACCATCGGATATGTGTCAGTCTAGCAATTTCGATAGCCCTATAAAAGCGGAGCGTGTTGGCTGTACGGGACAGTATTGTTTTACGACACATCGAAGCGAATTTCTAGTGCGACTAACGAGTTACATAGTGATTTCTTGTTCGTAATAGTGAGCGATTGAAAATACAGTGCAATTTTAACCGACTACTTTTATTTATTGTGTACCCCGCTCGTAAAATTATAATATTTCACGATCTCGCTTTTATTTTTTTTCAATCCCATTTACCCCTGAATCAATTTACTTCTTCGACAGATATTCTATTTTTTTTTTAAATTAATATGACGATATTAAATGAAATATGACGGTGACATGAACGTAACCAATGAATCATGGTTTTAGACGTGATGAAAAAATTAGGACGAAGTCACTGTAAAAAATGCACTATCTAATTTATAAATATTCTTGTGAAATCTGTCCAATGAAACTTTAATAACTTGTCACTTCTCTCACACGGCTACCTGACTCCAAATTCAGCAAATCCTATGATATGCTTACTAGATTCCTGATTAACATACTTATATATATTTTAAGTACATATGTAGGTACATTTTATTAGTTATACTTTGGTGATCATGCTTAGTACACAATTATTTGTCAGAATTCAACCAAGATTCCGTGTGGTGACGGATTAAGAATATGGAGTGTCACCACCTATATTCATCCTGTCGATGGGTGTCGTAAGAGCCGACTAAAGGAGCAAACTCTTCAGGACAACAGCACTGCGAAGAGAAGAAAAACTTGAAACAAACCTATACCTGGCCAGCGTGGTATAGTAGGCTAAAACCTCCTTTCTAAGGAGAGGCCTGTGTCCAGCAGTAGACTATTAAAGGCTGTTGATGATGATGATGATCATGAACCCAGTAAATAGAAGCAATTAATAAGCTAGACTAACTACTGGATCAACAGGATAGTCAAATAATGGTTGAATATTTTTGTTTCATCTGGAGAGGAACGTGAAAATTAAACTAATACTACTATAACCGTCGTTCTTAACAATTGAACATTTCGGAGACATCATTGATACGAATTTTGCATAAAGACCTTGGTATGACGACATACAAAGTCCAATTGGTTCAGGAGTTGAAGCCAACTGACCATCCAATGCGTTTTCGCTTCGCTGAGTGGGCCTGCGATCGACTTACAGAAGATGCCGATTTTGCCAAAAAAATCATCTTTTCGGATGAAGCTCATTTTGATCTTGGCGGGTATGTAAACAAGCAAAATTGTCGCATTTGGGGCACAGAAAACCCGCACGCATACATTGAAAAGCCGGTACACCCAAAACGAGTCACTGTTTGGTGCGGATTTTGGTCCAGAGGCATAATTGGGCCATTTTTCTTCGAAAATGAGCAAGGAGTGGCCGTTACAGTCAATGGCGATCGTTATCGGGCCCTGTTGAACGAATTTTTGTTCACAAAAATTGAAGAGGAGGATATTGGCAACATTTGGTTTCAACAGGACGGCGCTACGTGCCACACAGTATTACATTCCAACCGCCAATATACCATGAGTGCACTTTACCAACGCGAAACAATGTCAATTGAGGTTGACAGTGAGATGATGACGTCACTAAACGTCACTCTGTTTCACGATGAGAGTAAGACAAAGATAACGAGCTCCTCACAGATTTGTGTACTTAAAATTTATGGGTACCTCGGTATTCCTCGATGACGAGGCAAAATATGGAATATTTCGTAAATTTTACTTAGTAAATTACATCCAGTATTCATTGTAATAATACTGTTTATACATACTGACATGTACTGCATGAAATATTTATATTAATTACTTGAAAGCAATTTTCCTAATAGTTGCACGACGAGTACAAGCTTACTCATAAAAATTAACACAAGTTTGCGAGTGTGTTACTAATTCTTGAAGTATAAAATATTGCTTTTTTCAGATTCTAACAAAAATTAAAACTCAAACTAGTATTTCGAAAGTAGATCTTTTGAATGAACAATTGTCTTAATACACACTGTGGAATAGATGAATGAAATGAAATGAAATGTTTATTGACATAAAAGTGTTACAAATAGTATAAATACGATACGCTCCTAAACTGGTGAGAACTGTATTATAGGACCCAGTGACTTCACCTTGTTACATGTTATATATAGTTATGTCAACAAAAAATACAAAAGAAAGTACAAACTACTTTCAGACAGACAGATGGATTACGATATTATACGGGTTCCTTGAAAAAACTAATGAAATGGATCCCTAAAAATCTGGTCAAAATCTTAAATCTACAAGTTTGTTCAGAATCTTCGGTGTGCCAGTCAGACTCCTTCAAAGTTTTATTATGTTTTACATTATTTGTTTATTTTATTTTGTTTTTTTTTCTATAAAAAGTTTACTTATTGATGACCGTATTTCATCAATCAAAAATGTTTTTAGGAGAATATTTGAGTCTGCACTGTAATTCCACTTCATATGTTTGAGTACGTTAATACCAAGATACTAAAAATTATTACCCTTTCGGTGTTCCTTTAACAGACATAAAACACAATATCTTCGGGCACTTCCTTCGATTGGACGAGGTGCACGACAGGAAGTGACGTCAAAGCTCCTATCTGCAACGCTGATTGCTCATAAACCCGTCGTCGGGCCCGATAAGGCGACGAACTTTGAGAATAGACCTTCGAGATACGTATAGCTATATGTAGTCAGGCACCCTTATTATGATGTTATTAGCTGTTGAAGATTACGACACGTAGGTTAGGTTAAATTCTTGGTTAAATTGATGCTCCACCCTATTGACAAAAATAATATATGTGAGGTCCATAGACACTACGCAGTCATGTGTACGTATTTAATTATTTTTTGTGTTATCTGGGCTCCCCTGTAAAAAGTTATTATTATTCTCTTTATTAAGAAGCTAAATGCAATTGGCTACACTCTCGTGTTTATACCTCATCTCGTGTTTCTAACTTTGAAAATTACGATCTACCATACAACTTTTCATCCCTTATTTTACCCCTTTACGGGTGAAATTTCCAAAAATAATTTCTCAGTAGGTGCTTACCACATAAAAAGCATCAGCTGCGAAAATTTTCCCATCGCTAGCGGTTTAGGCTCTGCGTTGATGAATCAGTCAGGGCAAGTAATTTTTTTTTTAAAAAGACAACTCCCGCATTAGGAATATCTCCTGTGTCGTGGGGGACTTTACAAACATACATAAAACGGACACAAATAACACCTAGACTCAGAACAATAATTTGTGGATCACACAATGTGTCGTCCCATGTGGAGATCGGACCCACAACACTGCGCAGTAGTAGGCGGCGTGGCGATCGCTTAAACCACTACGCCATCCATACAGTCAGATCAATTTTTTATGTATGAATTTAAAAATAATAATTAAATACGTTTAAATTTAAAATATACTGTCCCTCGTTATCGAGCACAGGGACTAAGCTACCGGTGATTAGGGCCCAGAGACAGAAGTCTCATCAGAATTCGTGCCGTATTGAGAAGTACTAGATTTTGCAAAGGACCCTTAACGTGAGCCACTGAAGGAGTTGGTCGAGGGTCTTTTAGCAATCAACCCATGGACTGGTATGCAAACATCTCACACATGTCAACATCGTGAACTCAATTCAAATATTTTATATTTTCTTTTTCAGCTTTAAAATATTGCCGTCAAGGGTAACGGTGATGTCAACAACCATTGCTCCGCGATCCGTCTATCATCACTATATCTGGTTTATTGGTACAAGTAACACTATTCCTGTCAGTGATAAGATAATAGAGCGAATCTAGTATAATATTGAACATTTTTTTAAAAATATTATTATCATAAGTGTCATACACCACAAGTCAAAGAGAAATCTACTTTTTAGACACCTGCACCACACACGAGTACGAGTCACAAGGGTTTGCAGCCTTTTCAGTCCCTCTCTCCAGAATCAGCGTCTGCTGTGGCAGCGCTGTACGCAAGGCTCTTTCCTTAGAGTATAGCACTGCAGGGTGACGGTGTTTGAGCTCCGGTAACCTCACTCACTCGGCTCACTCACTTCATGATCGGTTGTCACGAAGGGGATTTATTTTTAATAAAATGGAACATAAATAAAATGAATGAGAAAAAGATGCAATGGCGTTGTCTATAACAAGTCTTATTTCAAAGAATCAGATGGCTATTCATCGTTTCACAATGGGTTGCGTGCCCTACCCCGTTCTCATTGTTTTAATATTAGGGCATGTTCGTATTTGACGCAATATTTGCCGAAAAACATTAGCTGTATAATAATTCTTTTCAGGTAAGAGACAAGGGACGATGTAGGTGCATGATGATATAGGATCAGATATACCTTATTTTCTCGAAAAATAAAAAAAAAAACAGCTTTTTACATATGAGCGGTTTTAGTAAAGGTCCATGAAACTCAAGTGACTTGTGACTCTACTAGTGTTGTGAATGTTTATTATTAATATTAAAAGAAACTAATTAAATTAATAAAATGTATTGTAATAAAGTTGGCAGGAGATTAAACAGAAGGTGAGTTTATTTATGGTCTAATTAGATAGTAGGATAGCAACACCACCGCTTTTATCTTTTTTTAGTAAGTGTTTAAGTGTCTTATAATAACTAGAGACCTTTGCGGTAAAATTTCAACTGTCTCGTTTTATTTCATTGACCACTCTAACTTGAACTGCCGTTGAACTTGACTTTTGTATCATGACAGATCAACATAGGTATATTGTATAGGACCTCTATGGTTTCAATCAGTAGTTTTTACATAATTTCCAACCTTTTTAGCACATATTATTTAAAAACATTAGTTTTCTGTACTTTTTATATTAACATTAAATTTTTTTTTTTTTTTTTAAATTTAAATATATTTTTTTTGATAAATTTTCTAAAAATTAAACCTAGCTAGAGCGATTAATCGCTCCCGAAACCCCCTGCATACTAAATTTTATGAAAATCGTTGTATTCGTTCAATTCAATCAATCATTCACCTCGTTGTAATTGTATTCGATACAAAGAATTTTCTTTATGTATTAATATAGAAAAAAAAAATAGCCTCTTTATTTCCATAATCACGTTTCACAAATTGAAAATTTATAAAACCTTAAATATTTATTTGGATTTTTATACGCATGCATAACATAATTATTACAGTAAGTTATATCAAATTTAACTCAATACGACACAACAGAACTACCAACCCTTAGCTCTGTTGTGACCCATTTGGTTTTTATCACATCGAGTTTGTCGGTGCTATCGAAGTCACCAATTTAACGTCTTATGTTTATTCATAAATAAAATGAAGTACTATGAATCAGTAATAATTGACATTTAGCATAAAGTTAGTTGCGAACCGGTCTAGTGCAAACTCGTCCTTACACGAACCACTAATTGCCAAAGACCCAGGGATGGCAGACGGCGTATTTTAAATTTCCTCGCAAACGTTTTTAACAACCACCTCATTGCATTTTAAAAGAAAGGATTATAATTTCTTTTACTCTTAGGTAGGGATCTTTTATTAATTCAGTTGAGTTGTTGTTTGAGGTATTTTCGAACTTATTTTTCTTAGAGAACGGGGAATATTTTACGTAATCTGTGCTTAAGAAGTTTGAAAAAGAATATGCTGAGCGTATCGTTACTATGTGTTTGATAATAGTAATTAGATTTTTACTAAACGTATGTAACAGGTACATACTAGACGTATTATTTATTTGAAAGAAACTGTAATTTTCAGGTCTTTTAAACAAAAGAACACACTACTAATTTCTGATGTTACTAAATAATTAACTTCAAGGGCTCGTGGGTGAGTGGTAATCGAATGGGTTATCACATTGCAAGGTTCTATTCAAATCCTAAACAGGTCAGTGTATGGATGGGTGACCATTCTTAAAACATTAAGACCTCTCTGTAAATCGGAGAGTACGTTCAAGCCGTATGTCGGTCTCGGTTCTCATAGCATCATCTGTGGCAATCGTCACGGGTAGTAGGAGGAATTAAGTACCTCTTTTGAAAAACAGTTACGAATAGAAAAATTCATATTTAAACATCAGTATTCTAAGGAAAGTTCAGAAGACAACATAAAACTCAAGAAAATGGTAGAAACAAAATTCACTCAAAGCGACTAGTTGACAACAAAGATAAACTAATATAAAACTATCTCAACATCCATATAAACACTACATAGGATACAGTAATATATTCCTTTAAATATCACAACACAATACGGGACCGAGGAACGGAAGGTGCTTTGTTTTTGCGCACAAATGGCGAAATAATGACTGCAGTACGAGTTGGCTTACCACGTCCACTCGCATGCTAATACTATATTATGAATATTTATAAATGTGATCCGACACTGGAAAAAATCAATTCTAGATATATTTTTGTAAGTGTTTTTTTATTTCAGATTAAAAATAAAAATAGAATTTCTCCTCTGGACGTCAAATTTAGCATCTAAAACATTTTTGAGTGCAGATAATAGAATAGAATAGAATAGAATATAACAGTGTAGGTTGACTTAATCCAGTGTAGGTTGAGTTAAAAATTGGATTGTAAATTCATAATTGTTTGGCAAAATATAGGATCTAAAGGAAGTGATTGAAGAATTAAACAGATAGATCCCTCAAAGATATTGTGTTGTATTGATATTGTCTGCCAGCAAAACCTTTAGTAGAACTGATATATTGCGTCAAGTCGTATGTATGTTATAATATTATAATTAAGGCCTTTACTTTAATTCCACTAAAACAAGCCGAGAAACAAACAAACTTTGTACACGACTCGTTCAAAAAAAAAAACGACACAGAACGGAGAGCCTGGGAGGCGAGGCGAATGTAAGACGAAAGGGGACCAAAGCCTAATTTAGCCGATGTTGGTATCGTATTTCGGTCTTAGCGATGGCATGGCAACATGAAGGCAACCTAATATCAAGAAACCAGTCTAATTATGCATTATCATTGGGAAACCATAAATAAATGGCGTTTTACAAGGCAAATTAGAGGTTCTTAATAAAAATAAGACCAGTTAAAATATACTGGGTAAATAAAAACTTAATAGATTCTTGGTACGTGGTAACATATTATTGGTAAATTAACATTTTTACTTTTCTAAATCGTGAACAGTTTAGAATCCTGTTCTTTGCTTAACAGTGATGAGTATCTCCAGCTGCGTGTATATCAGAATAGGGGAGAGGATTTCTCAGGATTTAAATTTAAATTGCAGCGCCTATCTAACAAGTGTCAGTCATGTCGAGAACGTGACAGATCGGTGATTGTATCGAGAGCTACACCACTAGCATAATCCTTCATACATAAGTACTTACATATACAGTTAGGTATAGGATACTTTATACTATAGATGAGAAATTGAGATCGCAAGATTAAATTCAGATTGAGAAACATACTATAGTTTGACCCCTCTCTACACCCTGTTTGACCCCTCTCTGTGACCTTTAAAGAGCTGAATTCTATAACCTTTAAATTGCAGGCAGCCACATAGACCTACGAATGCCAGAGTTTCATAGGAAGAGAGGATAGGGTTGAGTAATGCACAAATTACTTTACCGATATTGAAACTGTTAATAGTCACCGATAAAAGTTTCTAACGGTCATCGCGCTTTTTCGTATTAGGCACGTCGATTGAATAACAAGGTTTTAAATAACGAAACTTTCAGAAAATGTTGTTTCTACACTACAAAGATTCACATGGGAAATAAGCATAATACCATAATATTACAATTATAAATGTCAAGCAGTGGACTATTAAAGGTTGTTGATGTGATGTGATGTGAACCAGACTCAAGATCAAGTCTGTTTATGATCCAAAGTTGTCTTATATCTATACTGTATTTCTTTCCTCCGCTGTTAGTATCACTACCAATCATCTTGGGATTTATCACTTTATCAGTTTCAACAGTTTTATTAAAAAACATAATTAAAGAGAATAGCTAATAAAAATAGGTGACCTTGGACACTTAAAAAAAGAAAAGACACAGCCAAGTTTTATTTAAAAACAGAGAACATAAAAACACAATTTTAAATGCACATAATTTGAACAGCAGGCCGCGAGATATCTAACAGACGGAAAATATTAAAGGGAACTTTACCTACATTTTTAAAAGAAGTTTTCTTTATCCAACGAATAAATCGAAGGTGGGAGGGAGAAGTTACCCGGCGGAAGTAGAAATCTGTTGTTTTATTCATGAAAAAATAAAGAAGGGAAAAATGTGGTATGCCAAACTGTTTGTTGCCGAAACTTAGTTCATGTTTACTCACAAACAAAACTATATTGAACACCTAAAATTTTAGTAATTTTACATTTATAATAATTTTGTGTACCTTTTTTTTTAACTAGCTTTTAGCTAGTTTAAAAAAAACTTCCGCGTGTATGTTGTTTATCGCAGTAAAACAGGAGCCTCTGTCCTTTCTCAAAACTAAAAAACTATATCAATACCAAATTTCATCTAAATCGGTTCAGCAGTTATTGATTTCTTACACAAACTTCCACCCCCTTTTCACGCGGATGATTTCTAGGATAACAACTATCCTATGTCCTTTCCCGGGACTCAAACTATCTCTATATCAAATTTAACCTAAATCGGTTAAGCGGTTTACACATAGACAGGCAGACAGACAGACGCATTTTCGCAATTATATTATTAATATGGATTGAAAAAATAAAGTATATTTTTGTACTACTAAGGTGAGGTACCTTCCTTGATAGTGAGCATTTATTGCAGTATGAGTTATGACAGAACATCATTCATTTAACGCCGACCATGCTAAGACCAATCTTAGTATTTTCTATGGAATAGGGGCCAACGGTGACAACCGTAACGCACGAACATCTGCAACTCAAGAGTCAAAGTGCGTTGCCACATTTGAACCTCCCAGAATCAGGTTAAGGGAGGTTTGGGTTCCGATAACCTTACTAACTCGGTGAAAAGTAACGAAAAAATAGTTTAACACCGGTTTTCTTCACAGAAAACCGTTGGCCTCACGGCCGTGGTAACACTGCGGTCGAGCCGGCCCATTTGTGTCTCTCTCTCTTTAAAAATGACTCTCCCACGGTTATACCAGTTTAGTCGGTTTAAATTTAATATTTTATACATATAATACAAGTGATTTATTAAATATTTAATATATCTTTTCGATTTGATTTAAATCGAATCAGACAGTATATAATTAAAGTGGCTCATTATACGTATTGGGGAAACAACTGCAACTACAATAATTAAATCGTATTTTTTTTTATATTAGCAGTCATATTTATATGACTGCTAATATCGAATTCAATCAAATTCAAAAACAATCAAATGTGTTAATGTTACCAGCTGACCTGCGCAACTTCGTCAGCATCTCTTAAAAGCAATAAATTTGCACCGTTTTGCAACATTTATTGGAAAATAAAATTGTTGTTTAAACTGTCCCTGGACTTCCACAAATATTTCAAGACCAAAATCAGCCAAATCGGTATAGCCATTGCCGAGTTTAAGTGAGACTAATGAACAGCAATTCATTTTTGTATATATATAAAAGATTAATCTCCCATTGCCCAGTTGACATTCTATGTTGATTGTATCTTTATACAAAGACCGTATACTTATAATAATAATATTCTACCACATTCACACAACGCCATCTAGTCCCAAACTAAGCAGAGTTTAGACTATGGCTACTAGACAACTGATTTAAAAATATATATACATATTTGCTTTTTTGTAAATACGTACATATTAAACATAGAAACACCCAGACAAAATCAAACATTAAATGTTCATGAATCGAACCCGCGACCTTTAAAATAGCAGTCCGTTACACAAACCACTACGCCGTCCGGTCGTCGTATTACGAGTATGTTAACAAAATTTGCCTAGAGGAACAAGTTTTTTTCATATTTTTTCTACATTACTGTAACGTATTTAAAATAATCTTGGAAGGAAACCCCAAAATCTCCAACATCGCTGTTCAAAACAAGTGAATTAGTTGACAAATCCTCACGCACGGTATCCATTAAATAATGCAAATTTGTTGTAATCCCCACTCTGCGGCACCCTGGCTCACAACGAAATATTTAATTTTCATAAAGTATACATTAGAGAAGTCGCGGGGGCGACGCTCTTGTTAACTGAACCGCACAAATACTTATAATAAAGTTATTTTGAACGTGTAATACTACTACTACTAATTTGTAATTAGAACAGTCAGTAATATTTTCTTGGGCTCTGAATTTCAAATTTACATAATATTTCTCCCATTCTTTTTATTAAAGATATATTTAAATGATCTTAAAAATTAGAACAAAAGTACATACGAGTAAACTCGTTACTCGTATAAATCTCAAACTACGAAATGAGTACTCTACCGATAGACATTACAATGAGAATCATCATCATCATCAACAGCCTTGAATAGTCCACTGCTGGACTTAGGCCTCTCCTTAGAAAGGAGGTTGAATGAACAATGAGAATATCAGTCAGTAAATTATTGTTACTGTGCTGTATTACTAAGCCCAGTAGTACAGATTTCTTATTAGAAAACTTAACTGATCCACGTAAGTGATGGTTTCATGTATCTTACATAGAAGCATGAAACAGTTTAGTGTTAAATAGCTTAGTTTAAATTGAGGTGACAGTTTTAATATTTATAGGCGGACTCCTGTTTATAAATATAAATTCCTTGCTTCTCCTAGCGGTGGAAATGGTCGATCAGAAACCCTCGTGTGGCCTTTTTTTTTTTTTTTTTTTTTTTTTTTTTCCGTGCGGAAATCCCCTCGGATACCACCTGTCGGTGGCATGTCGGACACGAACCGACTAAAACTGCACGCCTTCGCCGGGTACTAATTGCCGGGGAACCAGGTATACCCTAGAAAGGAAGGCCCTGGTGCCCCGACATACCTCGGGTCATCTACAGACGAGTAGACGACCCCCGCCCCGTGTGGGAACCCCATGTTCCCTGTGCTCCCTGGAAGCGAGCGCGCTTCGCAACGCGCTCGCCGCCACCCCGGCCTGCTTCTGCTAGGGTGACAGATGGCCTCACCTGTCACCCCCAGGCCTGCGCTTATGGAGGACGGAGGTCGTTCTGCGACCTCCGGCGCCTGAGTCGCCTGCGCTGCCTGGCCCGTGCCCGGGCCTGGCGGGCCGGGAGAGTTCTAAACCTCTCCCGGTCCCGCTCCGCCGTCTCCTTCGCGAGCATAACTTGCTCGCAGAAGGAGACGGCAGAGTTCCACGCACTCTCGCTCCGCACGATAGCCGCAATCAGGCTATCGAGCGAGAGAACTCCCACTCCGATGGCCGCCACGAGGTCTCGCCTCTGCTCAACCCACGCCGGGCACTCTGCCAGCGTGTGGAGAGCCGTGTCCACGGTCTGGCCATCGCAGTGGTGGCACTCAGGCGTTGGCTCCTTGCGGATCAGACACAGGTGATCTCCGAAACATCCCTTCCCAGTGATCACCTGCGTCAATCGGTATGAGAGGGTCCCGTGACGCCTCTCGAGCCAATCCTCCATAACGGGTCTTACCGCCGCAATGACGGCGTGCCCAACCCTCGTGTGGCCTAAACCGTAACTCTAACTTTCAATGCCTTTTTTAGCACCCCGATGCCTTAGCGGTTTTAACAATAGAATGAACTAGAATAAACACATCTCACACATGGCCGTCTGATTCCAAACTAGGAAGAGCCTGCATATGGTACCCAGACTGCTGATACTGATACTTATATATCTCTAAATACATACATATTATAGATAAATTACACAGAGCACGATCATTTGTTCTGTGTGTGTGTGTGTGTGTGTGTGTGTATGTGTCACAGTTTTTTGTCCTGGGTAAGAATCGAAGCTAAGACCTCTGGCTTAGCAGTAAGGGTTACTAACCAATGTCAGTTAACATCCCAGTCACATGCCAGTCACAATGGCATCTTGAAACTCTATTAGTGAATCAAGGAAAGTATTTTTGACTGACTGCCTCGGTAGTGCAGTGGTAGCGCAAGCGACTGCTGTGCTGAGGTCTCGATCAAATGTTTGTATGATCTAAAAAGTCTAGAAGGTAAAAGTTGTCTAAATTTTTGAAAAAGTAATAGTCGGTAGGTGCAAGGTCTGGTGAGTATGGCGGATGAGGGAGAGCTTCCAACCCCAGCTCTTGCAGCTTGGAGACTGTCTGTTGCGCAGTATGGGGTCGCGCGTTGTCGTGAAGGAGCAGTGGGGACGATCGATTGACCAAAGCTGGTTGCTTGGTACTCACCAGACCTTGCACCTACCGACTATTACTTTTTCCAAAATTTAGACAACTTTTTAGTGGGTAAAAAATTCAATTCTCGAGAGGCAGTACAAAATGCCTTTGAAGAGTTTGTTGGGTCCCGTCCAGCTGTATTTTACAAGAAGGGCATCAATAAACTGCCAATGCGTTGGCAAAGATGCGTCGATTGCATGGGTGATTACTTCGACAGAACATATAAAAGATATAATAGAAATAAAAAAGTTTGAAAAAATAAGTACTTTCACTTATTGCATACAAAACGGCAATTTCATAGGTAAATACCTAATATTTCAGTTATTATTGGTTTTATTTCCGTTCTTCCTCTTTTATTCTCAACAGTCAATCAAATAACTATAATATACGAGTGCCACTAGCACGATAGTTTTTTCTCATAAGCCAGAGTTGGTAAGTGTGAACAGTGAGGTACATACGTAAACTTGACTTCTGTACATTGATTATTTTGGGCTATTAGCCAGTTATAAAGGCCACGTACGCACAGACAAACTTACTTAGCGAAACTAGAAGGGTTCTTTGTTAGGACTACGGAATCCTAGAAAGGAGTGTTTTCATTAGACTTATAAGAACAAAAAATATAGTTAAGTAACAGTTTAGGGTTCAAAATTTTGGGAAATTTAATTGTAATGGAATATAAAATACCTTTTAAATATTAAAATTGTTGTCTTAGATAATAATCCCCTTCATCGTCTCATCGATTTGTGCATGAGCGAAAATGGAGAGGATGGTTATGTGACACTGTAAAACTCTGTACCGTAGTCCTAGAAGGAGTTTTTACAATACTACAGTGTTGAAACAGAATGTTTCAACTAAGTCTTTCTCATTCAAACCAGACATAAAATATCGCTAAAACTCGATCGAAGATCATTCTAAATGTCAATCGAAACTTTAAAATACTGCTTCGAAAAGTATAAAAGGACGGTAATAAACTCAATTTCGTGTTTAACTATTATACGGGTACAATCGATGGCAGTTCGACGCGACCGACAGCAAATTTGCATATCACCAATATTATATCGTCACGCGAAAAACGTATCCCTTACGCCTGTGTACACATGAATGACGTGTGATGCTGCCGACCTTCCCTGACGTCATCCATCATTCGACATGGCGCCTGCACCTAGACTCGTGACAGCGCGGGTGGAAAGATCAACGGTAGAGGAAAAATCGACTTTATTCTGTAAAGCTGAAGTTACTTTTCTGTGTTTCAAAACGGAGTAAAAGGTGGCCCTCCACCTCCCCGCGGGTGAGGGAGGATCCCTGTCAAACGCTGGCGAAGAGTTTGACAGACGCGGGGCGCGGAGTATTTGACATGAAGGGGCTTGTTTGATACGGGGGTGAGCTGACAGCGGAGAGGGGGGTGAATTCTGCCCGGTCATGAATAGGCAATGGGCTCGCTTTATTTATAAAGATTGTTAGCGCGAACACGGGCCCAGTGAACTTCTGTTGGAAAATAAACACTTCGTTACTATTGACTTATATATGAAAATATATCTACAACACTTTCGATATAGATTTCAAAACGGATATCTAATAAGATTTTTCTGTGACTGTAATTCTAGTTGGAACTACACTGACTTTCTCCGTTTATAGGAGTAAAATTCCGAATTCAAAAAAGTATATTTAACTTGCCTGTGTACACACACGCAAACATTCAACACCTTTATTTTTTTATTCAATCGTATTTTATCATGTAGAAAAGTGTTAATTATAACATAATTGTGTGAATAAGATTTATTTTACAATTTCAAATATTATAAATGTGATTATCTAACTCATTTGTAACAAAAAAATTCTAACTCGTTATTTTTACTCGTTACTTATTCCAAAACTGTCCAGTAAACCTATTATTATAGAATAACTACGTAGTTATTCCAATGTTCTACGTAGTTATTATTGTAACACTACCTATATGTATACGTATTTAGAATTACTATAAAAACATTTGGACTATTTGGAAGATTTCTTTATACCAAATTTAAAATGGAGCTCTAGCTATAATAAAATCAAAAGTTAAATTGGCAAGATCAAGTACGCTATTTTGAAATAAAATTGCAACTTGGATATGTCGATTTTGAATGAGCTATTCAAGTTACATTTTTATTCCACCACCACATAAGAGTTTATCAACGACAATTTAATTCAAGCAACCGCAACCCTCAAGCATCTTGTTAGGGGGAATAAAATCCATAAAGAACACGATGCAGAGGCAGCGTTGGGAACAAAATTTGATTATTCCGCGAGGTTGGCCTATCGCCAGCGTCTCACTATTTATCAAGAGCGTCGAGAGCTCGACGGTTTACAAGGATACTAATCATCGATACGGGATTTGTATACAGTGGGAGAATTGTTATAAATAAAGAGTTTTTTACTTGGGACTAACAGGTTTATGTAGCTGTCTTTGTTTCCCCAGTAATAGTATAGACGTAATTATGCTAATTTGACAGTAAATATAGGTTAACAAGAAAAAAAAATACATTTAAGATTGATTTGTGTTTTTTTCAAGTAAGTGTTGTATACAAAATGAGAATGTTGATTATCGTCAGTTTCTCTCAACATTCGATATTCCTATGAGTTGTTCGTTCTTAGTACTTTTATATTTATTCCAATAGTTAGAAAACCCATTTGTTTTATTTGGATTCGTATTGGGTTCTACTTTACTTTGGGATTTTTTCAAAAGGATTTTTATGTCTAAATAATAATTGGAATTAGTGAGCAAGAAAAAAAGTAGTGTTTCATCATGACCTATTTAATATAATATAATATAAACTTACGAGTATATAATTCAAATTATTTCAGTACTTCACATTATTAAGTGGTAAAACTTAATAATTTATAAATCTACATTACCCACTATTATTATGACTAAAATAAGGTTATTTCTTCTAACTTCAACAGTAATATTGCTCAAACGCGATAACACCAATTAATGAATCTAATTGGGTTCTCGTCGCAATGTCGATAGTTGATGACATATTTGGCTACAATTCGTAAAGTTGTCTAATGAATATTATTGCCGATATCACGACTACTTTTTAATGTGTCTTATTTATTAATTACTCATTATATTACCATTAGTCAAATTGTGCAAGTGTAACGGCAACTATACACAACATGCAAGCATGATCATATTTTGTTTTTATTCCGTACTCTGCTAGTTATTTTAATATGATGTAATAGCTATTTCTTGGAGAAATTATATTGCCTGAGTTATTTATGGATTCGTAATACGTAATGTGTCCTTATAATTAGCGATGGTCATTAAAATACTCAGATACGTAAGTGCGTTATTCTGAATTACAAGAAAATTATAATAAGACCGGTTTAAAAAAAGAGTTATAAACCACATCAAACGACTAAAACTAACTGAAAAGTTTATAGGATTATTTGCAACATATGAAGCGAGATACGAGAGCAACATATGAAGCTTGAGGGGACCGCATTTGAATGCGATGTCAGGGGACATCGGTTCGGTTCCCGATCAGTGCATATATTTGTGTGTTTTAACACAGCAGCATGCTTTGTTAAAATATACTTAACAGAGAATTATTATATACTAAAGCAGACTACCCGCGACTTTGTACGTTTAAAATACTTTCAGAAATTAATTTAGGAATTTAATGGCATTTATAAATAAACCGCCAACTTAGCTTCCCTTCATGGCTGACTTATTGTAAAGTACATGTGTGCAAATACCAGAGTTTTGATCTATAAAATCAACAAAAAAACGATATAAACAAAATTCTTTCGAACACCTTTCGCTGTCTTTTTGCAGAAAATTCTTACTACATACTTATTTATTCATTTTGCTTTGTTAACTTGAATATTTTAACTCTTAGCTGATTAGATATAAATATATTTTTTTGAACTTTTAGGTATAAACCGATTTATACCTAAAAGTTCAAATAATAATAGTTGTTAGGTATTTCTGGTATCTAGTGAAGAAGAAAATGCAGGCCACAAATTATATGACACATTTCTTCCGAACTGCGGGAGGCCTTAAATCTCTCTAACGCGGCCTTGTCGCAAAATCCGTTCTGAATTAAGATTGCCTACTCATAATCTAGACAATTTTGCCAGTTCAGACTAACTGAAGTAGTTTTCAAATTTCGTTCAATATTCCTACTTAATATCCTTTTCTTTGGGTAATAGTTAAATAGCTTTGTACAATTCCTTAACAAAAACAACTGGGCTCTAAGGACTAAACATAATACTATTAAAAATAATAATACCAGATAAATATTAACGCATTAAAATGAACCCCTTGAGTTTGGATCTAGGGTTGCTTTCCTTCATGATTTATGGCTCGCGAGATTTCGCCTCGGGTTCGCGTTTCCTTTTGTCGGTGTATCCGGCTTTGTGGCAGCCCTGGTCCGTATGATAGACAGCCGATGATTCGATCCTGTAATAAATTCACGGTGCGTTCTCGCCTTTATATAGTTGTTTTAGCTTAATTAATATGCTTAATGGAGTTTAACGATTCAATTAGTGCTGTGGCGGGTTGATGCTGTATCTTATTTAATATTTAAGAGCATTTATATTACTTGTTTTTTTAATGTGAACCACTGAAGTCACAAAAATCTGTACTTTCTTTGTGGGTATTTTGAAGTTGACAAAATACAAAACCTCATCTTTACAAGATGCAAGGATATCTACAGTAAACGCCAAAGACCTCGATTTTTAAAACCAACACATTGATAATCTTATTAATCAAAGAGCTGTGGCAATTCTTAAAACTGCTAAAATCGTGCTGATTCGATTTACAATGCTATTTGCACTATGATTAGTGCCTATCGATAAGCTATAGAGATATATACACGCTCCTTTACATACATACACATACCTATTTTACTAGACATACAGACATTATGATAATTTCTGTTAAATAAGTTCATAAAATTGTAAAAGTGAGCATCGATCTACTTGTTCAATACTTTTTTTACAGCAGAACACTGATCTCCAAAATACAGGCTAGCTTGGATTTCAGGATATAAACACAAATAAGTCAAAAATTAATGAGTAGCAAACGTTTCACATTACTGTAAAATGTACAAACTTTTTGAGTGAATAAATGTTATTATTATTATATTATATTATATAGAGATATATTGCTGTTTTTTTTTAAGAATAGCAAATTATCGTAGAACTGTAACAAGGTATTCTACGGTAGGGTATTCTCTTTAACAATATACACACAGATAGCCCGTAATAGTGTTATTTGGCTGTTATATTTTTTTGGGTAAAGAGTATGTTTACCCGCCGGAGGCATGTAGCTCTTACCTTTTTTGTGAGAACTAGTTATGAAGTATCTCTCAATTGAGTGAATTACTCTAATTATAATATGCGTACATGATGAGAAAGTCAATCAGCAAAAGTATATATGAATTAGGTAATAGATACCTTGGTTAGTAGCTTACCTTGGGTAAGTCGTTATTGTGACTTATTGTATCGTATTTAAGTAGGTTAGATAGATACCTTTTTGTAAATTGATTTTTCTAGTTTCTATTATCTTTATAAATTTTAAGTTGATATGTGTACGTTTCAAAAACTCAAAAGCTCTGCTCCGATTGATTTCAAATTTAACACGATATGCACACCACAAAGATTTTATCTATTTTTGCATCAGTTTTGTTCTTCATTTCTCATCAATGCAACCATAATGCGCCACAGCCAAACTTGGCAGAGTCCACCTAGTTTTGACCTAATAAAAAAAATATCATCACAATTATAGACATTTGTGTTCAGGACTCCTAATAACCTAGTTAGTAGAAACGAACTAACGTAGTACAACATATCTAGCTATAAGTCTTCTCATGTACAAAAAATTCCTCCACTTTGGTGAAACTTTACCTCATAATACTTACATCGTATTATGTACCGTCATCCCTCACAACATCAATGTTGCGGGGGTGGGTTTAATAAAACAAAAGACAACAGCATGTCGACAGTGCGGCCCGATCTACCGTCTGTCAAATAATGATACTCATTTGTCAAACGCAATCGGCCCGTCTGCGATATTCTTTATTCTTTATTACGCGCCTAGATACACTTACTATAGCAGCATATTATTTTATTAGATATTTCGTGCGATTCTTAAGTCTTTTTTTTAAATATAATATAAATATATGGAGCCAGAAATAGTCCTTTTTTCTATTGATAATTTGAAAAGTTTTCTGCTTTTCGTTCAAAAGCTAGCGATATTCAAGTAAAAATCTACACCAAATTGGTTGAGAACGGCTAAGAAAAAAGTCATGTCGCACTTGTTTACTGTGATGGCTTTAGTAGGACATAAATTAAAATAAAAGAAAAGGAAGAATTTAATTTAAAGTAATTTATTTTAAACTGAACGATTGCAGAGAAAATCATCCAATTTAGCTTAGATTGTATTTGTAAACTTTCTTATCATACAATGTTAATGAGTTAAAAATAGTATGTAATATACCTACTCACACATGCAAACTATAACTTGAGGCACCGCACTCCAAACTAAGCAGAGTATGTCCTACGGTAGCCAGACTACTGATTAATATAATTATACATTACTAAACACAAATTTATAACTTATTCTCGTACTCATCACATAGTTATTTGTCCTGAGCGGGAATCGAATCAACGACCTTTACTCAACAGTTGCTCAGGATCAATGACCTAGTGGTTAGCATTATTTACAATTTTGTTTTATTGCGACCACTATTAATCAAATATATTGTGACTCATAAGAGCTAAATAACTAAGCATTTATTGTTGTCCTTTTTTACCATATAAGATCTTTTGTTGTACACACATACATACTTGTATCTATCTACTACTACATATAAACACACATCTTATGAAGACAAGGAACAAGCTCCACATCGCGAGCTCCGTCGATCCCATCATTTCTTTTATATTTTTTCATCAATGTCACACGTGACGCCTGAATGTCATTTTCATATGACGAAAAAAAATGTTTATTAAGACGACGGCCCACGATATTGCAATATTCTACTAGTGAAATATGGAAAGCGATATTTTACGAGAAAATAACAAGGTGCGTATGACGAGATTAAAACCGAGAGGGTTAGTACTGCTGTTGTATTAATATTTATGGAACGTTTAGTTGAACACGTTTTATTAAAAAAAAAAGTTTGTGTTTAGAATAATACAATACATACATTAGTAGTAATAAATACATTGTTTTACTTACTTTAATTTACTAACTTTTACCGACCGCGTGACGTTAGGTTACTTGCGTTAATTCACGTAAACATAGTTAAATAACACCTACTTGACTTTGATTCTCAAAAAGTAATTCACTAATTCTATGTTGTATAAAGTCACCTGTTAATTGATTAAATATTACCTATTTCAATGTATTTATGAAAACTCTTGAAAGTATTCCAAATTAAAAATAAAAGAAAATATATTTCGTAACAACTTTTATAATTTTGTCTACAGGTGACACACTTTTCTTAAAATTTATTTTATTTAGAACACTGGCAATGTAATCCTAGTAACTACTTTTTATTTCGATATAATAAACGGTCTCCTATTATTATGGCCACGACTATTTTGTATCATGTTCTTTTCTTAATTTTGCCTTTTACCTTACAAGTTAGTTAAATAAAATCAGGAGAAGGTTAACGTTATCTTTATCGTAAATACCATAACTCCACAATTATGCTATCTAAGAAACACTATTGCTTTCCTATCTAATCCTTAATAATATTATAAATGCGAAAGAGAGGCTAGAAATAACTATCCTAATCTAATAAAAGCAATAAGTAACAAATGCGCGGAGATGGCAAAGCTAGTAAATTGTATTTAAATAAAGTACATTCACAGTCATTCGAATACAAAAGAAATAACAGACATGGCTTGTTTCAATACTACATGGACTTATACTAAAACATATAAATCTATGAAACTTCGAGAACAATAGGATTCTTGCCATAGAGAGAAGGCAATTCTGTGTTTTGTAACTAAAATGTGATGAAGTCAGGAAGGTAACTCTTACTGAAAGAATTTAAGTTTTATTTAATACAAACATATTTACAAATGAATCAAGCTTTAGTTTGACCAGATTAATGTCATATCAATCAGGTAAATAGACGGGTGGTGTTATTATTTGCCAGCTCAATAGCGAATGTAAAAATTTCGCAGACATCTAGATGATGATTATACGTTTTCTTTGATTTAGTGATTTGAAACTAAAAGCAATCGAGTCAAACTTCAATCAAACGTAATCACGTCCTAATAGTAACTAATTTTTTTGATTCTACTGGAATTACTATTTCTAGTAGGAAAACAAAACATTGAACCTTCTTTAAAACGGTGTTCATGTATGGTTGGTAGGAATAAGACAATACCGTATTGAATGCAACGATACCAATTCGATAATTGCCACCATCCCTCACTAGAGCTGTTTGCATCGTCACAGCCGCTTCAACGCTACACACAGCACGGTGTGACGCGGTACGACGCGGCAAAGCGGCGACGAGCGTGGCAGATGTGCCACCGGTTGTGATTGTCTTGCCGCGATGATTGATGATCTTCCGCGGCGGCTGTGCTATAGGGCTGCCACGTTACTATATTTTGTGTTTAATATAAGAGAGATTTTTGTGCTGATTATTTAATTAATAATAAATATTTAAGAATAAAAAGTCTGTAAAACCACTTCGTGAACTGCAGTGAGAATAATGTATGAAGCTTTTCTTTAGAAACTATGGTTTTTATAATACAAATTGGTTATGGGACTAATTCGGCTGTCTCTTACTACGATTAAGTGACAAATGGGAGAGAACTACTTCTCGCTCGTCCCGCAGAAGACGCTCAATAATATGAGACCAATCTTTTCAGGTCCATGAAAAAGAGATAGAAGGATAGCTCTAGTATTACAATGATCGTTCTTATTATAAAGAGAAAGGGATAAAATTTATAAAATTCGTCTCCCTACAATTTTTTCTTGACTGCTGACCAAGATTCCAGGAAAACAGCATTCGATTAAAGTCCTATATATTTTTGTAGTTTATATTAGTTTCAATGATTATAATTTTAAAAATATACTGGATAAAATATTTACTCTTTTTCTGTTTTATTTATGAACACATTACAGATTTATAAGAGATTTCTTAGTTCTTAGTGATAATTTAAACCAATGATCTTTCGTTAGAGAAAAGTGGAATAAGTAACAAGATGATAAAACTTCATTCGCTTCAGTAAATTTGCAAACATGTATATTATAGTAAATAACATTATTTAAACCTATCTAGATAAACGATAGTATAATCACTATCGTTTATTATACAATAATAAACAACGAATAGTATATCTGCCATCAGGTAACAAAAACCCCATTTCATACCCAGTCAACATACAATTCTTAATTAAAATGTAAACAACAAACAAATTAGGAAAGAAAAAAAAAATAAGCTCATAGTCAATAAACAAAGTGATTAGCATAACCACTTCTTTGGCACAGATAACTTATCCAAATATAAGTAGTTCTTATCTTCGCAGAAATAGGTACATTTTACACTATACAATACGTACCCTTCTACAATAAAGGATAATTCCCGTGATTGACATGCCAGATCTCCCCGTCTCTTTTCATCCTTTTGTTAAAGACTCCGCCTCCGATCATGTTTCCGTTGGCGCCATTTTATTTACTAATCCGACATTAGATCTGTTAAAATATTTCTGAGTTAGATCTCTTAACATGAAACCTTTTAAGTTTCAATGATTTAAAAATATATTATTTATAAACATATGTACAGATACATGTAACGTACTCTGTTGACTTATTTTTTTTTGCATTTAATCCAGATATGATACACATTCTATTAGATCCCAGTCAAGAGTTAAAAAAATGGTAAAGTCCGTTGACATTCATAAAATTAGGACTTAAGTTGAATAAATTTCAATAAATATAAAATAAAATGAATAAATAAATAGCTGACGTGCCAACCCTAGTTGTCTATTCGACTCACGTTTATTCAATATAAGCAAACTCAGGCATAGGCCACAGTAAAAGTACTTTGCCGAAATATTCTACATTCGTCAACAGTCGCGACGATTCCGATGTTCATATGCAGATATGACTGTCTATTTCAACTGTAAGTGAATGTTGGTACGTCGACATACAGAGGATTGTAAGGAAAGATGGTCTTTTCGTGATAAGGATATGTTAAAAACTACATAAGATTTTTGTATGGATACTTTCTTCTCCCACTTCTAAACAGAACTATAATTTTGAAGGATTTATGACGGTTTGATTGGAGCAATTTTACAAGAGTATGGTCTTCGTTGGGGATTTTACCTGTTTTAAAAAAAAAAGTTCTATATTTCTATATTGGCAGAGAGTCCTATTAGGTACTCTTGTCGTCTTAAATAATTTTAGCGTAATTTCTATTGATTAATAAACAAAGTGATTATTAGCGTGACTACTTCTTTTGCATAGATAACTTTTCCAACTATAAATAGTTGTTATATTCGCAGAGATACATGGTATACTATACAATGGGGACCCTTCTGGTCCGTGTGGTGGCGGGTTAAGAATACGGAGTGTTACTACCCATATTCATCAGGTGGGTTTCTCAAGAGCCGACTAAGGAAGCAAACTACTCAGGACAACAGCACTGTAAAGAGAAGTAAATTTGACCCGAACCCTATAACTAATCCTGTCCTGTCTGTCCAGCGTGGTACAGTAGACCAACTAAGATGGCCAACAAGTATCAATTACTAATGCATAAAAATGTAGCCTTGCAAAGCCAATGGTGGCGTTTGTACATTGTCTAACTTAAGCCATTTGAGCTCTCTTTGACCATGCAAAGCTTTAGTTTTCGCCACGAAAATTATAACACATATTTATTGATGTATTTCTAAAGTTAATTTGTAATTATAGTTATTATAAACGTAAATTAATGGTCAGAGAGCGTATTGTTGCAGAGGGATAAAATGTAAGCATGTATACATATATTATACTCATTTACCCATACATCACAATTGGACATGAAATAATGATTTATAATGTTTTTTTTGCCAATTATAATTATAATCCATACTTCCATGCTTTCTTACATATTATAAAATGAAGTCTGCCTGTCTGTATGAACGCGATAAACTTAAAAACTACCGAACGGATTTTTGTACGATTTTCACCAATAGATAGTGCAATTCCTGAGGAAGGCTTAGGTGTATGATTCATGATGGTTTTTATGTAAATTGACTGAAATTATTGTTGAAGAGGTCGCAAAAAAATCTTCTGCCATATAAAACCGGGAGAAAAAAGGATCACGGTTATCGAAATTCACGCGGGCAAAGCTACAGGCTTAAGCTGAGTGAGTGAGTTTGTTTTTTTGTTACGCTTTCAAACCACCATCACTAAACCGATTTTAAACATTCTTTTGCCATTGCAAAGCTACATTATCAACAAGAAACAAAAGCTACTTTTTATCGCGATAACCGCTACATGCGGGCGGAGCCAGTAATAAATATTTCTAATATCCAATTGAAAGTAATTTAATTCAAATTCAAAATAACTTGTAAAAAAGGTACGATATGGTTTCTTGGTAGATGAAAATTATTAGGTCTGGTTTCCTGCTCACTCGTTATTTTGGACACACACACGTACGAAATGTGTCCGATAAATAATATTTTAGAATAGGTAAAATAGTATCATTTAAAAATATATAAATGTTTTATTATTTACTTATATTTTAAAGGGTAAAACTAAAATGATTTTACTGTACAAATATAAGTTTTTAAATATCTAGAATCCAGTTAAATATTTTTGATTGAACCAATACTAAATACAGGTTCGGGGGTATTAAGTTCCTGCTCCAACTTTCCAAACTCGCTACGCCATCTGTACATATTTACCACTCTTGAAATAGAAAATAATTGTTACGGTCGGATCAAGTTAAAATATTTTACTCTCACTAAGTTATGTAAATTATCTATAGATAAATATAAAATATTGATAGAAATTGTATTAGTTTAGCAATAGTTTGATTGTATTTTAAAGTGGCGTCTATGCGTAGTAGGTCGAGATCGTTACACAAGAGGAAGATGGTTCTGCAGTCTTGTTTGTAATAGCTATGTTATCTACTAGATGGCGCTTTTCTAGATTTAAACTGAAATCTTATATTATGTTCAAGATGTAAAAATTCTATATATATCTAGTTTATCTACATTTTACAAGAAAGCATAAGATTAATTAATATACCATTCTTGGACAATAGAAGATCGCAGTTAAATCAACCTTTAAAATAGTTCGTAGTTAGTTTAGATGTAATCAATCACGGATCTTTTAATTAAAGTAGATAAGTACATTCTGTAGCTTAAATCTCGTAATGGATTTTAGCGTTTGAGGTGTAGTTAAATTCTTTAGAGTTGGAGTGACAATGGGTATGTGAAAATTATAAAAAACTACATCGCCGGTTTATAAACTTTAAGAATACCTATATTATCAGTTATGTCAGTTTTTAATTTTTATATACATTGTCACTTTTCACACATTTCATTTTTCAACCTCAATACGGCAACATCTTTTTTATTTTAATAAACGCAAATACGTTTCAACATGGTCCTGGATCGAACCCAGTTATTTATATTATCAGATAAAAATCGAAATAATCAGCGGATTGCAATATTCAAGAAACATTTATTGAAAAAGTACCTACTGACGCCGATTGAAAAGTCTCAGCGAAGCGAAATGTGGTTAAAATTTTTGCATTACCTTTCTATTTTCAGTACGTAACTACTCATAAACAGGTATTATAAACATATCAAGTATTTTCACATTTATTATTTTAGAATTAAGTAGTTATTTTATCATTAGTATCTGTATTGAACTGAATAGATGCAGGGAGCAATATTATAGGTATTTATTGCTTTTATATACTTACAATTCAATTAAAACTGTATTACGTAAAATTATTTTTTACAAATTGTAAGTAATCACCTACCTACATCGATTCATAATAGGTATATGTATATTGGGTCTTTTTGATGGTGTAACTTTTTGAAATTAATATCTTAATAATAATCGTGTTATAAATTTAATCATTTCATTGGTAATCAGCATTTATATTGTTACCAATTTTGTACCTTAGGAAGTTTTAAGGAATCAGATTTATTCATTTTCAAAATACCTACCTACATACGAATGTGATGAATTATACAAGTACATGAAATCAATTGTGATTGTGTTGTTACTTATCTTTTAATACCTATAGTAACAATATTGTTAGGCTAAAATAATTGTTCACAAAAAATTTGAAACCCATATGATTGGTTGTTGATATACAACATACATATGTACAGAAGCATCTCTCGCCCACGTTAGAGCTGTGTGTTTTAAGAGAGGCATCAGAGCTCGTATGTAAACTGGCGTTAAAGTTAACTCCCCACTTAGTTGTAGAACTGTTTTCCCTTAAGACTCCATGATGCGGATCGAAATAAACTTTACCAGATTTAATCGGACATTCTGACATGTGACCCAAGTTAAAAAATTCCTACATAAATCACAATATTCTCTAAGTATGTAGTGAACCGTGTATATTTTCATTGATTATAATCATAATATGTAACCTCTGTCGTCATCATCAACAGCCTTTAATAGTCCACTGCTGGGCATAAGCTTCTCCTTAGAAAGGAGGTTTTGGCCTACTATACCACGCTAGCCAGACGGGTTGCTATAGGGTTTGTGTCAAAAAAAATTCTCTCTGCAGTGCTGTTGTTCTGCGTAGTTTTTTCCCTTAGTCGGCTCTTACGACACCCACGGAATGAATAGGGGTGGTGACAGTCTGTATTCTTAATCTGTCACGACACGGAATCCGTCACCACACCTACACCTACATTATATGATTTCTGCACCACCCAAAGGTTGACTGGAAGAGAATGCCTTGGGCATTAAACCGCCAATGTACAAAACTGCATAAAGTTTGAAATAACTAGGTATAGGTATTTAGTGTGTTAGTATGTTAACGCGCTTGACAAAACGGAGGTTTCGGCCTACCATACCACACTATTTTTTTTATCCTGTGCGGAATCACCAACCAGTGGGGTGATTATGTCGGACTCGGTCGGTACCAGTAGCCGGGGAACCAGGTATACTTTAGAAAGGAAATCCCTGGTACTACTATACCACACTGGCCAGACGGGTTGGTATAGGGTTTGTTTCAAGTTTACCTTATCTTTGCAGTGCGGCTGTGCAGTGTCTACGTAGTTTGCTACTTTTCGGCTCCAACGACACCCACGGGATGCATAGGGGTGGTCACACTCCGCATTCTTAATCCATCACCATCATCACAGTATAGTTTAGTTTAATTATTTACACAGTGTCTATAGCATTTGAAATATCTATCATCATCATCATCATCATCATCAGCCTATCGCAGTTAACTGCTGGACATAGGCCTCTCCCATTGCACGCCACTTAGATCGATAAACAAAGACGATGCATGACGCAACAAAGGAAATATCTATGCACAGACAGAAAGATGAAACGTACTTATGTATTTCTACGTACAAATGACGATAAATTGTATCCAAGGACATAATTACACAATTATATATTTTGGGTAGGGTTCGAACCAGAAATACCTGGCAATGGAAATATGAGTGAAAGGTACAGCGCTCATACATGTTTAGGACTAATAAATACAACTAAACTATGTTTATAAAGTACTCTTTAGAATAATATTTAGCAGTGTTTTTAGTTTACAAAGATCTTGCATGGAATACTCCTAGACCTGAAACAATTATGTGTAATTTAAATAAGTAAAGATCTACTTAAGTGGTTGTGGTCGAAACCCACAACTCATGACGAAGTTATCATGAGTACATATCTAGATCATATTTTACGAACAAGACTTCCATTCTTACATTGTAGTGTAGTAAGCAAAGAATATATTTTATACTCAAGAACTATGTCTACACTAGTGATCCTAATTAGGCATGTCTACTGTTGACAAACAAATCTTTCATTTTAAATGTTATCTCTTTTGTAATCTCTAATGATAAAAAAAATCTTTTTTTCATTAAAATATTTGGTAACGACTAAGATTGATGAAAATGTTGTTTAATTTTTGTAGTGCCAATTACTATTAAGTAAACTGTGTCCATGGCATTAAAAAAATACACACAGAGAGAAACAGGAAACGTACTTATATATTTCTAGATACAAATGAGGATAAATTATTTCCAAGCATAAAATCACAAAATTATTTATCCTAGGTAGGGATCGAGCCCTCAACCGCTGGCAGGGAAAGTGTACATTTAGGAGAAATAACTGTGTTGCGGAACACTTAATACTATAACTATAACAATAACCTCACACACAGACATATAGTACCAAACTAGGCAGACCCTGTGCTACATATTTCTAAATATATACATATTATGGATTAAAAACACCCAGACACAGAAACGGCGTGAGGGATCTTTAAATTTTTATACCACATAATCTTTACACGTAAACACTTCGAATAAAATAAACATTGGGTAAACACTTCGAACAGTACTTATTAGCGCTATAAGTGGTAAATGATAATAAAAGAATTAACCATAAAAGCTTTACATACTAACGAATGACATTATTAGGTGTCGCGTAGTTAACACCACATAAACTTTTTACATTTAATTATTCACTACATTAAATAGGTACTGTTTATATCCAGTGTATATAGCTAAGTTAAGTAAATTTAAATTTAGATCAGTTACAAACTTATTGTACAGCCAAGATGACCTCTCTAGACTTCAGAAGTACCACTAAGAGTATGATTAGAGAGGTTTTGCATGCCTTTAAGTTGTAATTATTAAAGTAAGATTAAGAATTTTGAGAAGTTAAGTTTTTGTCATGGTGTTAATGATTTAATGTATCAC
Organism: Arctia plantaginis; assembly: GCA_902825455.1. NCBI lineage: Eukaryota > Metazoa > Arthropoda > Insecta > Lepidoptera > Erebidae > Arctia > Arctia plantaginis. The sequence goes on from CADEBD010000348.1 coordinate 3,124,006, forward strand.
GGACAAGACCTGAAATTTTCAATTAAAACTTATACATCTATCTGAGAAACTGGTAATGCTAAATGTTTATACCTAGGTACCTCGTAACTATTTCTTTTGCAGTATAAGTGAAGGATTTATATTTTATACGTAACGAAGTAGCAACTATAACGCAACCAGCTCCGGATATGAATAGTAATCAAATGAATATGTTAACTCATGAGCAATATCCAAATGTTCCAAATAATTTCTATATTCAAGGGGATAAGTATGCATGCGTATGTATACGAAATATATGCCAAAAACTTCTAATTATGCTCAGATGCCAACAATAATAATGCCAGCAACGGTCCAAATAGTCCCATTATTACTTGAGAGCACATATCCAGAGTATGGAAACATTTAAAATAGACATCAATAGCAACAGTACCATTAGGGAAACCTTCAATTCCAGCAATATCCTGCAACATGAAACAACTAACCGTGGACGTGTTCCAAGTAGTCAAATTTTCGGTGGCACCTACTAAGTTTTATAACAAGCACTAAGCAGATTTGTTTCCCAGTCACCTACATGGACTAAAACAAAAGAAAAGGAAGAGATGGAATCATTACAAGACTGCTTTCACCAGTCAACAAATGGTGGAACCCTCGGTACTTAAAGTGTCCAAATGCCCATGTTAATTCATGAACAATATCCAAGTGTTTCAAAAATTTTTACAATCAAGATGGCTTGAATCTTAAACATAGACCAACGTCTTCTTATTACTCTTAGGTGGTAGCAGTAAATTAGCCAGCGACAATACGACAAGTCAAATTATCGCAGATGTCAACTGGTCTCATCAACATGTACTAAGCAGATACGTTGCCCAGATACCTACATGTACTAACAACAAAACGTATGTCGTGGTAAAAAAAAGAGGAATGTATCAGGACTGCTTTCACCAGTAAACAGATGGTGGAACTAGAAGACGAATAAGCAAAAGAAATTGTTCTTTAAACTGCTGTAGGAATATTGAGCTTGTGAGGTGCTCCACTTAAATGAGAGGACCCTAGCAATTTAGTTTTATAATCGTCACGTAAAGGGGAAGAAAGACAAAACAGAAAGTCTCGAAGAATGCGAATAAACAACTATAACACAATCCTCTCCGGACATGAATAGTGTCCAAAGCCCTATGTTACTGCATGAGCCATATCCGAGTGTTCTCAATAATGAATATAATAAGTCCCACGTAAACAGTCAAGTTGTCGGCGGCTTCAACTGGTAAAATCAACAAGCACTAAGCAGGTAGGTTTCCAGATACCTATATGGACTAAAAGCAAAACACTTGGCGTCATAAAAAAACAGAATCGTATCAGGACTGCTTTTGCCAGTCAACAGATGGTGGAACAAGAAGAAGAATACGCAAGAACTCGCTGTTTAGACCGCGGTAGGAACTTTAGCTTGCAGAGTTGTTTCGCTGGAATGAGAGAAAAATCAAATTATATCCAGCAATATCCGGCAACGTATAAAAACCAATCCTCAAGCTACCATTACAAGCTCGGAATGAGATTATTTCTTTGACATAGTTTCAGCAAAAACGCCGATAAGTGTTGGGTTTGTTCACGGATTGGATTGTTCCAAATAAGGATGGATAATAGTAGGTTTGTGTTAGATGGAAGGGGTTTTATAAATATATTTGCAAATATAATTAATTGGAAATATTATCAATAAGAAGGTTGTTTAATAAATTATATTAGGTTTTAATTACAAGTTTTCTTTTTCACACTATATGCGTGTTTTTATAATTATTCTGTATATGACGCAATTGATAGCATTGTTTTGCCAATTACACAGAATAGGACACTTACATATTAGGAAATAGAATGAAATTATATCAACAAAGATTTAAAGAAATACCATTGTACGTAAAAGAATATGAAAAGTGAAGTAATTATATTACTAAATATCTTAAAAGAACCTTCTTCCGATTTTTAAATCAAGAATGCGTGGGAGCTCAAAGGGCGGCAACGCAGTTGTGACTCTTGAGCTGAAAGTTTCCATGGACGGCGGTAATCACTTACCACCTGCTTGTTTGCCCCCTATGTCGTAAAAACTAAAATAACTTGAGACACCTTACACATGATTGTTTGATCACAAACTACGCAGGCCTGTACTACGGTCACCAGACTGCTGATTAACATAATGGATATATTACTAAATACAAACATATAACTTGCTGTCGTACTCATCACATAATTATTTAATCTGAGCATGAATCAAACCCATGAGCTCTTCAGCTTCAAGTTCAGCAGTCAAGGTAACTAACTATTAGACCAACAGTAACTGCACAGAGTAAACCCTGACAGTGGGTTATCATATAATCAATGCAGAACTTTTGAGTTTTGAAGCGTACACAAACAAACTTAAAATATTTAACTGTTTTTCACAATAGGAACCACTATGGTTTTCATGAGATTAGTAGATAAATACGCGAAACTAACACCCGCATGCTACAAGTGCTCGATGCTGAGCCCGTCATGTCCTGGAGATTTACCTCTGCTCGTTTTGTTTATCATAGCACCTACTTGCTTCGCTGAGAAACGTATTGGAGATTCCGTTCGAAGATCGGGCCCAGAATGTTTCATAAATGAAAAGATATTGTTTTTAGTAAATGATAATAAAGAAATAGTCACAAAAAAAATAGTACATCTGATATCAGGTAACAAAAACACTATTTCATACCCAGCCCACAATAAAACATTCTTAATTACATGTAAACAACAAACAAATTAGGAAAGAAAAAGAATAAGCCAAAAGTCAATAAACAAAGTGATTAGCCTAACTACTTCTATTGTGTTTGCCATAGATAACTTGGCCAAATATGAGTAGTTCCCATATTCGCAGAGACACATGTTACACTATACAATAAGTACCCTTATACAATGTACACTATTCTTCTGCTTTTTAGCCACGTCTTACTACGTGCTTGCTACGATCAAGATGATAATAATGCTCTGTGCTTTATACAAGACCTTTTGCTGTATATCATAAGACACCAGGTGACCCGCGCGACTCCGACTACATCTCTAAAAAAATTAATTATTATTCCCCGTTTGTGCAACGCTCTAATGCTGTGTCGCTCTAATCTTAGGAACTGCTGGTTCGAATAGAAAACTTCTCTTAGTGTTAGATAGCCCATTTATAGAAGAAGGCTAATGGCTGTGGTATGACTAACGCCAATAGGAGCCGAGCATCAATGAAAAATGTTGCAATTTTTTTTTATTCCTTTTGGTAGACGCAGGTGAAGTTAATCCAAGTGATTTACATGACAGATCTCGCCAGATCTCTCTTTCTATTCGTTTATTATTTTATTAAAGACTCCGAACCCAATCATGTTCCGTTGGCGTCATTTAAATCCAGTATTAGATCTGTTAGAATATTTCTGAAGTCTTAAAACGAAACCTTTTGAGTTAAAATTATTAAAAATATATAATATAATAACATAGGTATGCATTGAATTGAATTTATTTATTTTTTGTTCACAATTAGTTACGTCACAACTTTGTTGAAAATAGTACGAGTACAAGTACACAAAACAAGTATTCTTTCTTCTCTTCTGTTTCTTTATTTATCGATCTCATAACCCATGAACTTCGGTGTTCGTATCACTTGTATGCAGACGACCGGCAGGTCGTCAATCAATGAGCTATTCACATGCAAGAGTAGAAAATTTGGACGAAGCTGTAAATAGTATTATTCAAGACTTAGAGACCAAAAAAATCGGGCCGGCAGGTTTGGTTTGACGGTGAACCCATCAAAATGCCAAGCGATCATCATAGGGAGTCCTAGAATGACAAGCAGAATTGATCCTGATAATATTACTGGCATCATCTTTAATGACACCGCTGTTAGTACATCGGTCAAGGATCTCGGTCTGCACATCGATGCGACTCTGAACTGGCAAACTCAGGTAACTAGTGTCAGTCAGAGGGTTACGAATATTTTACGAGGATTCTATCGCCTTAAAAATCCTTCCAATAAAAACAAAGACGATGATTGTGCAGAGTTTAATTTTTCCACTTATCGACTATGGTGATAAGCGTTATCTCGACTTGAATGCAATTACCTATAAGACAGCGCCGCAGTTCGAGGGCTCTGACTGTGTTACACTCTCTTCTCCACTCACCTAATTCACCTACCTATTTAAAATCCCACTTCCAATATCTCTGCTCTAATCATGACAGAACTCTTCGCTCTTCCAACAATCTTCTCCTTCTTTGTTCTTCACATAATTCCAGTATGGTCCATTCTTCCTTCCCTGTTCAAGCTGTAACTCTTTGGAACACACTCCCACTAGAAATCAGGATGTCCACTAACCGATACACTTTTAAGCTTAAAGTACGGAAGCTCTATAAAGACTTGTTGAAGGAGTCATCAGAATAACACCTTAAGAGTATATTTATTATCTTCGTATTATATATATTTTGTCATTTTTTATGATATTTATAAACTATATGTATGTATATCTAGTACTTATATATCTGTAGGATTTTTTCTTTTCTGCCATTGTTACATGGTCTTAAGTCAGTCTCATCTTTACATGTCCCAAATATACACCTGCCACACACAGCTTTGCAACACCCAAAGGTTTGACTGGAAGAAAATGCCTGAGGTATTAATCAAATCAAATCAAATCAAATCTTTATTTGCTAACCAAGTGTACATTAGGGTGTCCCGTCAATGTATGGGATTTTTTTTTTTAAAGCGACGGCTACGCAAGAGGTATCAAAAGTTGCGTTTTTGTGAATAGATTACAAATATAACAAAATTTAATTAAATATTTGTCATCTTTAGGCCTCTACCGATCCTAGAAGTTTTTCAAATTTGCCATTTTAACACTACTACTACACTAAACATAAACTATAAATGATACAAAAATAATGTTCGAAAGGTTTTAATCAAATTTATAGGTACTACAAAGACATAAGGTAATGTTCAGTAAAGTTTAAATACTTATAATTAGTGCTTATTTCAAATACGAAATTGGTTCTTGTGGCCAAAATTAGGCATTTCCGCGCGAGATTTTAATCTGTTTCTGATTAAACCATCCCGAGCTGTAGCGTCCGTGACACTTAGAGAAGCCTCCGTCACTAGCTTTACACATCTTTCCACTGATTGTGTATGACAGGGGAAATCAATAACATCGAAGCTTTGTTCTTTAGCCTTAATTCTCAGTTCGTCGTCGGACATCTGTCGCAAAATCGCTGGAGCGGATATCTCACACTCTTGCCAAAATATCAAATCGATGTAATATCGCGCATCGAAGTTAAGTTTTGGTACTTTAAATACCCTGCGAGTATTGCTTATTTCTGCTTCTCTTGCCTTTAATATTTTGCGAGCTGCAAGCTCTCGAATATGCTCTCTGTCGTCGAATAGCATGGTAACAAGTAAGTTTTCAGGGTGACCAAAAAAAGCGTTTCTCTCGATCACTGAATTCACAATAGATCTTTGCTTATCAGGCAAAAATCGGAAGTATGTAACCATTTGAAAAATATGATTGGCTCAATCTTTGAATGATGAGTTTTTCTTAATGAGGAACCAAACTGGAGCATAAACTTTGACCACATAATTGACACCAGCTTTAAATTATTTGATGGCGAAACAGTACTTACATAAAGTCTGAGTATGCGATTGGCAGTAGTTAGCCATCTTGAATGCGCTATTTTTCCAGGTTGGCGGCTCGCTAACTCAGGGGAACAAGAACCAGTCGTCACAGCATGACACATTTCATACAGATACTTTTGATCCGTACTTAGTTCCTTCACAATGTCATCAGGTAATTCGAGCAAATTGCCAGCCACTGCACAAAAAGACACTAATGGTTTACTTTCACAAACATTTAGCTGTTTTCCAATAGGTCCTGAGTATTCTTTCGGCCCAGATGTGCCCATCTAGAGACATAAACAAATCGCGAAGCGGTAATTCATTTGTGTGAAGCATACAAACACACCATTGTAACGGTCTCTTCAAATAGTCTTCCAGGTATTTAATGACACCTCCTTTCCAACCTGTATTTGTAGGAGTGCCATCGCAACCCACACAACTTACTTCTTCTAAGTTCCATCCTTGATTACCTACGCAGTACCTCGACTCGGCGTCGTATGTCCCAAGTAAATAGATCCCGGCTCTGTAAGAACTGAAATGTGTTCTTCTAAGACTTCTTTTTGGTGGTACCGGCTGTCTATTTTATTGATCTTGAGAGTTTTATCTTTTCACCCATCGAAGTAGATACTCTTTATAATAATTTTATCGATGTCTTTGCTGGCTTGGGTACGTGACTTTGAAACAGCTCTGTGAATCTTATTTTTATCAATCACAAGGTTTAGATCTTCGGAAGATACCATTCCTACGTCAACTAAGACTGCTGAAGCGACTGCAGCTGCCGAACGCGTTAATAGTCCGTATCGATCACATACCTTAGCTACTGTTGGCAGCGTCAGAGTGTTCCGACTAAATTAATTAGATGGAGACTCCTTTAAGTCCATTTTAGTAGAAGGTTCTATTGAAAGCGACTGTGAACGAGGCGGCAACACGCGTACCGGTACAGTATCGGTTTGTGAAGTACTCGGAAAACATGCTTGCTCTGTCCGCTTCAAATTTTCTTGTCTTTGATGTTTCTTTAAAAGCCTTGCAGTTTCTTTTGCGTCTACGCCGCTTATTGCCATTTTCCTATCATTTCTTTGGTCCAGTAAAAAATCTCTTTCAGAAATGGGAACTTTCTTGGGTTCAGTGCAGGAACAATTTTCAAACGAAGTGCACTTACAAGCAGCGATGTCAAAAAGCTTATTTGACGATTCCAAAAAGCACTTAACTTTGTTGTCATAGCTATCGTTTCTCTTACTTTTAGGATATCTTATTAGTGATAAATATTTGTTAAAATATGCGGTTAGCAGTTGAGTAACCCGTACGTTAGAAACGATGGGAATTGAAGCTTTGGTCCAAATTGTGTTAAGTTTTCCAGAAACTATTGAAAAGACTTCTGTGTTCGATGGATCTTTTCCGTTTTTCTGTAGTTTTAATTCACTTTTAGAAAATAAAATGCACTTAATAACGTCTTTTATAACAGGTAATTGGCGATCGTCAAGTTCTTTATAAGGTCCCAATATAGTACAAGTAGTCTCACTTCGCCTTGAACACATTTTTATGATTAAGTAACGCAAATTACGTTTTTCTTTCAAAGAAGAATAGAACAACTCCTTACAAGAGTAAAATCGAAATAGAAATGAGACGAACTGTCTTGTTGTAGAAGTAGCGCACGTACGAAAATCAAGTCAAAACATGAATTTTTTAGGAATTTTGCAAGTCCGATCCAAACCGATTGATCGCTAAAACATCCTGACGATACTTGCAAATCATAGCCGAGGCTTTTCTTATTGATAAAATTACAAGACAAAACAGGATTGATTCATAAAACATAGAATATACGACATTGACTACAAGGTTGTTTTTGCGAATTTTCAGTAAATAAAAATGCTGGTAGAGCCCTAAGGATATTTTTAAATATTTTTTGAATTATTTTTACGCTAATCTACGTCTAACAGAGCAACTTTTGAGAGGTCTTAAGTAGCTAAAATAAGAATAAAAAATTTTCGGGACACCCTAGTGTACATCAATGATCTTATAATATTATATGTAGTAGTCCCAACTTAGAAGCCTTTTCCAGGCATTGCAAAATTTGAGAGAGAACGCAGAAGAATAAATTGTACAAAAGTACAAGCATTTTTGAACAAATTAAGTGACTCAATAGTACAGTATAACAATCGAACAAACCATGCAAAGATACGAAGGCACCTGACATTCTACATCACTAATACATGTACACATTTTCCTAGCATTACCGTGCATCACGACCGATTTTTCTTTTTATGATTTGTACTTAATAAGAAATGTAGTTTGTTAAGTGTTTTTTTTCCTCAATGTATTTCCTTAACAGAATAGAAACATTTTGTAATTTAGAATGCTTTTAGTTTTTTAATGAATAGTGTAGTCTTAGTTTCATTTTTTATGTGGGTAGGTAATTTGTTGTATATTTTTAGAGCCATGTAGTAAGGGCTCTGGTTTAGCATTTTAATTCTTGATAGTGGTAGGTATAGTCTGTCTCTGTAGCGTGTGTTTAAATTGTGATTGTCTTTTACTCTCGCGAAGTGACTCATGTTCTTGAATACAAATATGCAGATGTCAAATATGTATAATGATGGTAATGTGAGGATGTTATATTTAATGAAGAAGGGCCTACAACTATCACGATTTCCAATTTGTCCGATAATTCTAATACATTTTTTTTGTAATATAAATAAATCCTGAAAGTGTACACTGTTTCCCCACAACATAAGTCCGCCTTATGCAATATGTTTGCAGGAAGACTCAATAAATAAATACACAAAACACACTGACGAACAAACGCACTGAAAGCAAATAGAAGGTCAAATACTAAATAAATCAGATATGTTTTTTATGACATTCACAACATTGTCGTTTAAATGATAGTCGTTCTTAAATACATCGTTCCAGAGATAATAAGCAGTGAGTGCCTCGTTGTAAAGAACTTCCGAGGCTCTGGATTGTTTTAGTGAAACTCAAGGGCACTAGGTATAAGCATTTAATGTTGTAAGTTTTCGCGCAAGACAAATCAGTATTTCATTTTAAATAATCATCATCAATCGCAATTCGCAAGGGTTGGTGACACTCTGTATTCTTAATTGGTCACCACACGAGCAGTTTAGTTTAGTGTAATCCTATTTTGTAGTGTAAATTTATGTAAACAGTATTGATAGCAATTGAAAATTTATGCACAGACAGCAAGACGAAAAGTACTAATGTATTTCTAAGTACAAAAGAGGATATTGTATCCAAGCACAGTGATAAAAGTTCTGGTCCATGGAAAGCCTGAAACTTTTGATATTACTTCAGAGTAATATTCTACAGAATATACAAATAAAAACAGCCATACAAATTTAAATTAAGTACCTACCTCACCTGCTACCTGTCCAGGTGTTCTAGCGCGAACTCCACAAGCACGCGGGTATTAAAAGTACATGAGATACTACTCAGAACCTAAGGTTTAATCTTTTTGAAAATAAGTTATTAAGGCTCTGAGATCTTACTATATTATGGATTAAAAACACCCCGACACAGAATAAAGAACGGCGTGAGGGCTCTATGGAGCCCTAGTCGGAACGAAGTTCCTTTCACTGTTTGGTAGACGTTTGCTATAGTGTCGGAAAAAAGTCTTGTTGCACATTTTTCGGTCTCGGTACCATCCGCTCAGAGCGTATAATGCGCGATAAAGAACTGCGTTAAAAAATGATTGTGCTGATTACACAATTATTTGTCCTGGGTGAGAATGGAACCCACGACTTCTGCCGTTGCAGTTATGATCACTAACCATTACACCAAAGCGCTAATCTAAACGTAATCTTAAAAACAGGACTGTTGGTGGATAAATTTTATACCAGTTAGTCTTTACAAGTCATGATCTTATAAAACATTGGGTGAACACTTCGAATAATACTTATTGGCGCCATGAAAATACAGGTGTTCTTAAAGTGGTAACCTCATATTAGATTATCTAACTACAGTACCAAGTATTGGTTCAATTACAATTAGTTAATTACATGACAGTTTCGAAATAAGTCTAAGTACTGAATGTAAGCAATTTGGAAAGATTAGTCATAGGTAGTTGGATACGTCACAGTCCCTAATTATGAATGATCATTAAAACCTGCAACTAAGTTACACTGGTTATTCTCAAATGATGCAAAATGCATGCATAATATTGAAATAATTAAGAAAAAAAAGATTACAGGCACTTTTTAAATAAAGCGTGTAGATGATGGGACTTGAAAAAGAATACATACAATCTCGTTATTTAGACCGTGCTACGAGAATTGAGCTTGCAGACGTGCTTCGCTTGAATGAGTGGACATCAAAATATATTCAACATTATCCTACAACGTACAACAACCAAGTCCACACGCTACCATCACTAGCGGTGCCTCGGAATGAGACTATACCTTCGACAAATAGTTTCAGTGAAAACTCTACTACTAATTAGCTCTTTGATAGCGCCAGCCGTAGGACCCAGCAGCACCATATCGTCTGCGTAGCTGGTATTGTTAATGACAACTCGCATCAATGCATGAGAGCCGTAATGAGGTTATCTATATAGTGATAGAAGAGCCTGGGAGACGTCAGACCTCCTTGTATCTGTTGTTCGACGTAGTTTGCTACCTTAGTCGGCTTTCACGACACCCATGGGACGAATAAAGGTGGTGACACTCCGCGTTTTTAATCCGTCACCATACGGATAGTTTAGTTTAGTTTAATTAATAGTTTGTAGTGCTAACTACATTTATGTAAACAGTGTCCATACCTTTTGAAAATGTATGCACAGACAGCAAGATGAAACGTACTTTATGTATTTCTAGGTACAAAAGAGGATAAAGTTTATCCAAGAAAAGAATAACACAATTATTTATTCTGGGTAGGGTTCGAACCAGCAATCTCTGGCATTGGCAATATGAGTGAAAGGGACAGCGCTCATACATGTTTAGCGCTAACTTGACTAATAAGTACAACTTACCGTGTTGCGGGATAGTTAATACGAATCATGTTTATTTGTTTACAAACGTCTTGCATAGAATACACCCAGACTTCAAAGATTTATGTGGAGTTTAAATAAGTAAAGATCTACTTAAGAAATGGTGGTCGAAACCCAAAACTCATGATGAATATTCATACTACATATGAATATCATAAAATATGATTAACCGAACAACTCTTCCATTCTTATATTGTAGTCTTGTAAGTCAAGAATATACTGGGTCTACCAACAGGGATGACCTGGTTTTGACAGCTCATAGCGACCATGTTTGATGATGGATCTTTGACGTCTCTTGACAAATGTGTTCAGTAAGGTTTGCCATTTTATCATGTAACGTTTCATTTTAAACCAACGCTTGTAAATTATCCATAGTTATTAGGCAAATTCGCGTTCTCCTACCGCTACAGTAAGAGCGCTTCGCGCAAAAAACGGTCGTCATAGTGCTCCTTCTGTGCGCGCTATAAATCGCATAATAACAAAATTTTAAAGTGAATTCACTCTACACGATACTGCTGTGCCTGTAAGACAAAGAAATGCCCGTAGTGAAGAGAATATCGCAGCCGTTCAGGCCAGTGTTGATGCGAATTCAAATCGATCAGTTCGACCGTTCACAAGAGTTGGGGCTCTCTCCAATGACCACCTGGCGTATTTTGCGGTTGGATTTGGGCCTACACTCATACAAAATTGTTTTGGCACAAGAATTGAACCCATCCGATTATTGTATCCGTCGTGAATTTGCCAATTATGCACTGGAAATGATGGAAGCCGATTACGATTTTCATCGTAAAATCTTCTTCTCAGATGAGGCCCATTTCTGGCTCAATGGATTTGTTAATAAACAAAATTGTCGCTATTGAAGTGAGTCAAATCCACATGTGGTTCATGTATCACTATTGCATCCGCAAAAAATAACAGTTTGGTGCGGTTTATGGTACGGTGGAATCATTGGTCCGTACTTCTTTGAAAGTCCCTGTTACTGTGAATGGCCAGCGCTATAACTCGATGTTAACCGAATGTTTCTTTCCGGAATTTGATGATATTGATGCAGACGACCTTTATTTTCAACAAGACGGTGCACAACCTTTTTTTTTTTTTCCTTGCGGAAATCCCCTCGGATACCACCTATCGGTGGCATGTCGGACTCGTCTCGGGTACTAATAGCTGGGGAACCACCACCAGCACCACCTCACATTACTCTAGTAAACATGGAATTATTGCGTGGAAAGTTTGGTGAGTTGTTAATTTCGAGAAATGGACCGATCAGTTGGCCACCAAGATAGTGTGATTTAACACCTTTGGACTATTTTATTTGGGGTTACGTTAAATCTAAAGGGTACAGCAATAATCCAGCTACAATTCGTGACCTAAAAACCAACATTCTACGAGCCATAGCCGACATACCGGTCGAAATGGTGCACCGCGTCATCGAAAATTGGCGTGAGCGGGTGACCGTCTGCAAAAAGAGCCGCGGCGGTCATTTGGCCGATATATTATTTAAAACATAAATTGTATAAAATTATCTATCACATAAATCAATCGGATGCATTTTTCATAAAAAATGTGTGTTTTATTCAATTTTTAAACCAGGACGTTCTTATTGGTAGACCCCATATTTTAGAATTAAGAACAATATCTTCACTAAGGATCCTAATTAAACATGTCCACTGTTTACGCGCTTGACAAACAAATCTTTCATTTTAAATGTTATCTCTTTTGTATACTCTAATGGTATTATCTTATTTTAGGTAAAATATCTTGACCCACTAGAATTGATGATAATGTTATTTACTTTTTGTAGGGCTAATTACTTTTAAGTGAACGATGGTGATAATTCTGTTGTTTGAAAACTCTCTAAACTAAACTGAAAACCACAAAAAAAATGTTTAGTTCTGTCAAACAACAAATAAGAAATTATTCTGAAAAAGATATACTGGACAGGACTAAACTAACTTTTAGCGATTTTCAGTTTAGTTTAGAGAGTTTTTTTAACAACAGAATTAGCACCAGTGTCCATGTCAATTAAAAATTAAATACAGACATAAAGAGGAAATGTACTTATATATTTCTGGATACAAATGAGGATAAATTATTTCCAAGCACGTTCCATTTCCAAGCATATTTCCAAACTCTCAACCGATGGCAGGGAAAGTGTATATTTGGGAGAAATACCTGTGTAGGGGGATACTTAACAATAACACTATAATAATTATAACAATAACCTCACACAAGGCCATCTAATACCAAACTAGGGAGACCCTGTGCTATGGTAACCAGACAGCTGATAAAAATACTTACACTTTTCTAAATATATACATATTATGGATTAAAAACACCCAGACAGAACAAAAAAATCGGCGTGAGGGGTCTATGGACCCCGCTGGGAACGAAGTTCCTTTTGCTTTTTGAAAACGTTTGCTATAGGGTCAGAAAAAAGTCTTGTTGCTCATTTATTGCTCTCGCTACCATCCGCTCCAAGAGTGTAACTCGTTATAAGGAACTTCGTTACAAAATTGTTGTGCTGGTTACACAATTAAATGCCCTGGGTGAGAATGGAACCCACGACCTCTGCCATTGCAGTCATGATCAGTAACCACTACACCAAAGTGCTAATCTAACCGTAATCTTAAACACAGGACTGTTGGTGAATAGATTTTTTTATTAATATTATTATCTTAAAAACATTGGGTCAACACTTCGAATAGTACCTATTAGCGCTATGAAAATACCGGTGTTCTCAAAATGGTAACCTCATATTAGATTATCTAACTACGGTACCACCAAAGTATTGGTTCAATTACAATTAGTAAATTACATGATGGTTTCGAAATAAATTTAAGTACAGAATGTAAGCGATTTGGAATGGTTAGTCATAAGTAGTTGGATACGTCACAGTCCCATATTATGAATGATTATTAAAACCTGAAACGTAGTAAGTCAGGTTGGTTATTCTCAAATAATTCGAAATGCAAAATATAGAATCATAGGAGCTTTTTAAATTATTTTTCTCAGAGGAGGGAAGATTTCATGCATACTCCAAAAAAACATTTGAGGCAATAATAATAATTATTCGATAATGAAGTATTTAAGTAATGCGCACCTTAAAATACGTATGCCTTACAAATATTTATTACAAATTTTAGAAGAGCTGTTGTAGTAAAATAGCAAAGCATTACTTATTACATTGTATACATTATTTTACTCATTTTATATTTATTCACCTTATAAAATTTAAAAGTTATTGCTTTTCAGAATCGGTGACAAAAATACATGTTTATGAAAACAAATCCAGCACAGACTGTCTTATATTTAAGTAATGAAGCGAGTACTAAAACTACTTACTAAAAACTTGTATTAGATATATGTTCAAATCAAATACGAGATATGAATGAAGATTAACAATTATATACGTTTTTACTTACACTTTATACTTGTACCTATGCTTGATATTGTTTTAAGAGAAATATTATTTCAATAGAAAACTTAATAAAAGTTCAAAAGATCTGGGGCTCGAATTAAAGAAACTGAGCTTGATAACTTTAAATATATCTAATGACAACTTACGTAAGTTAGTACTATGTTATGAGTAGTAAACAATAAACTATAGATCAACCAGAAAAGCTTTAAATACATATAACTAACGAATGACATAAGTGTCGCGTAGCTAACACGACATAAACTTATTACATTTAATTATTCATTACAGTACTGGTAGGTACTGATTATATTTAGTATATAGCTTTGTGCTAAGTTTAAATTTAGATCAGTTACAAACTTATTGTACAGCCAAGATGTCCACTCTAAACTTCAGAAGTACCACTAAGAGTATGATTAGAGAGGTTTTTCACTCCACCTAACAAAAAATCCTGTTGAATTTTTGAGGAGTGCTTGTGAAGGCTGATTTATCTATATGAGAAAATATAATACTATTGTATTGTAATTGTTATACTATATGTTTTAGAGGTACCTATATATATATATATTTCTATTATTATGTTGTAACTTGTAATGTTTTTATCTACTAATGAGATAAAGTTTTTAAGTAGTCAGCGAAAAGTAAATGGCTACTGTACTACTAAAGTAGTCATAACTATTTCGGTTCAGATTTTTTTATGAAGCACTTGAACTCACTACAGGTAAAGAGAAAAAGAGCTAAATACTGAAATTTAATTATAAATGTGACCATTTATAATTTAATTGCCGTATTTTTGTTATTTACAAGGAGTTTAGCATAAAATCACAATAACTACATTGTATTACTTACTGACAACCACGGCACGTCTTAGATGTTATTAGAAACTTTAACTGCAAATATCTATTTTAGTTAACTATGTATAAATAATAAAACTATTTAATATTACTTCTAAAAACTATTTTGTGCATCGATAAATATTGATAACAACCCTAATCACCAAGTGTGTAATCGTAGAATCTAACTCTTAACTAGTTAACTAATCACCATTGGCTTGAGGCCCAATGGTATATAAATATGAAAGAAATGGCGAAATTCGACATAAGCTCTTCAGCTTTCAGAGTGAACGTTACTTCTTATTAATAAGTTATCGACATGCCTGTGACTAAATCGGGTCAGTCTTCACCGTCAACTTCTGACAAAGGAACCACCGGATCGAGTAACGGGAGTTGTTGTTCGTGGAGCCAACTCGAGCCAATCACTGAGGATATTGTGCTGGATTCATTGGTAATTTATTTTGCATATACTTTTTAACCCTATTTTGTATTTATATTTACACAAACTACAAACTTAATATAAAAAGAGCGGTAAGAGAGCTTTGCGAAACCGGTAACTGCCTGTTTAGATATCACCTATTCTTCCTTTAATTCTTGGCAGGTCTGGCAACGCATGTATATATTGTGATGCAGGTGTCTATGAGCAGTGGTAGTCACTTACCAAGAGGTTACCCGTTAGTTCGTTTACCCTCTTAATTAAGTTATTTTCATAAAGATTAGATTTTTTCATAAATATTTTTCCTTATTTTTTGTAGCCCATGCCATGGAACGAGTCACTGATTCCAAACATCGCACCAGTGTCAACGAATAACGCACATGTGCCAACCGCACCAGTGCCAACCGCACCATTGCCAACTGCACCAGTACCAACCCCACTTTTACCAACTGCAACAGTGCCTACCTCATCAGTGCCAACCGCACCACTGCTAAGCGCACTAGTAACAACTGTATCAGGGTCAACTAATAATTCAGTAATGCTAATGAATAGCATACCCAGTGTCCAGTTCTTCCCCAGCGATAAAAATGGAGTACCGATTAACCCACCGAGCTACCCGAACATGCCGTACCTGAGGCCTTTGATTTCAAACAGCCATACAGCCATGAACTCCTGTGAAAGGATTAATGAGCCAATCATAAATGGACCTAATGCTATACCTGATCCACACAATCAAATTGTTGGTGGTGCCAATTGGTCAAACCAACAAGAACTAAGGAAATACGTTTGCCAGGCACCTACGTTGACTAACAACAAAACATCCAGGGGCGTAAAGAAACGTATTAGGACTGCTTTCACCACTATGCAAATGGTAGAGTTAGAAAAAGAATACGCGAAAAATCGTTACTTAGACCGCTCTAGGAGACTTGAGGTTGCAGAAGTGCTTCAGATAAATGAGAGGACCATTAAAATATGGTTTCAGAACCGCCGTATGAAGGAGAAAAAAGATAAAACTGCAAGTGGCGAAGAATGCGAAGAAGCTACAATAACGGAACTAGCTCCGGATATGAGTAGTGTTCAAATGAATATGTTAACTCATGAGCAATATCCAAGTGTTCCAAATAATTTCTATGATCAAGGGGATATGTATATGGAATATATGCCAACAACATCTGATTATGCTCAGGTGTCAGCAATAAATATGCCTGCAACGGTGCAACAACGCCCATCGTTACTTCAGAACACATATCCAGAGTATGGAAATATATGCAATGAAGGTGAATGGCAACAGTACCAGCAAATAAACTTTCAAGTCCAGCAATATCCTGCAACATAAAACAACCAACCGTAGACGTGCTCCAAAAAGTCAAACTTTCGGTGGCGCGTACTGTTCTTATCACCAAGCACAAATCAGATACGTTTCCTAGGCACCTTCATGGATTGGGGAGTCCGTTTCTACACAGTAAAGCAGTGACGGAGAGCTGTTCTAATTCTACTCCACAGTGGTCCCAGTATTCTCTCGGTGAAATGCTGATGCTATAGAGGTGAACAACGCAGTCTTCTGCGGAGTTTAGCAGCCCCCGGCATGCCGTTGGTCCCCGGCGTTGTAGGGTGGCTCCGTTCGGCGATCCATTGGATCTGCCAATGTGGAGAGGGCGGCAAGCCCACAAATCGCGAGGGAAACTTTCCCGTCAGAGGCACCTACATGGATTAAAAACAAAAAGGAAAGAAAGAAACAGAAATATTACAGGACTGCTTTCACCAGTCAACAAATGATTGAACTAGAACGCAAACACTCATTACTTAGGCCGCGCCAGGAGAATTGAGTTTGCAGAGGTGCTTCGCTTGAATGAAAGAACTATCAAAATAAGGTCTTAGAACCGTCGCAAAAAGGATAAGAAAGACAAAGCAGAAAGTCTCGAAGAATGCGAATAAACGACGGTATTGCAATCTTCGGGTATGAATCCGTCTCCAATGCCTATGTTACTTCCTGAGCATGGATATTGCTCAGGTACCAGCAGTAAAGATGCCAGTAACAGTGCAACAAGTCCAAGGTAAATAGAAGAATTATCGTCCTCAACTGGTATAATCAACAAACATTAAGCAGATACGTGTCCCAGGCACCTACAAGGACTAGCAACAAGACATCTTTAGTGATACTATGCTGGATTCATTGGTAATTTATTTTCTTTATTTTTTAATTTATAGGAAAGTAATGAGTAAAATTTTCTTATTTACCTCTGCTTCAGTCATATTGTGTGAAACTTTGGTATCTGGTCTTTCTATGGTAGATTTCATAAAGATGTTTTTTTTTGGTATCTTATGTCACAGTAAAGAACTAGGTAGGTACAATAGATGAATTCATTACATTTACTTGAAAGTAGGATTCTTAAATTGAAGATAATGTTAACATTTTCTAAAAACAATAAACATTAAATAAAGTTAGTGTGGGAGAGCCATGCAAAACCGGTGTTTTTTACCGGAGTAGGTAACTCCGGTTAGGTTTAGCTGGACACCGGCAAGGTTTAGCCACCACTCGTAACTCAAGATGCACAAGCGCATTCGCTTGTACATCTTGAGTTACAGGTGTCTATGGACAGCGGGCCACCTGATGGTAAGTCACTACCATCAGGTGACCCGTCTGCTTGTTTGCCCCCTATACTATGAAAAACTGTTATTTAGAGTGATTTATTCACATGACATTCATATTATTTTTTTCTTTATTCTATAGGCCCTGCCATGAAACGAGTTACTGATTCAAACATTGCACCAGTGTCAACGAATATACAAATTAAAACCAATGCCATCAAAGAGTCTACCCAGTGCACAGTGCTTTCCCAACAATAGTAACGGAACAATGGTCAACCCACCGAGCTACTCAAGCATTCTATACCTACCTAAGGAAAAAGATTGCAAGTGGTTATACAGCCATGAACTTCCGGGAATAATGGGGTAATGGTGAATGGACCTAATGCTATCCCTGCTCCAAATAGTCAAATTATCGGCGGTGCCAACTTGTCTAATCAACAAGTACTAAGTAGATACGTTGCCCAGGCACCTCCACGGAAACCTACAAAACAGTCGGCGGCGAAAAGAAACAGAAGTTTATCAGGATTGCTATCACCAAACAATAGATGACGGGACTTCAAAAATAAAATAGCGTGAACTCGTTATTTATACCACGCTATGAGAATTAAGCTGGCAGAGGTGCTTCGCTTGAATGAGAGTACAATCAAATTATATCCAGCAATATCGGGCAACGTACAACAACCAAGTCCTCAAGCTACCATCACAAGCTCGGATTGAGACTATATCTTTGACATTTAGCTTCAGTGAAAACTCCTATAAGCGTTAGGTTTGTTCATGGATTGGATTGTTCCAAATAGGGATGGATAAAAATAGGATTGTGTTAGATGGAAGGGGTTTTATAAATATATTTGGAAGTATAATTAATTGTAAAATAATGTAAACAGTTGGTTGGTTAATAAATTATATTTGGTTTTAATTACAAATTTTCTTTTTAACACTATACGTCCTAGTATAATTATTCATCAATTGCTAGTTTTGTTTTCTCGACATACGACGATAGAGGGATATAAACCCTAACATTCAGCTAAATTTTGTAACTTTCAAATATTTGTTCCATTTTTCAAATTTTTAAATGTAAAGTTCGCAGACTGTTCACAAAAAAGTTCCAATGCAATGTTTAACTCATTTTTGACAACAATTTGCAATCCATAGATGATATACTACATGACAAAACAAAGTATTTACACAATTTGCCAATTCATTGATACAGAGAGTTGACTGCTTTAAAGACAGCCGAGAGCAATGGCCTAGCAAGCAATAAAAGCTAAAAGTCCGGTAAAGAAATATACTAATATAATAATATATATATAGGGGTATATTTCTTTACCGGACTGTAGAACTGTCCATCAAAAGATTACACCTACAACCCCGGCGAGACAATGGATGTGAGATGCTTCACGTGTGGGAAACAGTACAAGAAAAGAGCCTGGTTCCTAAAACATTTCAAAATACATTGCTGTAAGGCATTGATGTAAGACAGACGTCAATTGCTGCTACCTATAGAGTTGACCCTCACATATCTCAAGGCAGACCAGAGACCGAACCAGGAGCCTATCCACATCTGGGTCCGTACTAGCATTCCCGCCCTAAAAGAGACCACTTGTCTTAACCAACGAAATAACTAAAAATATGATTATTTCGTTGCGTTGTATGTCATGGAAGTGGGTATACCAGCTAAATCCCCCTATAACCTGCTTAAAAACCTTGGATTGCCAAGAGCTTCAATGAGCTCTTTTTTTAAACGAATATCCAAAGCGGCGTTGCTGTCGTATAGTATCAAATATGGTTAGGTAAAAGGGAAAACACATCAGACAGTGGAGGTGAGCGCTGACGCATCGCAAGGAGTACTCCGTAAACTTATTCCTGGGTCGCAATTTCCAGCCGCTGTCGAAGTCGCATGTGTTGCCCCCATCTATCCCGCGATGGACCCGGCACCCGCACGGTGAATCCGTAGAATGCTAACAAAATAAGTCATTGTAAACGTGTTTGTTTGTAAGTTTTTTTACAAATTTGTAATTCGTTGTCGTTGTCTGCCAAAATGATAAAAATACAGCTTTTAATTAAAAGCGTCATGTACAAATTTAAATTGGTTCAATTTAAATCTCTGAATAACTCATAAGTATAAGAAAGTGGATATGCCAATAATACATAGTTCTAAGTAAAAGTTTGAATCTCCCTTTGATACATGTATACATGTATATATCACTATATTTATTTACTTATTGAAAACTTAATGCACATGTTCTACAAAGGCGGACTTAATACCATGAGGCATTTTCTCCCATTCGACCTTCAAGTGGTGCAGAAATACGATGCGGTAGGTGCAAAGACAAAGTTTTAAATTTGTGTTAGTTCATAATAGTTTCGTAGATGAGAGGAAAACCTACATTAGATATTACTAATATACAGAAATACATTGCTACATATATTTAATAATTTAATAATATATATATATATATATATATATATATAATATATTGTGTATACGTCTGGACTTCTATTTAAGTATAATTACTTATGTAGAATACACAATACTAAACATACAAATACATAGTAAGTCATGCGTGTAAGTGTCAAACGACAAGACTATAGTCCGTCAACGTCGTGCGCGACCGTCCCGCGGGGTGACAGACGGTGGCGGGGACGAGGTACTCACGATGTCGGTGGGTAGCGGGTGGTGTAGCGGGGAAGGGAATCGTGTGTAGCCGTGTGCTAGAATGACGCGCTACCTCGCCCCCGCCACTGTCTGTCACCCCGCGGGACGGTCGCGCACGAGATTGCCGGGTTATAGTAAGTGCGATGACGACGTATCGACATTTTAAAAATATCGATGCATGTCTATTTATATGCCGTTATCAACCTACAATGTCTTTTTCTCATCACACTAAGCAGTAAATTGTTTTAGTATTTTTCTGTAGGAAAATAACGTAACTATATTCTATTTATTTTGGTGTAGCACAAATCTTTTAAAAAGAGTCAAAAATATTCTAAATTATTTCTAATTAGGTTGATTTAGTCACTAAAGTACTAGTTACGGTAGCGTATGAGTAAACTTTAATATTAAAAAAAATACACAATCAGGCATCCTGAGGCCATCCTGACTTCGGCAGGGTACATCGACAGCGTAATTCGTTTGCTTATTTCAACGTATATGTACATATTTAAAAATTCAAATATAATATATTATAAATAAACATATATATGTATGTATTTATTGTATTATACAACGTATAATATACAATATATAATATATAAAGATAAATGTTTAACTCACACCTTTTACCTGTTTTTATGAGAAATAAGAGCATCAATATTCTAAAAATAGAAACATTTATAACTTTTAAACAGATAAGTTCTTATCTGTTTATAAGTATATATAAAGTACGGTAATTAGTCAGTACTTTATAAAAGTTTCAACACAGGAATTGTTTGAAATATAGTGGGTATAATAAAGATTATTTAATGATTTTGATTTTTTAAATAATATGATGACCGATTTGGGCCAAGGTTACAGCAGTTTTATAAATAAATGAAAATGGTCATAATTTTCTTTTATTATAAAATAATTATAAGTACCATTTGGTAGTATCAAGTGAACATATATAAAAAAAGTATTTCAAAATATTTATCATTATTTATGACGTACATCCGTTCATTTTGTGAGCGAATCGTGTCGTAAGTGTTGCATACAAAAAATAAGTAGTGGAAAAAGTGGTTCAAAAAAACACACTAATAAATAATAGTCTCACTTACAAAGTACTTTGAAGTCTGTAATACCTACAAGATATAATTATTTCTATTTTCTATATATATATCTCCTTTTAAGAAAAAATATGTGTCTAAAAATAAATTGTGATGAAGAACATTAAACAGCACATGGGTATATTTTTTTCTTACTCTAACAACATTTGACTAATGTCATGTCTATCATTGGCTTAGGCGCGCACGGTATTACTATTTGTTAATTGTTTATTTTTGGATATTCTATTCAAAATGGATTTAGTTAAGGTTCGTGTCTTAGCTAGGCTACGGTCAAATAAAAACTTCGGTTATGAAATACTCGACACGTAAATTATATTATTGAGTAATAGACCGTAAATAATAACTGTATGCGCAGTTCGCAGCTGGTTAGAAGCCGAGTGCCGGCGGCGATCCTCATTCGCGATGTCCCTCGCTGCGCCCCGCACGTCGCATCCTCCCCCGGACAGACCCGGCCGTGGGTGCGCGTAGACATGCTGCCCGGGTTGAAGTGTTACTTCAAGAGAATGGAAGAGGACAAATATTGTTGAATCCTCGTCGAAGAGTCCCTTTCTTTGTCTTCACCTCGGCGACCCTCACCACTCCATCGTTGCCGGGATAGATCTTCACAACACGCCCCAGAAGCCAGAGCAGAGGCGGCAGAGCCTTGTCTTTTACCAAGACAAGCGCACCCAGTTGCAAGTCGCTGGAGGCCGCAACCCATTTGTGTTTCTGTTGAAGTAGGGAGACATACTCCATATTAAACCGCTGCCAAAAATGTTGTTTTAGCAGTTCCACCCGCTTGTAGCGCTCCAGCCGCGTTATGGAAACGTCGGAGATACTCGGATGTGGAACCGACAAAAGTGGCCGTCCAATAAGGAAATGGGATGGAGTCAAGACGGATAAATCAGTAGGGTCATCAGAAAGAGGTGTTAGGGGACGTGAATTTAAAATGCCTTCTATTTGGATTAGTAAAGTTGACATCTCCTCATAGGTTAGGTGAGTAAGTTTAAGCAACCTTTTTAAATGATGTTTTGTTGAGCGAATGGCCGCCTCAGCAAGGCCGTTGAAGTGCGGTGAATAGGGTGGAGAGAATGCAAATTCGATACCTTCCTGAGCAATGTCTGATGCAATATTGGATTCCTGTAAAAGTCGGTAAAGTTCATTAAAGGCTCCAACAAAATTAGTGCCGTTGTCGGATAAAATGGATTTAGGCTTTCCGCGACGTGCTACGAAACGATTGAGCGCGGCTAGATAAGCTTCCTTTGTAAGCTCCGTAACAAGCTCCAGATGGACAGCCTTAGTGGATAGACAGACAAACACACAAAGATAAGACTTTATCAATTTACAACCGCGACCTCTACGGTCGGCTATCAATATTGGCCCGGCGTAATCGACGCTACAATTGAGAAAAGGGAGTTCGAGATGACTTCTAGAAGTTGGTAACTGACCCATAATGGGCTGAATAAAATCGGCCTTTTGCCTGAAACAGGTTATACATTTTCGAACAATTGACTTAGCCAAATTTCTTCCACCTAAAGGCCAATAATTTTGTCGAATAGAGGCTGATAGCAGCTGAGGTCCAGCGTGGAAAAGCCTTTCATGTAACATTTGGAACAAAATTTTAGTAAAATGGTGTTTACTACATAGTAAAATTGCATGTTTTGTATTGTAGTCGTAATGAGAATTTTCGAGTCTGCCGCCTACACGAATGAGATCGTTAGAATCTAAAAAGGGTGTCAGAGACAGTAGTCTGTTTTTCTTAGGCAAAGGATTTCCACTTTTAAGAATTAGATACTCCTTTGGAAACATTTCCGACTGTGCTGCATGCAAAATCAAATTTAGTGATATTTGTAGCTCATGGCACGTAATAGAACCTTTAATTCTATTTGTTTTATTTTTTAAATTGTTAATAAATCTAAGTATACAAGCAACTACTCTTTGTAAATGATTAAAGTTGGAATTTTTATGAATTAATTGCAATATGATTGAGTTAGAATTGACTTTATGAATTGATGTAATATGAACTAATGAAACGTTTCTAACTACTTCTGGTAAATCTTGTTTCACGTGAGGCGATTTAGGCCACATGGATTGATCTTGTTTTAAAAATGATGGTCCGTTCCACCACAACTCGTTATCGTTGATTTGGTCAGCGTTCAACCCCCGAGAAACAAGATCCGCCGGATTGTCTTTAGACGGTACGTAGCTCCATGTGCAATCTGATGTACTTTCTTTTATTTCATTTATACGATTAGCAACAAACTTTTTTAATTGGGCTACGGGCATAGACAACCAACCAAGCACTATTGTGGAATCGCACCAAAAAAAACACTTATCAATCGGTAGAGTAATCGATTCCTTGACCTTGGTACGCAGTCTTGATCCTAGTAAAGCTCCGCAAAGCTCGAGTCGTGGCGTTGTTGTTGGTTTGATAGGTGCTACGCGACTTTTAGACGTAAGCAAACGAACCGTGACCTCATCGCTAGTGATCGAGCGTACGTATAAGCATGCACCGTAAGCTTTCTCCGATGCGTCTGAAAATATATGAAGTTCATTGACCATTGAATTACAACAAGAAACCCAACGAGGTATTTTTAAATTATTTAAATATGGTAAAGATTTGATAAATATAAACCAAGATTCCTGAATAGATGCAGGCACGTCATCGTCCCATTCACATTTATTAATCCATAATTGTTGCATCATTATTTTTGCTTCTATGACGCAAGGACTAACTAAACCTAAGGGGTCGAAAATTTGACTAACTACTGAAAGAATATGTCGCTTTGTTGTTCTCACCGGCTGTTCGTACTTAATTGAAAATGTTAATGTGTCGGATTCACACAACCAATTCAAGCCTAGAGTTTTGGAAGTGACATTTGTTTGTTTTTTAGAAAAATCGAATGTAGTGTCGTTTACTGCATTGTTGCTATCGGTAAGTTGTACTAATATTTCCTTACTATTCGACTGCCATTTACGCAAATTAAACTTGGCTTGAGCGAGAATCGATATGACTTCCTTACATATTTCAACAGTAGAAGATATAGAGTGAGATCCACAGAGAAAATCATCAACGTAGAAATCACGTTTTATAGCAGTTTGTGCATCGATATTTGTAGCTTGATCCGCTAGGCTAACCAAACATTTCGTGGCTAAATATGGCGCAGAAGCAGTACCGTACGTTGCCGTATTTAAAGTGTACGTTTTAAGGGGCTCTGACGGATTGGCGCGAAAGATAATACGTTGCAAGGAACGCTGGTCAGCATTAAGTAAAATAGCGCGGTACATCTTCTCGATATCTCCTGAGACTACGTATCTGTGTTGTCGAAAACGCAGTATAATAGACAGGAGATCATCTTGGACGGTTGGCCCTACCATTTGGAGATCATTGAGCGATAGACCTGTAGTGGTTTTAGCGGACGCATCAAAAACTGTACGTAATTTAGTGGTCGTACTTGACTCACGCACAACACCGTGGTGGGGTAAAAAATAATTAATTTTACCATTAAATATGGATTCGTGTGTGTCTCGTGACATATGGCCTAAACTTTCATACTCACTCATGAAGTCTACGTATAGTTTTTTGAAACTAGGGTCCTTTTGAAACCGTTTTTCTAGAGAAAGAAATCGACGCCTTGCCATCTCGTATGAATCACCCAACCTATCAGGATTCATCTTAAGAGGCATTGTAACGACAAAACGGCCAGAACTGTCGCGAAATGTATTTTTATAAAAATCTTCCTCACAAGAACGTTCTTCGAGCGATAGCGTATGTTTAGGAGAGATTGTGTCCAACTCCCAAAACCTAGTTAAATCAATACCTACATCTATGGATGAATAATTGCAAAAATGGGAATTTGTCGAGTGTGGCTGACCAAAAACGGAGCCTGACACTATCCAACCTAACTTTGTTTCATATAATGTAGGCTGTTTTTTCCCAAGGTCTATTCTATTGCAACCAACAACTTCCCAAAAGACTTCCGCCCCTACCAACAGGTCTATGACAGACGGAACATGGAAAGTTGGGTCGGCCAAACGTAAACCAGTAGGGATTGGTATATTGTTTATATTAATAGATACCGGTGGCAACCGTTGTGTAATTTCCGGTAAAATAATACATTCTATTTGTCTAGAATAACTACCATTTAGCGACTCAAACGTAAGGAAGCAAGACTGTGTACTAATACTTTGTTGGTTGTTTATACCTGTTACCTTGGAGCTCATGCTATGCCTAGACAAACCCAGATCCTCGCATAGACCCGCAGTAAGAAAATTGGCCGTACTGCCGTTGTCGAGTAGCATGCGCACCTCTTGTTTCTTCCCGCTGGAGCTCACCACTGTCACCAGCGCTGTGGATAGCAAAATAAAGGCTTGCGAAGTAGTCTGTTTGACACAAGCGTTAGCTGATAACGCAACATTTTCAGCAGGGCCTGGCATAGGATTTACAATACGAGTCTCATTTTTATCCAAATGTAAAAGAGTATTATGCTTTACTTTACAATATTTACAATGAGCCAACAATTTACAACGTTTCTGACTGTGACCAGGACGTAAACAGTTAATACAAACATTAAGGTCATAAACCGTGCGAATACGTGATTCAATTGATAAACCTTTAAATACATCACATGTATAAAGATAATGATTATTTGTACACAAAGGGCATTTCAGTGTACTAAATTTATTTAAATGTTTACTTTTACTTTGATTACTCAGACTATCTGTTACAATAAAGCTTTTTGATTTGTTACTATTTTCTGATTTGATTATTTTCTTATGTTCCTCTAAAGTTTCTAACAGGTCTGCCTTATCCCCTAAAAATTTACAAAAGTGAGTAAGCGTTGGGGTACCGCTGATGGAGTTGCGATGTTCTTCCCAATTCCTGGAAGTAAAGGGGTCTAATTTGGTACACATCATGTAAATTATTAAAGTGTCCCAATGTTCAGTGGGTTCGTTTAACATCTTTAAGGCCCGGAGGTTCTTATTTGTTATGTCCACGAGACGACGCAACGAAGTACTAGACTCCATTTGTATGGAATCGACGTTGAACAAGGCCTGCACATGATTATTTATTAATAAACGATTATTGTTGTATCTTTCGCAAAGTAAGTTCCAAGCCAACTCATAATTATCGCTTTTAAAAATTATGTTTTTAATAATTTCTGCAGCTGTGCCTTTTAAACTAGCCCTTAAATAGTGAAACTTACTAATAGGATCAATATTATCGTTGGAATGTATTAAAGATTGGAAGGTGTCTCTAAATTCGAGCCAAAATTGATAACCGCCGTCAAAGTGGGGTAGATTAATTTTTGGTAAACGTATAAAATTTTGTCTGTGCCCACCTGATGCTGAGCTCTCAGAGTCTATCACGGAGCCTGCAGTTTGACGCGGGTTGTTGCTAGCGAGCAGCTCACGCGCTGCAGCAGTCAACGCGTGATACCGGTCTTCGAACTGACTCCGTGCTTGATATGCCTCCTCCGGTTTATCCGACAACGATTCAATTTCAGTCTGTAAACCGTCAAATTGATCATATAGATTTTCAAATTTACTAAACCGACTTTCTAGTTCCAAGCGTTGCAGTTGAGACAATTTGGAACAACTATTTAAAATATCTAAATAGTTGCCAAAGTTTGTAAGCTTAGCTTTCATTGAACTACGCTTATTAAAAAGCTTTTCAGCCATTTTGACAGAAATAAATTAACAAATTAGGTTTGAAGAAAAGAAAAAAAAAATAGGCAAACTTGGTACGCAATAATAAAGCAAAGGTAAGCTTTACTAAGTTGTATTTGTAAGGTCCTGTCTTTGTAAGGTTACCTAGAAACTACAACGTAATAAAAAAGGCAAAATAGCTTAGTGAAAAAAGTTAACACTTATTTATTCACTTTGGTAGGTATACAAAATAACTCAAGTTGTCTAAGGTTTGAGGGATTGCAGTAAAAGGATAAATTGGAACGAGCTCACGTTTATCGATATCCTTATCCACAATTTCAATCGACGACTTCTTTAATCCGTAGACTGCGTGGCACCACACATCCAATAAATAGGCTAGCGGTTCAAAGTTCACTGTAACTAAGCGGTCGTGGCGAGCGTGGACTGTATTTCTTTTTCTTGTTGATCGCTGCTTCAAAAACGACGAAGGACCATTTGTTAAGTTCGTGTCTTAGCTAGGCTACGGTCAAATAAAAACTTCGTTTATAAAAAACTCAATAATACTTTATTGAGTAATAGACCGTAAATAATAACTGTATGCGCAGTCGCAGCTGGTTAGAAGCCGAGTGCCGGCGGCGATCCTCATTCGCGATGTCCCTCGCTGCGCCCCGCACGTCGCATCCTCCCCCGGACAGACCCGGCCGTGGGTGCGCGTAGACAGATTTAAATAATTCTTCTCACGACAACATATGTTAGCATGTGGAACATATCAAATAAAACAGGCTAGATCATATTTTGGAGAACACATAAGAAGTGATGGTTCATATACAGTCGAAGTTTGTATAGAAAGAGCCAGCAACCTTATGCCAAGTCTTCCTTCAGCCGACAATTGCACATTATTAAGGGCCAACATACAAAGCAGACACATAAGTAGGAAAACATTTTATTTATTTATTATTTGACAGTAATATAGAGAATTTAAATGCAATTAAAGAGTATCACTGTAACTGCATTGTTGGTCGAAGAACTGTGGGTTGTTGCTCTCACATTATGTCCGTAATCTGGTATCTAAGTTGGGCAAGGTATGAGAATGTTACTCCTCCAGCTCAGTTTCTGAATAATATTTTGATTGTGTATGAAAGTGATGGTGACTACAATTAAAATTAAATGTTTGCAAAAATCAAACCTTTTTTTTTATAGGCCTGGATACTGGATGGAGGCCACAATAAAGTCAGCGAGGACACTTGGCTCGACTTAATTATTACCTCTAATCCTTCCCTTGTTTCCTCTCATGGTCAGCTTGACGCTTCCGGATTTTCACATCATGACCTGATTTTCCTCTCCTACGTTCTCAAACCTCCCAAGCCCAAACCTAGGATTCTTTACAGGCGTTGCTTTGGACGAATGGATATTGACAAATTGAATGACGATGCGTCACATATTGACTGGACATCCCTGATCGATTCTACTTCTATCGATGACAAGGTGCACGTATTTAACGAAATAGTGACTAAACTGTACGAAATTCATGCACCGGTTAAAAAGGTTAGGCTTAAACGATTGCCAGCACCTTGGATGACCAGGGGTATACAGATGGCCATGAGACGTCGAGATCGGGCATTTATTACTTATAACAGGGACCGTATCGAAGTCAACTGGCAATTGTACAAGTCTGCAAGGAATCGGTGTACCCAAGTGATAAGGAACGCTAAACGCCGCCACATTCTAGATAATATTTCCTCTTCATCTCCTGCCGACATCTGGAAGTACCTTGGGACTCTTGGTATCGGCAGATCGCGACATGTGGACTTTCCACAATCCATAAATCTCGATTCCCTAAACCAACATTTTACCACCTCTCTCACGTTGGACATTGTATCTGAACATAACACCCGTACTTACATAAATAGTCTACCGCGCCCTAACTTAAACCCTTTTCACTTCAGTCCGGTTGCAGCAGGAGAGATTAAGAAGATTATTCAATCTATCAGATCCCAAGCAGTTGGTTGTGATGGCATTAGTCGGAAAATGATCACGACATTGCTGGTCCACCTCCTTCCCGCTATCTCCCATATTGTTAACTTTTCTCTCATGTCTGGCACATTTCCTTCTCTGTGGCGGAGAGCGTATGTGCGCCCGTTACCTAAAACTCCCAATCCGTCTCTTCCCACACACTTTCGTCCAATTTCTATCCTTCCCTTCCTCTCCAAGGTGCTAGAGGCCTGCAGTTCTCCCACTTCATTTACAGTAACAACTTACTCAGTCCCAGTCCTCAGTCAGGGTTTCGACCAGGCCATAGCACGGCATCTGCTCTTCTTAAAGTGACTGGCGATATTAAGGTGGGGATGGAGAATACTAAGGTTACTACCTTAGTACTGGTTGATTTTTCGAATGCCTTCAATACCGTCAGTCATGAACTTCTCCTTGCTGTCCTATCCCATTTCTCGGTCTCTCAAGATACACTGGGCTTGTTTTCCTCTTACCTTCGGGATCGTCAGCAGTCAGTCAGTGTCGAAGATTCTTCCTCTAGCTGGTGTGATCTTACTGCTGGCGTCCCTCAAGGCGGTATTCTTTCACCTCTTCTGTTTTCTATCTTCATTAATCTTATCATCCCAAGACTTCAGTGTTCCTTTCATCTCTACGCTGATGACTTGCAGCTATACTACCAGACAGAGTTGTGCAATGTATCGTCCGCGATTTCGGCTATAAACAGTGACCTGACAGCCATTAAACACTGGTCTGATATGTTTGGCGTATCGGTCAATCCAAATAAATGTCAGGCAATTGTCATCGGGAGTAACCGAGCTATGAGCCAGCTCGACCTTGCCTCACTTCCACCACTTACCTACGATGGCATGGTTATTCCATACTGTGAGTGTGTGAAAGACCTCGGAGTGTATATTGACGCAACTCTGAGCTGGCGACAACAAGTTGCATCTGTGTGCCAGAAAGTGTGGGCCCTCTATAGACTTAGAAACTTTCTTCCATCGAAAACTAAGGTAATGCTTGTTCAGTCTCTTATATTCCCTATAATCGACTATGGTGATATGTGCTACTTTGACCTGAATGCAGATCTGCTCCATAAGCTTGACCGTCTTCTCAACAATTGCATTCGATTCGTTTTTAATTTACGCAAATACGATCACGTGTCTCAGCATCGCTCTCATTTGAAATGGCTTCCAATTCGCCAACGCAGACAGACACGAGCATTAACTACCCTATATTCTTTACTCTTTTCCCAAAATTCTCCTTCCTACCTCACTTCTCAAATTCAATATCTAGGTGCAAAAAAATCTTAGATCTTCAGACAACCTACTTCTTCACTGTCCGACTCACCGGTCTGACTTCGTACATTCCACTTTTTTGGTACAATCTGTCCTGTTATGGAACGCGCTCCCTCT
This sequence comes from Arctia plantaginis, assembly GCA_902825455.1. Taxonomy (NCBI): domain Eukaryota; kingdom Metazoa; phylum Arthropoda; class Insecta; order Lepidoptera; family Erebidae; genus Arctia; species Arctia plantaginis. The sequence goes on from CADEBD010000348.1 coordinate 3,154,689, forward strand.
CGAGATCAGGATGGCAAAAACTCGGCAAACATTTAAATACCTGTTGCGGCAACATTTTTTAAACACTCTATCAAATCCATCTTAATTTTATACTCTCTCCATTTAGAATTTATATTATATGTATTTAAGTATATAAATGTATATATATGTATATTTATGTATTATGTGTATTAGTATTATATGTGTATTACTTATTGTATTTATCTTTAAAATTATTCCAATGTTATTTATATAAGTACTCTGGTTATATGATATTCTAGATATGCTATAGTTTTAATAAATCACATTTTTAATTTCTGTGCATCTACCACGTTTGGCTCTGCATCGCCCTAAGGTCGACTGGTAGAAAATGCCTACGGCATTAAGTCCGCCTTTGCCACATTTGTGCATAAAGATTTAAAATAAAATAAAATAAATAAATACTAAATTAATTATACTATTGGTTTCTACATAGCTTCAGCTACTACCTAGTAACGTTTTTATTTCAATATAAAAATGTCGACCCCTTGGCCCAAGTCCCATACAAAGCTGTCGGTGTCCTTTCTGAATGGTATTATTTTTACAGTACACCAACTATTATTAATTATTTTATTCATGAATCAATCTGATATTTATTTTTCAAAACTTTCAACAATTTTTTCTTTTACCATCCTACACGTCTCTAATGGCCATCACTGTTTGCGAATTTACGTTATTTTTATTCTTGTCATATTGCCGGCTGCAGGCATGATAACATTTATTTTACTGTTAAAATTAATAAAATTTTAGTTAGCATTTTGTTATTTTCTGTAGATAATTACTAGCATAATTCATTTAACAATTCACTAGATTCAGTTCGCCGGCTTAAGATTCTGTGCTACAAACTTGCATTATATCTATAAAACCTCAACCTCTAGGTAAATAAATATTTAACAGAACAATAGAATTTTATTCTCTTATATCTTCTCTTATCTTTACAACAAACTTTATTTCATTAGTGGCCGCTGCACACTGAATTTGTAAGGGAGGCCTGCACATCTTTAATGTTATTTGGAAACATATCTAGCTATGTAATGTTACCTTTGGTAGATTTTCCACGACGAAGTTACAGGGGATCGAAAATGACCCGAATGGCTTCGGTAAAAAGATAAAACCTCTCTTTTTGCTCAACTTGATGGGGGGGGGGGGGAGGGGCTCTTCCTTCCACTTCCAAAAAGAATGACCAACAAAGTAGGTATTTATTTTGAAATTTGAGTTAGAATTGAAAAGTTTTTCCGTAATATGTTAAGCAACAGCTGTATACATCATTTTAGCAAACTTAGTAGTTATTTGTTGAATTGCAAAGGTGTATACAAACTTATAAAACAGACATGTTTACAAAGTATTGAACGCGATGTACATGAGGACAAACATTGCAATGGAACTTTGTTTACGTATTCTTCTTTTTCAAATTACAAAATTTAGCTACATATTATGTTTATTTCTTTATATCTTTTAATTGGCAAAGCAATGGTGTCAATAATTCTAATTGCACGCATAATGTTAAGAAAGAAAACTTGTGATTAAATCCAAAAATAATTTATTTAACAACATTCTTTTATTATATTATTTACAATGACATATTTACAAATATATTTCTAATAAGCATAAACCCCCTTAAATCTAAAACAATCCTACTGTTCCCTATACCTATCTGGGATTATGCTAATAATCTATCCATCCATCTATTAAATGAACCCAACTTTGATCAGAGTTTTCATTGGAACTATTTATAGAAGATACTGTTTCATTCTGAGGCACTGCTTGCGAAGGCAGCTCGTAGACTTCGTTGTTATATGTTGGAGGATATTCCTGAACTTGAAGGTTTCCCTGCTGGCATTGTTGCGACTGATCTCCATTGTACTGTACATTTCCAGAAACTGGATATGTGTTCTCATGTAACGGTGGAACTCGTTGGAGTGTTGCTGGCATATTTTCTGCTGGCACCTGAGCATAACTGGAAGTAGTAGGCATATGTTCCATATTATACATGCTCCATTGATAGTGTAAATTATTTGGAGCACTCGGATATTGCTCCTGAATTAGCATCGGCATTTGGACATCATTCATATCTGGAGAGGATTGCGTTATAGTCGCTTCTTCGCATTCTTCAAGACTTTCTAATCTTTCTTTTTTCTCCTTCATGCGACGGTTTTGAAACCATATTTTCACGGTCCTTTCATTTAAACGAAGCACTTCTGCAAGCTGAAGTCTCCTAGCGCGGTCTAAATAATGAGTCCTTTTGTATTCTTTTTCAAGTTCAACCATCTGCTGACTGGTGAAAGCAGTTCTAATTCGTTTTTGTTTTTTTACGCAGCCAGATGTTTTGTTTGTCGTCCATGTAGATGCTTGTGAAACGTAGCTGCTTTGTGCTTGTTGAGTATACCAGTTAGCGCTACCAACAATTTGTCCATTATGTCCAGTATTAAGTCCATTTATTACTAGCCCATTAATCTTTTCGTGAGAATTCATGGCTGGATTAAAGCCATTGGTAATTGGTTGGTTCATTGGCCTTAGGTATGCAATGTTTGGGTAGTTCGGTGGGTGAACTGGTATTATGTTGCTGTTATCGGGGCAGTACTGTGCACTGGATAAGCTATTCATTGGTATTTTTGTATTGTTTGTTGGCACTGGCTCGGTCGGCACTGTAGCGGCTGGTTGCGGTGTGGTTGTCACTGGTGGGTTATTCCTTACCACTGGTGCGGTCGACACTGGTGGGTTATTCGTCGGCATTGGTGCCTCAGTCCATGACATGGGCTGTAAAATAAGGTGAAAATTAATAATCTCATATTAGAGAAAATAAACCCTAAATTATAGTTTTTTATGGTGGGACACCTGATGATAAATGACTACCACTGCCCATAGCCATTTGCAACTCAAGATATACAAGTGCTTTGCCACCCTTTGGAACATCCAGAATTAAAGGGAGGGGGGGGGGGGGATCTGAACCTGTCCAGTACTCTCCATGTTCCATGTACAGTACCATGACTCTAATACTACACAAAACTTCAAAACATCTCAACGACAAATCTACAGCAGCAGAAAGACCAGGTAACAAAGTTTCACGTAAGGTAACTAAGACAGAGATGCAAACGTTAAGATTGGTTTGGTTATTATTATTTCCCTATAAATTAAGAGAAGATGCAAAATAAATTACCAATAAATCGAGTTGGTTCCACGAACTGTTACTCCCGTAACTCGATCCCGTGGTTCCTTTGCTTGAGTTCGATGGTGAAGACTGACCAGAATTCGTAACAGCCATATCGATAAGTTAGTGATAGCAAGAAACGTTTACTGTGAAAGCTGAAGAGCGTATGTCGAATTTCGCCATTTCTTTCATATTTATACACCACCGGGCCTCAAGCCGTGGTGATTAGTTAACTAGTTAAGAGTTAGATTCGGCGAATTCACAATAGGTAATTAGGGTGGTTTTTAATATTTTTAGATGCATTCAATAATTTTTTAAAGGTATATGGAATAGTTTGTTCATAGGGTATTTATTATTTTAAAGATAACTATTTAACTTGTAAATATCTGTTATAACATCTTCTAAAAAGTGATGTTGTTTGTAGTAATATATACATCATCATCAAGAGCCTTTAGTAGTCCACCGCTGGACATAGGTATCTCTTTAGAAAAGAGGTTTTGGCCTACTATACCACGCTGTTCGGATGGGTTGTTTCAAGTTTTACTTCTCTTTGCAGTGCTGTTGTACTGCGTAATTTGCTCCCTTGGGCGGCTCTTACGATACTGACGGGATGAATAGGGGTGGTGACACTCCGTATTCTAAATCCGTCACCACACGACGAACGACGAACAACAGAAGTAGTTACAAGGTAGCTATAAACATTTAGCTTTATAAATTTTCTCAGATGCACACATCACATGTTCTAATTGTAAATTTTAGGACTTGCCTACGATAGATTAAATAATTGATACGATAGCAATAGAAGAATTCCGCAAAAAATCTTGTTGCTGACCTCAATGTTTAAATAAACAAGGCATGCAACAGGATTCTTCTGCAAGGCAGAGTGGAAAACCTCTCCAACGATGATGCCCTTCTTAGTGGTACTTCTGAAGTCGAGAGTAGACATCTTGGGTGCACACTGAGTCTGTTACTGAACTGAATTTAAACTCAGCACAAAGCTATATACCAAATCTCATCAGTATTTAATGTAGTGAATAATTAAATGTAATAAGTTTATGTGGTGTTAACTACGCGACACCTAATAATGTCATTCGTTAGTATGTAAAGCTTTTATGGTTTATTTATTTATTATCATTTACCATTCATAATAGGGTAGTGACATCCGTATATTTAGTTGTATTGTTATCATTAGATTTATTTAAATTTATCAACCTTAGTCTCTTGAGTTGGAGGTTCAGATTTATTATACTTTTATTGACTTTTCTTTCTTCTTGAAAGAAACACAGAACAAAAAGTAAAAAGTGTATGTAAAAACGTATTTAAATTTAAACCTTTGGTCATATCTTATATTCGTATATTTGATTTGAATTCATAATACAAAGTTTTTTTAAGTTAGTTTAGTACTCGGCGCAAAACTTAAATATAAGACAATCTTCGCTAGATTTTGTATGTTTTCATAACAATGCATTTTAGCCACACTTTTTGAAAAATGATTGCGTTCGTAGTTTCAAACGTTAATAAATATAAAGCGAATACAATTATGTATACAACAATCACTGATTTTAAATTTATCTATTAGAAAATAAATAGGTATTCTAAGATTTGACCGATCCACGATCATGACTGTGTGTTGTAATATTTGTAGGGCAATTGTGTTTGAAAATGCTCATTTACTAAATATTTTATTTACAAGTACCCATAAAATGCTATTACCATCAGATGTTACTATTACTATCATATTTTTTGTTATTTATTTGAGAGATTCTTGTCTCGGAGTAGGTTCGCAATGTCATGCGCGCCTATTCTGAAGAAATAATAATTATAAAGTGCGTGCCTATAGACGATTTATTTTGTTACTTCTGTACATTATGCATTTTGAATTTACTATGCATTTTGTACTAGTCTGAATTGACATAATTGTAGGACTACGTGGAGGTTCGAAGTTTTAATGGTCGCTTTTACATAGGGACTGTGTCATAGCCAAATATGACTAACCATTTCAAATTGCTTATAAACTGTATTTAGACGTATTTCGAAACCCTCATTTACTAATTATTATATTCCGTAATATAATTAGGTAATGGGTAGGTAATAATTAGGTATTAACTAATTGTAATGATTGATATGAATAGTAGGCCAAAACCTCCTTTCTAAGGAGAGGTCTATGTCCAGCAGAGGACTAGTAAAGGCTGTTGATGATGATGATGAATGCTTGATACAGTAGATAGACATTATATTCTGCAGTTAGTATTTTAAATACACCTGTAGGCATTATTTTAGCATTTTAGTGCTAGTTTACAATAGTTTTATACAATTATAGAAGTTATGTTCTTTAAGCGCGGTTGATGGTATGAAGTACTTAGGGTAGTCGAGCTTCCGGGACCGGTACCGCGTTCCCGAATTCCCCTTTTAATAGAATACTAACAATTAAAACCATTTATGTTTTGGGAAAGTATGATCAACAAAAAAAAAGTAATACAAATAATTCTGTTCTATAAAACGATTAAATATTTATTTTATTAAAAAAATGGCAGCTTTCCATAAAACCAGAAATGATTTAATGAAACTGTTGTAATTTAATGTTTGAACACTCAAGATTATAATAATTATTTTTTGTTCTTTAGGTTTAATTACGCCGTGTATCGACTGCACGAATAGAGTAGTAGTGTAAGCGCTTTAAGTACTGCGCTGAGAGTTTGATCGGGACAGCACGGGACAGCACTTTGTGTGATCCACAAATCGTTTTTCTACAACAACGACGTTGCCACACAGGATATATTCCTAGTGTAAAAATTCGATTGTGCGTCATATGTTTTTATAAACCAATATTCCTGTGTCTAAGAGTAGGGTTGGATGAGTCTGTGGGTGTCGGTTAGTGATCCTGACTAGGTTTGATTCTCACCCAAGACAAATAATTGTGTGATAAGCACAATCATTTGTTCTGAGTCTGGGTGTTATGTTATCTCTAATATGTATGTATTAAGGAATATATAAAACACATAAGTAAGATTGTTTGTCAGCTGTCTGGTTACTGTAGCACAGGCTCTGCCTAGTCTGTATTATCACTTTATAAACGTAGTTCCTATGAAGTATTCCGCTACACAGTAATTATTCCTAAATGTTTAAGAGTCTATAATGCCGTCAGAACTTTTTCTTACACTTTTCGTATCAGAGGTGGAGGGTTCGACCCCTAAGCAGGATAAATAATAATTATATGGTTGGACTCTTACAAAAAAAAAACCTCATTTGTATTTAGAAATATATAAGTACGTTTTTTTTGGGTCTGTGTATAAATTTTAAAATGCCATGGACACTGTTTACATAAAAGTAATTGGCACTACAAAAAGTGGCACAACAATAACTTTTAAGCGAGTAAAGATAGCAAAGCTTGTATAAATCTTTCTATATAAATAATAATATATAAGGTTTTAATTTCGGAAAAACAAAGTTATGTATCCATAACAAAGTGTATCACATCTAATTATTACTTATTATCTAATGTTAGTACCAATCACCCTCTGCACAAAGTGTTTTGTAATCTGAGAGTTGAAACTGTCCGCTATAGTTTTCAGGATGCTGTCCGACTGTCTTTTACCCTTCTCACCAATGCAGTTAAAAACTATGGGCATTCTTAATTACATGTAAACAACAAACAAATTAGTAAAGAAAAAGAACAAGCTCCAATCACATAAACAAAGTGATTAGCGTAACTACTTCTTTTGTCATTGGCATAGATAACTCGTCTAAATATGAGTAGTGCCTATATTAGCAGAGACACATGTAATGCTACACAATAAGTACCTACAATCTACAATATTTATTTCTTTTAAGCCACGTAGCAAGCTATCAAGATGACAATTAATGCTTTGTATTGTATGCAAGACCTGTTGTTGAATATCATAAGACACAAGCTGTCCCGCGCGACTTCATCTACGTCTATCAAAATAAATAAATTTTCCCCGTTTGTGCAACGCTCTATAAGCGAGTCGCTGTAATCTTAGGAACTGCTGGCTTTCGAGGAAGGCTTTAAAATACAACAAAGGCCAATAGGACCCGAGCATCAATGAAAAATGTTGCAAAAACATGAGAAATTTATTCATTTTCCGGGCGTTTCAGGATAATCCCCGTGTCATGACAGATCTCGTCGGCTTTTTCCATTCGTTCATTCTTTTGTTTAAGACTCCCCCTTCAATCATGTTTCGTATGCGCCACTTTATTTGCTAATCCAGTATTAGATCTGTGAAAATATTTCTTTGCATTTATTCCACCCATTTTATTAGTTACCAGTCAAAAGTAAAAAGTCGTCAAAGTCTGTTAATATGTCTGTCATATAAATATAAATATATCCGAGCTAATATACCTATAAACCCTTTTTTTTTAAATTTATTAATAGGTTAATTAAACGTCCTTCTTTTGTATAGAGAACAGTATTAATAAGTGTTACCACTTTAACTTAAATTTTTAACGGACTTTGAGGCAAATAGTGATAATGCATTTGGCTTCATACCTACTTTGTGTATTGCTGTTACACCAATTTGGTTCTTTTCACTACCCCACTTTTAAAATATCACAATAAGAAATCTAACACCGATTGTTAAATTAACAACCAATCAGTACCAAAATTTAATTTAGCATACGAGTATTATATCAATGACCGACAGCAAATTAAAATTAGGATCCGCTAACACAAGGTCACTAATTATAAGTATTTAATATTGTATGTTTACTCGCTTGACAAACCATTCTTTTATTTTAAATGTTCTCGTTTGTATCCTCTAATGGTATTCTCTTATTTTCAGTAAAATATCAGAAAACGACTAGGATTGATGATAATGTTATTGAATTTTTGAGGTGCCAATTACTATTAAGTAAACAGTGTCCATGGCTTTAAAAAATTAAATACAGACAGAAAGATGAAACGTACTTAGGTATATATTTCTAAATACAAATGAGTGATTTCCAAGCGGAATACTTAAATAAACATCTCACACACGGCTATTTAATACCAACCTAGGTAGACCCTGCGCTACGGCAACCAGATAGCTGATTAACATACTTGGATAGTTCTAAATATATACATATTGTGGATGAAACACCCAGAAACAGAACAAATGCTTGTGCTTACCACACAATTATAATAATACTTATTAGCGCTATAAAAATACAGATGTTCTTAAAATGGTTACCTCATATTATATTATCTAACTACACATTTAGTTAATTACATGATGGTGTCGAAATAAATCTAAGTACTGAATGTACGCAATTTGGAATGGTTAGTCATAGGTAGTTGGATACGTCACAGTCCCTAATTATGAATGACCATTAAAACCTGAAACAGAACAAGTCAGACAGGTTATTCTCATCATCATCATCAACAGCTTTTAATAGTCCACTACTGGACACAGGCCTCTCCTTAAAAAGGAGGTTTTGGCCTACTATATAACGCTGGCCAGACGGGTTGGTGGTTAGGGTTTATTTCAAGTTTTCCTTCTCTTTGCAGTGCTGTTGTCCTGAGTAGTTTGCTCCCTTAGTCGGCTTTTACTCTTACTTATGCATGATATAGAACTAATTAAGAAAAAAAGACTATAGGAACTTTCAAATATATTTTTTATTTTAAGTATGAAGATCTCATGAGTACATAAAAAAAACATTTGAGGAAATAATAATAGAAATTATATAATGAAGTATTTAATTAATGTGCACCTTAAAATTCGTATGCCATCCAAATATCACAACGAAAGTGTGGATCGGTGAAATCTAAGAAGTGCTAGTGATAGCATTTAATATTGTATTTAAATAGCAAAGCATTACTTATAACATGGTTAATTTTATTCATGTTATCCACATTATAAAATTGATAAGATATTGTTTTTCAGACACAGTGACAAGAATACATGTATGTGAAAACAAATCCAGCACAGACTGTCTTATATTTTAGTAATGCGGCGAGTACTAAAGCTACTAAAAACATGTAATTGTTTTCTTTTTTAATGGGCGCTGCCATGGAACGACTTACTGATTCCAAACATCGCATAAGTGTCAACGAATAACGCACTAATGCAACAAACAGCCTATCCAGAGCATATTACTTTTCCAATAATAGCAACGGACTACATAAAGCTACCGATTACAAACGATTATACAGCCATGAACTCTTGCGCAAAAAGTAATGAACTAATAATAACTAGACCTACTGCTATCCATGATACAAATAGTCAAATCGTCGGAGGCGCCAACTGGTCTAATCAACAAGTACTAAGTAGATACATTTCCCATGTACCTAAATGAACTACTAACAACAATATCCTGAAACGTACAACAACCAAATCCATACGCTACCATCACTAGGGGTGCTTCGGAATGAGACTATACCTTCGAAAAATAGTTTCACTGAAAACTTCGATTAGAGTAGGGGTTTTTCATGGATTGGTTTGTCTCAAACAGGGGTAGATAATATTAGGATTGTGTTAGATACGAGAGAGTCTATTGGTTTTAAAAATATATTTGTAAAAAATTATTAGTGTAAATAAGAAGGTTGAAGGTGGAATTAAGCGCGCGCAAAACTCCTAATGACCATTAAAACCTGAAACAGAAACGATTATTGCACATTAGTCCAAAGTCAATATTAGAAACCGTTCAACCCGAACCATAGATAAAAAACATTGTAAGTGGACGTCTCGATTTGACTTTTAATGCGATTTAAAAATAAATTATAATGAAAAAATGTGTAGGTACTTATTTAAAACTTAATAATGGAAAATTAATAAGGTGTAATATTTATAATAATATAAAACATGTATTTTTTTTAAACCTAATTAATTACAGATATTCATTAATCACAAAGGCTTAAAATTCCGTAACTTACAGTATACTATAGCACTATTCTCTTAGTATAAATGTACATGAACCTTAGTGATGGGAGAATATATCGCCTTGATTTATCAATTTTCACAAAGAGTAAACTAACAAAAAAAAAGCGAAGACTGAGAGTGGGCTTTGTGGCAGTTAGAAGTTTGGCTCTACATGAGATCTAATAACTGTTTGACAGGGTGAGCCAACAGTAGTCTCGGCTTGGCAACATTTTACATGAAAATGTTTTTGATGGGATTATAATTATTCTGTATATGATGTATTTGACAGCATTGCTTTGCCAATTAATGTACAGAAGGACACGAAATAAGCGAGCGTGTAAGATTGAGCTAAGTTGGGTGCATTACATACACATTAGTGTGTATTTAAAAAATCTGTCGATTTGAGCGTCAGTGAAGGCAGTGGAAGGGTGACAAAGTGCCAAAAAAACACATGACCTTGTATATTTTTTTGTTTTGAAGCAAACAATGCAAGAAATCTTCTTGAAACGTCTACATAATTTTCGTGCCATTATTTGTCATGAAAAACGAATTTTTTTCCAACGGTCAGATTTAAAATACCCTGCAAATTATCGTCAGATTTTTGGCTAGCATGGCAGGAACATTAAGCTAAACTGTCTATATAAAATCCAACACGTTCGGGTATTTCCAAATGGTGATTTTTCGAATTTGCAGTTTGCATTTTCGATAATTTTCTACTAGCTTAGGTTACTTTAAAATACTCAGACTTTTCAATGGGAGCATTTTCGGCATCCAAAAAACATATCACCAAAATATGTAATGCTCCCGATTTTTTTTTCGATTTTCTCCCCTTGCATTTTTGAAAACCTATAGAAGCTTTTCCCACCACTTATAATGGAAACATTATCTAACTTTTGTTTATTCTATTACCTAATCTTAAACCCTCTATAAACCCCATGACGCTCGAGAAAATCCGCATTTAGCATCATTGGCTCCCCTACGTAAGAAATTATAAAATTAAACGAATCGACTCCACAGATGGCGTAGTGGTTTAAGCGGTCACCTCGCCGCTTCCTACTGAGTATTGTGGGTTCGATGCCCACATGGGACAAACCTTTCCACAAATTTGTTGTTCTGTATGTTTGCAAAGTCCCGACACAAAATTTATTCCTAGTGCGGGAGTTGTGTTAAAAAAAAACATTAGAATTGAATAATAATTTTGTTTATTCGTGTATCATCGTTATTCTAATGTTTCTTTTACTATGTCATTCTTTATTTATTCATTTTGGTAAGGTTATAGCACAGAACTGTAAATAAACTTTCACTGTTCTGTGGATTGATGCAAGTACATAGTCTTTCATTAACAAATAAATCAATAATATTATTACAAAATCGTTCATCATATTAAAGATATATCACGCTCAGAAACCTCTCCCTCTGATCCTCTGTTGGCTACTAGGAGAGCTCGCGGAAAAAAACACTCGATTTTCTTTGCGTTTCATGGCTCTGTCATGCATCTAGAGGATTTATAATTATGCAGAGGTTGTAGCAATTCTAGTAGCAATTCTATATCTACCTACCGAATACCTCAGCACATTTTTTCTTTTTAGCAACGTATGCTTTATTCATTCATTCATTCAAATTGTCATGTTGATCGCTTCAATCAAAATGACAATTTATGCTCTGTGTTTTACGCAATACTTTTGATGCATATTATAAGACATTATTTATACGGATACATATACAAACATACTTGTACCTACCTATTTATCTACTACTACATATAAATACACATCTTGTAAAGACAGGGAGCACGCTCATCATCCCAAGCTCCGTCGACCCCATCATTTCTTTTTTATTTCATCATCAATGTCACACGTGACGTAATGTGAAATAACTATTCCCATCACGTCACGCAGGTGCAAGTAAAAAGCTAGTAAGTTTATTAAAATATTTTAAGATAAATGTTAAAGAGTTTGTTTTTAGTAAATTTTTAGACATTCTTCATAAAGAAATAGTTTAAAAAAAATGTATATCTGATTTCAGGTAACAAAAACATAATTTCGTACCCAGCCTACAATAAGGCATTCTTAATTACATGTAAACAACAAACAAATTAGGAAAAATAAAGAATAAGCCAAAAGTCAATAAACAAAGTGATTAGTGTAACTACTTCTATTGTCATTGGCATAGATAACTTATCCGAATATGAGTAGTTCCTATATTCGCAGAGACGCATGTTATACTATACAATAAGTACCCTTCTACAATCGACACTATTTTTTTTTTCATTTGTGTCAAGCAAGCGATCAATTTGTGCTCTATGTTTTATACAAGACCTTTTGTTGTATATCCTATTTTCCTATAACTGATTCTTTTTGGTCAACAACACATCTGTCCACATTGTGACCGAGTTTGCGGCTCTCGAATCGGACATACCAACCATATTCGTAAGTCCGGAATATCCACCACGAACGCCGTATAAATAATATTTTATAGATTGTATTGGACCTATGATGATGAAGACGATACAAAAAAGCATAGGAAACTAACGTGCCTGATGTCGATTTTTCAAATCTGTATTACAGGACACCAGAGACCTCCCGCTTCAGTACAATGAAATGTGTGTATAAACTAACCATTGAGAATATACAAAAGCAAAATCAACTTAACCTAAGCATGGTTCAAATACGATAATTTCACAAACATAAAAGGTAGAGTTGTGCATGAGGTGAAGTGTAAATAGAATATGTATCTGCGAGTGAGTTTCTATAGTTATCTAAATATGTGTGCGAGGATGTGTATGTGTGAGTATATAGATCGATACCTCCTCCTCATCTAACAAATTTAGGTATTTTATATAAACTTACGATTACATACTAAACCATAATCTCAAAGTGAGTGTTATTTAAAAAAAAAACGATAAATACCGAGATAATTTCACGTATACTAAATCAATTTAAACATCAAATCAAAATCGTACATTGTATTATGATCCAAATGACGTCGTACTAGTGTACGCGGGACTTGAGGGGGGCCGCAGCGATACAAGTTTATTGCAGCAGATAAGTATACGATGCATGGCAGCGTGTGTGCACCCAATTTTAGGTAATATTTTTGCTTCGTAAAATTCTTGAATAAAGTAAATGTTAATGTATTTGTTTTATTTTGTTTTATATGTTTAACTAATATTAGTAACAGAATGCAGTCAAACAGGGCGAATTTTTTTTAATTTTTCAACAACAATGTGAATAATAGCAATGATACAATAAACAATAACACAGGAATCGGTGATATAATGCAAAACAGGGATGAAGATGGTAAGTTATTTTTATTTACGTTTATAAGTGTGATTTTTGTTTGATAATTGTTGTTAGCACAGCGCTTAGTACGCAATATGCTGATACAACTTTAAACACTAGTATGCGGCGAAAAACCTTATAAAGAAGACACTTGACCCATATGGCTATAATAATATACTTATTAAAAAAAGTATATTTTTTTTGTATTAATTGTGTTAATTATATTATTATTTTTATTTGTAACATTTTTTTTACTTGTTATTGTCATGTTTAATACAAAAATATGAATTCTTGTGTTTTTAATTTAAGTTATTATTTGTTTTAGAGTCTTCGTTGCCACCTGATGCAAATTTTATGGAAGAGGAGCTATCAATACTTGATGATGTTGATTTGAATGATAGCATAGATGTATTGCAGAATATCCCTTCTAACGCTTCCATAATATTATTTCCGGATGATAATTGCTCCTCGTCTCGGGAATCGAATGGTGATTATAAAACTCAAAAAGAGATCGATCGCTATCAGTCATAGAAAACACTCCAGATAATTCGCCCTTCCAGAATAGAATTATTAAAAATGATTGTGATATTACTCAAGTACCATCGTCGTATAATTATTTTGTCCTATCACCTGTTAATTACGAGTTAATTGACAGTCCTGCGTTCGCCACCCCTGCATCTGACATTAATGATATCACATACTCACCGTCCAATAACGTCAAACATCTTAAGCGGCTTTCTATTGCTAAAAAAGATAAAGGAAGGCTAAGGTAACGTTTTCATAAAAAATGGAAGGATCAGGAGAGGAAATATAATGTTAATAGAGGTTTGGAATATGTCAGTAGAGTAAACGTAAGAGTACATGGTAAGAAAGGTGGAATTATGAAAACTTCTTGCAACTTAACTTGTTGGATTTTTGTTGACATGTTTTGATTTGGATATACAACATACTTGAATATAACTGGTAGTTAAGCCATTTTAATGTTGAGTCCCGCCGGCGTATACCCAGTTATGTAAATAAAATGTCATTTAAAAACAATAATCAGTAAAATCATTTTATACCAAGGGATCCAATACTTATTAAAAAAAACATTTAATTTATTACGAACAGGTTTGGTTTCATTAAAATAAAAACGATTTGACTTCAAATCACTCTTCTGTAAAATTACTACAATGTCAGTTGACTCATTATACTTAGAAGGTATCGAGATGATTACTTATGTCCCAACTCCCTGAAAGCAAATAGAAGGTTAAATACTAACTCAGAGATGTTTAAAGATTCTTCTTACCGGTAGTCTAAAGTCTTGAGATATTTAGAAACTACTTCTTTACATCTAAATGTTGTATACATGTAACATTCACTGTTGAATAACTTTTTTTGCATTCAGTTCATCCAATAAGATGATCTATTTTACTAATAAAATCCATTTTAATAGTAATCTTGACCGGTATCTAAATACATCCTAAAAAATCGACAAAGTTCGTTACTCTGTCTAGTATACATCCGAACTAATATTAGGATACATATGTTTATAAATATATTAATAGTTGTTTTTGTAATTCTGTATTTAGAAAAAAGAAAATGTGAGTCATCTTTTGTATAAAGAACAGTATTAATTAGCCTTAATTTTAGGTGAATAAAAAAATTATAAAAATTATTAAAATTTTCATACAAATCTCCAACTTATCTCTCCAATAGATCTGTGAAGTTCGAGATTTGTATGAAAATTTTAAAATATAAAAATGTATTTTTAGGGTTCCGTACCTCAAAAGGTAAAAAAAGAAACCCTTATGAGATCACTTTCGTGTCCGTCTGTCCGTGTGTCACTACCCATTTTCTCAGGAACGGGTAGACCCAGTAGTTGAAAATGAAGATAAATTTTAGTACTTACAAATTTTCGCGAAAATCTACGTAAAATCTGGGTAGGTACACAACCCTCGGCGCACGAGTTCGACTCGTACCTGACCGTTTTTTTTTATTTTAGCTAATGAAAGGTACAGGCCCAAAGTATATACAAATTTTACCATATTGATTGCAGTTTATCTCTTTACTCAGCGAAAGCGTTTTGTACTGCCTCTCGAGCGTTGACTTTTTTCCCACTTCATAAATTGTTTAAATTTTGAAAAAAGTAGAAATCTGTTGGGGCAATGTGCGGTGTCGTATAGAAGAAATGGGGAAGAGCGATTGACCAGTCATGGTTGTTGAATTGCGAGCTTCTCCATCATTGTTTGCAATTCTTGGCTATAGTCACACAGTGCCGTAGTTACACAGTGGTTGTACCATTGCTGTGATGTTGTCTGGCACTGGTCGACCACACTATGGGTAATCTTTTTACTACCGCACTTATTAAGTGCTGTGACGAGTCCTCGAAATGCGGCGGAACGCCCACCGACAGGCACTGGTGCAGTGGCGCGCGCAACTGGAGCAGCCGCGAAATGCGCGCCAACGCGCTGTCGGTGCCGTTCTGCCTAACCTTGAAGCTTGGGTAGGTAGGGAGGGAGGTCGCGTCACCTACCGAGTACCGACTGACGCAGGTACTCACTGGGCATGGTTGCTTCGGGGAGTACCTGAATCGGATTGGACGCGAGGAGACGGCACAATGCCAGCACTGCGCAACCGACTGGGACTCCGCCCAGCATACGCTGGAGGACTGCCAGCTAAATCGGAGGAGACCTGTCCCCGCCAGCAATCTGGGAAGCTGTAATGCTCCAGAAAGAGACCGCTGACCGGGATCGGGAGAGGGCCGATCCCGAACGTAGTGGACGTCGGCGCCGATATCAGTCGTCGACGGGGCCGCGGGCCGCCAGAGAGTGGGGACCTCTGGTGGCAGATTGATTGCTGCGGTAGGGGATGGAATGGCCGGCCTGATTGCATTAAGATGCGATCGGGCCGCCATGCCGCGATTGAAGGGGGAAGTGTTCTCCCCTGGGATAGGGCCTGATTAGGCATGGTGTCATATCGGGGAGGACCTGAAATAACATGGTCCAGGTCCTCCCCAGAGTAGAACACCTAAAGCCGGCCGTCGGGGTGGTTTTTAGTGGAATCACCACATACTCCTGGCTCCTGAGTCCCCGAGGAGCAGAAGATCCGAAGGGATTTTCCACCCCGTCAACAAAAAAAAAAAACAAAAGGTGCTGTGACGCGTTCGTCACAGCACCTTTTGTTTTTTTTTTCTGAGACTGACGACTAACTGAGAGGAACGCTCACGGTTGAGTTTGATCGGCTTCCACTATTGCCATTTCATCGCTGTCGACTAAAGTTACCGACCGCCCGCGAGGCTCATTCCTTAACTTAAAATTTTGAAGATCTAAAACGATTCTACCAATAATTGACCGTGTTTATGCAAGCAGTGTTAGTTTCGTATTGTTTTGCTGCGGTATTTCCATGTAGAAACTCATATTCGTGAATTGTACGACTTTTCAGTTTATCCATGGCGCCATAAACTACAACAAATTTAACAAAAACAAAACAATATCTGAAACAAATGGGTAAATTTTGAAGTAAAATACGAGTAACATGGCTTTCGAATAAAATTTATTTTAATTTTGGATGCGCCCCATTTTTTAGATAATTAAATCTAAAAATGCTGGTTTTAAAAATCTTCAACTTCATAGGTAAAGATTTATTAATTTTTACTAACATTTTTAACCGACTTTGAAGCAAATAGTACGAATGTATTTGGTTCCATACAGCCTTTGTGTAATGCTCTTACACCAATTCGGTTCTCTTTATGACCCATCTAATCACAAAAACATTTAACACTGATTGGCGCGAAAATGAGAAAAAACAATAAATATTCATATAAGAATGTCAGATTTCAAATTCAAGTGTAATTAAATGTTTTTTTTCAATTGTAACAGTATTTATAACCAGATTAAGTTTTGTACAATGGTTAAAATGGAACAAAATATTGTTACGCTTGAAATACTTACCTATTCTATTCTCACTGGGTTACATAAAATATATGTACTACTGTAAAAGTTTTTATTTCCTCACAAGAGAAGAAAAATCGTTGTTTGATTTTATTTCAGAATGGCGTCTATTCGTGGTGGTTCGAGATCGTCATACCTACAACAGGAAGATGGTTCTGCAGCTTTGTTTGTAATAGCTGTGTTATTTAGTAGATGGCGCTTTTCTAAATTTAAATCGAAATGTAATTGTTGTTGTTACACATTTATGTTGAAATTGTGAAAATTCTACATAATATATGTAGGGTCTTAAGTCCAGTAGCACTTTAACGAAGTTAAAGCATTATAACTAGTTATACTAATGACCTTCTTCTATAAATGTATATCACACACACATACACAGACTACATGCCAATGATTATAGTAACTATTGAACGTCAAAGAATTCATTACATTTTTAATCATTTTAAACTAGTAGTCACTAAAAGTTGAGGGTGGATTTGAAACAATATGAATTTACTGGCTGTAACAAATTTGGTATAAGGTTGGTTGGTAAAATCAATTATTGCTACTAGTGTTGTTTAAATTGAATATCTATATTAAAAAAGGAAGCAAATATTAGTAGAAATTCAAGTAAATATAAGTATTGCAACCAATACTAACATTATAGTTTTGCATAGCAGTGGGCCTTATTTATATAATATGAATAATTAATCCAATGAAACACGCTTAAGTATAAGTTATTTTGTTCGATTATGTGATGTTAACTGTGGTGTATTATTTTATTTTATAATCTTTTAAGTGTTGTGTCAAAAAAGTAATTAGTGAAATAGTGAATGGTTTCGTCAACATTCGGATATTAATTTACGTCAGTATTGTCTGTTTATAACGAAAATAAAATAGCACGTGGTTAGTTTTAATTAAAGGTACCTTAACCCTAGGGTTAAATGCTCGTAACGAAGGTCTTACATCAAATACAACCAGACTTCAAACAACAATTAGGTGTAATATAAATAAGTAAAGATTTACTTAGCCTATGGCGGTCGAAACCCACAACTTACGATAGAGTTTCATACTACCTATATTACGAGTATATTTTTCGAACAAATCTTCCATTTTTACATTGATGTCTCGTAAACAAAGAATATATTTTAGACAAAATAACAATATGTTAACGCGCTTGACAAACAAATCTTTCGTTTTAAATGTTATCTCTATTGTATCCTCTAGTGTCTTATTATCTTCAGTAAAATATCAGGTAATGACTAGGATTAATGAAAATGTTATTTACTTTTTGTAGTGCCAATTACTTTTATGTAAACAGTGTCCATGGCATTTTAAAATGTTTGCATAGATAGAAAGAAGAAACGTATACATCTAAATACATGTGATACAATGAGAGTAAAAAAAAAAATGCTTTGTCGTAATATTGTTTACAACTTTACTCCTTTTAGCCATGGACGTATAAAACAATCGGATGGAACTCTCGCTTACACAAAACTGAGGTACCGTAATGGCGGCAGGTCTGTGTGTGACTGAATGTTGTGGCTGCCAAGTTACCCAAATTTATTCTCCAAAAACACAGTCAATAAATAAAAATATAGTATTTGTTCGAAATTTTACTGTTTAATGTCCTAAATGCTGAGTAATTTTTTTATAATAATGTCTTTTACTTTGAGAGGTTCTTGAAATTTCCACTAATTTCGAGATGTGATGAAACCGAATCGTTAAATATTTTTCTGCTCTATATTTAATAAGACTCATTTTGTATTCTATTCCGGCGAAAGTATATTCAGATTCAAAGTTTAAAAAATGCTTTCATTGCCAACAAACTTTTCTAGAATTTTTGTGAGAATATATAGTTACTAACACTATATGGATGTAATAGTCCGAAATAAATAATTTGAATTTGAATATTTGTGTTATCTTTATTTTCACCTTTACAATTTCTAATTATTTGAATCCAATCATTTCTCCATACTCCATTTTCCTTAGAAAATTGAGTAAAAGAATATGAAGTAGTATCTCACATAGTATCTTACATATAGACTCAAAAAAACGTAATATAGTGTCAAATTATAAGGAAATGATTTATTTATTTTTCCAAATATTGCAATCTTTTTGAAATCACCACTGATGAGCCACTGCCATTCCATCGCCACTGTAAAGACACTGAGTTAGTGTAGACTACCGATATTTATACCGATGACAAAGGCCACTCGATGGCATCTCAATAGCGTGTCAGTGGTATGATAGTGGCTTGGCGTATAAAATAGCAGAATTGAGGCCCTGAACGTACAGCGAGCTGGCCGACTATGAGTGACACAGTTTTTTGTTAGTGAGACTGTACGACTACATATTCAATAACTATCAAACAGAAATAAATAATGTGATTGAAATATAATGTATTCAAAATATTTATTGACCCTGAAATAAAATGTATTTATTGTACGAGTGTCTTTTTGTACATTTTCATTTTTCAAAATAAAATGCACTTGATAATTTATGTATTTTTCAATAACGCATTTTATTAAGTCGGATAAATGATTGATAATGGGTATTCACCTATTAAAAAAAGCTTATTATTATTAAGCTGGTCAACAGCACTGCAAAGAGAAGGAAAACTTGAAACAAACCCTTTTTTTTTTTTTTTTTTAACGTGTGGAAATCCCCTCGGACCGTCACCCCTCCGGGGTTTGCGGCGGGGTGGTGTGTCGGACTCGGACCGACTAAAACCACTCGGTGTGCCACTCTGCGCCTGTAACAGGAGGGATCCGGGAACAGCTGTTGTTAAGACATCCGGACCCCTCCTAGCGCCAGCCCGCTCCTGGTGCGGGCTCCGTCTCAATATTTTTCCTCTCTTTAGGCGACGTCCGGCACACGCGGACGCCGCCCCCTCGCGGCTGGCCAAACTAATGCGGGTGGAGGGGAAACCCACCCCGTCCACCCGCGGCCACACTCAGGGCGGCATGAGGCTGTGATAGGCGGGCCTCCGCCGCCCGGTTCGCCGGCGGCGGATCGGGTCCGAGTGGAGGTCGTCCTCCCGGGCCCTCTCGACCGCCTCCTTCCGCAAGATTACTACCTCGCAGAAGGTTGCGACCGCGATAAAACAACTGTCGCTACCGGCCATGGAGCGTACTCGTATGGCCGGTAGCGAGAGATCCACTCCGATGACTGCAGTGAGGGCCCGGCGCTGCGCCGCCCATGCGGGGCAGACCGCCAGCGTGTGCTGGGCCGAGTCCTCACTGCAGTCGCAGTGGTGGCAGGCGGGACTCAGTTCCCTCCTAGCGACCGAGTGCAGGTACTTTCCGAAGCAACCGTGCCCGGAAAGCACCTGCGTCAGCTGGAAGGAAAGGGTCCCGTGCTGCCGCCCTGCCCACTCGGCGATGACCGGCTGGAGAGCCTCCACGGCGGCGAAGCCAGCGCGTGGAGTCTCCAGCCGGAACGACCAACGAGCCATCGTGGCTCGGCGAGCGGCTTCGCGCCACTCGCGCACATCCTCGGGCGGAGGGCGAAATCCGCTCTCCGCCCGGGAGTCAGCCACTCGCCGATAAACTTCGGCGAGCACTTCCGCCTCCAAATCCCACGGGGGAGTTCCGGCCAACGCGCATGCCACCTCCGTCGAAACGGTGCGGTAACCGCGTATGGCTCTGACCGCCATTACCCTCTGAGGACGCCAGAGGCGTACCCTATTCTGGGCGGTCAGAGCCGCCGCCCACACCGGTGCACCGTACAGTGCCATTGACCGGACAACCCCCGTGTACAACCGTCTTGTCGCGACGCTGGGTCCACCCATATTGGGCAAAAGTCGCCCTAGGGCAGACGCAGCGCCGACCAGCTTTGGAGCAAGCTGTCGGAAGTGCTCGTCGAAGAGCCACCTCCCGTCGAGGATCAGGCCCAGATATTTCATCTGGGCCCGAACCGGTACGAGGACCGAGGTGACCACGATTGAGGCGCCAGGGGGTGGACCACGACGGGGCCCATGAAATAACAGGGCCTCCGTCTTATCTAGGGCCACCCGTAAGCCCAGCGCCTCAATGCGCCCGACCACTAGGGAGACTCCCCCTGTGGCCAGGCGCGCCGCCTCTTGGAAGTTTGCCCCCCGGGCTGTCACCAGGGTCTGCGTAACAGATTACACCCAGCCCGGGGGGGAAATCGGCGCGAAGGGCCCAGTCGTACCCTATGTTCCACAAGAGGGGTCCAAGAACAGACCCCTGTGGAACACCGCACGACATGGGCCGACACCTCAGATTACCTTCTCGGTCCTCGTACACGACGGTACGCTCCTCTAAATAGTCTGCCACTAGCCGCCTCAGGTACTTTGGCACCCCATGATAGTGGAGTGCTTCCCTGATGCAGCTGAATGGCAGTCTATTGAATGCGTTGGCGATGTCTAATGACACCGCCAACAGCACGCCGCCACAGCTCACGGCCTCTTCGGTCACGGCCCTCAGGCGCAACACGGCGTCGACTGTCGAACGCCCCGCCCGAAAACCAAATTGGGCGTCCGACAGATCGGGGCCCACCTCGCAGAGGTGCCGGACGATGCGGGCAGAAAGAACCCTCTCAAACAATTTACCCGCCTCGTCCAGCAGCACGATGGGCCTATAGGCCGCGACCGAATCGGCAGGCCGTCCCGGCTTCCTTAATAGGACCAGCTTCCCGCTCTTCCAGCACTCAGGGAAGCGTCCCGAAGCCAAGCTTGCGTCGAACACCTCCCCGAGGCGGTCTGCCATGTGGTTGAGGGCCAGGGCCAGCACTCAGGCCGGTACCCCGTCTGGCCCAGGGGCGGTGTTCTTGGAACGGATCCGTAGAACAGCCGCCCCTACCTCCGAATCCCGGACGCGCGGAACATTATCCTCCCCGTGCTCCCCGTTGTCTCCGGCCAAGGAGGCCATCGCCGGGGGAGTGTGTTCCGCTCGTTGTGGGAAAAGGCCCTCAACCACTTCTCGCAGGAAGCTGGGCTGGAGAGTCTCCGTAAGGGGGAGGCCCGACGCAAGGAGCTTTTGTCGCACCGCGCGGTAAGGGCGACCCCAGTTGTCACGATTAAGACCCTCCAGCATCTCCTGTCTCTTTTCTTCTTTGGCGCGGCTAATGGCCAGCTTCAGAGTTTTCCGCGCCTGTCGGTACTCCTCATGAAGCCGGTCCTCCTCACCGTCTCCACGGTGACGCCGCCGACTGCGCGTGTAGGACCTCCGGGCACGTGTACAGGCCGCACGGAGGTCCGCCAGCTCCTGAGACCACCAGTAGACCTCCTTCCTTGGAGGCCGACGACCTCGAATGCGGGGCATGGCCGCATCGCAGATATGCGTAATCGCATCGCGAAAGCGACCAGCCCCTACGTCGACCTCCTCGGTCGGAGCCTGAGGAGACAGCCACGAGTGAATTATGGCTGCCTCCTCTAGTAGGTCCCGGTTCAGTCTGGCAACAGCCCACCGCGGAAAGCGGGATAAACGCCGCGCCACGTGACCCCTACTGGAGTCCTGGGTCCGGGAGAGCTCAAATCGGATATACAGATGATCCGAGAGCGTCTCAACCTCTTCCAGGACACGCCAGTTCCTTACTCGTGCGGCGAGGGCAGGGGTAGCGAACAAAAGGTCCACTATCGACCCCCCCTGCTGTCGCACGCACGTGTTGGTGGAGCCTTTGTTGAGAAGACAGAGGCCCACCGAGGCCGCCCACTCCTCTACGGCCTCGCCCCTTGCGTCCGTCCTGGGGGAACCCCACGCAATGGACTTTGCGTTGAAGTCCCCCAGCACAAGGACGTGCCCAGGCGCTAGTCGCCGTATCGAGGTCTCCAAGCTGGTTAGGAAAACCTCGAAGTCGTTCAAACTCCGGTTGGGGGAGAAATAAACACCATATATGGTGATCCCCCTCCACTCGACGGCAACATATCCAGTGCCCTTGTCTCTTAGCGACAAGGGCGGGGAATGAGCCGTCGTGGAACCGACGACTGCCACGGAGCCGTCCCAGTCACCCATCCAGTTTGGACGGGGAGGGACAGAATAGGGCTCCGCGACTACGGCAACACCTATCGACCACTGTGCCATGGTTTGCAGGAAGAGATCCTGCGCCGCGGCACAGTGGTTCAGGTTCGTCTGGACCAGGAGGTTGGAGACTTGATCCATTACTGGATCGTCTCTACAACCTCCTCCATGGGCGACGACGTCGACGCAATATTGACGTCGGGGGTAGCTTGGGTCGACTGGCTAACCCTCAGGGGTTAGCCAGTCGACCCCGGCTGACGTCTGCCGAGAACTGCGGGGAGGCTTGCAGCCTCTCTGCCCCATCTGGTGATTGGCGGGCTTATTGCCCGCCGCACACGCTGGGCAGTGAGGGCGGCAGAGCATTCTGCCGCCTTATGCCCCGGTTGACCGCAGCGGAAACACAGTCCGCCGCAGTCGAAACAGCTATCGCACTTGACGCGCGTGTGTCCCGTGGCCAGGCATTTAAAACACCTCATCGGTCTCGCCGCCAGGACTGTGATCCTGGCGCTCACGAAACGGCTCTACGGGACGGCTGACCCACACGGCGCCAAGCCCTCCTGGACCGGGGCGGATGGTGCCGACCCTGACGTTGTCCGCGCTGCACCCCGTCTTCTCCCGGATTACAGCGCGGACATCTTCGGCCGTCACTGAGTCGTCCAGGCCCGAGATGCGCAGTTCCGCGCACTTGGTAGGTCTGGCGACCCTGACTCCATCTGTGGCCGCAAATATTCCCCGCAGCCTCTCAGCAAAGGAGTCCGCCGTCTTTGCGCCTTCAGACCCAGGGAACTCGAGTACTCGAGCTCCCGTCTGGGCGAGGCGCATCCTGACCCCCACCGTCCCAAAATCGTTGGCGAGGCTGTCCCGGGCCTTTTTGAAGACGGCCGCGTAGGACAGCCCGCCGTCAGCCGTCTCCGGGGAAACCCTATACCAACCCGTCTGGCCAGCGTGCTCGCCCTCAGGTGAGGATGCCCCCTCTCCGTCGGTACAAGATCTAGATAGTATAGTCAGGGCTTTGCCTAACACTGCTCCGGGAATCGATGGCATCTCGGCGCGCATCGTCAAACACGTTTGGCGTGCTGCGGCCGGTGACTTCACTGAGGTGTTTGCTAGGTGCATAAAAGAGGGAATTTTTCCGGACGTTTGGAAGGAAGGTAGGCTGCTTGTACTGCCGAAAGGCAACGACAGGCCCCTTACCGACCCGAAAGCGTACCGCCCCATCACGTTGCTACCCATACTTGGTAAGGTTTTAGAGCGCGTCATGTTAAAGTGCGCCCCGCAGATCAGCCGCGGGCTGTCGGACTGCCAGCATGGTTTCACTCGGGGACGGTCGACGGAGTCTGCACTTCTGCAACTCCTTTCATCTGCAAGGAACAGTTCGTCTCGGTACGTGCAAGCCGTTTTTCTTGATATCTCTGGCGCCTTCGACAACGCATGGTGGCCCATGATCTTGCTGAAGGCTAAGCGGGGGGGTTGCCCGCGTAACATCTACTCGATGCTCGCGGGCTACTTCGTCGACAGGCGCGTTGGCTTGTTCGTTGGCGATCATGTCGAGTGGAAGACGGCAACTATGGGTTGCCCGCAGGGATCGGTGTTGGGACCCACGCTCTGGAATGTCCTGATGGATGACTTGCTTCGGTTGCCGCTCCCTGGGGGGGTGGAGATTGTGGCGTACGCCGATGACGTGACGATTCTGGTTGAGGCGGATTCCCGGGCGAGAGTAGAGGCGACGGCCTCTACCGTTTTACAACTCGTCGGTGAGTGGGGGACCAGAAATCGGCTGGGATTTTCCTCCTCGAAGTCGTCTACGATGACTCTGAGGGGGAAACTACAGCGTCCCCCCACCATCAGGTTCGGCGGCGAATCGATCAGGAGCGTCACGTCAACCACAGTCTTGGGGGTGGTAATCGACGCGAGCCTGTCGTTTGCTCAGCACGCAGCATCCATTGGGGAACGGGCGGCAAATTGCTTCGGCAAGATGTCGAGAGTGTCGGCGAGCTCATGGGGGGTTAGGCATAGGGCACTACGGGTACTGTACCAGGGTACGTACGTCGCTACGGTGACGTACGCTGCCGTATGCTGGTACGAGCGTGCGTCCCTACACGTTGTGCGGAGCGCGCTTCTGCGCACCCAGAGACCGGCCTTGGTCCTTCTGACCAAGGCGTACCGAACGACGAGCAGTTCTGCCCTCCCGGTATTGGCCGGCGTACTTCCGGCTGACCTCGAGGTAATCCGTGCTGGCAGACTAGGCGTAGCGCGCACACAGCACGCGACCAAGGTGGAGCTAGCGGCGGAGAAACGTCGCAATTGGGACCTCGTTGTCGACGCCTGGCAAACCAGGTGGGACACCTCAGAGAAGGGGAGGGAAACATATCGGTTCTTCCCTGACGTGGCGGTGAGACTCGGGGCAACCTGGGTCGAACCGGACTATGAAACGTCGCAAATCTTAACCGGACATGGTTGCTTTCGAAAAAGGCTCTGTGATTTGAAGCTAACCGAAGTCAGCGAGTGCTACTGCGGATTAGGCGTAGAAGAGGATATGCATCATGTGTTGTGGGAATGCCCACTGTATGAGGAACAAAGGTGTAAGTTGCTGAATGGGATTACTAGGCTCGAAGACGGACCGGTGTACTACGGTGACCTGGTTTCCTCTGAGGCGAACTTCAGGCAGCTACGGGACTTCGCGCACGGGTGGCACGATATTAGGAGCAAATTGGAGCGATGATGATAACGGCGGCTATAGAGCGCGAACACGAAGTCGCCGTTATGTGACGTCAAGCCCCAGAAAGGGGAGAGTGTCTAAAGACAAATAGGGACGGACATAGAGATAAACAATATGTAGGGAGTCAAGAAAGGACACGCGTGAAAGGCCCCGAGCAAGTAGCGCGTGTCCCTCCCGTGCTTCGGCCCGTTATAACCGAGAGGTTGGTAGGGCCATGGGAAGGTTGGAGGGTGGCCAGCGTGGTATAGTAGGCCAAAACCTCCTTTCTAAGGAGAGGCCTATGTCCAGCAGTGGACTAGTATAGGCTGTTGATGTGTGTGATGTGATTTACCTATTTGATGAAAGCTTATTCCATTAAATATACTAACTAACTACACATACAAATGACTATATTTAATAACTAACCAGCGTAAGACTTGCAGAAGTATCCGATTTTTATTTACGCACCTTAGTTGGTCATTAGGTACATTTTTCGTTATAACTAATGCAATGATCAAAAAGATCTCCAACATAAGGTCATCAAAAAAAAAGCGAACAAAATAAACTCCTCTTTTTTGCTATTGGTTAAAAATCAAAATTAAAAAAACAGTGTACCTTTAGTAGGTACACTGTTTTATTAATTTTTTGAAAATCATTGTAAAAACCAAAAGCCTGAAAATATTCATGCAGGAAATGCAGTTCATCGGGTGTTCTCGTGGTTAGAATGTAGTTAGTACTCACGTACAATGTATGATTGTTCTAATAGATTACATTATACTATGTAGTTTTTTTTTCAATATTACTTAAAAACATAAATTTTTGGACCTACTAAATTCTGCCAGGACTGGAATTTGGCCTTTGGACAAATTCCAGCCCTGGCTTAGTTTTCGACACGCAATTATCGGCATAGCTATATATTTTTTTAAAGTAATACGCAGTAATATGCGAGTATGAATCTGTATGATTATGAACGCTTGATCGTAACTCCGGTGCGCATGCCCCGCCTACATCGCATTTCTAGTTTACTCGCTGTTCTGTGGATACAAAACTGGAATTGTTCAAAATATAGTGGTGATTATAAAGGTTATTTAAATATTTTGCTTTTTAAATACATTTCTGTTAATTTTATTTTTATATTATTGATTACTTAATAAAAAGTATTTCCCGAATCAATTTGTTAATTACAGTTTTTTTCTCTTTCACCGACTGTCACGACTCTAAATGGCTGTCACTGTTTGCGCGTTTACATTCGCCGATGGATTAATATTGTTTTTGTCATATTGCTGACTGCAGGTATGATTAGATTTATTTTACTGTTAAGTTAATTGTAGTTAGCATTTTGTAATTTTCTGTAGAAAATAACTAGCATTATTTATTGTTCGGCCGCAACTTTCCGCTATCGTTCCTCACGGCAAAATTTTCATCCTCATTACCTGGATAGTTGACGCTCCACTACTGTGCGCTTTTCGAGACACTTTTTGCCCCCACAACCGATCTGTGGAACGGGTTATTGTCTGCGGTATTTCCGGACCGATACGACCTTCAAACCTTCAAGAAAAGAGCGTACTCCTTCCTAAAGGGCCGCCGTGATTCCTGAATTGCAGACGTTCATGGGCGGCGATTGTCACTTTCCATCAGGGGACCCGTCTGCTCGTCTTTATTATCACAACTAAAGTACGGGCTACTTACCGTACTATTCTTAGGACTGGCATAAATACTATTTCAAACCATGCATGTGGAATAACGGCTTCGACGATTTTCTTGCGATACCAATACCATCCGGATGTACTCTGAACGCGTATGCTCATGACGGCTTATTACTGGTGGAATCTGATACTAGGGCGGGGCTTGAGAGATTAGCCAATAGATGTTTGAACTTGATATCTCAATGGGGTGAACGTAATCGCTTAACTTTTGCACCCAACAAAACTTTCCAGTTACTTTTAAAAGGTAACCTCAAATCACCGCCGAGCATTAGATTTGACAATGTTACTGTAAAAAATAAAACCACAGTGTGTTATCTAGGATTAGTTTTAGAAAGAAACTTTTCATTTATCGAACATATTAAAATAGTTAATGAAAAGTCTAAAAAGAGTTTCTGTGCATTGACAAGGATATCTACTGCGACATGGGGTCTATCATTTAATACATTAAAGATCATATACGGAGCTACTTATTTAGGTTCTATGTGCTATGGTGCACCTGTATGGGCCGATAGGGCGACCGTAGGCGCTGTCCGTCGCAAACTGTTACAAGGCCAACGACTTGCACTGATATTTTTGTGCAAGGCATATAGGACGGTTAGCACTGAGGCTTTGCCGGTGTTGGCGGGTGTGCTTCCGGTCGATCTCGAGGTGCAGAGACGTGCAGCCATGTACTATTCAAGACAAAACATGGAATGCGATTTCTTGGGCGCGCGGGATCGCGGTAAAATTACAAGACGAATGGCAGCAACGCTGGGACGAATCATCCAAGTGGCGCCATCTTTACCAATTTTTTCCATCTGTTCGCGAACGGTTGTCGAGGACATGGCTTGAGGTGCATCACTGTGTCGCTCAATTTCTTACGGGTCATGGTAACTTTAAGAGCAAGTTGTATTCATTTAAATTAGTCGAGTCACCATTGTGTCAATGCTCAACACCTAACTCTCATTATGAACAGTCTGCTCATCATATGCTCTGGGAATGTAGTCTTTGGTATAATGAACGTAATATAATGCTGAATAGCTTGCAGGTGACATCTGGGGCGGTATACTATGGGGATCTTGTGTCATCTAGGGTGAATTTCCGTGCGTTTAGGCGATTCTGCCATACATATTATAGAAATCAAATATAGCTCATGTAGGACCCGTAATATTTTGTGGCCGTGGTGCTTCCCTGTTTAAAAGGGTGTATGCCTATTTTACTTCATTTTGTCTCCCGCTTGCTAAGGAGGGAAGTGGATTTACTGTATTTCCAACTCCTCCAATTTTCTTCTGATTAATTTCGTTGCGGGTTCCAAGACAGTTTAATTTCTTCCTGGGACTTCCCGAGTGTCATAACTCGGTGTGTTCGTGGGTCACTGCTGTGGATCCTGGTGTACAGGAGTTACAGTGGTGGGCGTGTGGGTGGGATTAGTAAAAAAATCAAAATATTTTTGCAAACTTGTACATAACTCACAAAATGTCAATCAATTGGAAATAATCCATACATTTTTTAAATGTCATCAACTTAGTGGCCGCTTCTAGACCTAATTTTGGACTACTCCTTTGAACTATTAGTTTAATTACTAATGTTGACTGTACAGATTAAACGAAGTTATAAAGAAATGATTATTTTAAATCAATTAATTTAAAGAAAGGTATTAATAACTTTTAATTCAAATCGATTAAATTAATAGAGAACATTGTATAAAAAAAAGTAATTAAACAGATTTGACAGGGCTACATTTTATTAACGGATCAAAACAATCATAATCGAATGATTTTGAAAGATACATAGTTTACCTTGTTGACAGAAATTACAACTCATTTGTGACAGCAAGCAGTCATTGGTATCGACTTCAGTACAATCTATATGCAAACTACAAACTGAAAATCTTTTTGAACGCAAAGTTCAAAAAATCTGCTAATTAAAACTGTAATAGTCGATGATATTTCACACAACAATAATCCCTACTCGAGATACGCAAGACGGTACAAAAGTCCCATACATGCCTGCTAGTGTCCTTTGCCTGACAATAATTCTTAAGAAATGTTTGTTTTTAACCACTAAATACACTGATTGCTGAGCTCATTGATTAATCTCGATGTAACATATCGTTTTCTACGTAATTTATATTTTATGCATGGCAAGTTTAGAAAACGTAGGAATGCGTTTTCTTAACATCACTTGAATGTTTAGTTATTGCAGTTGTAATAATTCTTTGAAAATAATTTGGTTACTTTTAGCAAAGTTCATCAAGATCATCAAAGTTCGAGGGTTCTTCTTCTTCTACTTCTAGCATACCTAAAAGCTCCAGATTTTGAACAGATATTGTTTAGCCCATAAAGCAAGAAAAACTCTGATTTACCGAAGTTTTAGTCCCGTTTTTTTAGACATACAATCTAGTTCAATCTGAATAAAACTAAATTTTTAAACTGGTTTTCTATTTACCTCTTTAGTGAAGGTCGAGGTCAAAACATTTTTATCTTTATGAGAAGAAAGGAAAACACGTTCACGGCCAATCTTTTTAAATTATAGGTAGTAAAAAAGAAAAGATAGAAAGAGAAAGAAAAAAACAAAATAAAATAAATAAAAAAGATGGAATAGAATTGAAAGTGAAGTGAAACATAAAAAAGAAAAAAAAACACACTAGCCCACATTACATTTCCACTTAAGAAATAGCCTGTAGTCAATTAATCCCAAGCATTCCACAAATAGTAATAAGATACCATCAAAAACATAACCTGTAAAAAAACGCACAAGTCTCACAACACAGTTCTTTTAAAGTAAAAACTTGTGACATCGAAAGTAAACCTAGTCGGTTAATTCAGTACTTACCTATCTATGGGAGGAGATATCCAACCACTTACTAAGTACACAGTTACTGCAGTGAAGTGAAAATAATCAAAACCATATCTTCATAACGATATTTTACAACACGTGCAGGATCTTTTATTTATCTTCAGCACGTGTTTTAAGTGGCTCTGTTAGGGAGTATGCTCAGCAGCAGAGCCACAATTGATGATCATTATTTTGTTATAGGTAACGTACATAATGTACTAATGCCGTTATCGCTGTACGTACACTACATAATGAACTTATGTCGTCAGCGATAACTTCATCGACAACATCATTTTAAGATATAATTGATCAATATTTATTACTTACACTTGCAGAGATTCAACCACAAAGCACGACACGAAGTTTTAGATATTACCATCTGTAATTAATCAAGAGTTATGGGTATAAAATATAAAAATTAAGTAAGTTAACAATTAGTTTGTCCATGATGATAGTAAACTATCTTCATTAACAATTAACTAATTGTATACGATTAGAGTATTGTTTTATCAAATAATAGTTTTTCAATGTAACTATAAATACGGCAAGATAAGTTGAAGATGTTTAGTCGAATTTTACTTCGGGTGTAAACATACATAGTCATGAAAATGTTTGTGAATATTTCAAAAGGCAGTGAAGAATTTACTAGCAGGACGGATAAACATCTTAACATGGTAAGTATTTCAATTTTAATTAGTGGAGTGCTTAGATCAGTGACCAAGCAGACAGAATGAATAAAGTACATTTCAAAAAATTACATCATTTAATTAACTATGCTTTATTCGTTCACTTAATTCTAAACGAACACATATAACCGTGAAACAACAGTGACTGCACGGATGGCGTAGTGGTTTAAGCGGTCGCCACGCCGCTTCCTACTACGCTGAGTGTTGTGGGTTCGATCCCCACATGTGACGACACTTTGTGTGATTCACATATTGCTGTTCTGAGCCTGGGTGTTCTTTGTGTCCGTTTCATGTATGTTTGTAAGTCCCCCGCGATACAGGATATACTCCTAATGCAGTTGTCTTTTTAAAATAAACAAAACAGTGAGACAAAACTCTGTAGTTACATTAAAACAGTTGCCTTTCACTGAGTGAGGTTATCGGAGCCCAAATCCCCAAGTCTCCAAGGGCAGCAACGCACTTGTGACTTTTAAGTTGAGTCCATGGGAGGCGATAGTTGCTTACCATCAGGTGACCCGTCTGCTCGTTTGAAAGCTTATCAAAAAAAAACATTAAAGCAGTTAAATCAAATGTAATATTCGATTAACATGTGGTAGTATACATTTGAAGAATATTTTGTTACTTTTATCTTACTAGCTCTAAATATATGCAAACCACGTACACCTCGGACAGCAATGAGCTACAGGTTTGACTATAGTCCATCAACGTCGTGCGCAACCGTCCCGTGGGGTGACAGACGGTGGCGGGGACGAGGTACTCAAGATGTCAGCGGGTAGCGGATGGTTTAGCGGGGAAGGGAATTGTGTGTAGCCGTGTGCTAGAATGACGCGCTACCTCGCCCCCGCCGCGGGACGGTCGTGCACGAGATTGCCGGGTTATAGTAGGAAATGCCTGTGTATTTTTTTTTATAAGTCCCCCTCATGCAATATATTTTCAGAAAGTTTCCATAAATAAATATTCTATATGTAATCTTTACTGTTATTATTTCAGATGCAAAATCATCAAAGAAATAGTCTAAAGAAGATAAAGAGATACCGAAGTGCATTTACAACTGAGCAAGTGAATTATTTAGAGGAGCAATACAGAAAGTATTCCTACATAAACAACTCTCAACGCAAAGAAGTAGCGTTTGCACTGAACATACCCGAGAGAGCTGTCAAAATATGGTTCCAAAATAGAAGAATGAAAGAAAAGAGAGAAAGTATAAATAAGGAATTCGGTGAAGAAACTGACTCAACGTCAAGCGAATTTGCTAAAGATCAATTAAATAATGTGATGAAATCATCAGCTAACGATCAACAACCACAGTCATTACCATTATTGACAACAATTGATAACGTGAGTGAGAACAAAACTGTTATAACCAATCATTCTACATTTAATTTAAATACATCACAAAGTAAAAAGCCAGAAATTAAAGTTACCAAAAACTTGACTGGAGTAGAAATAAGACTCCTTAAACCTCTCCAGTCTCCTGCAACATCTACCACACTACATAAACCAATTTCAGCTAATGATTGCACGAAATCTGAAAAGGTTTCATTAAAATTGGATAGAAGATTAAAATTGGGAGCTTCTCACCACTCCAATATTACTCCACCAACTTCTGATATTAAACCTAAGGATAAGAAGCAGGAAACTGAAGATGAAATGACCACAAACCTCAACATTATAGATCAGATGATACCAGAAGATTTATCAAACCGTAAGGATGTGGCGCCTACAGCAAATCCTACACCGAGTATAGCGGTCAGCACTCCTGGATATATTCAAATGTTACCAGCAATATCACCTTTTTATTCAGAACCTTATTTCCCTGCGAGCGGTGTACTTTGGAAACCTGTAAGCGTTGTGCCCAATATAGCTTCAAACGGAGCATCAGTGTCTGTACATATACCTAAGAATATATCAAATTTACCTAAGAAGTGTTGTAAGTGCGAGTGTCATGAACCTCTCCTTTCTTACAATATTCAACAGTCGTCTGCAAATCCTCAATACATATTTACAGCAGTACCTTTAACAAATCCTAGTGCTGCTAAGTTATGAACATTGTTTCAACTCGATACATTAGCTCGCATGTGGAAACCAAATATTCAGGTAGCTGAATAACGCAGGTTTCTAGTTGTTCTCCAGAAATAGTAGAGAGCAATCTCCAAACAAACCTTCAATCGCAAGAAATACCTATTCAAGGCCAAGATCAACACCGAAATAAATGGCTGCGAAACCTGCGCGCTGACCCAAAGAGACAGAGACAGGTTGGCACCATTTGAAATGTGGTGTGGAGGTGAAAGATGAACCTCAGTTGGATATAGAGAAAAGAACCAATGAGATATAACTAATATATAGTTATATCTCATTGGTCTTCGTCTTGCAAACGAAGACAAGCAGTTGTTAAATACTTTTGAAAACATAAGAGGCAAAATGGTTGGCCACTTAATAAGATACGACAACTTCTACAGAATGATACTGGTAGGAAAAATAAAGGCAAGAGAAAAGGAGGACGGCCTAGATGGACATACATACAGCAAGTGAAGGAGAAAGCGGGAGTCGTGGTTTATATAGGTTTATTGTTTATTGTTTATTGTTTATTGTTTGTTTTTTTTTATATTGTTTATTTTTTTTATATAGGTTAAACAGATCGCAGGAAATAGAGTAGAGTGGCAATTTCACCACCGACAAGGGCTTGGCTCTTAAATTGAGAGAGAGATGTGGAAACCAAGATCGGGATGGTTGGTGCTCCTTGGAGGAGGCCTTCGTTCACCTAGGTGATGAAGATTATTTGGAAACCATGACATGACACAGTGTTAATTTAAATTTTTAAAAAATGACAATAAATACGCGCATACTGAGAGTCTATGGATCTGGCCACTTACAATAAAATAATGAAATAACAATTATGGAATTCGAAAATTGAACTCTTCGTACACATGTTACTTTTCAATTTTGCGAGATTATCATTTGTTTTTTCATTGTGACGTCCTTTCGAAAATTGTGTGTCGCTATCAAAATGAATTTAACTCGTGAACATTTTCGTTCAATGATTTTTTATGATTTTCGATGAGGCTTAAGTCAACAAGAGAGTTGTCAGAGACTTCAATTGGCTTTTGGTGATGAAGCACCACCACCTCTGTGTATTCGTGGTTTTGAAACCCGAATAGTTGTCGGAACTATAACAGGACACCTAGCCCTGAACCGACAACTATTCATTATCAATGCGACGGACAGCCCTCTGTGCAGGGGAAGGTCACACAACGGGCAAGTATCATTCCCGATACAAAATCGCTCCTAGAAGCCTGTGAACGCCTCAGGAGGCTTCTGCGCTTCTGGACGGAGCTTGGTTGGCTCACCTAGCTAACCAGTCCTCGACGCATAAAGGACCACTCTTGAGTCTAATTTCGGCAACCGAAGCCCACAGGTGACGAAACCTGGGTGTACTACTTTGAACCCGAAAGAAAAAGCCAGTCAGCAGAGTGGATCTTTCCTTTTGATGCGCATGCAATAATGCATTAATTGCGAGGGATATATTCCCCAATAAAAGTATCGTAAGTCTTATTTCTAGTCGTATTTATCAGAATTCAGAAACTTTCAGTATGTCCTAAGTATGTTTCATTATAGTCAATCGAGTTGTAAGCTCACTCGATGCATATTTTAACTGACATTCCTTTTAATTTAATGAAATAATTATATTTTATGACGTAAATCATTCATTCATGTCTCGACTGTATTTACTAAATAACAAAGGTAATTTATCTATTGTTTTTAGTACACTTTTTGTATCCAACTTCGTGAATTAAAATACTGTATGTTTAAGCCAACAAGCCAAAGCATGTCAAAAGTCAAAATTATATTTTCAGTCATACTTATGAATATTGTTCTAATTAATATTGAAGTCAGCCGATTCCTATTTTGTAGAAAAGGGTGTATACAAATTTATACAAAAGAAAAGTAAAACCAAAGTACGCAAATAAATTATTTATTAAAAAAAAACTTTTGTTATACTTATTTTATTCTATATTACATTTGTTTAATAAGTTA
This sequence comes from Arctia plantaginis, assembly GCA_902825455.1. Classification (NCBI taxonomy): domain Eukaryota; kingdom Metazoa; phylum Arthropoda; class Insecta; order Lepidoptera; family Erebidae; genus Arctia; species Arctia plantaginis. Next base: position 3,189,827 of record CADEBD010000348.1, read on the forward strand.
AAAAGTAGAAATAGATGATAATGTTATTGTACAAGATTCAAGATACAGAAGTAACAAGTATAGAAAATAAAAATATTAGTACATCTTATAATTAATTTCGATTGTAGGTTTATCCAACAATGCTTTATATATTTACAACAGTATAACTTAAAAACTAAATAGGGTGTAAGGTTATGATAGTTTTCTATTTGTATAAATTAAACTTACTTACGCAAACCCTACAGTCTGATCTCAGGCTCAGTATCCTTCCAATATGTTATTTTATGGTATAGGGGAGCAAACGAGTAGATGGTTCACCTGATGGTAAGTGACTACCACCGCCCATGGACACCTGCAACTCAAGGGTCAAGAATGCGTCGTTGACCTTTGAGAACGCCTCCCCTCCGCCCCCCCCAGAATCAGTGATGTAATGATATAGCATTTGTACTTCCTAATGAAGTTTTTTTTAATCTCAAATGACTAGATGTTACTTGGGTTCTAATCGATTAGCTGGATTCCTTTGCGTTTATTAATTAATTATTATATACATTATAATATGATACCGTTTAGATATCAAACTTAATCTAAGAGTTATAAGCAAATACTATAGCAACGAACTTAAATTAATATGCTTATTAAATGTTTTAAATATTAACAGCTCAAAATAAACAGATGTGCCTTACATTTATAATTTACGAAAAAACTTGTTAGATAATGAGGAACACACTTATTAAACTTAACACCATAATATCTTAATTTGTACATAAATTTACTAAATATTTCATGTTTTCATGTACATTGAAGTAAAAAATATGACCGATAATTAGTATTAGTAATGATAGAGTACTAGAAGGCGTAATTATAATAATCTGCAGTCCAAATTACTGTCACCACAATTGAATAGATTGTAAGTCATATAAGGTCATATAAGTATATATTATTATTATTTTTATATTTCTAAAGCTAAATTAAAATTAAAACATTAATTATGTTCGAACGCCTCTTAATTGCTTTATGCAAACGTGTGTTTTATATACATCAGGTATACATATAGGTAAATATCATACAGGTATAATTTATATTGAAGAGTAATATGCGTTGTGAGTCGATTGCAAGTGACTATTCATTTCAATGCTATAATAATTATATGAAGCATTACTTTCGACATTCGTATAGTTCATATTATTCATATAATAATGTGTGCCATGTGTGGGGTAGATATTATTATCCTTATAAAATGACGATACGTTATGGGGTTGAACTCCGTACACGATTTGAGGAGCCTCACTTATGCCATAGTAAAGGGGTAATTGATAAGTATGTTCAGTACTTCTATCATTTGATGTGCACTGTGTTGTAGAATCATTTTTAGAGTTCTCACTAACTGTTTGTGTTGGTGGTGAGGTAGATTGTGCAACGGACTCACTAGTGAAAGATTCGCTCGAGGAATCGTAACTGGAATCTGATGATTCTCTTTTTTCTTTCATTCTTCTATTCTGGAACCAGATTTTAATACGTTTATCGTCTAATTTTAAAGACTGGGCCAGAATTTTTCGTTCCTGGGGAATGATGTACTTGCTTTTAGAGTAAGTTCTTTCTAATGTGAGAATTTGTTGTGTTGTGAAGTCTCTTCGCACTCGTTTTTGTTTCTTTACTGTTGTAATTATACCTGGAATAAAGAGTTTTTACTTTATTATTGTTAAATATAAGATTATACAGTTGTTACCTCTGTTAAGCATTTATATTTTTTTAGAGGATTGTCTTCATTCAAGTTTGAGTGTCATTTTTTTTGGGGGTAAGAGTACGACTGACATCTATAAAAATATTAAGAAATAGAGACTACTACCTGCAGTTTTAATTGTAAAAATAATATTAAACTAACTTTTAAACTATCGCGGTCCATAATATATAATTTTGTTTACGAGAATTGACGCACTTTCAACTACAACCTGTATAAAATATAGCTTGATACTGCTGATAGCTAGAAGCAAATCCAACGACATAACTTTTACCAGCAATCTCGATTTTTCGTAATCAATAATAATTAAATATATTTTATTAATAAAGAGTACCTGATTTTTGTCTAAAATACAAACATTAAAATTTTTTTTTGAACACATTATTAATTAATTTATGATTACCCGCCCACAAGGTTATGTCTATGGTATAAAAAACTAGGGATGAGATGAATCGATTACCTTAAATCTATTATGTCTTTTAGTCTAAGTTGTCCTTTACCGTTGGCTTAAACCTTTTACTTATTTCAGGATAAAATAATGTTCCACAACTTTGATAATTTTATTTATCTGAATTTACAAATAAATTTAAAATACCTATTTGTTATTTTATTACATACTAGCTTTTGCCCACGTCTCTACCCGTGTGTACCACTGTAAATAAAATAATGTTCCGCAACTTTGATAATTTTATTTATCTGAATTTACAAATAAATTTAAAATACCTATTTGTTATTTTATTACATACTAGCTTTTGCCCACGTCTCTACCCGTGTGTACCACTGTAAATAAAATAATGTTCCGCAACTTTGATAATTTTATTTATCTGAATTTACAAATAAATTTAAAATACCTATTTGTTATTTTATTACATACTAGCTTTTGCCCGTGTCTCCACCCTTGTGTACCACTGTACGTGTAAACAGACAAACAAACAAACTCACTTTCACATTTGTAATATAAGTATGGAAGTATGGAGGTGCCTTTAAATTAAACAAAATATCAATCGATTACAGTACATTGACCGATTTAGCCACATGTCATATAACTAGTCATTGTTTTGTGACATCTGTCATCCGTATCAAGCTATATTTTACGAAGTATAAATACACACCTTTGAAATGTCTGACGTTACGACCAGGTTGCACTGGACGTTGTCACACAAGTGAGCCTGTGACCACGGCCACTGCAACTTGGTGGAATCGTCAGGTGGTCATTGACTCCTAAGCCAGTAGCCGCGGGTTTGATTCCCACCCAGGACAAATATATGTATATGTGATAAGCACGATTTTTTTTTTGTTGTTGTATAGTTTGGACTATGTATATACGTATGTTTATCAACAGTCTGATTAACATAGTACAGGCTTTACCTGACATAACATAGACAGCCTTGTCTGAGATGTGTAAAAAAAATATTATTTTTTTGCAGTCCCTTACATATTTATTATTTCAAGAGCCTTCATTGATAATAAAGAGTTGTTATATGTTGTAAGGCTTTATTTTCTTTATCTACTTCTTATTGTTTTTTTATGTATACATTGACTTACCTGTTGCTTCCTGTTGGCTATTTTGAGGCCATGCCAATGTAAACGGTTGATTTTCCCAAGAGTTCGTCTGTAACAAAAACCTGTTAGTTTATTAACATTGTTTTTAAACAACAACAAATCGAAATATAATTAAATTAAAAATTTAAATTATATCTGGTTATTAAAATTGACTAGTTATTGATTATTGTATTTAAAAATATATAAAAGTCGGTACCTCACTCAAATACATTTACTTACCTCTCGTTTATCACCCAAAGACGTTAACGCACTCATTGTCATATTTTGTAATATGGTTGGAACTACATGGAACAATCGATTTTAGAAAAACTAATCTTTAAATATAGTCACTGACCAACACACCGCTTAATCACTTTCCTTTCAACTGTAAAAAAAAACAGTATGTGGATACGTCGAGAGAATAATTTATCGTCTACCCACAATTTCTTATTTTATTTTTTCTGGTGAGTTCTATTAAACCGTTTATAAAGTAAATTCTAGTAGACACTGTACCTCAAGTTATTAGCAAAACTAACAACATAAAGTAAATTTAGTGTCTTGTTTAACAATAAATAACGAACAATACGCTAAAATAAATATTGATTAAAAAAATGCTTAGGATTTTTATTAGCTTTACTTGTAACTAACTTTGTAAACACATTTTAAAAGTCAATCAATTTTAAAGTACTGCTATGGAGGGTAGAGACAAGGAGAACCATCTCATATGGGAGAAAAGTTGAAAAAGTGTCGAGCTGTATACTGAAAATAGAGGTCGCTGGCGTACAAAAAACTCCGATATGAACATCGCTGTTGTAGACGGAGTGAAGTGTGCCGAGTTAAAGTATTAACTTTTAGTGTCTGAAAGTTATTACACGTTAATTTAATGTCTTTTAAAGTCATTGACTATTTTCGTGTTCTAGTACACAATGTATAATTATTATTTAAGCCAATATAAACTTAAAAAAAATCCTTATGCGACTGTAGCGCCCCCAATTTAACGCATTTTGACTCACACTTTTTTTACACAGAGATGGTTCTCCTTGCCTCTACCCTCCAAAATCCAAACGAATTATAGTACCTTTGTGTAGTTGCACCAAGTAGTGTACTCGTAAATATTTGTCCTTAGATAGTCTTCGTTAATATAACCTACCATCTTAGAGCTAAACTGGTATTTTGGATGGTGGAACTTTTCAGTTTAGTAAACCCCAAGAGTTGAGCTTATATAATTTATTTTGGCGGGCACAAAAGTATATTAATTATTGTTTGATGGTCAAGCCAGGTGGTGGATAGCAGTTTTTCTTCTTCTTTTTGTTTGGTTCGGTATCGAAGTTATATAAAAGTATGTGCTGTAATCTAATTATGACATTATCATGACAAGAAGACTGAGCTTAAGTAAAAATTAGTGTAAAGTGTGTAAACTTTATTAATATAGGTAAAACACAAACTTATGTGAATAAATTAGTAATAATTTCATAGCAGTGCTATAATACATTTTGAAATGCGAATACAGATAGATAAAATTAAATTATTTTTGAGGTATTCTTTCTCAATATATAAGATATTTATAACTAAAAAAATACAAAAGTGGTGGTATTCCGATATTACTCAAATCAATCTTTTGATGATAGTAATAATATAGTATAATATAATATTCCATATAATATTCTACCACATACACACAAGACCATCTAGTCCCAAACTAAGCAGAGCTTGTACTATGGGTACTAGACAACTGATATAAATACATATATACTTTTTTTTTGTAAATACATACATATTATACATAGAAACACCCAGACCAAATCAAACATCAAATGTTCATGCACACAAATGTTTGACTTGAGCGGGAATCGAACCCGCGATAGTAGGTCAAAACACTGTCGTCATCAGCTTTATACATTGGACAAGCATGAGTTTACGGAACATCTTCCATGACATCAAATATTTTATTAGTCCACCGTCAAGTGTTTGTTTCACACATCCAAATGTTTCAGATTTTTCATTTATTTGTGATTGCCGGTGAAAAAATGATTGTCTTTCTTCTTGTGTTGGGTACTTCCTGTTTGTATTGTACAATTCTTCTAGGGCGTGTATTTAAAACATAACATACATGTAATAAGTATATACCTAAGTATATACCATACCTTAAGGAAATTAAAAAAAAAATTGAAAAAATTAAATGCATTTATTATGTATATTTCATTATTACTATTTACCTATTATAACATTAATGCTTCTGTGTAGCACATTTTGGCTGTGTTGATGAGTAATAGGGAACAAAACTGACGTAAAAAATAGATAACAAAAACAATATTTTAAGTTGGTTGTATTCGTGTCAAAATTAGAGTTCACTTGGTGTAGATTTTTTTGAGTTTTTGAAGCGCACAAACCATCTTTACATTTTACTATGTTTTAACAGGTTTGTCACTTAGTCGAAGTTTATCCTCAGTGATTTGTGTTTCTTTAGTAGTCAATAGTTGCGTTTACACTTGCCTTTCACTATAACATTTGATTTCATTTTCTGATTGTTGTACACCTGAAAAATAATCTAGTAAGTAACAGGTATGAAATAAGAATAGGGACGTTGTTATAAAAGTACTACAAATATCATAATGTTGAAGTGATTACATTCTTGCAACTATACTGAATAAAAACCCATTATTATTAGAGCTTATTAGAACCCCATTAATTCACAATAATGATTTGTTAAAAAAAAGAAGAATAAAAGCATAACATACATAACATATCAAAAAAAACCAAAGTGGTAGCATTTCGTCATTCATTTCGTCGTCGTCGTTCGTTCGTTTCGTTTGTTGTTTAAAAAAAATTCTCACCTCAGTGGATTCATTTCATGTCTTGGCCTCGATAGTTGATAAATTGCATATGTTACAGGCTCTGTCGTCGAAAGACTGAAATCTTGGAATTAAAATTGTGTTCACAATTGTCTTGATTCTAAGTAAGGTATTACGAAGACTCACAAAATAAAATAAAAGGTTGTTTAAAATTCATTTTTAACCAAGTTGGACTGAGTTGAGGTAAATAACCACTTTGAAAGCATCAGTAATGTTGGTGGTAGCTATATGCAGTCAATACCATGTTCGGCAAACACTAAAAATAAAAGAAAAAACGTTAAATAATAACTGTTACAAATGTACCTGTATGTCAAAGATCTTTAAAATAAGTATTGTTTTAGATACTTAGGTAACTGAGGATTTAATGCATGTTGATTGTGTTTATTTCATCAAAATTTTCATTACTTTTGTCATTGATTTAAGATTCGAGGTATTAATAAAGTCGAGTCACATCTGGACTACTTTTATTTTGTTGATGTCCTTCTTCCCTGGGCTGCTGTGCTTCTTTTTTAATACTTAAATAGTGGTTTTGCAACAATAATTGAAGAGATTAGCCACTTAGTTGAAGTCTATTGACAATGATTTGTATTTTCCTCGTGTAGGGATCTATCTTGTATATTTATATAAGGCTTATATTTGTTCAGTAGTAATTATGGTGCGTTTACTGTAAATTTAGACATTTCGTTTTTTGACTGTTGTACGCCTGAAACAAATTATAGTAACAGGTATGAATACTAGTACAGGGATGTAGTTAGAAAAGTACTCAAAAAATATATCATAATGATAAAGTAAAAACAATAACTCAACTATTCCAAATATAAATGTTAAAAAATCAAACCTAGTTTAGTGAAAAGTAGTCATACAAGTAGAGGGACAATTTAGAACTTATTTACATTTATGACTTATAAAAACAATTGGAGAATAAAAGCAAGTACATAACATACCATTAATATACCAAAGTGATCCTATATCATGTCTTGATATAGGTTGTTGAAAATCTGGATGTGTAACAGGGTCCGGCGTCGAGCAAGGAAGCTAACTAAAATAATAACCAAAATTGTTGTCTAGATCTTAAATAAGACATTTAAGTTAACATGAAGATAAAAGTGCTGCTTTTTTTAAATTATTCTCACCTGATTTCGCTTTTTGACTGTTGTACGCATGAAACATACTTTAGTAACAGGTAATGGTATGTAATGGTGTTTAGGTAATGTAATGTAATGTTTTGTATAATGATCTGTGGTCTGTATATCTGATCCAATGTAGTCTATACAAATAAATAATCTTATCTTATCTTACAAATAAATAAAATTGGAGTGTCTGTTTGTAATATTAAAATACCGCTTTTTACTAAATGCATATGTATGTTTACACGGTATATATGCCAAAATATCATTTTTTACAATTTTTGTCTGTCTATCTGTCCGGGTAATCTCTGGAACGGCTGGACCGATTTCGACGAGACTTTCACTGGCAGATAGCTGATGACATAAGGAGTAACTTAGGCTACTTTTTTTAGACTAGCTTCGCCCCGCGGCATTGCCCGCGGTTCTAACAATAAACGCGGGTAACACCGCGGGTCTCAGCTAGTATAGAATATAAGCGTTTTGGTTGTGACACTGTAAGCTTATCAAGCTTATCAAGCAAGAAGCATAGAATTTTATTTCTTACAAAAATGTACTGAGAATAATAATATAATTTTTTTAGAAGTAAATATTCTGAGCATGGATTATTCTATGAAATGATAATATGAGAAAAAAAATGTGAAACGAAATTCCATAAGACTTCAAAACAACATACAACCTTTAATTGGTGTTCACACAAGAACAGTGCTAAACTGTATGTTCCATATGTATACGGCTAGCGAGTCTATAACAGATGAGTAAATACATACGCGAGTACTAATAAGGTGAGGGTTTATAACTTTACTCACTAAAATACTTTAAAAAAATAATATAAAACTACTAAAGAACTTAACTATAAATTTGTAGAACTTCGACAACACGATTAGAAGGTCCATTACAGTTCAAGAGCCGTTTGTGAATGTGTTCCTGAGCTGTTTTCTATGCTGACTGTCTTTATCTCTATTGTGTTAAAATAAAATTCGCTGTTTAAGTAAAATAACAATTTTCCTCATTTGATTTATTAATATAAAACATAAACATTTGTATAAAAATTACCAACAAGTATATAACAATACAATATTATTATTATACAATAATACGTTTATTGTCATCGGAAAAAATATTGCGAATAATTTGAGCTGTCAACACTAATTTAACATATATTGATTTTATGAGATGATGAAACATAGACAACGGAATTTTATGATAGTGCTTACCAAAAGGCGGATGACAATGTGCACACATTGTCATCCGCCTTTTGGTAGCGTCTGAATCACGCTAGCGGTGTTTTACGAACATAAACGCTTAAATTTAACATGATAATGATAATACTTAAAAGACGGATACAAATTATAAATATACAATTATGATTTCAGGTTAGTGATTCTGACTGATAAGCCAGAAGACGTGGCATCGATTCCCGCTTAGGATAAATCATTGTGTGATTAGCACGATCATTTGTTCTGTGTCTGGGTGTAATTAAGCTTTATGTACAATATTATTATTACGTTTTTAAGTAAATATATAGATAGACCATATCAATTATTTCCAGGTGATTTATTCACAATATGATAGCAAAATAATTATGCATTGCCAACAAGTTACAGAAGTAAAATATTAACTTTAAATATCAAATATAGCTTCTAAGTTTGAAAAGTATTTCATCAATTTCATAGTCATAATCTAATACTATCTGTAGGCCGAAACTTCCTTTCTAAGAAGACGTCTATGTCCAGCAGTGGACTATTAAAGGCTGTTGATGATGATGTAGTATTTCATTATATAATAAAAACATTTTTTTACAAATTGCAGACTAGTTCTAAAAATAAAAATAAGTTATTTTAAACTGCTAACATGGAACATAGAAAGACACATTAATTTTAGTGAGTAATTCTACACGTATTAAAAATATAGTCAGCACTAACAAGTTACTAAATAATTTTAAATTGATATTTAAACTTGTGGTTTTACTTTACATTTTTTTTTTTATTAATATAGCTTCTAAGCCTCACACGATTTTGTGATAGTTATTTATCAAAACAATATAACACACATTTATAAAAATTACTAATAAATTTGCTTAAGTAAATTAAATATAACATTAATATATTTTGATTTACAAACTATGTTTGCGTAATAAATAACGCATTTTGCTGTTGCACGTTTGCGTTATAAGTCTCAAACAATTTTATGGTAATTCATTAATAACATAATATAACAAACATTCATACAAATCACAAATTGTATTGCTTACATATATTTAACATAAATAAATATATCTTTTCCCTTCGGATACCACCCATCAGTGGTTGTCGGACATGAACCTACCAAAAACCGCACGCCGTCTCGGGTACCAGTTGCCGGGGAACTAGGTGTACCCTAGAGGGAATTCCCCGTACCCCGACGGACCACGGTGTTCTCCTTCTGCAACCTAACGGGCGCGCGCGCTCCACAGCGCGTCGCGCCGCCAACCCGGCCTGCTTCTGCTAGGGTGACCGATGGCCTTACCTGTCACCCCCAGGCCTGCGCTTATGGAGGACGGAGGTCATTTTGCGACATCCGATTTCTCGAGAATCAGGAATCCGACAGAACTCCCGCGCCACCTTGCACCACTGATACAGAGCCGCAAGGGCTCTCGCCTACAGGGCTCGTGGTCGAGTTCCGGCCAGGAGACTTGCCACTTCAAAGGAGATCATGGGGTACCCCCTTGTAGCTCTGCACTCGCTTCGGTTGCCGCAGTAAATCAACTTTGCTGGTTACTTCACGGTGCGTGTCATCCGCATAACACGTGACAGCGACACCATCTAAGAAGGCACCGAGAAACACCCAGTCGTAGCCGATGTTCAACAGTAGCGGCCCTAACACCGAACCCTGCGGAACACTGCACGACATTTCACGCCGACCGAGACCGGTCCTACTTGGGTAGACGACGTCTCTCCGACAAGTATGCCCCGACTATGAGGCGGAGGTAAAGAGGCACTTGAAATATACCTAATATTAATAAATTTTGGTTTAGAAACTATGTTTTTGTTTTTTTATAACGTAAACATAGTTTGTAAATCAAAAAGATAATACAGTGATTCATATGGGTCCGGTGGTTGCCAGTTTGACATGTTGTCATCTTCGTTGCTTTCAGCAACACTTGCAGGAGAAACAGGTTCATACACCGGACTAGTTTGAATCCCTGCAACATCTTTAAAATCAACATTTTCTACGTTATTTTCACCACATCTTCCTTCTTGTTGCCCTTGTTCCGTAGGCTGATGGGCTTCTTTTCTCTTTCTCAAACGGCGATTTCGGAACCATGTTCCAATAGGTTTATCACTTAGGTTTAGTTTGTCCGAAATGGCTTGCCTTTCTTCCCGTGTGGGGTACTGATTTATTTTGTACATATCTTCTAAAACTTCTATTTGATACATTGTGAAAACAGTGCGTTTGCGCTTCCGTTTCACAATAGCTTTTGCTTTTTTGTTATCTGACCATGTACCTGAAACATAATAACATAATATGTATAGAAAGAAATACCGTATAAGAAAAAATAAAAAACATATATAAATGGATAAATAATAATAAAAAATCGTTTATTACTGCAAAATGTTACATGGTAAAGTAAAACCAAACAGATGACTTAATTAAGTGACATACATTTTATTGAGACCGTAATAATTAAAAGTTAGTTTATGCGTTGGTTTCCTCACTAAACAATACTGTATCAAGGAAACTACGCCACGTAAGTTTCGCATGACTTTTATGACTTTGCGTAAACCAGTTGCGAAAAAGCATGGCGATGAATATGTTAAATTGTAACGACTCAACCTACTAATATTTCTAGAGGAACAAGATACAACTAAGAACCAATGCCTAATATTTAAAAATAAATAAGTTTATACGAAAATGAATTTGAACAACATACCTTTTATTTGCCAAAGTGGTTCCATGTCATTTCTTAGACTAGGTAGTTGCCATACCGGACATATAGATTCCGGCATCAAGGGAACGTACTGAAATAGATAACAAAATTGTATTTACAATTGTGTCTTTACTAAGACATTATAAAGAAACAGAAAGATAGAACTATAGTTCTGTTAATATCATATTACAGATGTTACAGGTATAACTAACATGTCAAAGACTTTTAAAATAAGTAGTGTTTCAGATACTTACTTGAGGATTTACCGCATATTGATTGTGGTCATTAGACCAACAACTATGAGCACTTCTGCTCATAGAGGGTGCTTCACAGTAAAAATCGGGAATGCCTTGACCAGGAAACATGACTACTTATAAAGACTGGGATAGAGTGATATCACCAAAAATATTCATACCCTTTTATACTTGTGATCGCTGAGTATTTAGTTAATAGCTACCCCTTTCACCACAGGTGACTAATCATTAGTAAATGATAAATGAATTGAACAGCACATAATCTTGCAGCCCTCATTAGTAATTGCCAACATTTAGTTTACCTCGTTTTTAATTGCCGATGAGATTCCTAAAGAACTTTGTTTACGAAGTATTACCATAGCGTACCTTTCTTTACCTTCTATACCAATCTATCAAATAGAAGTTAAATTTGCCCTGATCTCTTCTTTCGCATGTTGTTTGTTCCTATCTACTCCCTTAACTTGTTTTGGGTCTGCGTCATCACAAGGCAATAATTGTTATCATTAATTTTAAACATTATACTGTGTGCTTATTTTTCTCTTAAGAAAGGTCAAAATTTTAAGGTAAGCAAATGCAAGAACTGTAAATGTTATTGTATCCGTGTCACATTTGGTATGCATACAGCATCATTTTTCCTCTGCAGCCAATCCTCTCTAACGACGGAAGACAAGCAGCGACAGATCGACCGGCTCTTTCTTTATACTCGTTTTTGGTCTGAAAATTGCTTCAGATCTGTATGTAGGATACAAGACGAGACAAGTTTAATATTGTGTACTTTGCGTGGAGCTCTAATTGTACTGACGCCGCTCCTCTTGTGAATCTGCGACTAAATAGTGAGTTGAAATCAGAATTGAAAAAGTTGAAATCTGCCTTCGCGTAGTAGATTTTATTAGAAAACCGTCAATGCCTTAAAATAAAATGTTTCTTAAACTTACTGTGTACTGCGCTTCTTTCAATATCTAGTTATCCATCAAAAGAGCGTCAAAATGAGCATGAATTTGTATGAAAAACTATTTATTAATACTACATGGGCAGGTGCAAAACATGTTTTTTTCGTACATGTAATCGTAAATTATAATTATTAATCATTAGATATTTGTGTTTCTTGTTTTTCAATCAACATCACTCGTCTTCAAAACTTTTAAATAAATAGTGTATCCTTTCCTTCTGTATTTCGTGCTACCTGTCTATAGCTATTTTAGAAGAAATAAACACAAAATTTGCGTAATTATCTTTACCTATGAAGAAATTTAATAATGAGCTCAATCTATTAAGAAATTACGCAGTACCGGTGACTATTTTGTAAACGAGCCCATTGAAATTAGCTATTATTCTTATTGTTAAGCTAAAAAAAGTAAATAAAATGTAATATACGAGTATATTTGATTCGAAGGCGTATACATAGCGTACTTGTCGTAGGCAACATTGCTTAACTTAGCAGATTACAAAAATATCACAAAAGCCTTCATCGATGGAATCACTTCTCTGATTCATACCTAATCATGTATTCATATACATATGCATTTACCAATATTTAAAATGAATTAAAAATACATTTAAATTAGAAACTTTAGATCCTATTGAAAGATAAGATTGCAGATCCAAATTTTTCAAATCGCAATGCAGATTATCTATACAAAAAACTAGTGAGCTCACTTGTCACTTTCTTTGTGAACTAAAATAACGTATTTATATTTATTATTTGAATAAATCAATGCGACCTTCTAACGTATAAGTACTATATAAAAGTAATTTAATAACTATAATTAGCTATACATTTAAATGAAATTACGAGCAAGCTCCAAAAAATATCATCATCATCATCAGACTTTCGCCGTCCACTGCTGAACCAAGGCCTTCCCAAGGAACGGTCTCCCAGTCTTGGGCAGCCGGCATCCTGCATTTAGATTTTTAGAATATGTAGACTTCTTTCTTCTAAAGAAATTCTTTAGACTTTCATTTGACGACGATTTATTTATTTTAAAGTTCAAACATACCTTTTAAGACTTAAAGATACTGAAATCGTTTATAAGGGTCCAGTGTTACCCTTCATTATTATTAACAGCAACAATATGAGCTACTGTAACATCATCAATACTGACATTACTCATATTATTTGTCAATACTTTGCATTACCTCGTTACCACGTGTCCAAATTCATCAGTCTTTTTGTTTTTTTGTGATTTGAGGTATTCAAGTCAAGCCACATCTAGACAAATTCATTCATTTCATTTATGCCTATGCCTATGTCTAGATAAAAGTTTTAAGCATTTCGAAACCTTCTTTTATCTTGGTAGTAACTATTTGCAGTCAATCCCATAGTTGGACAACACTGACAACAAAAGAATAAAATTCAAGAACAACTGTTACAGATGAAACTACACGTCAAATACTTCAGAAATATGTATTGTATTAGATACTCACTTGAGGATTAACCGCACATTGATTGTGTTTATTAGACCAACAACTTTGAGCACTTTTACTCATAGCGGAAACTATTGGAAACTCGTTCAAAAAACATAATTACTTTGCAGACTGGGATGAAATGATACATCGAAAATATACATTTCTTATACGTATTTACAAAATATTCTTCGTCAAACTAAAATAATAATAATAATAATCTCTGTTTGTGCGATTATGGACGAAGTTATCATGACGAATAACTATCGGAAATATATCCTGAAAGATGGTACGGTTGACATCTGTCGGGCATGCCACCGTCCTGGCGAATCAATCAGGCATATTATTTCTGGTTGTTCTCGTCTTGCTAACGGCGAATATTTGCACAGGCACATTTGCACAACCAAGTAGCCAGGATCGTACACCAACAGCTTGCCCTTAAATACCATCTTGTGAATCTAGAGATGCCATACTATAGGTATGTGCCCGACCCAGTTCTCGAGAATGGTCGGGCCACGTTGTATTGGGATCGATCTATTATCACAGACAGGACTATTGTTGCCAATAAGCCTGATATTGTGCTGATAGATCGATTAGAGCGCCGCGCAATGATTATTGATATCGCTGTTCCTCATGACGAGAATCTCGTGAAAGTTGAAAAAGAAAAACAAATCAAATATTTGGATTTATCTCACGAGATTGTCGTGTACATCGTGGTACGCGACTTTACGTCGATCTCCTGCGAGCGGCGGCCGAATAACAGGGGTTGGTGGCAGCCTCGCCTCCAGGCCGGCGAGACGCCCGTCCATCATACGCTACACTGCGTCAGTAATTTGGCGCAGGTGGGCATCAGGGAGGCCCCCGAGATTGGGAGCAGGGACAAGCCGCGACGAAGCCGGCTGTTCCCGCTCAGCGCGATCCGCCCGAAATTGGGCAAACTCTCCTCCGTCAGGCGGTCATTAGCCGCCTGAAGACGAGTCACGTCGCCAATAAGGGTCTCCACGACCAAAGCAACAGCGGAAGAGGAGTTCTTAAGGGCCCTCACAAAAGAACCCTTAAGGTTACTCGACTTGGTGGCCACCTTGTGGATGATAGCCACCGCCGCTCGCGCTCTCTCCTACATGGCCGATGTGTTAGGGGGATAGAACCCCCTTCCGTCGGCTCCTTGATTTTTGGCAGGACATCTGCAATCTCCTCTTCCGCTGCGATTTCGCCGTCTACCCTGACTCGTCTATAGGCTTCCGCCTTGGAGAAGATAGAGCCCGACGGGGCCGAAACCGGCTTTCGCTTCCTCCCACTACGGCTGCTTGCCACTTTGGGAGGCAGCATCTCCTGGGAAGTGTCGCTCTCCTCATCTCCCATCTCCGCTCCGCGATGTCGCCCAGCTCCATTACTATGGGCTCCAGTGCGTCCGTCCTCATACTGGAGTTGACTGGACTGGACTGGACTGCACCGTCGGACGAAAAGGTGGATCTAGAACGAAGACGTTCCGATGTTATTCGGCTCCCAGGAGTCAGACCGACTACTGGGAGCCGTGTTGCGATAGGCGACTCGAGCAACAGTTGCTCCTCGTTAGACGAGGAGTTATCCGCCCTTCCACTTCTTTCCCTGCTTTCTTATTTCTTTGTTTGATTTAATTGATTCCATAATTGATCCCACGAGTGGGGGAGAACTAAAGGTCCACCCGGGCAGAGATCCCCCAATACCCGGGCAAGCGTAAGTTTATGCCCAAAAGAGGGGTCCGCAACTGCCCCGGCTTTGAGTGCGCTTACGACTGAACTACCCATCAGCCTTGCACCCCCTGGCCACGCACCATAACACGGGATTCGGGGAATTTTTTAGAGAGGTTTTCTTCCTCGCGGTCCGGGTGGTTAAGCCGAGACCCTCGCCCCCGATCAGAGCCGCGAGACTTGACCGGGATTGCGATATGCCGACGGTGACAGGGAGACTACGTCCTGCCTGCTCGGTGGTAGTGTCAGTACACGCCGAGCCCGTCCTCCTTTCTCCACCGCTATCAGCGGAGAAACTGGCCCCTACAGGGCCCCACCTTTTTTACCGAGATTTCCTCCTCCATGCTCCGAAGAGCGAAGAGCCAGCAGGCAACCGGCAGACACGCCCACCCTGCTGGACCAGGCCTTGCCCGAGAGCCGATGAACGGCGTCCTCTTCTGCTAGAATATTAACCGCTGGCGATAATCCTCTCCTCCATGTGAACAAGGAGAAAACAGTGCCATCGCCAGCGTTTCCAGGGTGCCCCACGGGGAGGTTTTCTAGCGTAGCACCCCATGATTCCAAACTACCTAAGTCTAAGTCCTAATCATATCCAAATCGCTATGTTTGAGCGCACTGGTTATGCTATCTGGTGATGGTCTGCGGATCTTTTTTTTTATCCCCGAACAGCCTGGTTAGCTTTATTTTAGTGCCGCATGTTTTGTGATTGAAGAATTTATCGGTTTGCTTACCCTTTTTTCTCCATATTTTTTCTGGTGTCTCTTTTTAATTTTTTTACTTCTTTGTTTTTTTTCCACTTCTGCAAAAAATTTCTTCCCCGTGACTGAGGTTATTACCTCAGCGCCTTTTGTAACCCGTTTTATTTTGTGGGCATATAATCTTTTTTATCCTGTTAGCAACAATTCTTCAAAGTTGCATAAATGTTGAGGTTGTGCTTGGGTTTGAAGCACTATACGGTGCACCGGTGTGGGCGGCGGCTCTAACCGCCCAGAATAGGGCACGCCTCTGGCGCCCTCAGAGGGTAATGGCGGTCAGAGCCATACGCGGTTACCGCACCGTTTCGACGGAGGTGGCGTGCGCGTTGGCCGGAACTCCCCCGTGGGATTTGGAGGCGGAAGTGCTCGCCAAAGTTTATCGGCGAGTGGCTGACTCCCGGGCGGAGAGCGGATTTCGCCCTCCGCCCGAGGATGTGCGCGAGTGGCGCGAAGCCGCTCGCCGAGCCACGATGGCTCGTTGGTCGTTCCGGCTGGAGACTCCACGCGCTGGCTTCGCCGCCGTGGAGGCTCTCCAGCCGGTCATCGCCGAGTGGGCAGGGCGGCAGCACGGGACCCTTACCTTCCGGCTGACGCAGGTGCTTTCCGTGCTTTCTTTCAGGACACGGTTGCTTCGGAAAGTACCTGCACTCGGTCGCTAGGAGGGAACTGAGTCCCGCCTGCCACCACTGCGACTGCAGTGAGGACTCGGCCCAGCACACGCTGGCGGTCTGCCCCGCATGGGCGACGCAGCGCCGGGCCCTCACTGCAGTCATCAGAGTGGATCTCTCGCTACCGGCCGTAGTACGCTCCATGGCCGATAGCGACAGTTGTTTTACCGCGGTCGCAACCTTCTGCGAGGAAGTAATCTCGCAGAAGGAGGCGGCGGAGAAGGCCCGGGAGGACGACCTCCACTCGGACCCGATCCGCCGCCGGCGAACCGGGCGGCGGAGGCGCGCCTATCACCGCCTCATGCCGCCCTGAGTGTGGCCGCGGGTGGACGGGGTGGGTTTCCGCTCCACCCGCATTAGTTTGGCCAGCCGCGAGGGGGCGGCGTCCGCGTGTGCCGGACGTCACCTAAAGAGAGGAAAATTTTGAGACGGGGCCCGCAACAGGAGCGGGCCGGCGCTAGGAGGGGTCCGGATGTCTTAATAACAGCTGTTCCCGGATCCCTCCTATTACAAGCGCAGAGTGGCACACCGTGTGGTTTTAGTCGGTCCGAGTCCGACACACCACCCCGCCGCAAACCCCGGTGGGGTAACGGTCCGAGGGGATTTCCACACGTTAAAAAAAAAAAAAATGGGTTTGAAGCAAAGGTTAGGCTGGTCTTTTGATGACTATTTTTGCAATTATATGTATTTTTGGTAGTGTTTGACTTTGTGGTGACTTTGAATTTTGCAGACACGTTGGCATCTGAGTGGACTGTTTAAAAAACAAAAGGCATCAGTTGGACATCTGACTTTGATTGTTTGGATAGAAGGCAACATTATCATTGTTTGAAATTTCAATATTCTTATCAATGGTAGAAAAAAGATAGTATACAGTATTAAATATTACATACAGTATACAGTATTAAATATTTTCTTTTAAGGATTTTGGGGATTTGAGATCAGTGTGAGTAATATCAGTTTCTGTTTTTTTTTTATACCTGTAGTAATTAAATGGATCATACTTGTCTACTGGTATGATATTTGCGTTAAAGAGATATACCCGCTTTCTTAAATCCTCTTTTTATAACATCGGGGTTTATTCGTTGACAAGTTTCTGCCATAGCTTGGGTGAATACATTTTTTGGCATTTTTGTGCCTATGTGTCAACGTTGCCAATTCACAAGTTTGGAATTGGCACTTTGTTTTGAATGATTTTAAAAGTGCACTATACAAATGCAAATGCGGCGTTAATTTGAGAATAATTGTAATTCCATTCCGAATCGCCAGCTCTACAACTCTTCGACGTGAGTCGAATTCCCATCATAAATTATAAGGACCAGTTGCTCTTCACCAATATTTGGGATTAGTACTTTTTCGAAATAATTGTGAAAGATATCCGTCTCCATCCACACTTTAGTACTGGCGACGTATGACAACTCAAAATCGTAGTCTTCGAGATAGGCCATCCACTGGTCCCAAACGTATTTTCGTTCCTAAAAACAATTAAAGGCGGCAACTTCTTACCACTAGCGCTGGCATCTGCCAGCACGGTGATATTTTCTTTTCCACTGCCGTGAAGACGCGGCAGCATCCTGCCCCAGGGTGACTACGGTCTCCCCGGGATGTGCCTCAGACATGTTGTACGGCTGGGAGGAATCCAGAAGGCACCGATACGTTCCTGGAGCTCCTCCCGACTGCCGAGGTAGGCCGTCGCAGGGTTTAGTGGGTAGACCGGGTCTCCGGGAGTCCCACACACGCCCTGCGTTTCCCCACTGGGAGGGAATGAGGGTATGGTGCGAAAAGCATTTCCCGCGTGAAAAAAAGCGTCTTATACTATTGTAATTTACTTTAACGTGGCCATGAAGAGTCGTCATAGGAATATTGAACTCATGGGCTGCTTTGTACGCTGTCAATTCACCATTCTTTACCTTCTTAATGGCCTTGACTAAGTCTTGTGATGTGCGTCTTTTATTTGTTTTTCTGGTGTAATCATTATAATTCTGTAAGTAAGAAGGTCCATTCCACCATAAATTATTATTAACTAACAGATCCAGGGTCATTCCTCCAGACAGTAAATCAGCTGGATTGTCCTTACTAGCTATATGAAGCCACTTTAAGTGTCCTGTAACTTCGTTAATTTCTGTGACCCGGTTTTGAACGAACGTTTTTAGGTTTGCTGATTCTGTAAAGAAAATTAATTTTTTCATGCTACAGCAATATAAAATTATGAATAACATACATTTCACACGACATGAGTAAAATGTACTACCAGAATAGAACAATGTCTTATTTTATGTCTAAAAGAAGATGAGCAAAAATGTATGGAGGTGTACCTAGGAACCTATAATATGATATATCATTCGAAAGAATTTTTATATATATTAATTATAATTATTGTTGTGGCGGAAAGTAACATGCGAAAAAGTTATAGGCTAAAATGTCCATTCTGATTTTCATATTAACATTATTTATTCAAGCTCTCCATTATTAGATGTCAATGATTTAGTAATATTCTGAATACACAATTCTGAAAGCTAATGAAATACAATACATCAAATAAAATTTGAAATCAATCTGATAGATAGATTTTGAGATTTGTGCGATAAAAAAAAGTGACCCGACATAGGATTAATTGCCGTATGGAATCTTGAGGACAGCGCCATCTAGTATCAAGTAAGGCACAACATATACTACGCGTTGAAATATTGATTCTGCTGCTGCGCCATCTAGTGTCGGGGAACGGAAGATTATTGGTACTGGAAATTCCTCTGGAACGCTCTATCGAATCCTAGGGATTATTCTAGTTATTACGGCAGCTCTATAAAAGAGTAGCGTGTTGGCCGTGCAGGTATTATTCTACAAGACAGCTGATTCACATCGAAACGATTTTCTAGTGCGACTAAGGAGTTATTTAGTTAAGTTATTGTTCGTATGTGTATTTTTAAATACAGTGCTAATTTTGGTAATTATGCCCGGCTCGTTATTTTCAAACCATACTTAAAACTAAAGTTATTTGAGCCATTTAAAGTTACATGATTCACATTTTACAAAATTATGTAAATGAAGACTGGTTTTATTTTTTATTGATTATTGAAGGTTTTTTTATGTTAGAGACAGCAGACGAGCAGACGGGTCACCTGATGGAAAGTGAAGGTCGTATCGGACCGGAAATTGGTTGTGCGGGGCAAAAAGTGTCTCGAAAAGCGCACAGTAGTGGAGCGCCAACTATCCAGGTGATGAGGATGACGGGGCAGGAAGGGAACAGCCGGGTTTTCACACAGGAGGGGTCATTTATAAGCCTTAGATGGCCCGAGGTACTTCGGGGTACCAGGGCTTTCTAGGGTATACCTGGCTCCTGGCTACTGGTACCTGGAGACGGCGTGCGGTTTTTGGTCGGTTTGAGTCCGACATGATCACCTACTGGTGGGTGGTATCCGAGGGGAGTTCCGCACAGAAAAAGGTGATTATAATGAATATTTTGCCGTGTGGAACGAATGTGTAGTCCGAACAATTCCTCGGAGCACTCTCCATGATATATGCGATAGAGAATGCATGTACTTGGTTTTAGTGTATATCTAGGAGATGGCACTGCCAAATACTAAGTACAAGACTTTAAAATATAGTCAATAATGTTAGTGGCTGATACAGAATGGTTTGCAGAAATAATGCTTTAGTGCGCATCCCTCTTAGCAAATAGCGCAATAATATGTGGCCAATATACTGTCCGGACCTCTTATATGGTAATATTAATATAAAATTTTAATTAGGTAAATCTATGCAGTTGTTTACCTTCGACAAACATACAGACAATCAGAAAAAATCTAATAACTATATTTTAGGCACCAGTATGCTGTCGGGGCACCAGGGACTTCCTTTCTAGGGTATACCTGGTTCCCCGGCTATTAGTAGGTACCCGAGACGGCGTGCGGTTTTAGTCGGTTCGAGTCCGACATGCCACCGACAGGTGGTATCCGAGGGGATTTCCGCACGGAAAAAAAAAAAAGGCACCAGTATGCTTCCTAAAACACGTAACGTATCTACAAAAAGTATGTATTCAATGTACAGTTTGTAGTCTGTTACGATTTTATTAAATGTATAGATTCATTTTGTGTTTCTATCCAAAGACACGTGGAGGCAATAAACCCATTAAAATATTGAAATACGTCATGTTAAAGTTTATATTTCATTATTCCACCTGGGCCAACTGTTTTTCTACGGCATAACAAGGTATGACGATTATGGCTAAATGGCTTGACAATAATTTATTAACTTTAAATACTATCAAAACCAAATATTTATGCTACCACAAAACTGCAGCTTCTTCTTCAGTCTTAAGCATCCGTCGTCCAAACATCCCAATTCACACGTGTAAATTTGATCAGACTATTTGTAATTGTAATAAAATACAAAGGACACGTAGCATTAACTTATAGGAGTAATCCTAGATGATAATCTCTCTTACAAAGACCACATCGTGGTAACTGCTGCTAAAGCAAGGAAACTAATTTACGTTGTAAGACAACTTAGAGATGTTGCTGATTTTCACTTATAATAACAAAATACATATCATTGTGTCAATTCATCCTGACTTAATTTTAAATATCTTAGGAGGTTCAGCTGCAACACAATGATTATTTTAGAAATGGCTAAGAGATCAGTTTTAAAAGTTATGTTGAAGAAACCATTGAGATTCGCAACCACTGAACCCCTAAAGAAGCTGAAGTATTGAGTATAAGATGATAACACAAATTTCAAGCCATTACTTCCATACTTAAAAAGGTGTTAAACGCCCCTGATTACAATAAAATGCTTAGGCAAATAATTTTCAGTCACTGTTCCTAGAAACGAATCATCCTTAGCAAACCGCTCTCAAAAGTTCTTGTTTCCATATATTTACAATATGGTTGTCAATAGGTATACTTTTAAATACGATATAATATGAGACGGTAAACTCAAAATCATAAATACCAAAAGCTGTCTTAACCATGAAGAAACCGAACAATTACTAAACATTTCAACATGAAAATGAAAACTGACATATACACATACTCAGATATGTACACACAAACACACACACAAGCACGCACGTACACAAGTGGCAAGCCTACACACACGCACAAACACAGAGACTCACACTGCCGCGACCACACACACATACTCATAGTCCAACTTAGTCAATTAAATAAATACATATTTTAGAAAACTGTGATCTCTTTCAATTATTTTATATTAGATTTATAAAAATTCTAACATTATTACTACTGTCCAAATGTGTGATCGTTTTTGTATTTATAGCCTCGATACAGCCTTAGCCAAGTGTGGCTAGTATTGTTAAACAAATTATGTAAAACTGGTCTTCAAATAAATTTATTATTATTTTTAGTAAGTAGGTTCATTACAAAATTATATCTGATTAAGTAATAGTCGATTATATAAATTACATCGTTACATCTCTTGCTCACTTAAAACAATAACAATATTTCTGTAGTAGAATTTTAACGTTCATGAAACTTTAATCAGTTCATGTGGGTGAAAATTTCATCTACTAATTAACTGTAAAAAAAATCATAATCCATCTATACATCATTTAGAAAAAACATACCAAAAGAATCATATGATTCAATTTCTTTTTCAACCTAAAAGCACTTAGAATAGATTTGAACTTAATATTATAAAGAAATGTACGAAGAATATTTGGAGGTTGAAGAATGCTGAGCTGTTGGATCTGAAGCTGGTAAGTATGAAAAGTAAGGATCCTGAGGCATTGTCAAAGTAGACGTCCTTGTACGGAGACTGCTCTCATCATATGTAGGCATTGTCGCCGATGCCATGGTACTGAATGTATAGCTATCACTTGTAATAGGAGGGATAACAACACTATTTGTCAATGGACTATAATAAGATGAACTAGAACCAAATCTCACTAAGTCGTCATTTAGTTTTAAATTTGTCCCGTTTGGCACGTAATTGTCCGACGTCAAAGAAGGCAGAGTATTAGAATTTGAAGGAAGTGATTCATCGTTGTTGTACCGATAAAGCTCAGGCATCGGTGAGTAAGCTGGCCTGCTCGTTCCAGCCGTGTAGTACGACGAATAGGATAAGTTTGGCGTGTATGACGGAAGCTCTATTGTACTTTGAGATCCTTTTATGACGGACTTCAATGGACTAATTGATGAATACTCCGGTGGTCTTGTAAGACTATCGTTAGAAGTTAAATAAAGTTTGTGATGCGAAGCATGATTATCAGTAAGAAGGCGTCGATGTCTATCGTGTCCACCACAGCCTCTTCCATGGCTCGTTTTATGATCTTGACTAGGGGACATCTCCTTTGAACTTGAAGGGCTGCTGACGTCTATAGATGAAGATGGTTTGTTGTGTTTGTTGTCTTTCTTGTATTTCATTCTTCTGTTTTGGAACCAAATTTTGATTTGTCTTTCTGAAAGTTGCAAGTAGTTTGCCAGCTCGATGCGTCTTGGACGGCAGAGATAACGGTTCTGATGAAACTCATTTTCTAACTCAACAAGTTGGGAGCTGGTGTACGCTGTACGAGCACGTTTCGTAAATCCCTTTTGGTAAGACGAGTCGTTGGACATATCTGAAAAATATATGATACCCGTTTAAGAAAATTTTCCATATCCCTTGATAAAAAGTCAACAAAGTCAAAATTATGTTTAAGAATAATTAAATTAACAGATGCTCACCGGTAGCTGATACAGTTGAAGATGTTCTAATAGGAGTACTGGATGGTGAATGGTTACTCCATGCAGAATTCTGGAATAATACAATAGAAGATATAAAACGTCTTGCGTTGACTATAAATAGTGATATAATAAGGTTAGTTCGACCTATTTCTTAATTGGTACTATCTTCAAGCGAATTAAATTCTCATTAAGGATCCGGTTATTCTGCGGTAAATCACAGTATGTACATTACTTTGTCAAAAATAAAGAAGTGGGTCTTCTAATGTAACACATAAGGTATAAATTCCTGTCACACTTACCTGACTGGGAAAACTAGAATCTTGTAAGTTGAGTTCTCTGGCAGAATCTTTTATAACTTCGCTCCCTACATCACTTCTGTCATGATAGCGAGTCAAGTCGTTGTTAGCATAATTATTTGGATAAATAATTTGATGTCCATGTATAGCGCTGGAGCAGTATATGTTATCATGTTTATCAATGCAATCCTTTGTAATCACTTCTTCTGTTCCCGACCCGTAGTTGTTGGAGTTATTGCTAATATTTTCATAATTTGGAATTTCATACCCATATCTTGGTTCTAAGTCATCTTGACAGTTGGCGGGGTTGAAGGATTGATGCAAACCGAGAATGTCATGAATACTAAATCCTGTTGAGTCTCTAGAGTTGTAGTCTTGTACAAAAGAATTAGGAATTGATGATACAGTTTCAGGCTTGCAATCAGTGAATACGGTGTCATTGATACCATAATGTACACCTTCAGATAGTATGTCCTCAACACCATGGGAAGTTATCCCACTTAATCTGCAATCATTTTTCTGGGAGATGTCACTCGTAACATATCTTGAAGTAGCTGTTCTTGATAATTCTGATGTGGTTGCATCTCGAGAGCCTTCATTATCTGAAACTAGACTCGGTGGTGATGATGATGGCTCTGACATTTTCCACTACCAAACTTTTCTTGTTTTATTAAATCGTAATTATAAAGTTAGCGCACTAAATAGTACCAATCACCAAACATCTATACGACTGCACTGAGTGACGCTTGTTTACAAAATGCTTTTCGTCACCTGAATATCATTAATTTGGTAATGACTTTGTTTGTTTGTGTGAGTAGTTTTTAAAGGCCCAATGCGTCTGTGTGCCGATAAGGTGGACATACCTTGCCTCCGATAGTGCATACAATAGATAATACTTTTAAATCTGTTTCGGTAGCTAAAACGCCTGTCACAACTATTTATCCTAAATAGTTGTCTTTGTTGTTGATTTTTGTTATATTTAAGTATACGTATGATAAGTTTCCAGAAGAATAAATATGAAAATAACCTCTTCTTATGAGTAGGTTAGTTATTGAAATCACCTCAGTTAAAATAAGTTATTTATAAGAACTCACTTTTAGACGGCAATTAGCATACCTATAGATGTACCTATAGATGTAGTGAGTGTTCTAATAATCTGAGTTGAGGATCAACTATAGTTGATTTTCAGAATTTTTCTCAAGTGAGCATGTTTCAATATAGTTTTATAAATTAACTTAACTTAGTGAAGGCCCTACTAAATAATTCGCTTTGGTATGGAGCTCCTGCCTAGGCAACTCATAAAACCTACACCGTGACGACATGCTGTGCCATGATACAAATTTCATCTTAAACACAGTGACTTATTTATTTAGTATACCTGTAACTTTAGATATCTATACAAAAAAATAAAATTGAAGTGTCTGTCATGGGTTAATAATTGGGTTTTTTATGATCACACGGTTATTTGCACAATACATATGCCTAAAAACCAGTTTTTTTTTGTCTGTCTGTCGGTCTGACTGTCTGTCTGTTTGTTCCGGGTAATCTTCTAAACGGCTGGACTAATTTCAATAATATTTCACTACCAGTTAGCCGTCTGCATAAGGAGTAACTTATCCTATTTTTTAACCGACTTTAAAAGGAGGAGGTCGTCAATTCGGATGTTTATTTTTTTAATGTACGGGCATAACTCCGTCAAATATGGTCGGATTTCTTTTTTTGTTCGAAAGGGACAACGCAGGGCCGGCGCTAGCTGTTCGAGTGCCCGCGTGCAATACCGATTCTGCCGCCCTTTTTTCCGTGTGGAAATCGCCCTTGGGACATCCTCCACTGGACAGCCTGTGGGGGGGTTATGAATTTAATTTCCGATCAAGTTATTTTTATCCTTATTTCAATGAGTTCAGAAATCTTATTACTTAATTTTGATACACTTATATCGCAGCATGTTGTGGAATGTTGCGGGTCGCCGCAGCATGTCGGGTCCCGCGGTTTTTTTGGGACTGATCTCACCCACGCCCACCACTGTAACTCCTGTACACCAGGATCCACAGCAGTGACCCACGAACACACCGAGTTATGACACTCGGGAAGTCCCAGGAAGAAATTAAACTATCTTGGAACCCGCAACGAAATTAACCAGAAGAAAATTGGAGGAGTTGGAAATACAGTAAATCCACTTCCCCTCTTAGCAAAGCGGGAGACAAAATGAAGTAAAATGGGCATACACCCTTTTAAACAGGGAAGCACCACGGCCACAAAATATTACGGGTCCTACGTGAGCTATATTTGATTTCTATAAAATGTATGGCAGAATCGCCTAAACGCACGGAAATTCACCCTAGTTGACACAAGATCCCCATAGTATACCGCCCCAGATTTCACCTGCAAGCTATTCAGCATTATATTACGTTCATTATACCAAAGACTACATTCCCAGAGGATATGATGAGCAGACTGTTCATAGTGAGAGTTAGGTGTTGAGCATTGACACAATGGTGACTCGACTAACTTAAATGAATAAAGCTTGCTCTTAAAGTTACCATGACGCGTAAGAAATTGAGCGACACAGTGATCCACGTCAAGCCATGTCCTCGACAACCGTTCGCGAACAGATGGAAAGAATTGATAAAGATGGCGCCCCTTGGATGATTCATCCCAGCGTTGTTGCCATTCGTCTATGAGGCCATTATAGACATCGGACTGTTGAATCGGACTGCTGTTGAAGCAATCTTGTAATTTTACCGCGATCGCATCGCAAAAAATCGCATTCCATGTGTATCGCGGTTTCATTCCACAGATTATCATGCCACCTCACCGTCGCTACCTTTCACTCCCAGGACCGGCGTTTATGAAGAACGGAGATCATCCAGCGACCACCAGCGCTAGTCGCTCCGTGCAATGGTAGCTATCAGTCACGAGGTCATGCCTCTGCTCCATACAAACTGAACATTCTGGCAGCGTATAAAGCGTCATGACCACGTTCTGGCCATCGTAGTGTCAGCACCCGTCCGTTGGCTCATTGCGGATCAGACACAGGGGACCTCCAAAGCGTCCTTTGCGTCAGGCAATATCAAAGGGTCCCGTGTTTCCTATCGAGCCAATCCTCCATAACGCGTCTTACCGTCGCAATAATAGCATGCCAGAATTAAGGTGCCCCTTAAACTTTCGCCCGGTATAGGATACTTGGGAAACCTGCGCCATTCAAATTACACATACGAGTACTAACGTTTAATAAAGTAATTCAAAGAATAAAAACATTTGCATTTATTATCGTACACTGATCAATAGATGTTACTATGATGAGATAAAAATACATTAGACATGTAAATTATGAAAAAGTTTCGTTTTCGCTTCGATTTCTGTTTTTGCTGCCCTCTTGAAAATTCCGCCTGTGTGCGGTGCACGCTCTGCATATCGCACCCGGCGACCTTGAGGCAGCGCTTTTCACTTTTTTTGTTATTCTTTGCATTCATGGAGCCTGGTAATTTCTGGTCTGAGGGGATTTTCCTAGTTCAGGTACCAGTTCCTTAGAAATGTGCGTTTCGTTTAATTATGTAATGATGTTTCATACATTATGTAACTTTTGTGAAAGAAAATAAATAAATTATTATTATTATTATTTACGTTTTAAGATACAGTCAGTATTGAGAAAGTGGAATTCTAAGTGTTAGATCTGTAGATAGATAGATAAAATGATAGCTAAAATGTTTCTTTAAAAGTACCGTTTAATTTTTTTATGGTGTAGAAGGGCTAACGAGCAGACGGGTCATCTCATGTTAAGTGACTACCGCCACTCAAAGACACAATGACATGTAACTCAACCCCATCCCAAGAATCAGGGGGAGAAGGGTTGTGGAAGCCGGTGATCTCAATTACTTGGTGAAAAGTAACGAAAGAATTGCTCAACACCAGTTTTCCGTAAGTTTGTGGTAGCACTCCGGTCGAGCCGGCCCATTTTTGTATGAGAATACCTCTCCCACGGTTACTATAGTTATTTACTAAACCCCTTAAGAATGTTAGTACTAAGGATTAGTGCAAGTAAGCGCATTCATCATCATCATCAAAAGCCTTTAATAGCCCACTGCTGGACAAAGGCCTCTCTATTAAAAGGAGGTTTTGACCTATTATACCAAGCGGGCCAGACGGGTTAATATAGGGTTTGTTTCAAGTTTTCTTTCTCTTTGCAGTGCTATTGTCCTGTGTAGTTTGCTCCTTTAGTCGGCTCTTACTCTTACTTACCACTCCGTGTGGTGGCGGGTTAAGAATACACAGTGTCACCCCAAGCCAAGCGTATTGGTAGACGTGATTTTAGGATTTTTTTATGACGTCAATCTTGTCCTATTAGATACTTGTGCTAGTGGTTACAATAGATAATTTAAAACCACAGATAGTTGCGTAGACAATGTAGGCCCCTACCTACTTCTGCTGATACTAAACTCATTAAGATAGACACCTTTTGTACCTATTTGTATATTACTGTAGGTATATAGATTCTTGAATGTTTTACCTTTTTACGTTACCAATGTTACATGTATGGAAGAATGACGAATCACAGTTTTTAAAGCGTAAATCTTAAAATTAAACATTGTTTACTTTTCGCTAATCCGATAAGTGTTTTACAAATTAAAATGGATTATAATGGTCAGAACAATTACCGTAACGTACCAAGTAATATAGTTGGAAATGGTTTTTAGTTAAAACAATCAGAAAGCTATTGACTTTGTATCAGATACTTAGCACATCATGACACGTGTCAAACGTAAAGAGATAGACATGAAATTATTATTTATTAAGATAAATATTACGCCCGAGTTTTTATGCCAACAATTATTTCGTTACTTTGTTAACCTGTCTTAAAAATACAATCACTTATCAATGAGTAAAGAATAGATGTACCGTAGCCATCTCGTTAAATGCTGTTCGATTAGTAGGTACAAGCCATCCCCGGGCACGGCGTCATCGCGTCGGTAAGACCCGTTATGGAGGATTGGCTCGAGAGGCGTCACGGGACCCTCTCATACCGACGGATGTCGGATACCGATGGATGTCTCGGGGATCACCTGTGTCTGATCCGCAAGGAGCCAACGCCTGAGTGCCACCACTGAGATGGCCAGACCGTGGACACGGCTCTCCATACGCTGACAGAGTGCCCGGCGTGGGTTGAGCAGAAGCGAGACCTCGTGGCGGCCATCGGAGTGGGAGTTCTTTCACTCGATAGCCTGATTGCGGCTATCGTGCGGAGCGAGAGTGCGTGGAACTCTGCCGTCTCCTTCTGCGAGCAAGTTATACTCGCGAAGGAGACGGCGGAGCGGGACCGGGAGAGGTTTAGGACTCTGCCGGCCCGCCAGGCCCGGGAACGGGCCAGGTACCGCAGGCGACTCAGGCGCCGGAGGTCGCAGAACGACCTCCGTCCTCCATAAGCGCAGGCCTGGGTGTGACAGGTGAGGCCATCTGTCAGCCTAGCAGAAGCAGGTAGCGGCGAGCGCGTTGCGAAGCGCCAGGGAGCAGAGGGAACATGGGGTTCCCACACGGGGAGGGGGGGGGGGGGTCGTCTACTTGTTGTAGATGGTCCGAGGTATGTCGGGGCACCAGGGATTTCCGCAAGAAAAAAAAAAGAAAAAAAAAGGTACAAGTACCCCAATGAATAATTCCGTTGTTAGTGATGGGTTGTGGGTGTTTCCAAACATATAGAAATCAATCAAATACGAGTGATATGAGTACCCACTAAGATTAATACCTTATATCATACACCCCTACACCAAATGTGAAGAATTTAGTAAAATAGTATTTAATTTCTAATAAAACTAGCCGTATGTCTTACAACATAAGACAATTTGTTATGAATAATTCATTTTTGAATAGTCATTTCTAACTTTGTGTTGGCGTTAACATGCACATGATCGTAGAACAAATTTGAATCTTTTTTTATTCTAACAGATGAATTTACTAAGAATGTGTAGATCTTTAGAAAATTTTAATGTAACTATTGCTATAATCATCAAAAGCAAAATGTCTTCAGTCAGGGTTATGGTTTGTTAATAATCTTAAGGATTGCAGTATTAAGTATCTATGATATAGATAGATAGATAGATAGAAAACTCTTTATTTGCACACTAAATTACAGAGTTACAAGAAAGGAACACAGCGATCAAATATCGAGTGTACAAAGGGCGGCCTTATTGCTAAATGCAATTTCTTCCAGGCAACCTTAGGATGGATCAAAAGTTGCAGAGAGACAGTAGTAGTTGAATATCTGCATTTGTGAAACTACTATTAGTTTATCATTATCTACTATACACATTACATATACTAGACATATTATATTATCTACAAACATTTACAATTTTTATACTTACATCTACAATGCATATCACAATAAATAAACCTACATTTTAATAAGTACCTACATACTATACCAGCAAATATACATATACACATACATATATAAATACGCATTCTTAAATGAATAAACATATAGAAAAGAGAAACAGTTAGATCAAAAACGAATGTGAATGTTGTCTTCTTCTTTGATTTAGAAAGAAACTACTTTTGATCAAAGAACATTTAAATTTTTTACCATGATTTTAATTCATATCTTCCTCGGATTATCGGATCTTTAGATGCATCTTTATCCAACCATTGGTTGCAGAGACGTAGCCTTTGTAGGCCGTATTCCTTATGTAAGCATCTGATAAAAAGGGAATCTTGAGAGTCCACCCAAATTTTTAATACAAAAATATCTAGGTTGCCCACAAAATAAGAGAAAAGTCGTAAAATTTGTTTAAATTTTCGCGTTACCTAATATTTGATTTGGTCTGGGTGTTTTTATGTCTAATATGTAAGTATTTACAAAAAAAAGTGTATATGTATTAAGTAGTATTTTTAACTTAAGAACAATTCAAGTGTATCCTAATGCAAAATTTTCAAAATACAGTTACCGAAAACAAAGTCAAAGAGTGAAAAGTGTTTTTTGGTAGAATTGTTATTATTATTATTATTAATTTTAAAGTGAAATAATTTAGTAAATTTTGGTGTGAATAGTGATGGTACTAAGAAAAACATTACGGATCATTAAAAACTTTAGCAATTTTATAAATATGTGGGCAAACTAGAAGAAAAAAGTTTCGAAAGAAAAATAAAGTAAAACTATTTAAAGCATGTACCTATAAAACTTAAGTTTTTTTAAATAATAACACTTTTACAGATGAAAATCACGTAAATTGAACTGTAATTTCATTCACAATATTTGTGATGGAGTTTTGTTTGTGCGTTTGAAGGAATATTTTTGCATCAATAAAAGAGGTAGATTGTCGTTAAAGTTTTTTGTCGTTACCGTTCACTTAGGATAACAGGTACCTACATCATAATAGTTTATAAATTATTTTAAAAATTCTCTTCTGTTAGTTAATTTATTATTCTGTTGGTTTAGTAATTACACAGATTTTTAATATTTAGATATCTGATCAACATTAAAATAATACTTTTAAAAAAGAAATCCTAAAATAGAACGAAATCCTATTTTATGACCTTTATAACAATGGTATAGTTGATTGTGCGAAATCAGCTGCAACGGTGGCATTGAACCGACGACCCTGGTCTATTGTTTGACATGATGGATGAGCTCCGTCCGTGAGGGCAGGGATCTTTCGTGGCTTATGTTTGTTCCATTCTAAACAAGCTTGGAGCAGATTATGATGTCATAAATTCGTATTATTGAGTAAAATTTGAATTTTTCTTTATGACCTTCTCAAATTTAATATTTTCATTAATCTATTATATAACACTTTTTTTAACTCAATGGATATTTTGTTGAAACTAAAAACAACATCCATACTTAAATGTGTTATAAATTTGGAAGTGAGCTTGTTTGGTTGTTTGTTATGCTTTCGTGCCTAAACCACTAAAGCGATTTTAAAAATTATTTCACCAATGGATAGCTACATTATCAGGGAGTAACACTACCACTTTTTACCGTGATAACCGACGTACAGGCGGGCGCGGCCGCCGGCAAAAGCTAGTTGGTAACAAACACCAAATATTATAGTGTTGTTCATATGGTGTTTCTGTTTGGCAAATGGTGTGATGTATGATATTTACTAACAAGAAACAAACGGCAAAAAAAATTGCGAATCGATAGGTTTCAGTCAATCAAATATTGAGCTAACTAGGACTATAGTAGGGTAGATTAAGTTTAAATGAGAGCCTAATTCCTCCAGTCTGACATTTTTAAGATATTTTGTTTTCTTCTGGCTAGATTTTTTCCGCCTCTAATAATAGATCGCTGGGCCAGGTGCTGATAAAAAAAAGAGATGTTCATATTTTTGTGCAAGTCACTAACATTTGAAAACGTGTCCAAAATCTGTTTGTTCCGCTTTGAAACAGTTAACTCTAATAAAATTTACTGCTTCTGGACAAAGAAGACTGGCCCGAAGACCCTAAGCTCATAACGTCAAAGCGATGATATATTACAATTTACTCAAAGGGGACCCTTTTTTGTTCTCGCTGTAATGGCTTTACTTTAATCGGCACCGGTATGGGACAGAGGATGACATACTCGATAGGAGCGAGCGAGATGGAATGCAAAGCGTATCTGTTCCCGCCAAAGAGAAAAGTGAATCAAGTTGAGCTGGAGTTAAGTTTACTATCAACAGTTTGCTGTGAGCTCCTGCTTGTGTTGTGTGTACTCGTATTAAAATTACAATTTTGGTGATAATATTATAATTTGAAATATATTAAAATTTGGGGCTGCGTTAAATACGAGAAGAATATACCTAGAATATACAGTTTAGAAGAAAAAACCGATACAGAAGAATGATATTGCATAATAGGTATGTACTTACTTAACTAGTTTTGTTTATAAAATAATAGGTTTTTATAGAAATTCAGTGCTTTGAAATAATGCCATCTGGATGAAATTACCAGTAGATACCCATGTTTAGATTCGTGGTTCTTGGCACAAGGCATGTTCAGTTCGAAGGCTTCACTGGAGTTTGGGATTGTAACATTATTCGTAAAGATGGCGCTACTGGTTTTATGTTTTTTATGATTCTGATGAAATCGTATTTTTTTGTAACTTTCATATTGCTGTTTACATGGAACATAATATATCAGCGCACATTAATTCCTATGAGAGATAAAATTACTAAATTGTACTAGAGTTGTAGTAAAAAATATTATAGTTATGTTAACAGTGGTGCCATCTTACAGTAGCATACTGTCACTAACATAAGCTTCTGTATTGTGCCACTAGATTTCATATTCCGAAGTTTAGATTTTCCCCAAGTAAAAAAAAATATACTGAAAATTGAACATAGTTTAGGAACAGACAGAAAGACAGACAGACAAAAAATATTTTAACTCGTTTTTAAGCATAGGTATCGTGCAAATAACCGTGTGTGCATGAAAGTACCTATTGTTTTGACATTACAAATAGACACTTCAATTTTAATTATTTGTGTAGAAGATGTGAAAGTAAGTCTGTTTGTTTCTTTATCTGTAACGTTTTTAAACCATAAACTAATTTTTAAAATTCTTTCACCAATAGAAAATTACTTTATCATCTACTTTTTACATTGATAACCGATATACCTACACGCGGACGGTGCCGCGGGCAAGAGCTAGTCATTTTATAAATATCCATTTGTGAATTACATCTAGACACGTAAGTAGCCTGGATTTAATTCAAATATATAATTAGACATCTTTGCTTAAAGATAAATCTAAGTATGTTTATCAATAGGCATGGCTCTGTCTGGTTTGGGATCAGTCGGCAGTGTAGGATGTGTCAATTTTTCACTAAGTATCTAGTTATTACAATATATTTTCTATTGGTTTCTTCTAAAAAACAAACTATGGATTGTTATACATAGTAATATTATACTATAGGTATATAGATCGATGTTACTGTTACTTAAAATATATACTTAAAATTCAAAAAACTGGGTTTGAAGTAGTTAAACGCGCTAACGACTATTTAAGGGCATCGTAGTAGAGCACCACAGTAAAAAATTGTGAACACCTGCTACTGAATATCAGGATGCGACTTGCGCTTTCCGTTAAGTATAAGAAGTCGAATCCTTATTATTTGTCTTCTTACAGCTCTAAATTAATGTATCCCTACTGATCTATATCTACTTACTAAATTATAATATATATATAATTTACTTACGACGCCCTGTTAAGGTACATTAAGTATGGTACATACTCGTACACTCATATTCACTTTTTTAATGTTTCATGATTAGAGGTTATCAAATCTGTACATCAAGTGTTTCCTACCTATAGTACTGTTATTTACTTAAGTAGACTATTTTCTTTGCAGTTGAACACCATTTTTTACTAATAATAATGGGGTAAAAAGGTTTTTTTATTCGTTATTATTATAGTTCGATATCCTCTATAGAGGATATTTAATTTAAGATATCAATAAATCATGTTTATTCATGTCAATCAACGTCATAAAACATGTTTATTTTATCCAGTTTTTTGACGTGACAACGTCTTATAAATTGGTTTGCCGGGTGATACTTCAAGAAACTGCGTTACGCTCCGCTCACGTTATGCGCTCACAATGAGAGCGAGTGAGAGGCACGCGTCCCTTCCAATCGGGCATGGTTAGCCCGCCTAAGAGCGAGAGAGACAGACATAGTCGTTGTCACGTAAAACTTTCGCCCGTATACCGACTTTACAGGCAACCAATTTTTTTTGTAATAACAATATTACTTTATCACTCCAGAAAATATATCGAATTTTAGCGTCCAAAACACGTTAACTGTAATATTTTTTCCATGACAGCAGAGGAAAAGATTTGCGAGCTACTGGGTAATTGTACAACTTGGTTCGTAGCCCACGATACATAAATCGCAAAAGAAAATTTCAAGTGTTGAGTGTAAACACCACTACTAACGTGATCGTTATCGATAGCATTTGTAGAATTGATAGATCAATCACAGTAACTCAATCGTAAAATAGTCATCATATGATATAGGATACAATTAGAAAAACAAAGGGGGGGGGGGGGGTCTATGCCCAGCAGTACCTAGACGTCTTTCGGCTGAGTTGATGATGAATAAAAAAATATAGAATTTTAAAAAATTGTGTCCCATTATTTTAATGAATGAAATAGTAAAACTGATAGATAGGTTAGAGCTAAAAATCGAATTACGGTTATAACTAACAAAATAATCCTATGTGTGGTCGATACCAGTTGGTTAAACTTAGGTGTTACCTTTTTATTTACTGTTAATACTAGGCTTAGAAGGTTTTCTTTTAATTAAATCTGCTCAAGTCTTCCTGATACTGTATACAACTAAAAACACTTCAGTGGATGTGTCTGCATGTGTTGTTTTTCTTTCAGGACTTCTAAAGTGAAATTGAAGTTAAATTGCCTGAAATTGCGTTTACGACAATGACATGCTTAGTACGTTTTAGTGTAGTATATTATAAAAAAGAGAATGCAGCATATAATCAGATGGCAAACGATTTAAATTGGAACGATTGAGCCAATATCTCGGTAGCGAATGAAGCATGCGTGGTAGGGGACTCGGTGAAATAAATTCAATTGCTGCTAAAACCAAAACCGCAAGTGTGATTTAATTTTGTTCTTGTAAATTTACAACACTGCATTAGTTACTGTGCAGTGTTGTAAGGCGTAATCTTAATGCAATTATTAGCTATACTAAAATTATTCTTGATGTGATTGTTTTACATTCCTTCATGAAGTTTAGACAATGTGTTGTCACGAAATCGTAATGGTAAAGCCTCTGTTGGCTCACGGCTTTTTAATTCACTAGAGGCTGTAAACTTACTTCTAGAAAACATATTTTTGTTGGATTGTTGCACAGGAACTTAAGTATAGTGCTCCCTGAGCTACTAGCATCGATATTTTGTAATTCAATTGTGTGGTGACGGATTAAGAATACAGAATGTCACCACCCCTATTCATCCAGCCAACTAAGGAAACAAACTGCACAGGACAAAAGCACTGCAAAAAGATGGAAAACTTGAAACAAACCCTATACCAACCCGTCTGGCCAGCGTGTTATAGTAGGCCAAAACCTCCTTTCCAAGGAGATGCCTATGTCCAGCAGTGAACTATTATAGGCTATTGATAAATTTAATTTTAAGTAAGGTTATAGCGTTAATCAAATATTATAGAGAAGTTGATAATCATGGCATAGAAAATGAAAGAATTAAAATCCAGAGTTGATAAAGCATCCTTTTTTTGTTTTTAAAAGAAACCTCCCGCACTAGGAATCCTGTGTCGCGGAGACTTAAACATACATGAAACAGACACAAAGAACACCCAGACTCAAGACAACAATTTATGGATCACACAAAGTAATGTCCATTGCGAGGATCGAACCCACAACACTCAGCGCAGTAGGAAGCGAGGTGACCGCTTAAACCACTACGCCATCCGTTCAGGTTCTGCATCCAGGTTGCATAAGAATACCATTTTTACAGACAACAGAGGCAAAAACATGTTTAGTTTGAAAAATGTCCTTGTTTTATCAAATAGCTTATTGACAACATTACCCGAATAAACAATCTTGCGTGAAAAACATAAGATCTTAAAAAGGTAGCCTCGTATATTTGTAAAAATCTTTCAGTTGAAAAACTTGCTCGTAACATGTACGCGCCTTGGTAAATCTCTGTCATCAGTCAAACAATTTTTTTTATTTTGTACGACATTCTTGGAGAAGGAGGATGTAATAAAACGGCTTTTTTAACGTACTCTGTCATTTTGTTCTATAGAAATATTCAAATAACGTAAACAGCAAAGCAAAGAAATATCCTCAATTTAAACTATTTGACACCGATAACCATACGATTCTTGGTTCAAAATAATCAAATCCAAAAAAAGCATCAGTCCGACTACAGACAGAAAATGGATTCTAAAACTAGTTACAGGAATTCCCAAGTATCTACTACACAACAACTCTCAACTTACAATTCTTCTATTACAACTATCGAATTATCGATATGTTTAGGTAATAAAGTGCGTTTCCACGCGTATTACAACCTACTAACTATGCAAGCGATCGTCATTTTTTTGAATGCGTTGTTCTTTAGCTTAATTAATTAAGAAAACGATTATCATTGTAAATGTTTTCTATTTGAATCTAGAAATCGTTTACAACGATAGCCCTTTCCGATAGTACGATCGGTTGATTTTAAATTTTCAAAGGCACGCACTAGTTATTGCTTCATACCTACTTATGGCCAGGACGATCAAATTACCGGTCGATTAAAAATGTAGTGATTTTTGCGTGCTGGCTCTAAAAAATAATTGTCATTGCCATCTCAACTAGTGCCAATTTTCAAGTATCCGCGTTTTACAGAAATATAGCATTTTACAATACTGTTGACGTGGTACTGTTTTTATTTGGTTTTTAGTACACAGTTTGAAACGATGATCTTTTAGATTTTCTAATTTCGCCCCTCAAAAATGACTATTTTCAAAAGTAATATATTAACGAGTTTGGTACTTAACCTGTACAGTATATTCCGTCAAAATTGACCGTGATAGACGTGCGGCACGATTCTATAAGGAGTCCGTTTTAGGTATATAAAAAATTAATACACCGAAGATGTTATGTCTGAAATTAACTGTTGCGATTTTTTTATTTTTTATAAATTTATGTTTTACATGTTTAATAGTTTAGACAAAACCACTCTTCTTAATAATGCTAAAATAATTTCCCGTTTTCCTTTAGATCGATAGTCGTGATCCCCTCAGTAGACTTTAAGTTTATCCTTTGATTACCTCTCAACTTGTGACAGCGATCGGCACTGTTTACTTGACAACTAGCCTCAATGTCCTAATGTACAAGGTACGGAAGGTCTCGGTAAACACGATCACTCACCCAAAGTGGACCGTTTGGAGCTTTATTTAACCACTTAGATCGATTGACTGTCACAGTAGAAATTTATCAATAAACTACAGAGTCTTTGAATGTCAACGTAACTTATCTCTGGGGTAGTTTAGTAAAGATCAACCTTACTCAAAAGGTAATCAAAAATAACAATTCGTTAGGCTGTGTTTTGTTGTATATATCTACTTGTGCACGCTTCTTTTTATTTAGATAAACGAATTAATTTATAATTTCTATATATTTGTCATAACACTATTAAGTATTATCGATAATTTGTCCACAATATATGCAGTTTTTACATTTATCGTATACCTACTTTGGGTTTGAGTACCTACGGTAACGAGGTAATTATTTGTATTTATGTTATATGTAGGAAACAATCGTTACGTGTAAATACAACAACAATATTGACAATATTTATCTAACATCTACATGACACATGACAAAAACCAAATAATGAGGAAATTGCCCGTTTTGCGATTTGCATATGCAATGTGCAATAGACAATTTTGTTTACCAATTGGCTCGTATCATGTGTATTCATACAAATGATTAATATTTAATGTATTAGCTAATTTTATTTATGTCAGTATGTTTTTTCACGATTTATTTATTTTCTTAAATCTTAACATAAACACTTCGAGGTCTTAGTTTCAGAAGAATTAGAGTTTGACGTATAAAAGATGTACTAATATTCTTCGATTTATTGCATCTTTTTATACAAAAGGAGTTATATGTGACAAGGAATTAGTATTTAATCTTCTCTGAATTTTTGTAATTCAAATTACATAATTAAAATAAATATAAGATTTATAAATGAACATACCTATATTTAAAATAAGGTTTAAACAACGTACTTCATTAAACTCGAGACATATTAAATACGCTTTTACTTCTGTGTAACAACATTAAACAAAATTTACTACACTCTTTAAATTTTGAACAAATACTTTCATAGGAAAAGCTTTTAGCAGTTCTTTATGGTAATTTTACGACATCAATAAAATTTAGCGTCCAATTATTGAAGGGATAATTCCTTTTTTTATGTTCTAAATACTAATACCATTTACTAAACTGTTAAAAATCAAATAACGTAGAAACAAGACTGTAAAGAAAATTCCTTTTGCCGTTATACAATATAAGTAGGTATAACATCTTGTAAATTTTTATTGTTTAAAAAGATACGAATTTTATCACTAATTAATATATCTACTTAAGTTTAACACTAATAAAAACTCGAGTATTACTAAGAGAGATAACAATTACTCAAAAAAAATCCTAAACATAACATTTTCAACAGTTTATTGAAAAAGATAAAACAAACGACTGCTGTTGAACTGAATAGAAATTTAAGCATCGCTATTTACTCTCATGAATATTGTTAAATTGTACTCCGTTATGTACAATACAAATTGCAAACAAGTCAACATAACACAAGGTGAAATACCCTCACCATATTCTCGGGTCATTGTTCCCATTGCCGGTGACAATTATCCGAGGGGCTCATCCCCATGTTAACCAATGTGAAGTGTACCGCGCCAGTTTAAAAAGAGCCCTTCTTCCTCCCTTTGAAAGTAAACTCAAAACGAATACCGGTGTTAAAATAAGCGGATTGGTATTCCTTTAAAAAATTGTTGACTGACTAGGACAATGTTCAACCTTTTATAACTATTTTACTGTTTGTACTCAACGATCTGAAGTTAAACTATCTGAAATAATGGTAATTTTAAGTTGATAATGAAGTACGAGAATGTTGTTGGTTGTAAAAATAATGTAGATGCATGCTCGTATGTGTAATAAAACATAGTACTCACTATTAAAGGCCCATATTTTAAATGGCAAAGTTGACCTCCTATTATACCGTCCTTCAAGTGTTAATTTGTCAACTATATACAGTTGACTTAGTAAATATCTACTTATAATTACTAATTATTAAAAGTAAATGATATAGGTTATATGTTCTCATTGTGATCCCATGTGCAATGTGAAATGAAGCGTTTTATAAATGTTTTTTTTTTAAATCCTGTCATTGAGTCTCGTACGCGATTTGATTTGTTTCGTAACGAATCGAAGTAATACATAGATGATTATCTGTTGCCACCTAATTTCTTAGATGGAATGTGAGAAAAGGAAGGAACTTTCTATATCAGAATCCTTTTTTTTTGTGTTTATTTAAGCGTTTTTATTTCTATTTCTCCGATGTTAAATGAGTCCGTCTTGACAGTCACTAGTCGACATTCACGGCATCAATATTTACGTCTTTATTACTTTCCCTTACTTACCATATTTACCGTCAGAAATACAACACTATGCTAGTGTCACATCAACAGCCTTTAATAGTACACTGCTGGACAGAGGCCTCTTCATAGAGAGGCGGTTTTGGTCTTCGATGGCCGGACGGGTTTGTAGTGCAGTGCAGTGCTGTAGTACTGCGTAGTTTGCTCCCTTTATCGGCTCTTACGACATCAGTGTTTGTCACCTTGTGTTGTATATAATAGTGTGTGTTATATAAAATACCGCTCGGTATCTCATTATTCCGATTTATACGCATTGATTCTCAAGAATGTACATCATAATTACTGAAAATAACTATTTTCAACTATGGCGACAGGTTGAATAATTTAAGCTTGAAAAAAATTCGCAATTATAAGTTTTTTTTTCTATTTACGATTAGAGGCAAAATCCAAATCAATGACAATAGGTCTGATCGCAGCTTAGAAACACTGCAAGAGGAAATGTAAATTTAAAACTTTTACTCAATTATATCCTTTTAATTTTAGTTTAAAAATTTAATTTATTAGTCTTAAAATTCCATAGGCTATTCAAATTTACTACAATTTATTGTAGAGTTAGATGTCATCTTGAAGTGAAAGAGAAGAGCAGTAGCAGAAAACAACAGTTTTTAAAACGTGTTAAAGCCGTTTTTTTTTATTAACTCATGTACCTCGTAGTAGCTTATTTCATCGAAATTCCATAACAAATTAATCGGAATATGATCGAAATAATATTTATTTGACTGATGCTGAAATGTTATTATATTTACAACTCTTAATTGGAAATTAAAACAGTCTTAATCACAGCAATAAACATTGTATTATGTAATTAACGGTAATTAATGGTAACTAACGGATGGATAGTGTTTGCTATTTGCCTCACGTATGTGGATATCGCATAGAATCGCTTCTATGTTTATTAGAAGTGCTAAATCACGCCTAATTGTCACAGCGGCTGGGTTCGATGCCTCCACAAATTGGGAACTGCCTATCGCGGGGTCATAATATTGTGTAAAAGTGTTTTATCATATCTGATTTTATTGGAAAGATTAGCTAGATAATGGTGACTTTTGGATTGTAGGTATATTTATTTTGTTTTGGGTAAAAGGACAAATAAAGGTAGTATATCTACTGAAATATTGCGCCAAGTAAACAGGAGATTGGACACAATCGGAGCCGCTTGACTTCACTCTAGTAACGACGGGACGGATTCTAAACGTTAAATAAAACTAATAAGGTGTTTTACTCTGTAGATATGAGAAAAAAATAAAAATGTATAATTGAAATAGCTTAGGCACAAAATTGTCGCAAATTGTGTTTAATTTAAAAAAATACAAAATAAGTTTTATTTTGTCCCAGAACGGTTTGATATTCTAGACCAGGTAGAATATACTATACTATTTATTTTTCTAAAGAATTACAAATTGAAGTAAAATTTCAACCATTACATTCAACATTTTTAGAAAAAAGAAAACAGATAGTGCCAAGTTGTAATATTTCAGGAACGAGAAAGAAGGAAATAAATTGTGATTTCTAGTTAGAAGGGAAAAAATTAAGGTAACTCAAAAAGTCAAATAGAATGAATCAGAGAAATTCAATAAATATACACAAATCGGTTCATTTATTTTTTTCTTCAAATTTGCCCCTTTATTTTAAATAAAAGCGTGTTAAAAATACATAGTAGGTAATTTGCTGCGCGGGGGTTGTGCGGTCCATGGCCCTTTACGGGTGCCCGGTATGGGCGGGGGCCCTGAAGGCCAGCAACGTCGCGATACTGCGACGACCGCAGCGAATGCTGGCCATCAGGATCATAAGGGGGTACCGCACGATCTCCTTTGAGGCAGCGAGTCTCCTGGCCGGAACTCCACCGTGGGACCTGGAGGCGAGAGCCCTTGCGGCACTGTATCAGTGGCGCAAGGAGGCGCAGGAGTTGGGTCGATGCCCCGAGATTCGAGAAATCGATGACCGGAAATCCCAACTCCGCCAGGTCATCATAGGGGAGTGGAGGGAACGACTCGGGCAACCGAGCGCTGGGCACGCCGTCATTGCGGCGGTAAGACCCGTTATGGAGGATTGGCTCGAGAGGCGTCACGGGACCCTCTCATACCGATTGACGCAGGTGATCACTGGGAAGGGATGTTTCGGAGATCACCTGTGTCTGATCCGCAAGGAGCCAACGCCTGAGTGCCACCACTGCGATGGCCAGACCGTGGACACGGCTCTCCACACGCTGGCAGAGTGCCCGGCGTGGGTTGAGCAGAGGCGAGACCTCGTGGCGGCCATCGGAGTGGGAGTTCTCTCGCTCGATAGCCTGATTGCGGCTATCGTGCGGAGCGAGAGTGCGTGGAACTCTGCCGTCTCCTTCTGCGAGCAAGTTATGCTCGCGAAGGAGACGGCGGAGCGGGACCGGGAGAGGTTTAGAACTCTCCCGGCCCGCCAGGCCCGGGCACGGGCCAGGCAGCGCAG
Organism: Arctia plantaginis; assembly: GCA_902825455.1. Taxonomy (NCBI): domain Eukaryota; kingdom Metazoa; phylum Arthropoda; class Insecta; order Lepidoptera; family Erebidae; genus Arctia; species Arctia plantaginis. Next base: position 3,232,374 of record CADEBD010000348.1, read on the forward strand.
GCGACTCAGGCGCCGGAGGTCGCAGAACGACCTTCGTCCTCCATAAGCGCAGGCCTGGGGGTGACAGGTGAGGCCATCTGTCACTCTAGCAGAAGCAGGCCGGGGTGGCGGCGAGCGCGTTGCGAAGCGCGCTCGCTTCCAGGGAGCACAGGGAACATGGGGTTCCCACACGGGGCGGGGGTCGTCTACTCGTCTGTAGATGACCCGAGGTATGTCGGGGCACCAGGGCCTTCCTTTCTAGGGTATACCTGGTTCCCCGGCTATTAGTACCCGGCGAAGGCGTGCGGTTTTAGTCGGTTCGTGTCCGACATGCCACCGACAGGTGGTATCCGAGGGGATTTCCGCACGGAAAAAAAAAAAAAAAAAAAAAAAAAAAGGTAATTTGCTGCGGCTTAATGCCTAAATAAATAAATACAAAATTTAATACGAAAGACTATCCGGTTTAAAAGTGTAAATTTGCCTGTATTCGTAATGCAAAGCTCCCACGGGGTTGGTTACGTGTTACCATTTTTAATATCGCCTTTATTTTTTATTAACATCAGTTTATTTGGCCTCCTCCAATATCCAGTATTAAAAACCATATAACTCTTCATATATGCAATATTACATTTTCTGTTTTGCTTTTCTATGATGTGATATTCTGGATGTTTATCCATTCTTTTTTTAAATAATAATACGTCAATTAACATAAATGAAATTCATCTCGGAGATAATATATTTAAATTCTAACTGATACAGTGTTGAAATAAATATTATGTAAATTATCGCAGCTCTCCATAAGCAGACAGAACCTCATTTGCACAACATCAAAAATGCAAATTTTTGTACATCAAATTCTACCGACATCCTCGTTTTGTGGAATATTTCATTAAAACTCAAAATGACAGGCGAATAAAAGGTTTCCTCTTTTTTTCAGCGTGCCGAGCCTTGGTATACATGTGACGCCCGAAGCGAAAATGGCTTGGTCTAAAATGGCGGGTAAAAGATCAATACGACCTAGCAAAAGGTAAGCCTATCCCTTTTCCACTCGGCGAGTTTATGTGACCGTCTCTATCTGGCAAAGTTCTATGTCACAGTTTCGATATGTCGTATCAGAGTACGGATTTCAGTTGCAAATTATCTTTAATTTCTTAGATATGTGAATGTTTTAGAGTTCCAAGTATTCGAGTTGTGTTTGTAAAGCGGTTAGCGATTTGCGGTGAATGCTATTACATCGAGTCTAGAGATAATGCTTGATTATGAAAATTTAGGTGATTAAAATTATTTTACGGAGTGTAAACATTTACTGGGCAATTTCGTTAATTGAACTTCTGTTACGTTCTCTGAGAAATAATAATAATAAAACTGATAATTCCACAAAGGCTATCAGAAATCAGGGTAAACTCGTTTCTGGTTACTTATCTTTTTAATAAAACTAGACCTGATGAAAAATATTCTATATAAAAAGTTTCTAAAACTTATTTAGACATGAACTTCTGAAAATGTTGTGTTAGTTTATCTACGATATTTTGTGACCAAGGTTTCAGATCAGGTTAGCTTAGACCGTTGCTATATATTAAACTAAACAAGATAAATGACATTTACTTTACACGTATACGTAAGACATGGTTTAAGTTGTGATACAATATTTGTTGTCGAAAGCCTCCTGAGAAAACGGTGTTTGATATTTGATGTTTAATATTTGGAGATGATTTATAGAATAAGATTTTTAAATCAAAATCGTAAAACTATGACTACTAAACACTGAAGATCATGTTATTTTTTAAACACATGTAGTTATTTCCGTATTTGTGAGCAAACAAACGATGCAAACGAAAAACATTTTATTGTGTAAGAAAACCTTTTGTCCCTTTCAAGAAAAACGCGAGGCGTATTTTGGACGTATGTGTTGTAAAATGCGGTGTTTGTAATGGTTTTGGGTTAAGTACCTATAGAGTAACTGTATACTTATTTCATTCTACAGGATGAGTGTTTATATTAATATTAAATTTATACCTATTGTTACATAAACACTCTATAGATTACTAAACTGCAGTACCATTCTTTTCCTGTGCGGAAATCGGGTGGATTAATATAAGTGTATGAAATAAGAATAACAAATAAAAATCTTTTGGGCCGTATGACAAACTAATGTTGTATGTAACACATCTTAAATTCATGAACGTAACATACATATCATAAGCACGTATTATGTGAAATAAATATAATAGATTGGGCTGTAAATCATTGCGTTTGATTTTTCTTTAATCACATACACACTTTATGAATTTCTAAACCGCAGTCTGTGGTCTCAGAATAGGTTACAATTTTATACCATCATTAAAGCTTTACATTAGGGTCGCTTGCGGGTCGCTGGTAATCGAAGAGTTAGTGCGGGCACGAAGCTTCCCGATTTATAGCTCGCTCTCATCGATCTTGGTACTTAAACTTGAGGTCCAAAAATACGATATAAAATTGTAACTAAAGTAACCCGAAAGCTATAAAACTGTTAATAGTACAATCGTTGTAAATTAAATTCAATAGAAAGTTTCTCCCCAAGCGCTTAATCGTGCTTGAATTTTTCCGTTATGTCATTGCGAACAAGCTGAACACTTAACAAAAGCTCCTTTATCCCACCGCAAGAGTAAAACCAAAGAATCTGCACGCATCACTCATATATCAAAACATATGTATCTTCTATGTCATTAGCACAGAAAATGCTACTTTAACTGATTACATTTAACGTGCATTTTTCTATAATATGATGCTTATTTATACGTCAATTGAGATGTGACAAGAATCATCCCTTGGGGAGGTAAAAAAACTGAATAATTCGCGTACACATCTCGCGACAGGGAACGCGTTTTGGGAGTGGCAACAATTTCCTATTTGGCCGTTCCTGCAGGCATCGCCACAAAAGTACATTATTTGCAAGTAAGAATATGTTGACAGAAACATGGGGGTCATAGATAACGTGATTATGATTTATTCTACTTATATGAAAATTCTAATTTGTGATGTACGTAAATATAAAGATTTGAAAGGAATTGTTTAAAAATGTGAGAGAAGATATCGACCAATTCGTAAATATAAAAACCGTTAGGCCAAAAAAGAGAGACATTTTATTTGCATTACAATGTGTTGCATTTTTGATAGAACGGAATACTTACATCTCAGCTCGTGTTCGCACGCTCGAAGATTTGTTTTATAAAAAGGAATATCTTGTCTCAAAGTTTATGAAAAATCGTGTACTAAAATACGTATCGAAAGAGGATCAAATAACCAGTAGATTTAAGCAAAATCTAGAAAATTTTGATGATTGAATAAATTTAAAAGAAAGGATTTGGAATTATTGATCATCATTCGGCCTCGTGATTCGGCAATATTCATAAATCGGGTTGATAGGTAGTATCTTGAAAATATTATGTTACAATATTAAAGGGTAGGATTGAAGCGATGTTCCCCACGAAGGTTTGTGAGGGTCAGGTCCAGATAAAAAGGGTGGAAGTGGGGTAATACTGTGGGGCGGGTGATGCTGTCGTCTGCTGCCAATTTAAGTGCCTCTAACTAAGTGCGTATTTAGATACAGTATGAATGTTTTATGACATGAGTAAGTAAAGTTGATGTTATATGTACGACGTGTTGTTTTAAGATTTATTTTTTAATGTCTCACAATTTAGGTATATTATAATACAATATACCTTACTATAAATCGAAGCTCTTTTTCTAGCTATATTCATCCACAGCCTTTACTAGTCCACTGTTGGGCATAGGCCTCTCCATATACAGGAGGTTTTGACCTACTATATCACGCTGGCCAGACGGGTTGATATGGGGTTTGTTTCAAGTTTAATTCTCTTTGCAGTGCTGTTATCCTGCGTAGTTTGCTCTCTTAGTCGGCTCTTACGACACTCACGGGGTGACTAGGGGTGGTGACACTATGTATTCTTAATCCGTCACCACACGGAACATTACACATTAGCTACCTATATTATAGCGGAAAAGAGCTTCGATTTAAAGTCATACAATTTTGTTTTGGTGTTACTAATCCCCCCATCACATTAATCTTTTTGAAAAAATAATAAATAAGTTTGAGCACAGGCTAAGGTGACTGTTTGCTCTCAAGCAAAGTTTTATAAAGGAAAGAATAGTTTTATTGTATGTTATATCGGCTGCATACCTATAATAGAAAAATGTTAGCACTAAATATAGCAGACAACCTCAGTGAACACATAGATACAAAATTATTTCTAGTCAGAAATGCAAAGATATTCTAATAGTTAAAGTATTTAATATATAAAGCAATATATAAGAATAGCAAAAAGCTATTACTTAGGCCACCATAACTAAGCTATGCGGAAAAATGAAGGTACCTGGGTGATTCTTTGCTCTTTTTACTTCTGCGTCGTCACCCGCAATATAATAAATAATCTTTGAAACTCAAACTCGAACTCAAACTCTTACTCAAATATCTTTATTTTATAAAAATTTACAAAATTATTTGAGATCGTCTATTGTGCAGACTCTTAAAGTCATAGAACAATCTCTGTTTTGTCAAATATTAAGCCAACTAAATATATACGTATCAAAAATCTCTTATTTTCTTCTGTGCCGATCTACAACCGCTCATTTCCTAGGCGTTGGGAAGAAAGGGCAAAAAAATATATATATTTAAATTCTTGGCATTATGTCATGTGCTTAATTCAAATAATTGAGTAGTTTAGAACAATTACCGATGGTGAATTGAATTTTTGCAGGAGGTAAATGACACAAAAATGTACACATCCAACATCTTTTCGTATCCCATTTTTATGGTTAGGATAAAAAATAAGTACCTAGTGTCCGTTATATTCCTATACAAACAATTCATTGTGACTGTTGAACGGTAAATTCATAAAATTTCTGGTTTACTCTTTCTATTGCGTTATATACTACTATTAAGAGTATGCTCACGTCACGTTGGTACTACGCTGAGTAATATTACGGTTTGAATCATTGCATTTCCAGTACGACGCTTTAAGAATATCCTAACGTAACATTATATTACTTACTATATATTCCTACTTATTTAGGGTCACAGTAAAAGTATATTAAGTAATTTAGCAACTTTATTTAAAATAGGAGCTAAGTAAATTTTAATTGTAATTATTTCCCCCATACCATTTTTTATTAATATTAAAAAAGAAAACTAAGATTTGAAAATTATAATATATAAAGCATTAATTCTATAATAATGACTATTATTATTCTTGGTTTCAATCTAAATAAATTTACCATATCACCAACGCGACTCACTGAATTATTTACAATATGATAAGTTTTATACTTTACAAAGAATAAAAGGACACGGGATCCCCGGTCCCGTTATTTACATGAGTATTCCGATAAATGTAAGGAGGGTAGATCACTCAGCTATTTACCCTGCCTCGCCCATGATACGCGTAATCTCCTAGAAAAGGGTTCTGTGCCCAACATGGCCCGATCTGACGTCACGAATCCTGATACTACACGAATCGTAATTGATGCTGTCTCTTTTTTTATCAATGGAAAAGATAGGGATGGAAATGAATTTGAATTTTGATTGTGGTCCTGTTTGAGAATTGATTTAGATAGTGCCGTATTAGTGTATAATATTTAGACCCTTTAATAATATTCCCCTCTTTAATTCTAGAGGTGTTAAGGTTTATTTTGCTTACTGCCAACTTGCGGCATAGCTTACCTTTTTGTTTTATTAGGTTATTTCATCTACATAATAATTTCAATTGATTTTTCACCGTAACAATCTACTAGGTTAGCAAAAGTGACTGTTTTTATCACGTTTTTATAAGCTTCACCTGTATGTATCCATATAACGGCAGTGGCGGATTAACCTAAGGCAAAATTGGCACGTGCCTAGAGGCGCGAAGTTACAAAAAGTCCTTGTGTGGCGGACGTCTTCTAAATAAGAGTTTATCTCCAAGAGTGGTGCCCGCGCCTTTAAAGGGGCCACCTGATGTATCCAGTCTCATAGTAGGAGTCACTCGCACCAACGTTGAGCCCTCGAGACGTGGAGAGAGAACGGGACTTGAATAGGCTTAGAGCTCCCGGTTCGCTAAGCCCGGGCACGGGCAAGGTACTCAGGCGTTTCATGCTGTATAAGAGTAGGCCTGGGGGTGATAGGTAAGACCATCTCACCAAAAAAAAAGGCAGGACGTCTTAATAAAAACTGTTAAAGGATCCCTCCTATTTCAGTCAGTGTGTGGTTTTAGTCGGTTCGATTCCGATAAGACGCCTCACCGCAAACTTCGTTGAGAGGACAGCCCACGGGGGTTTGCACACGTAAAAAAATAAAAGTTCTAGTGAAGAAATGACAACTAAAATTTGGAGTAATGACTATCACAAATATAGTAACGTCAACTAGTACTTATTATTAATATAATGCAAGGCGTGGGGGGGGGGGGGGGTTAAGATATATTTGAACGTGATTTTCATCCACAAAACGTCAAATTGAATTTAAACTTCGTACACTAATAAGGGCCCGATTACAATACAATAGTTTAATTAGTTTGTTCAATTATCTTGGTCAGGATCTGCAGGTTTGACGATTTTTTCCATATTTAAATACACGGTAGTGTCCTGTGCCACGAACTTTTACTTGTACTGAAGCATATGTTCCTTACTTCCTTGTTTTTTTGTTTTTATTAGCTATTATCTATTAGGTACTGGGCGGCTTGTGTCTTGTTGGTCCTTCTGATAGTATCGAAATCAAAATAGAGACTCATACATGCGAAAAATAAATTAGATTTCCGTTAACGTGTTTAATCCAAATTCTGATTGTTATTGATTTAATTTGAATTATGTTTTTTTTTTAACTTACATTTAAGTCTCCTGTGAATGGATTACTGATTAGTTATAATTTCTAATACACATCAAATAATAGGGGAAGGTGTATAGCAGCACCTTTCATCATAATTTTGTACCGGCGTGATAGACTGCAATAAGCTTGTCCCGTACAAGCGTCTATCGTGAACGTGCTTTGACTCCATGTTACCGGGGAGCTTTAGTTCACAATAAATCTATTAATTAGTTATCTGACGCTGAAATCAAGTCGAGGAACTCACGGAACTAATAATATAAATCACCAAACATTTAATACATGTATACATAAATATTGTTATGAATAATTTAATAAATTATTTCTGAGTTTCGACCTACGAATGACCTCCAGTTATCATAAATACTCATTACAATCTCTACGAAATTGTCGCACCAATTCAGAAGCTTATAACTTTTAATCTCAAAGATTTCAACTTCAATTATGCCTAAAACTTTCCGATTAAATTACAAAATCGTCCCATCCGTTACGTTTGTGTGCGACGAACAGGGAGTCTGACATGGCGTTTCACCCTCGTATTTCGCTCAACGATTAAAAAAAAGCGAGCGCTTATAGGTTTTTCTAGGGAATATAACTCGAGATTGATAAAGGCCCTGCAAATACTTCTATGGCTTTTTCACCAAATCAAAGTTGATTTTAAACTGGACTCAACCAAGTGCATATTAGCTAAAACAAGTTAGATTGAACTTATTGCTTTGACCATACTTACAAGACAGCCAGTCCATCATCAATCAAGCATACTAACATTGTTTGTCCACACGTCTGTCCAAATTATTACTATTCGCACGACATTGTGCGCCAAATATTATCAGACATCTCTGATGTAACCCTTATGGCTACAAATGGTCGACGTATAATTATTATCGCACTGATTTATGGCCAAGGTACCGTTAGCAGAATATAAACGGTAACATTACGAGCTCCTTCCGTATCAAGCCAGTTGATTATGTTCCCCACAGTTATTTTATAGCTGTCCCTTAACTATTACTTGTGCCAAAGTTGATAAAGGTTTTTCTGTCGAGTTGGCTACCGCCATAGTTAAGCCTAATAAAAGAGTGTTTGAAGTAACGAAACAAAACTATCCCACTATGTAACATCTTAATAACATGTCCTACCTAAAGATCCTTGTCACAGCATAAAAGGGTCACTTATAATAAGCCAATATAGCCATTATACCTATACATCTATGGCCTACACATCTGGTATATTGAATATAAATCAGTGTTCTTAGGATTTTTTTGGGAAAATATCGCCTTGAAGAGATTTGTCCTCACACTTTATAACTACAGAGATTGAGCAAATAAACAAAACTTCTTTCTAATTGTGATAGTTCTCCATAGCTTCGCCAAATTATTACTTAAGAGCTATGGCTCTTAAGCCTACCTCTTTTAACACTATTTTATGAAATAATGTTAACAAGGATGAAGACACTCGCGTGTGTCGTCGCACTCTGTGATCAATATTACGTATATTATTGTTCCTAGTAAAAAAAAATCGAGAAATATTTTGCCAACAACAATTTACATAATATCACTTTGTTTTAGGTAGCTATAAAGGAACAGCTTCAAGTTTTGAGTGACAGCATCCAGTAAGTCTCAAGAGATCATGTACGGTAGGTTGAGAAAGATAAATATACATATGATGTGTATAAAAATGTTTACTATCTGTTTGCCATTTAGGCGTTGAATCGTATTTTTTTGGATATTATTATGTTACAATAACTTTTAGATTACAACTAGGAAATCGGTGTCCAACAATCGGCATCAAGTCGAGGTAGAAGATTAATTAGAGTTAGATATATATTATTAGCAGAAACGTCAAGAAATTCCACAGTATGCAGTATGCCCAATACCTATATACCTAAATAATTGATTAATGAACGTTAATATAACTTTCTCTTTATAAATTTCAATGTAAAATCGAAATATGTAGCATTTTACTGGCCTGTTGGTCTAGTGGTTAGTGACCCTGACTGCTACGCCAGAGGTCGTGGGTTCGATTCCCACCCAGAACCAACAATTGTGTGATGAGCACGGTCATTTGTTCTGTGTCTGTAATATGTATGTATTTATAAATATATAAGTATGTTTATCAGCGGTCCGGTTACCATAGTACAGGCTCTGCCTAGTTTGGGATCAGGCAGCCGTGTATGAAATGTGTGAGAATATTATTATTATATTCAATTCAATCTATTCATGAAATTGTGATGCTGACGTTATCTGATGTTTGCCACTGCACTATTCATGCATCAATTTAATGACATCATAAATTCTCAATTAAATTCAGCCTGCATATGCCTTCACCAGATATAGTTCTATTACAACATAAAACTAATTAGCTGAATAATTATTGGCCTTTCTTGTGATTTATACCTCGCGCCTGCTTTTAATACCAAAAGTATTTATTTGTTCTTGGAGGAACAGTTTTGTTTGTTTATTTCAGAAGTTATTAATTATTAAAGAAAGTGTTTCGAAGATAATGAAATAGTAGCTACACTGCATAATCCTACAATTTTCTGGAAGATATTAGCCATAGATATTATTAAAGGTAAACTATTATTTTTACTCTTGCCTGTAAATTAATGCTTGAATTAGTAATTATAAAAAAATAAAAGTAATTGTCAAAATTACGATAGGTTTTAATCTTTAACATATCTACAATTGACTTGACTGGCCTGTTGGTCTAGTGGTTAGTGACCCTGACTGCTACGCCAGAGGTCGTGGGTTCGATTCCCATCCAGGACAAATAATTGTGTGATGAGCACGATCGCTTGTTCTGTGTCTGGGTGTAATTTATCTATAATATGTATGTATTTAGAAATATATAAGTATGTTTATCAGCGGTTTGGTTACCATAGTACAGGCTGTGCCTAGTTTGGGATCAGACAGCCGTGTGTGAGATGTGTGTAACTATTATTATTATTATAAAATTGAATCTAACAGTGATCATTTCAAGGCAACGTTAGAAAATAATACCACACTGTCTTAGTCTTTATGTACAGCAAAAAAATATTAATATTGCAGCATGAACTAGACTATGTTTCATAATTTAATACAACTTCCCAATTCATATAATAATTACATGCAATAAAAAATAGGTATTTACCCATATCTTGTAAAGGCCGCCTCGTGTAAATGAAAATAATTAATAATACTGAAAACTGGCCTTCTTACTTACTTGCTGGACTGGCCAATGGAGGGAGAAAGTAGCCAAAATCAAAATTTTATTATCATCATTTACAGCATCTTAGCGCCTTAGGCTCTACATTTTTATCTACTTTATTTACTTGTTATTTTTTCTCCATGATTTACTGCAAAGCAGTAAATGAAATAACAAGTTAACCTATCATGGAATGCAATAAATCTTGCATTTCCAATAAAATTAGACTCGTGACGGTTGCATCAACATTTGGCAGGGTTCCCATATTGCCATTGGCAGAACAGCTGCGCTCGGAGATTGCTTTAAACGTAAAACTTTAGTTGATGCCGAGTGATTGTACTGTGAAAAATATGTGTTTCGACTACCATCTCCATAAATGAATATAAAATTAAATTATGGCTTGAAGTTAAAAAAAAAGTGTCGTATTTTTACCTATAAGGTGGAAGACAAGATAATGAAAAAGAAATCAGTAAAACCTACTTAAACGCAATACACCAAATTTACATTTTCAGTTTTCTCTAAAAAAGAATTTTATTCCAAATCCGTCCGGCTACTCTATTTGACTGATCTATCTAAAAAAAATAGGCCCAATTAGTTAGATCAAAAACGTAAGCCCTAAATTAAGCCTGATAAAATAGAGGTTTAATACCCTTATACAAACAGTTGCTGTAAAACGTGGTAGACTTAGTGTTTCGCACATATGCAATTCACTAGAATATACAATTCAGATGCATATACAATTCTAAAATCATATACATAATTTTGACATGACGTCTTCTATAGGTAAACCTACTTAGCATTCCCCGATCACTATAACATAAGCATTATAAACATTTCCAAAGTCTTTAAGAACAAGATGTAGTTCAATATAAAAGCGAATGAATAAAAGTTGTTGGTACGGCATGTTCCGCTTGCGAGGAACATTGAAAGTTGCGAGCGTGTTCCTAATAACTTTGCCATCTGTAAGATTTGCCCATGAAATATGTGGAACATTACTGGATAGTGCCTCAAGTATACGAGCTGTTTATGGTAAATGGTAGTTTTAAGTTTACTTACTGGAATATTATTATACGAGTAGAAGAAGTATCTTTAAGTGAATAATATATCAATAAACTGGTATTCTATTCTATTCTAAATAATAAATGCTTTCATAAAAGCTACTCCCACCTCAAAGACCAGCAACATATTTGTGACCCTGCAGGGCGGGTGTGGTCCCTTACCATCAGGGGACCCTGGTGGATAAATATTGAATACAAATACTTTGTTCAAACAGTTTTTTTTGTCATTTTGACCAAATTCGGCTTAAACTGGTTACGATCACGAGCAGATTAGTTAAAAATACTTTGTATTTTTGTTTGCAAACTACAGCTTCTAGTTATTTGTTAAACGAATTGGGTGGTTAGAAATTTCCTTTTTTTAAAGATGGTGTATGTAGTATTTAATTTTATATTTAGGTACTGTAATATGCATTACGTTTCTCACTGATAACGTTCTATAACATTATTTTATCTAGCAGTGTTATTGCTTCACCTCGTAAGCTTGTATAACTATTTATATTTTCGAGTAATAAGTGTATTTAATGTCACCCATGTCGAAAGAAAATTTAATATGTAGTGTTTTTGTTTTAATTATGCCAGAAAAACGTTAAGAAAATAGTAGGGAGTCACTTATTTAATTAAGGCTTATGTTATGTTTAGCTTGATTATAAACCATATATTTACAAAAATTAAGATTAAAAGAGGTAGGCTTCGCTAGAAAGTGGCTGCGTTTTAGAATTATCTTCTCAATTTAAACCACTTTTCTTTACGTAGTTATTTAAATTCTATTTACATATAGAATAGAATGGAATAAGTGCGCTAGTGCGCTTATGACTATAATCAATTAATGATAAAATAAAATATTCATGAATGAAGAGATTTTACGTCATCAAGAGAGATTAAGTATCATAGTTATAATTTTTACAATATTTTCATGTATTTTCATATTTTATCAGTTGACAAGAGCATAAATGAAATAGTAACATCGACACCGAATGGACATTATTTTGGGGATAAATCATTTGATATACTCAATATATTAATATATCACCTAATATATATTTAACAAAAATTACGATTGATATTCTGTTATCTATATTGCTTCTACCTAATAGTACTTGGTAGCAGTGATATTTTATGATAAGTGGTGTTAAACTATGTGCCCCTTTTTTATCTGTGCGTTAATCCCCTCGAACACCACTCACCGGTGGTTTACAAAATTTTCACAGGAATAATTGGGTATTTGAAATAATCAAGAAAATCTTAAGGGAATTCAAAACTCTTTGTCCAGAAGTTTTTTTAACCAGAAGCTGATAGTAAGCAAGTTTGTTATAAGTATGAACGTTTAAGGAAAATCTTCACCCCACTGGTATTACTTCGCAAGTTGCTGGTTTACGCTCGAAGCAACTGTTAGCAACTTATTATGAAATGAAACCACAATCCCAACTGACCTCATAACTGGCTATAACGAAAAACTTGTAAGTTTCTGAAGATACCGTAGATAAAACTACCTAGGAGTTAATAAAGAAAAATCTTTATACGAGTAGAAGATCTTTTTGGTAGTATTTTTAAAATCATTATTCTTGACAAAGAAGTGCTTTATTTTATTATTTATTTTAAAACTTAACAAAGTATTTAACAACTTTTTGCAGTCAGATTGATGTTAACATTCTAGGGAAAACATGAGAAAATCTTGTTATTCCTAACTAAATATGAAAGAGTGAGCTCTTTCATATTAATAAACAATAGCCGATTTCAACTTATAGGTTAAATCTCCCTCTGCCAGATAGCTCTACTGAACATCGAAAAACATTATTAAAATAATCAATCACCTTGTAACTTTACAATCAATTATCGTACAGTACTGCGTCTGAAATTATTACGTAACGCATGTTATGCAAAATTAAAGCGCTTAAGCTCCGGAATATGTCCCAAAATATATTGACATTGGTGACCCCATTTTGTACTGAGACCTTATTCTTTTTTTAATTAGTTTGTTACTGGAATTCAAAGTGTTGAAAAAGTAACGTTTGAGGAATATAAAATTAAATTATTGATGAATGTAGTGTTTTTACAATTTTTTTGCCAATATTCGATCGATTTAGCTGAATAGCTAAATATTTTTTTTTTTTATGAGAATGAGTTTTATTACAATTCAGTAAATACTATAATACCTTGAACTAATTTCTTAACGCCGAATTATATGAGAATCATGTTTCGGAGTCTTCCAAAGAAATTTCAGATGACGAACAACTCTACTGATAATTGATTACTTTATTATGAAAAAGTGTTTCGTTTTACCACGTCGACTGATATCATTCAGTAATAGCTGTCACAATGACAGATGTTGGACAGGAGTATAGTCATTGCTGCCCACGTTGCTTTAAAACTCTATAACTATAATAGTCAGTCTTCAAAATGTGGGTCTCTTTAAATATTTCCTTATTTTTTAACAACCCTCAGACTAACCTCTATCTACATTATATATTATGCATATTACAGAATAGCTCCGTCCATTTAGCCCAGCACCAAGTGAACGCCTTTGGGCCCAATTAACATGTTGATAATAAAAGTTACGGCCTCTTTTTTGTATACATGGAGTTCAGTATATACCGAACCTTGCCAGAAGTAAGGAGTGCATTGTTTGTCTGTAATTAGAGAGTCCTAGAATATTCCAATGAGCTTCTTACTCAAAAGAATATTTTTATTGTTTACGAGGGGCAAGAGAAATAATACATTTGAATTAAGAATAGTGGTAGCATTTATCTCACTTTATCAGCAATGCCTATAAGTACGAGTACCACGTTTGCCAAATAGTCATTTTTTTTATTTGGATTTCACCTTCATAATTGTTCTTTTATAAGGAATAGGCTGCTTCTAAATTTATCTATACAGCCAAATGAGCGTTTTTACTTTGAAATTGAAATTGAATTAAATATTCGCAATAATAAAAAAAATAGTACCTATAGCTGTTATAGTACCCTGTAATAGTATAGTACAGTAGTTACATAAGAGTGACAGTTATAACAAAACTTTGTATGATCTGAGAACAAAACTCACTACCCTAAAAAGAATAGCTTTCCCGATTTAAAAACTCCATACTTATTAAATTGGCTTAAATTATGTTTTGTCTCTTCAACCATTTCTAGTCTTTTATAGAATAGTGCACTCTGGCTTAATAGTTCGCTCCTCAGACTTCGAGAAAGTTCCAGATCTTCTGAGCAGTAATTCTTTGTATGTATTTCCCATGGTTATTTTGTACAACCAAAGATTGATACTTCGATATTACACTCGGGGGAATATGGATTGAAAGTTGGCCAACTTTGAGTTTAACATAATTATGATTATTCAGTTTGCTGTGAACGGTAAGTAACCTTGTGCATGAGCAGATCTATCGGTAGGTACTTTATCATAGCCCTCTATAAAAAACCTTTATAATGTGCGTTAAGTTTGTGTGATCGTGAACTGATACGTTACTTGATTTAGTACATAAAAGTATATATCACAGCGCATAACCATATCTTTTACTTTTTTTACTGGATTGTTTAATAAATCTACTATTAGCCAGTTTACGTAACATACTCATTTGCATAATACCACCAATGTACACAGGAACACGGTACGAAGCATTCGGGATACAATTCCCATTACATTGTTAGTGCACAACCATAATTTCTATTCAACATTGGATTACGAGCTGCATTCGTGCCAAGCAATACATTAAATTGGCTGACGCCCAAGCGCATTGCCTTTCTGTCCCATTAATGGGCTTTCACAGTAAAGGCTGTTTGAAATGTCTCGTTTATTTTGATACTTAGGTACTATCATGGACTATTTTATAGTTAAATAGATTCATGAGGCTAGAAATTGCGTGAAAAAAAAAGTTCTTATTATTATTTTCAGAACGATTTTACTTTCGATATCTATAATAATAAGTCAGTTTAATTAAGACATTTTAATTACCATCAAAAAATTTGTGCATTCCGTCCGTAAGTTGATTTTGTTCCCTTTGGAATGCAGTACTGTTAATAGACCAATTTATTCCAGAAAACATTAATTATCATAATTACTTACTATACTTCTATTAAACAATTTTAATTTAGTGTCTATAATTTTATTATGTTCTATAAAAATGCTTAAATTTCTTGATGAATTCGATCTTGATGAAACCAAAGATTTTACTAAATCGGCATTTACTGTTTTGTTTCTCTCAAAGTCGTGTATGACGTTGGTTTATCATAAAAACGGACATGAAAAATAACATCCAAGTGTACTGGCATTCGCCCAGTGCAGTTGCTTGGCTTTACAAGGTGTTGTGGCATATCATGAAATTCCGCACGACTAACCCGTCTGTCTGGGCAATACAGCGATTTACTTCGTCGATAGCAGTCGACACTGGAACTCTCTAGCATACCTCGTATACCATTGTAAAATGTTGTCAAGCTGTGCAAGCACGGAGAGTACTGGCAATAAAGTTTACTCTTCTCGTTAATTTTGATACTTCAAGTTCCAGAAAGGTGTTTTTTTCGGTAATATTACAGAAAACAGACGTAAGGATATTATGGAAATTGATAAAGGATTTCGATAGCGATCATTTTGCTGTGTTATTTTTTCTCATTTTAAATAACTATTTACATTGTATTGTGCGCATCAACACCGACAAATTTTGATAGATAAAACATTGTACGCACAATCCAATTACTTACAAAGGCATTGTCAACATTTCCTGTAAATAATAATACTCGTACATTAGATGAAGTTGAGTTTAATAGCTTTTTATTTCAAACTTTTTTTCAAAGAAGATTGTTCTGTATAGTCGTATAGTCTCCTTGCTTATCTATCTGTTCTATTCTAACAAATTCAAAAATAGAGTTCACATCAATGTCGGTTGAAAAAAAATGTTTAATCCGGAGGCGTCGAACCAACCGAATCATAAACCACTTACTAATGCTTATAAACACTGGCAAACTCGCAACTCTGTAAGTCTGTAGAAAACCTAAACTGGTTCCTTAACAACTGATAGAATAAAAAAGGAAGTGCGTAGGTTAGGGCCTTTTCTGCATTCGAGTGATTCCATTGAATAGAAAACTGCTGTTTCCATTTCCATTTCATTCATTTTCATTATATTTTCTAAAGTACAGTACTTTAGAAAATATAATGGATGCATTTACCTTAGTACCCAATCCTTCAAAATCTTCTTGTTTTATTAATCATATAATTGAACTGTGATGACATAGTTTCAACAATAAAATTGTTTTACAACCAAATTTACTGAGTGATATAATATTTAACAATGTTAGACAATGTAATATAAAATGGTGTCACATTTTAGAGTCTCATAAAAGATCCATTGAATAACACAAACTGCTAACAATTTTATAATGAACGCCAGGTTTTTCTTTTAAAGTGAAAATTATATTTTTTTTTCTTTTGAGAAGGCTCAACTATTTATAGCTATATTTAACGGTCCTAAAACAAGATTCACATAATCATAAATGTAAACAAATTTTACTCTTACTTTTAATAAAGATGGCATAGAAACAGTATTGCTAGTATTTGCTGTATGGCAAGAAATACTCGAAAAAAATTTCTCAAAAGAAAAACATCTTACTACTCCGATGTAATGAAAGCAAATTCAATTATCGTTTCCTTTTGTTTTTCCTTTCCAAACCAAAGGCTTAGTAAAAATTGATAGGAGTGTACATTCGTTTGCTAACTGTACATTGGCGATTTGTACCTCGGAGCGTGCTTCCGACACAACAGCGGCGGTCTACCCCTCGCCTCGCGCCGCAGCGTCATCCCCGCCAACACCCGGGAAAGAGCCGGCGAGGTCTATTCAAATATCCCCTGTCTGTTCACACCCCTCCCCACACGCCAGCGCCTCGCAGTCTCGTTCATATTTCGTATTCCCAGTTTGCGCAGCATCCCCGGGTACTCAAGTGCACTGCGCAGACTCTACAATAGCTTAAGTACGGGAAGTCAAGTGCCAAATGCAACTTTGAGTCTATTCAGTTTAAGGTTGAATTTCTACTAAAATAAAGTTCAATATTTACGACCTTTAGCACGTAAGTCGGTGCTCGCCTCCCGAAGCCCGGAATAGGGGTAGAGATTCAGTACAAGTAGCGTGTAGGGGCGCGGCTCGCCGCGAAGTTAGACGCAACTGAGCTCCAGCCGATAACGACACTTCATGTTACATTCTGTCTAAAATTTTAAATGCAATATTAGATCAAATAGTAGGTTGAAGACAAGTTTTTTAAGAGGTATGTATCTTATTTATATTTTTCTTGTGATTATTTCGTATGTAAACTCATTTTCTAAACTTTCCTTATAATTTGATTTCGTCAAAGACTCCCTAATGCGATTATTCGGTGCCCTCACCTTTCCCTCGCGTGAGTCGTGACGCACACAAGTGTTGTTGACTTGTTGTTTCTATTAAGTTTTGAATTGAATTCTAACTGGCATTTATCTTAACCTTTTTTGTTCGCAAAGTTTTTCTTTTAATATAGAAGATGTGTTAACTCGATTTTTTCTTTTGCAGTTTCGAGTGGCGTACGTTTTGCAAGATCGAGGGGTCCAGTCAGGTAACGTATGTTTTTTGTTTTTAGTAATATTTTTTTTGTTTATTGTTTACTAACTATTATTTCTTTATTATTGATTATTTACTTGTGAATGACAAAATGTGCTTCACATTTTGTCATTCAATAATTTTCCAGTAGAAGTTTTGTGTTAAGACCGGAGATTTAAACTTTTTAATATACTTGTCGTTTCATTGACTGTTTGAAACTGAACTTTATATTTAAACTTTACTTTCAAAATTCTATATGAACAGTTATTTGATATTATTATTTTTTTAATTATATTTTGAACATTAGGTAGTATTGTATTTTTCTTCGACTCATGTAAGACTTCATACAAATGTCTCCCTTATTATCTACATAAAAAGCATTTCTTTTTGTATTGTTCCACCGACTGTCATTTTTTTTAATTTAAATTTGGCTTACAATTTAAAAAAATAAAATTTAATTTAAAGAAATATACCTCAAAGTATAATAAACGTACATTTACTATATATTTTTAATACGATTATCAGAATTACCACTTCCTGCAGATTTCTTTACTTATGGTACATCTCTAATGTTTGTCTACAATACCGTTTTATAACATCTGACTCACTTCGTGTCTTTTTACCCTTTTCCCAAACTATTTTGGAGTCGGTGCAATGACTTTTTTACTTCCATTCTCCTCTATCACTTCAAATGAAGGACTCTGTGAAAGGGGTTCACAGAGTCCTTCATTTCAATGCAAAATGGTTTTGGTTTCACTTACATGTCCGGCCCCCTGCCTGACGCCAACCCTCCTTGCTAATGTAATAGTTATTTGTACATAGTATGAATCGAAATGCTGCTAGCTACGTAAAAAAACATATTCAATTCATACTGAATAACTGATATTTATAAAGCAAACCATTCTCTAACAACGATTACTTTAAAACCATTTCCTTACTTACAAATTGGAATCCCAAAAAGAGCCGGTGTTTTATAGGTAATTGCTACACAATGGGTACGCACGAAATGACCAAAATAAATACAAGGAAGCTTAAATAGGTATCTGTACGTTTTCATATCATAGCAACTGTACCAAACGATCCCTGGAGAGCCATATTTATGAAGGTGGAGAACAACGTAATAACAAAAGCAAATAAGGATTTTGTGTCGCTTCGTTCTGTAAACCTAGTATACTTATGTCCCTTCCTAAAATTCTTTTCCCTGTTGGGTATTTAGTTTTAATTGGGTATATCTTTTCTTAGGGTATATTTATTTTCAGCGTAGGAATGCCTTATACTGGTAAAGTTATATTAAGAACAATCCGAATTTTACAGAATCGAATTCTACAAACTTCGAATGAATTATCCCAGATTTAATTAACAATACTCATCTCTACTATCTATGTAGATACTTTATTGCGTCATCGAACTAATATAAATAACAAGTTGTACCATATTGAAGGTAATAGAATCCATAAAGATAAACTCATAAGACATCACACTATCTAACAATTAAATTGTACAACTTTTTAAAGATTATGGGATTAGCAAACAATAATAATTGAATCAGCCATTACCGTTTAAATTTACAAATAATCACGTCTTGTTTAAGATTAAATCTTTTAATAAAGTAAATAAAAGTATGAATAAATAATACCTATGGTAGGTATTAATACATATTTAAGTATAAAAATTCAACAAAAAACCCAGCTGTAATGAAATTGAGTATCTATGTATACATTCGCTACAGTTGCTTATGACATTATACGTACCACATTGCTGGATAACGTATGAGCTCATATCGAATAGTTTTCAACAGTACAAAGAGGTTGTTTAGTCGAAATCGTGGAACCATTTATTATAGTGCCCCGCCGGGGAGCCAGCTAAGATTAATACGTCCTCACTTCCAAGATTGCAACGAATCGAACACAAAATGTCGGATAACAGTATTACTTGACTTTCCACTTGGAAAGTTGAGAGTGTTGAAAGTAATAAGAGCTGAACAGTTCGATTTTATAGAAATAATTTTCAGTATTGTTTATGAAGTGATTACTCTTAAATATAGAATTATGTAATTTAAACCAACCACCGATAGATCGGCCTGATAATTCTTCGGATTCAAACTTTCTTAATTTTATTCTAGTATCGGAAACTTGAATATTATTAAGAAGTTCCTAATAATGAAACATAATCAGCAAGATTACAATATCAATTCCCTAAAATTAAAACATCATTCAAGGTTATTTAATGCATTTTTTTCGTCATTGTCTACCAAATTATCGGAAGATTCAAACAGTAAATTTTCTGAAATTTCTTAGAAAACAGATGTTATATCTGCTTATTTCTAAAATGCCTTTGTGAGGTGTATGTATTCTACTAAATCCTCGGGTGGCCAACAATATGGCCGAAACAATTTGGTGTACGTACCGCAGTTTACAAGACTCTGTGGAATCCTTTTGTTTTCTTATAGTCGAATAAGGGTAATTTACAAAAGTAACAAGATATACCGTCTCTCTTGGTAAAGTAACAGGAGTAATATATGATTTTTGGAAGAAAGAAAGAAAATTCCATTGAATATAGGTTTTTTTTTTTCAAAATTGATATACTGCCTCAGCTTTGTGGTGTTGTCTCGTAGCATAAATTTCCTTATAATACACAAATAAACCAGTTTCATTATCATCTATTGTTTCAAAGAACTACGGCTGGTTTGTCATTAAATTATAAATGGCGTTTTACTGTTTTGCCTCTCTAGAAATTTTAGACGGATCTCAACCAAAATTTACTGCCCAAGTTTTATGGTAGTCCATTTCCCGACCTTAAGATCAGCTGCGCTCGCTAGATATTTCGTATGGTGCTATCTTTATTATTATACTTAAATTTTATCACTTCACAGCGTAAAATATAAGATGTATAAAATTAAAGTCATAACTAAGAAAATGAAAATGAATAACTAATGAGTATGCTCAACAAGTCTTAGAAAGGGATCTTTTATTACAGACTAGCGTAAATTCGCTTTATCTTGCCTTCATCGCACGGAGAGAGCTTCCAGACTTTTATTTTAATCTGACATATCTAAATGAATTCGCTCTTGGTAAAATTTTAATACTAATTTTATCATTTGTTCTCCTGATTTCCATTAAAATAGAATAAATTTTCCGCGCGAACTTTCGCGACTGTTCCCAGACTTCATAATGGCAAATTTTATGTCTTCTTTTGTTTGACCTTTCGACTTTGAATAATAAAATAGTTCGCTCATAAGAGACATTGATCGGTAAATGACAGAAAAGTTTGATTTAGATAGAGCAGTCGTACATTAATGTCATACTTAAATATCTTTATGCCATGATCTTTATTCTGCTGATTTGTATACTACGTGTTTATATTTAGCTATTTTTGTTGAATTTAAACACGTAAAACCTTGCTAACTTTAGAAAACTTTTAATGATATAAGCATTTTGATTATTTTGATAGGTATAACTTTGATTATAACAGATTGAGGGATTAAAAAATTCTAGTCACAACTTGATAATTTTAAAACCTATGTTTGCAATGTACACTATTATATTTAAAATAAAATTGTATGATTTAAATTAAAAAAATTATCGAAAATAGCAATTAAATTTGTATAACTGTGCATTGATACTGTGAAAGTAATTTATGTCTTTTATTTAATTTATTGCGTTCTTCCTTCTACAGACAACTCAGTTGTCTGTAGAAGGAAGAACGCAATCGTTTTAAATTGTATGTATCGTTTTTAAATAAATGTAATAAGTATTTAAATCTTCTTCTATTACGACAAAATCATTATTTTAATAAATAAGAATCACAGATCAGAGACAACCTAATTTTGAATTATTATCCTCTTATTGTTATAAAAATACTTATATTACAAATCTGAGTCTAGCCTTCTTTTCGTGTTATTATCAATAATGTGTAGGAAAACAAAATTGAACTCATGTAATAAGTTTTACTGTTTCTTTTTATTCCGTTTTGGTTAAATTCCAAACTTCTTGTGCTATTTAAGTACCCGATCACTTGAATTGGCGTCTAAGTAGAGTCGTGCACGGAATTTGTCCTTGCTACGTAATCTAATACGTATGCTAATTTATGATAGCTCTCACGAATTATAGATGTCGCCCTGGGCGCGAAATTACGATCCCCTTTTCTCCCTACCGACATTCGGTGTCCGCCATTTTGGTATTTGATTCAACGCGCGTGCACGATTTAATTGTAGTTAACCACTTACAGAAGCTTATTCTGTATAATTATAATTTATTATAACTAAACAAATTAATCCTTCCTATAAGTATTAATCTATTCTTGAAACTACATTAAGTTTTAGAACACTGACGTACCTATCATGCCAAATAGTTTAGATTTTATTTTAAAACTCATTTTTTTCTTTGTTGGTCTAAACTGCTTGTTAAGAAGAATATTCGTCTTTAACGACAGCAAAGTTATGGTAATAAAGACTTCAGAGTTCATTAGCATATCTGGAATGACTTTATTACTCAAATTTAGTTTTCTCTAAAAAATATTGCCACTTCGATACGTATCGAGAGTAGTTAGTGCTCAAAAACTCATTAAACGGAGTGCTTCTATTTGCTACAAATGGATATTAATTAATTTTGTCGTATGGTTTTAACTTAGAAATATTTTTCGACGATTACATTTTGTGCGAAACTCAAAGTTTCTTTAAGAAAATGATATTTATGTTTCACTTAGATTAAGGATGATACGAGCAGGCAGTACCTATATTATTTAAGTTGTAGTAGTAGTTGTACTAGTAACATTTATGGAGGTTATACTCTGGGGTGCTATAGAAGGGCTAGGACACTGAATGTTTTATATAAGTCAGCTTAGTTCATCCAAATTCAAGTAGGTGGCAGTTGGTTTTGCTCGTCGCTTGACGTCATCTCGTGGTTTTTATTTATTAAATCATCATGTTAGAAATAGCTTAGTACATATAGTACTAGATATCTGCTATAAATTATTAGTACATATCTGCTTTAAATTATTTTATAGAAAAAGTATTAAGTATCTAAGTATTTGACACAGTTGGACTGAAGAAGGTAAATTACAACAATTGAAGAGCGATCAAGTATCATATGATTTGAACATCCAATTCAATGGAATTGGATGTTCAGAAAGAGTAAGAAAAAAAATGTTTTTCTTACTCTTTCTCACTCTTTGTCTGTGTTCGATGTTCTGTGAACATAGATTTTTTTAAATATATTTATACGACACTACTACTCTTTCCCTTAAATCCGTTACTAGCACTTCCTATCTCTTTATTATAAAAAATAGGCTAGCACCCCAGTTTGATTTGTTTATATTTTAGTTGAGTTGTCAACTTCTAAATACCAAATTATTATTCTAATAGAGGCCTTACCTTTTTAAAGTAATAAAATGTGTGTATTATGTCAGTAAAAGTGTATAAAACTAGTATTACAAAATAAAATATTAAATGTACAATGGTGCATACTTAATTATTTCAATTGAGTTATTTTAACTTAACATGGCCGTCGTCTCGCATTAATTTCGCTGGGCATTCAGGAGCTTATATAAATATTAATTACGATTTTACAACTCAACTCTTAATACCTTTGTCTGTACAATTAAAAAAAAAAGAGTTGGACATGTATTTTAAAATTTAAGCTTTATATTGTTTTTATTACTTGCATTTATAACATTTTTTACTATCGACTTTTTTACTAAACCTTTTGAAATATTTAATGCTATTTATGCAAAGTATCTAGCACATAATTTTTGACTTGTGCATGCTTGTTTGATAGCAGCTTGCACAGCTTCTGGTTATGAAATCTCTAACTTTGAGATGATTTTATAATTTAACTAGTGGGTAAACCGAAGTATAATGTGAAGTCTAAATTACGATTCTCCAGGTTTAAGGTATTTATGAACTCATAAAATATTATTGTGTTTGATCCATGTGTGTTCTCCTTAGTTCGCGTTTTAACTTTCGTATTACGATAAATAATTCAAATATTTTATTTAACTTAATAAAAAATATTTCTAAATTGATTAGTATAAGTATAATCTTAGAATCTGTATTAGAATCACTTGCTCTTATCTTATGACTTGATTCTGTGCCCCCGAGATTAGCTCCGATGATGTGAGTCATCAACTGTAAACCGAATAGACACGACATATCGTTGACAATGATTAAATTGATCACCAGTTTACAATATTGTGTCGGGATTGAAGGTCCGGTTTCTTAGAACTACTTCTATAAAGGTTTCTCGCGACCAAACCTGATATTTAAAAAAACATGTAAAGCTGGATGCGGACAGCACAGGACCGGCTGTTGTGAAGAGCCTTGATTGAGGCCTACACCCAGTAGTGGACGCCTTTCGGCTATAATGGTGATGACGTAAAATTTAAGAAATTAACTGATTTATTTAATTTAAAAGCCCATTTTTTCTTCTTTTTGAAACATTAAAATAAAACTTATATTTAAAACCAATTTATTTTTAAAGATTCCATTTCCGTCCTAATTAATGGTTTAAACGTTTTAACAGTCAAACAGGCGAACTGGAAAATGCAAAAAATGTATAGCAGTATTATAATACAGATTAAATACACGAAAGGCTGTACCGTGAAGCAGCTTAATACTCACTTCAGAAAGGAAGGAGTGCCTTATGCAAATGCAATTTGAAATAACGACAGTCGAGTGCGGTTAGTGGAGCTCGGGTAGTCTATTTCCATACTTATACTTACATAAGTTTTACTTAGTAGTTGATGAACAAATGTAATATAACTGCATACTTTTATAGCTGAGTGTTGATTAATCTTTAGTTTGTTGTCTGCATGATCGTCTGAAGGTATTTCTTTTTTGGTTGAGTTACTTTTTTACATCATTGCTATAGCTTTTGTTCAACTTCTTTTTTTATTACATTTTCTACTTTTCAAAAGTAAGAGAATATAATAAAAAACTTTTAACTACGTTGTAAGTATAATGCTAATACTTTTATTAGTACTAAAAATAAATATTTAAACGGGTGATGAATTACTAGACCCCACAAAGTGATGCATTTTAAGAAAGTCTCTGTTCTGTCGTCTATCTATCTTTTCTAAAAAATCCTGGCTGGCAACCGGTAGCATGAGAAGGTAAAATAATTCTATTAAGGATAATTTTAAAGAAAGAATATAAAAACTCTACCACAATTACTCAGTATCAGTTTCTTTTAAACAACTAGGTATATCGGTTACTTCTAGTTCAAGTAGGCATGGAAATCAGGATACTCCATTATTCGATATTCAAGCTTTATATTCGTAGAAGCAAAATTATTACAAAAGTTAAAGATACACATTTTATTTCAAGACACAATGCAGTTCAATGTGTTCAACAGCAGATAGTAGGACTCTAGAAGCTAAGTTTAATTTAAGGCAGACATTTGTGACAAAGTTCCAGAACAAGATGGTTAAAGTTTGATTAGTTTAGCTAGCTTGTTAAAAGGTTAATATATAATGCACGTGTGGAGAAACCATACTCTTGTGGGCAGATATTGTTTGTTTTACAACAGTTATCAAAATTGGGTTTAAAAAGACTGTTCTCTTAATGATTAAATACCTACTAATCCTCAATCACTCAATAAAAGTTCTTCGATTAAAATTAACGTGATTGCCCAAAGTCAACCGTTCAACGGCGATCCGTCAGGCGCGATGAACTCGCCTAGTGAGAGAATCCTTCCTTTGTATTAATGTAATGAAATCTGAAATGGTCTTATGTTTGACTGAACTTTAAATGTCAAAGAGAAATTAAATTCATATTAAGTCTATTAAGTCTAATTCTATTAAGTCGAAAAGTTTACGAGTATATAAATCTGATTCAGATACAATGCATATGGTCATTCGTTATATGAGAAATTATATGTACCAACATTTAAAAAATGTGTAGTGTGAAAATAAATCATTGTCCCTTTTAAATTTTAATGCCTGATATTTAAGTACATTTTCTCCGCACGTAATTCTGCAAGCCCCTAGGAATGCTTTTTAAGCTCTACTAAATAAAGTGCGTAAAAACATCTAATTTATAATGGAAACCCAGTTAAAACATAAGGTTTTATGACAATAGATTAAGCGAAGGGAAAAACTGTGAAACGTCCATTACGTTTCATGTGTCGAAATAAATTTAGCCTTTAATTTGCTAGCCAGTTTAAGCAATAAATGTATTTGTTGAACACCCAAATTTACTGCTTAGCTTAACTGACTGTTTCTAACTCCGTATTTAACTATGCAGATAAAGTGAATGCAGTTTGGTACAAAATTAACTTCCAAATGCAGTAATTGTCTCATAAATATGCAACTAAATCTGGATATACTCGGAGATTGTTCTCGAACGTTCTACATAACGTTATAGTGCCTTTGTTCTGGTTTAAGTCGGAATTATATCTAGTTTAGTTAATGGAATGAAAATACACACTTATATTTAATTATTGTTATTTAAAATCGTTGCTTTTATAGAACTTATTATACCTACTCAACAGTTGTCATCATCTTTATTAATTGAAAATGACTTGAAGTCTTTACTTTAAAATAGTTTGATGTAAATAAAAACAAATACTGCGAAAATTCAAATTAAGTTTACTTGTTTAGAAGCTACAATCAAATTATAAATATATTTGCATTTTTATTATATTTTCATAGTTCAATTTTCAATAATATTTATGCCTTTATTCAAATTTCCAAAATATTGGGTATAGCAAATGGTAATAAGCTATAATAACTGCTTTTCGTTATTTCAACCTTTTATATTTTACTATGAAAAGTATATCCAATAACACATTCAATGAAAATGATCTCAGCACACACCCTAAATTCCAATAGATTCAAAGGTATACCTATATTTAAAAATGAAAAAGTTTGTTTTAAACCGTTTTCACGATGAAAACCTTTATCCTTAGGGGTTTATTTAAGAACCTTTACCTAACGGTAAAGGTTCTCAAATAAACCCAAAGGTGTAAATATTTTGTAGCATTGAAACTATTGCATAACATTTACGTTTTTACAGAGGTGTTATCAAACAAAA
The DNA here is from genome assembly GCA_902825455.1 of Arctia plantaginis. Classification (NCBI taxonomy): domain Eukaryota; kingdom Metazoa; phylum Arthropoda; class Insecta; order Lepidoptera; family Erebidae; genus Arctia; species Arctia plantaginis. Next base: position 3,259,016 of record CADEBD010000348.1, read on the forward strand.
GTCAGGTATTCAGTTTTTAATTTGTTTTATTGGAGTTAACATTTAATTTCTCTCCGCTCCTCCCTTTGTTTAAGTTTAAAAGAAAAACAATTCCAAAAGTTTTAGCCGCTGTCGCACTTTTTTAGCACTGAAATTTGCTCTTCGCTTCTTTCCTGAAAAAAAAACTTCCGATGTTTAAGATGTTGCTGGCGGAAGTTCGGTGTAATCCTGGTTCTTATGGATGCGAACTTTTAAGTTTTAAAACATCGTTTTTCTTTTTAAATTTTGACGTTGTTGGATATTTTTAACAATACTCTCTTATCCGTCCTAAAGTTTGTTTTTACATAAGTATTATATTGGTACTGCTTAGATAATTTATTTATTATCTCCTTACTCTGTTACTCTCCTTACCGTGTCTTGTAAGACATTAATACACTTGTTTTGAACTATCAGTACTTTAAACATTTGACAGAAATGTCTCTCAAAATCTCGAAAGGAACACCTTACAAAAATTTTACACGTCAAATACAAGTAACACAAAACCGATTACGTTCAATATTGCAACACAAAAAAGCCCGTATGTCTGAGCACGGAATGAAAAATAAATGGAAACATTTCCTATAGATAACTAAATATTACTACGTACACCCTGCTTTAAACCTTATTCCTCATGTAACTCAACCGTTTATACAAAAAACACTGCAGTTCTGTAACGAACTCTCCTGCAAATATGTTATATAGGCGGTATTGATCGTGGCTGTCTGCTACATGGCAGTATGTAAATATCCCAGCAAATATAAATCGCTAGCGGTCCCTGGCTATTCGCCAGTATTGCCCACACCCTGATTTAACAGATACTTAATTAGGGTCAGATACGGCGTTATGTTTATAATTTTTGGCATAATAAATATTTGTTAAAGTTGTGTTAAGTAGCTGATAAGGTTTTATGGGCTTAAATTATTTTTAGTGTCTTTTTGGTTCTTTTGAAATTACGTGGGTAACTCATTCTTTACTAAGTTAAATAATAAAAGTTGTTCGAGTTGGCCGCAACGAAACACTAGATCTTGAAAAGCGCGATTACCATGCATATTTACCGATTTTAAATATTTGCAATAATTTTAAAAATAAATGAATTTTACATTGTTAATAAAACACAATGTCTTCTCCATTTTGTCGTATTAAATCGAAATTCGAAATAAATCTCCCAAACCATAATATATTATACACTCGCTTTACATTGTATTATGGATAAATTTATTGCGAAAGGGGACGGGTCTATTGCTTTTTGTCGGGCACGGTTCCAATAGGGGCTGTAATTGAGAACGGTTATAGATGAAATACCTAGATCAATATCAGAGCACAGGCGCGTTAACAGTTAGGACAGTTGCAGTTTTTAGTTTTCTTTACATTCTGTCGGATATTGTGCAGTATAGAATAATATTGTAGTTATAGTATACGATACAGTGATTAGCCTACACTAGCAAAACGATAATCATGTTATCACGAATTCCAGCGACAGTCAACATCAGAAAATGGCGGAAAATAGAATATAGTATTTATTAAATAAGTATTTTCTTTGGCATATTGGAGAAGGATTTTACTACAACTAAATTGTTCAGATGTTAAGCGGCTGTCTCTAAAGAGTTGCAATAATACTGGTCACAGCCATTGTCAGTTAAATAATATGCTAAGCTAAATAGCAATACAACATAAATTCGCAGAAAATGATAGACTGTCGTTTTATTCTTTAGCATAAATGTTTTCCAGGTTTAATTTGAATGGACATCTGCTGTGGATACCACCTATTTTTTAATAAGCTACTAATTAGCTGTAAACACATGTTATCGGAAATAAAATAAAATTATATATAACGTAAACGATTGGTGGAAATTTGTTGAATATTCAATCTACTATTTTCTATTACTTCTTCACTTATAAATTACACTTCACAAGCGAAAGTCTAATGAAAAACATTAAGCTATGGTCTCTCTACAATTTACATATAAAACTGTGCTTAAGTGCACAAACGTGACTTTTTAAATTTTTACGTTTGACACTATGTCAAACATTAATATGTAAGTCAACTAACATAAAAGGGCGTATAGAAGTTAGCTCGTTACTTAAAATATTAAGAGCAAAGTTTTTGTTTAATGGTTCTAAGTTTAATGGGAGTAGATATCGTGGGTCACATACGTAGTAATGGATTGTTCCCTAACTTATTTCATTTGTAATTATTACAGTGTAGCCAGCCGTCGCGATTTATGAGTAGCTTTTTGTTACACCTATAGAAAGCTGGCAAAATTTATCTATCGAAACGTTAACGAAAATACATGAGCATATAATATCTGTCAATTAAATAGAACCAAATGATAATTAATTTTGGAATTTTGCAGCCAAAAGAAAAACAATCAACGTTAAACTAATGCGTATTTAGCAATTAATTGATTTTGTAAGCAGTACCTTAATCTTATTTCTTAATAAAAAGTAGCGTTAGTTAATCCCTATGATATCAGCACTGCCAGTAAAAATCCCATCGGACAGATGCAGTCGTTTTGAAAATTTGTCGAACAAAGAGATAGATGGACAAGGAGACAGAGAACAACTAAAAAAAATGTGTTTCTTTTGTTATTGTCTTCAAATTGCAAGTTAGGAAGTAAAAAGATGGAGAGTATTATTCTGACTGTAAAAACAAAAATTTATTCGTGGATGGTGCTAGGTACGAATTTTTACCAATTAAGAACGAAATTTAGTTATAGAAAGTATTTTATTTTTAGATTTAGTTCTTCTCCTTTCTCTTTGCAGCAGCATCTTGAAATAGCGTTACTTAATATCTTATTATTCTTGTCATATCTGCAATTTAAAAGTCTTACACATGCAATAAACCGTGTGTTTCATTTCTTCGCCAGAATTTACAGGTACACATGTGAATACTAAAAGAGCTTTATATGTCATCGTGCTTGCGACTGTACCTACAATTCGACAATTGTAATACTTCGCACTTCAGACTTTTATGTTTTCAAGATACATCAAATGGTACTATAAAGCTTGGTTTCTAGTTACAGTCCTACGCTTTTATTTTATAGGTAGCTATCAAACTATTTACATGATTTTTTTTATGATTTGTATAAAAGAATTAGTTTATGATTTTTGTGTTTTATATCTTTGTCGGTGATAGAGATACGATCGATGTTGTTACATCTTACTTTGTAATTCAATTTTAATCAGATTTTGACTAATTTTGACTAATTTGAATTCATACTCGTAAGAACCGTCCACTTTCATTTTGTTTGTTTGACATTAAATTAAAACTTTAGCTAGTTTGAGAACCACTTTTGTATATTTTTTAGTCTGGTGACCTTTTTGATTAAGTTACCATATTTTAATTAACTTAACGGTTTTATTCTACAATTCCCCAGTCATTCATCTAGTTTACGAGTCTTTTCTTAGAGAACTTAAAACTTTTGTGATCGCTATTTTTTTATCATACCAATAACAAAATCTACATTAACCCTACTAAACTGCGCATGCATATGCGATGCATATAAAATGTTATGGAATAATACCATTGAATTTATTGTCAACGCAGTCGTAAGAAAATCTTTATTTCTGCCCAGATATAAAAATACGTACACCCTACGTGGAGACATGTTACTTTCTAATAAAATACTTCGAATAGCCAAAGTAAAAGTTACCTAGTCAGCATATTGAAATGTAACATTTGGTACTGAATGTTTTAGAGTACGATCCCGGGGGAAAACAAACTGAGATGAAAAATCGACGCAAACGTTGCACGTACGTTGTGTTTCGCGTATGATAACTTGTGTTTTTCATCACGTGCCTATATTCTGCGCATGATTGCAATATTTGTTTTGTAACTTAGTTTGCAAATTTTTAAAATATTTTTATTGATTTAGTATGTAATTTATGTTAGTATGTAGAGATTTAAAGCTATATGAAGGAAACTGGTAATTATCGGAAATAATAGAACAGAATGTCACGGGTCTATCGATCGATCTAAATTTAAATGACCCACAGATTTAATATTTTACTAAAAAATTTGGGACTTGTAGAGAGATTAGTTCTAAAAGGATTAAAAAATATTACTTGTAGTAAATTCAAGACTTTTTTAATTTCTATAAAATAATTACAAAAACAAGAAACACTACGGTAAATGAAAGGTTATCAAAACTTAGAAATACAATACACAAATTGAAAACACAGATCAGATCATAACGCATCGCTGGGCCTTTAAAGCGAAATTAATATTTATTTTATTACTCAGCTTTATTAAACAAATCAAAATTAATTGCCATTAAATTCTGTTAGAGGCAGAACTTCTCGGGGCCTGTGTCTAAAACTCAATTAATTACAAATTGCTGAAGTATCGAAGGAAATACCTCCTGGCAGTTATCGTTCATATTTGGGATAGTTTACTTACATTATCGACACGGTACAGCTCTAAACTTAGTCTTGAGGAGAACAGTTTTCTCATCATAAGATTAATCATACCACGACGACACTACGTCCAGGCGGGTGAGGGTTAGCGGGTGATTTTAGTTCCCCCAAAACCCTGTAATACATTACTTCTATTTGGGCTAATTGTCTAAAGGTATTTACGAGAACATGAACGGTTCTGAGCAAGAATCTATCTTGCTCAGAACCGTCAAGAATGTTAGATAAAAATGACGCTTCATCAAGCTTTAGTAGGTGAATGTCAATTTTGACCAATTGCTGGTGGATAGGTATACTTGTTTACAGCATTACTTATTTTTGTTACTTTATATTCCTTTTAGGGAAAGGATTCATACAATACTACTATGTAGGAAATTTTGAAAATTAACTTAGAAATAGAGGTCTATATCTGTAAAATATACTCTTAGATTAACCGATATCTTCGGAAATTGTACTTCAACAAAACATTAATGGAAAGTCAAAATTTCGACATAAATGAAATACTTATTTTATTAAAATCAGTAAGTTCAATCTTTAAACGCTCATCAATTAAAGGATGGCCGATAACTCCTCGACTACTATTTTACAATGTGAATTGGGTTTTGATCACCATATGTAATGTTACAAATAATCGAAGAATTCAGTGCTATTTATAGTGGTTTTAACATAATTTAAATTTTAGCTAGGTGCATTTAAACACCACATTTTTGAAAGCTACTTTTACTATTGTTTCCAATTATGTTGTACCCTTATAATGTCTGCCAATGCCAATTAATCAGCCGTACCAACATCAAAGATTTCGACGACCCGTATCTCTACACATCGTACGTCATCCGGGTTTAACACAATCTAAGTCTCAAACGTTTTCCGTCAATCTTAGGAAATTGATGAGTCAGCCGATCGGGTGAGTTCGTACAAAGGCCTCGCGGAAAACAATAACGACTGCCTTTCAACGTTCTTCCTCCGTGCAATTAAGTGGACCTTTTTGTTAGACCCGCTTTCCTCAACTACATTATCCAGTATATACAATGGTCACAATGATTTGCGGAAATGCTACGAGATTGTTTTTTTTCTTCTGTGGATCCCGCGAGGCTCTCATGCCGATTTCACTGATTTGTAATCCCCCGTCATGCTATCGAGTTGGGGTAAAACTTGTATTATTGCGTGTAAATTGAATTTCTGGGGGTGCTGATTTATAAAAAAACTTGTGCAGACAAAAGATAATAGGTTTTTTTATTTATTTATATTTGCTGTTATTGAAATATGTGGATACATTTATGTTATTTGCGGTAGCTTTCGTAGTAGTAGGTAGGGTGGGGCGAAGGGTTTAAGTTAAATAACTCTCATTATTGATTTGATTAATGTTACTACCATACTACTATTTACACTACTGTTTGATTGTATTCGAGCTTTTATCAGTCACTGCTGTATATAGGGCTTTTAAAAGACACCACTATTCAATTTGCAGCATCCAATTCAGTGCATCTGCCTCAGTACCATAGATGAAGTTTAAGATGGATGTGGTCGAAGACTGTCTGTTCTGGTATTGCAAAACAGATGATGAAGACACGTGATGGTATTTTACAAATGTTATATACAAGATATAAAGATTAATTTATCTAAGTTAGTTATAACTAGTTGCATATACATTTTTGTTATAATATGTAGTAATTAATAATATAAGCAGCGTAAACTCTATTAAAAGCACTCGTTCTATAAGTATCTTCAAGAATTTAAATACTTTTTTTTTAAACACGTCAAAAAGTCAAATGGAAAAAAATACACAAATTTGCATTAAAAATAAGTTGACGTTTTTTGACAGACGGTGCCGCTTAATTAATTATGACATACAAGAAACAGATTTTATTATTTAGTGAATGATTGATAAATGAACACCAACAGCGGCAGGTACTTACTTATTGTTAATCGCCCGAATTCTTTGACTTCTGTTGTACTTTACGACAGAATTCAAAGACTTAGAGCCACTTAATTTAATTTAAGTGATGATATTTAGGTACAATTTGCAATAAAAATGTTGTTATTATTTCATTGAATTTGGAAACTGACATACAATTAATGTAAAAAGAAAAAATCTATTCTGATTAAGCGTTAGACTTTTTATGTAATTAGCTGGAACTAGACGCTCTCGTTCTATATCACTGGATTCTGGATCTTCTACAAAACAGATATAGTCATTGGATTTTAATCTTACTGATAGTTAGTGTCCCAGTGTTCAGTGGTTAAACTATTTCCTTTTTTAAAGTGATACAAATATTCCTCAGTATCACGACCTATTAGTGTTAGGAATGTAAATTTACACATTTTTATTTAAACATTACATTAAAACATTAAAACTTATAATGATGTTGTAAACATAAATACCTGTTATAAAAAAACATATAACACGGCTTTAGACGAACAAATATCTAATCAAGATTGTTGTACTTTACACCTATTCCAAAAATTTAATAATATATATATATAGTAATTTAAAGTCTTTGAACAAGTACAAGGCCAAATACTTTTTGTAATAAAATCAACCGCCCTAATTTGTTAAATCCTCCGTAACAACCCTTAACGTTGCCTCGTGAGAACAAAATTCTGTTCATAACAACTTTATAACGCTGACAAGAAAAGAATATGATGAAAAAATATTTTCTGTTTCAGGCATTGTTCCCGGGGCGATGATAACAGCTTCGCGAAACTACAATACAGAAATTCGAAGACTCTTTAAACTCGAAGAATTCAGATTATTATGGCACATTCGTGATCTACCCTGTAGATCCGGGCTTTTGTAGTTTAGTAAAATCAGAAGCTCGTCTCTACAGGTATCTCACGGCTGGAAGACCTCGCTACTATATCATCATTCAATATTACAAGAAAGAAGACAGGGGTTTTGGCAGAAACACTTAATAAATGTGTATAAATATTTTTTTACAGATAAGAAGCTATCGAAGATTTTAATCGTTAAATTAACGCCGATTTTTTAATAACGCTTTTAGAATATGTTAGAGAAAGTTGTGGTTATATTTAGCAGCGTAACATAAAAACTTACTGGATTTTAATTCCACTATTTTTACGAAACAAACCTCTTTTACTAAAGAATGTACTTCTTGAGCCGCGCTTAATAAACCCTTTGCCGAAATACATTATTTCTTGCAATCTGCTTTGTTTTTTTGCAATTTAATTTTGAAACCCACGATCATGACAAGCATGACCTACCATTATGTTTCTAGCGATTTACCTATATGTATTTATTAGATCTACAATTTAAAAATATATAACTGCACCTTTCTCTTATGTTGTGTTTATTATAAAACATGTTTCAAAATTTTACTTACAAATTTAAGTTCTGCAGTCTTCAAAGTAATGGTGAAGCTTTTATTATTATTAATTAAATTGTAAAATGTCAGTGCTTCGAAATGACGATGGGGACGATGGGTGTTAATTTGTATGAACCCAAAGTTCTAACACTTGTAGTATCTATAAATTGATTGAATTCTAATATTCCGTATCAACTTAAACCAATTTGACAAAAAAGCATTTTATTCCACTTTTGACCTATCCGACCAAGTTAAATGATAAAATATACTGACACGAAATTAAAAAATCGTAAAGCTGTACGGATAGATTTACAGACAGCTATTGTTCGCAAAGATTCATTGACTGAACTGAAAAATGTAAACTTAAGACTATTGCTAGGCTTCAGACAAAATCATTCTGGTTTTATACCTGCATCTCTTAGATTTTCGCTTCATTAATGTCATCTAATAATATCTCACAATACAATTAAACAGTTTCAACAACCTCTAAACAAAGACATGTTATTACCTACCAATCTCGTCTATGCCCATAACTATAAAGATATATTATAACCTATAAAGTGAGCAGAGACAATGCGTTTGCTACTATACAATGTATATTGTCATATGACAATATAAATATTGTCATATTAAAGACATAACACGATTTATTCGAGGGCTTTAGAGCAATTTATGACTCAGAGAATAATGCAGTCGTTTATCCGTTCGTTTACGTTATTACTTTCGTGTTGTTTATCTTAGAAATAAATACCTATTCTATATTATACAGATTACTTGAGTACATTCATTCGTACCTAGATATGATTTCATTTTATTGATTTAAAAAAGAAATGATTTTTTTCTTACTGATTAATCTGCTTCCATTTGAATGGTATTAATATGCATATTTGCTAGCAATGGAACTCAAAGGTAATTATTTAACGTATATACATATCTTCTTTCATAGCTTTCTTTCTTTATACCTACGGTTATAACTACGGTAGGGACGCGGTTAATTTCGGTATAAGAATACTTGTAAAGACCGTTCAAGTGCGAGTCGAACTCGTGCGCCGAAGGTTCCGAATTTCAGATTTTACGTAGACTTTCCGAAAACTTGTAAGTACCAAAATTTACCCTAATTTTCAAGTTTTTTTATTTATTTCTTAATTTCTCCTTTATTTGTGCTGTAAGGCCTTGCTTTTTGCCAAATTCCGTGATTCTATGTCAACGAGAACTACCATATAGGTTTTCGACCCAAAACCTATAGGGTACTTCCGGTTGACCTAGAATTGTAAAAAATAAAAAAGTTAATATTCATACTACTTGGATTTTTTTTGATTGATTGAGTCAGTTTATAAAATTCATACACATCAAAATGTGTTAGGTATATATAAAGGATTTTATTGTTTAGCTAACTATTTTTTTATTAAATATTACTGTACGATATATTTAGTTATATATTTGTACAATAAGAACATTACTTTAAAATACCTAATCTATGCTCAGGACCATGGTCCTTAAATGCTGACTGAAGTGGCTATATTTAAATTGTTCTATTAATTCTACTGATATTTTGTCATGTGTATATATATTTTCCATAAAAATGTGTGCGTGTGTCTGTTTGTTTGTTGCAGTTTCTGATCAGCGAAACATTATGGATCAGAAGATGTGCTGCGCGGCTTTATTGGTTTCAATTAGAGACCTTTAGATTTGATGTGTGGAAGTTATAGAAAAATAAATAATAGAAATGACTTACTCTCATTTGCTCCCTTCTTAAATCAGCATGTATATACCTCTAGGTGCACATACAATTATACGACTTGTCTTATGACCGTAAATGGTTATAGGTACTCGTAGCAGCTATAGATGTTAAGAATTCGAAAAATAACAGGAATCACTGCGTAAACAAAGCAAATAGTACGTTATGGCATCCACTGATTGCAAATACTCATCGCTTTATATACAAAAATTAGTTAATTAGAACTACAAACAACCTTCTTTCGATGGGAGGTTTCTTTCAAGGGGAGATATTTTCTGATACTCTGCTTAAAATTGATCGTTTTAATTAAAAATAATACTTGATACTTTGGGTTTGTATCAAGTTTTCCTTCTCTTTGCAGTGCTGTTGCTTTGCTTCTCCTTGTTATGTGGGTTCAATAGTAACTAACTCTTTTAGAGATCACCTAATAAAAAACAAATTTATGCAATTATAGCCTTCCGGACAAACCCCTAGCGGTTTTTGCTATGGTAGTTTTAAATATTATACTTTTTAGAGAAAAAATAATTAAAATAAAATATGCTTAATGCATAAAGAAAAAGTATAAAGGTTTTTCTTTATGTGATGTTAAACAATAGCGTGGCAAACATCTAGTACTTTAGTTTTGTACTTAGTAGGTAACATAAGATATAGAATCTAACCAATTAACACTATTAAGTAACAAATTCTAATTTTGTTTTTATAATTCATTGCATTTAGAAGATATAACTGGCATCAATAACTCTAAAATATGGGATTTAAATCTTACATTTTAAGGCATTTGTATGGAACAGATCTAAAGTACTTAGGTAGGATAGAGTTCTTTAAGACTAAAGCAGCAAATGTGAAACCAAACAATAAAACTTGCTTACAGTTATGTAATTAGTAATGAGTTTTTGAGAGGCAGTAATCAACAGTAAATCTAGTGACGTAATGGTAAGTTCAAGTAAAATAATACTCGAACTTTACCAAGGCGCTAGACTAGAAAAGTATTTTATTCCTACAAAAGATTTTTCGATTTTTTCTACGATCTTTTTTTGTCTTAGATTTTGTGGTCGCAATAGCGCATGGAACACGAGTGCAAGATCCTCTAAGAAACATAATTGGTAAAAGAACCCATCGCTTATCAAAGGTTTAGTGTACTGTTACAGTAGTACAGTGCTACTTTATTAAGTTAGGGATACCTAGTGATAGCGTGTGCATGCTGTGTCGTCATTTTATACCAGTAGATTTGAGAAATAAACGCTTTTTAAATTTTTCTTCCTTCATTGAATAGGGGGCAAACTGGTGAGGATTCACCTGATTTACGGGCAAGCAATAAACTGTACATAAATATTGTTAACTGTTTTATTATTTGCTACAACAGTTCCATAAATATATTAACTAAGAACTTACCTAAAACAGTAAATAAATGCTGTAGTCAGGCCATAAATTTTGTTAATATCTCTACAACTTTAATGATGAAAATACTTTAAATTATCTTACGGTAACTATAATATTTAATAAAATAATTCCCTTTTATTGGATACTAACGTGCTTATTACTATTGCTTTTTATATACTTAGACGTTCTGTACACTGTATAAATAGGAAAAATTTGATATACTGCCTCAATTTTCTGATAAAGCTGTTTAGCCCAGAATTAACCTGCAGTTGTTTCATTTTTATACATTGTTTAATAGTTTTTAATATCCACAATAAGGCAATTTTCAGTACCCATAGTAAATTTAATTACAACTTAGTTTTTGCAAAGAATGGAAATATAGAATACAGAGACTGATCTGTCGAGTAGATTACTTTTATATTTCATGTAATACATTATCTATATGTTTACTTCTATCAGGCAAATAGCGGGCAGGCGCTTATAGTTATTTATATGTACATAAATATATATATATATAAGGTCTATGAAGTTTGAGATTTGTATGAAAATTTTAATATGCAAAAATATTTTTATTTTAGCTCATCAATGTACTGGCCTGAATTATCTATAGAATTTTGCCATTTCGATGGCAGTTTATTTATCCCTTTACTGTATAGAAGTCTGCTGGGCGGGAGGCGATGAAGGTAGCAAAATCATTTTGTACTGGCTCTTGGGTGCTGAATTTCTTCTTTCTTAAAAAAATGTTTAAATTTTGAATTGCCCGCCAATTCATAGAATTGAATCTGAATCTTAATATTACTTTATCTCTTTATCTAACCTTAACTTTATCTATGGATAAAGACCTATTATGACATAGGTATTACGGATAAGAGAACAATAGGAGCTCTTATCATTTAAAGCGATCTCTGTCAGAGAACCTTACGATGGATTTAATTATGAAGGGAACTTAAGATACCTACGTATAAATAAAACTAAAGGTAATGTCATTATGACCAAGTTTGATTTGGTAGTGTGTTAGGTTCTTTATTATTAGCATCTTGCAAAGCATAACTTTGACCTGCCTAACGATACATGCCTAGATCTGTTTTATATTTTAAAGTAATCAAAGTTATTTCGCAGTAAATTATAATAAAATTAATATATTAATTTTAGTAACAACAATTATGTATATTTGGCAATTGGCATTCATAAACCATAACCCTTAATTCACCTACCCTATACATATAACAAATGTTCTCAAAATATAAATATATATATTTATAATGAACATACAGGTACTTAAGTTACAACGTAGTCAGTGCTACTCGGCAACAGATGGCAGTAACAACTCGGAATTTCCGGACATTATGTAGTAAAGTTACTAAGTAAGTCTTGTTGATAGTACTCGTAACACCGTCAGATGGCACCACGATTATACCTCAAAACAAACGAGCTTGACATTATTTTGTTTAGGTCGGCTATTGTGAGATTACAAGCTCTTGTTACTTAGATAACCGTATGGTGATTATTCTTCACATAAGATTTTTAAAGATCTTTAAACAAATAGTCGTTGGAAATTTCTAGATCTTAGATCGTGGTCACTATTACATTACTATTGTAATAATTAGTTTAGTATTGATAATTTTTTGTAATATGTAAGGTCGTCAGTGATTCATAGGAGTGGCGAAAAGTTTACTGATATTTAATGCCGATGCACATGTTTATCAATCTAGATGTATAAAAATAATTAAACCTTAAACTTTAGCTGCTCCCTAATAGTTCATATATCATGAAAAGCAATTCAAAGTTTTGTGGCAAAAAAGACAAATAAGTAAATAATTAATCCACATTTACAACTAAATGGCAATATGTCATTATTACTATAGACATTTTCCTTCTTAGAATAGTTGCTCTACATACTATATACTTATATTGTATGGTGTGTCTGGCTCTCTATCTATCTGTCTTTCTGTACCTCTTCACGCTTGTACTGCTGAACCAATGCAGATGAAATTTGGGTAGAGCTGGTTTAAGTACCGGGAAAGGACATAGGAACTATCCTATTATTATTTCTGTGATATTATGATTTCTGTGATAAAGACTACTTTATCACAGAAATCATCCTTTAAGAGGAGGGGGTTAAAGTTTGTATGGGGAATCAATAACCGCTACACCGATTTAGATGAAATTTGGTATGGAGGCAGTTTGATTTTTGAGGAAAGATACTCGTATAGACTTATTACCGTGATAACGCCGGCAAAAGCTAATCTTTTGTATACCTAAAACATAGGACAGAACGCGCTATATCTCTTGATCAATAGCGCTTTTAAGGTTGTACTGATTAACTTTATTTGACGGTACACAGCAAATCATACGATGTACCGATAAATGTATTGCCCATTGTCCATGCGACGTTGTCAATACAAACGGTTACTATCGACCATCGGTAATATAAAAGGACCACTTACGATGACCTACCCCACCTCCATGATTGATACAGTGGTAGGTAGAAAGCGAGGTTTTGCATGTAAATATAAAGATCATACTTCGCTGGTTCAGTTAGTCTTTCAATCGCATTCGGACTTATAAAATAAATCACCTTACAACACAGACCGCCCATTTTGAGCTGCCTTATCGAACTTTGATTGATAGAATGTGGCAGGCTCATTTTTAAATAGTTACCTAAAACTGTCCCCTACCTTTTAAAATGTAATTGTCGATGTAATATTTGATATAATTTTATGAGTTCCAAACAACTTTATGTTATGTTCATCAGTATATTAAAGAGATTCTACAGTTAATATGCTAATATGACCGTGTATTCAAGACATATTAGCCTACGATAGTTATTTGCTATTAAAAAAAATAATTAAATGTAATTTACTCAAAACTTCCTTAAGTTTGATCTTTTAAGATTAACTTTAATTTTATACATTAAGTAGAGTTTTATTATAATAAATAACTAAGATAAATTTCCTTCAAAATCCGTTGCATGTAGGTATTACCATAATAAATTTCTTTAAGATTTTTGAAACCGACATTTTCATTTGTACCAGTGGTCTAACACAAACTAGCAGTAAAAAGTTTAATATTTTGTAATTTGATTACTTAATAAAAACATTTTTACCCCCTCTTAATATTTTTGAAAGACCTTTTCAACGATACCCTAGACTATGGAATAATTATTGATATACTTAAAAAAAAATGATCTCTACTTTACATGCTGGAGAGGTACTCAACTTTTTTTCTAGTACAGCTTCAAAGAGACTCAAAATTAAGCCGCGGACTAACGCAAAACTATAAGCCTCCCTCGACTGAAGTACGGAACCCTAAAGAACCAGTTAACGCTTACCAGATTCAATAGACAACCAAAATATACATTATCTCTCATTCGACGCCTAAAGCGAAGATAAATTCTATTTTCAAATTCATTTTGGGCAAGTCGTATTTATTAAATATGGTGATAAAACATCTCTATAGATTGTCGCTGTGGTGGCTACTGGTGACAGTGGCAATGTCCACGGTAGCCGAACGTCGGTCGACACCGATAACGGATTATTGATGTGGACACCTTCCGTAACCGGCGGTTAACATGAGATCGCTATCTTTGTTTAATTCGTTTTATCTTACCCTTCACTCACTTTATTAAAATAAGAAAAATCTTTCGGAGTTTCTATTCGACGCTTATGCCTACTTCTGTTATATTTCTTTGTCATTTATTTAATATTTCTTCCCGGTAATAAACTTTAGTTCGGTAATATTCTGATAGCTAACTGTTAGGTACTTAGCGTACCTAACTTAAGTAATTTGCGTAATCAAGGAAATAAAACGATGACAGCTAATTTCGCAATTATGAACAATCATTGTATAACAAGCTTGTCTATTTTATTTATACATTTTTTTTACTGAAAATACTCACACGATCTATCAATAATATACATACATGTACATTTAATGAACCTTAATGCACAAAAGCATATTACATTTCGACAACGATGGATTATGCAAAAAAGAACAAAACAGAATTGTCTCTGATTCAAAACAAAATGAGCCTCTTCACGTACCTTCATCGCTAAGACATCGGTAATCGGGACGCACTCGATCATTTTTATCGTTTAAAACAAACCGGACTCAAAGTGAAGCGCGATAACTCGATGCCGGGTGAAAATTTGCAACACTTATTCTTCTGATTGATGTTGTTCATTTATCATTCCCCTTGTTGCCTTACGTATAAAACTTTTAAAATGGGTCACAGGGTCTCTGCCTGATTGCTTTACTCACTGCTTGAGTAATTAAAATTTGAAAATCGATAAAACATTTCATGGGGTTCGTTTTGATTGAAGAATGGATAAAATGAAGTAAATTCTGTATTTGTGAATACCCTTACCATAGAACTAAGTAAGTGAGTATAAAAAGTAGAAATATATAAAATAAGTGATAAGTAAAGTAGACAAACACATCGTTTTTTAGAGAAAAATATTTCAAGTGTCTGTGGCGACTTCCATATACAACGAAAGAAAGACATACTTCAGTGTCGTCTAAAGAAGACACATTTAACTAAATAACTAATCCTGTTTTCTCCTTGTCCTTTTGATTTGTTCTCAAATACACCCCAAAATAAGTGTAAGTAATGTCGCTTTCCTACCATTTCCTTCATTTCTTAGCTACTTTTCCTTTTAATAACTCTCAATTTGCCCCTATCGCCTCTGCCTATCGCTTCGGGGATAGAGGCGTGAGTGTATGTATGTATGTGTGTGTATCTTAAAATTGTATGTACCTATACTTAAATATCAAATCCCATGTCAAAATATTGACAGCAGATCAAGTCGACGTCACACCGACTGTCTGGAGATGGTATCGCTTGATGATCGCAGTCAAGACGCCCGCGCGCCCCCGCATAAACTCAACAGAAACAATCCACCAAGATTACCGCCAACTCTTGCTGTAGAACAGTTAGTGGATATGGTAATTGAGAACACTAGATAATAAAACGAAAGATGTAGCTATATGTAGCTATACTTAATACCTTCGACATAAAATCTCTTTTGATCTCTCCTGATAGTAATTTAGGATATTGGTGATCGGCATGTGGTCTATATAATTATTATAATAATAATCAATAATCATTTATTCATTTGTGTCACATAGGTGACAATTGATGTTAATGTATTATGCCTTAACAATGAAGAATTGTATAAAGAGAACAGTTACTTAACTTAATATAATTTAAAATAAAAAGTTAGTTTTAGAGTGATAATATGCTCTCATGATAGTATGATTTTTCGCGCACATTAGGAATATGTATATCCTGTGTGGCAGGGACTTTACAAATATTTATGAAATGGACACAGAGAACACAGACTCAGGACAACAATTTGTAGAACACACAAAGTGTTGGCCCACGTAGGGGTCGAACCCATGTAGGAAGTGGAGTAGGGACCGCTTAAACCGCTACGCCATCCGTGCAGACAAATACCAGATTACGATATTATACGAAATACATTTAAATTTGCAAAATACAAAGTTTCTCTAAGGGATCGCATCAGGAATAAGGTGATCCATCAGAGAAACAAGGCCATCCACAAATCCCCACGGATTAGCAAGCTGAAGTGGCAGGGGGCTGGCCATATTAGTCGCAGAACCGACATTCGTTGGAGAAAAGTGTTCGAAGTCCTAGAAAGCTGATGATTGGTATGTAAGCTAGTATTACTACACAAACAACAAAAAGTTCTAAAACTTGGCACTTTTACACCCTAACCCCTTAAACTAGGGGATGTAAGCTGGCATGAGACTTCTTTCTTGAGTGACTAATTTGGAATGGTTTCACCTTACAAATATTGACTTTAGTAGCCTTAAAGCACAGCAATTAGCTTTAGTCGAATATAATCCGCTAAAACCCAAGTATCACTCTAATCTATCACATTAGACCAACAAAGATAAAAAAAGCAAATATACGGACTATGAAAAAAGGCATCTCTGATGTGCAAGAAATACTCCCAAAAAAAGTAAAAAAGGAACAAACTAAAAAAACCATTAAATCATATAATTTCATCAAGTAACTTACTGAAAGGAATGGAGTCCCACTAAAAACATATTCATGTAAAATGTTGCCATGATACTGTCAAAAGCAGATCAGCAGCAGAGTGGCAGATCTGATAACTATCAGATCTTCTGGAGTCAAGCTTCTAACTCTACAAGCCCTAACTGCGTGGCTTGGCCATTTTTCTAACCTCACATGGGCGTAAGCTGAAAAAATTATTCACTGTTCATTACTTTTCTGTTATACAATATATCTTGTAGTAACGAAACGACCAAGCCGTAGTCTATAGTTGGATGGGTTCAGCGTTCACTTTGTCTAGAGATCGGGTGTACTAAGGCCATTCCATTAGTTCCTGACAATGCCTAGAGAATAGGAGACTCCCCTATGGTGCTGAAAACAAAGCACTCGTTTGCATTGATATTTATAAGCAGTGGCTTATGAAAATCAAGGAAAAAGAGAGCTTCACCCAGCGATTTTTGTGAGAGCCGGACTTGTCAAAGTTTGTTATAAAATAAAAATAATTACGTTCTTTACGTTCCTCACGGTTCTCGCTCATCATACTTTAATATTTTGAAATACACACATTTTATAGATAAATAAGTCTACATCCCGTGGGTGTCGTAAGAAGGAAAGAAGGGACTAAGGGAAAAAAACTAGGCAGGACAACAGCACTGCAGAGAGAAGGAAAACTTGACACAAACTCTATACCAACCCGTCTGGCCAGCGTGGTATAGTATAGGCGAAAACCTCCTTTCTGAGGAGAGGCCTATGTCCAGCAGTGGACTATTAAAGGCTGTTGATGATGATGATGAAGTCTACATCGTCGATCGTGCAGATCACACAATTATTTGTCCTGGACAGGAATCGAACCTGGCTTAGCAGTCAGGGTCACTCATTAAACCTCAACATTCTCAATACAAAATGTTTTATCAATTCAAGATTAACGAATTGAACACCTGATTTAAATATGAATACGTAAATAAATCTACTGAAATTATTTTTTTGTAACGCTCAAATATTAATTGTTACTTTGCCTTTGCAAAGTTATTCCGTATAAGTATGACCTTGTATCTATCATTAAGTATTTATGAATACCTACTGCTTTTTCTGATAATTGCTTGGTTTTACGAAAAAAATCCTAGGACAAGCAAATTCACAAAACGTATGAACTGAGGTGGAACTATGAAAGAGTGCTGTGCCCTACTAGCTGCCACCGATATCATTAATTTTGATTTTTTTCCGCTTAAATGTGTCTTTACAAACCAGTGTCTGTTGACGTACGAACCTTGCTTATGTATGGTGTGCAGCAAAGGATTCTGTAGTTATAGTCATTTATAAGTCTGATTTTGAATGCAAATTTTAATGAATAGCATATTAAAAATTCAACACCTGATGATCTGAGTCTTTACGAAAACGGTCTCATATTTACCCTCATTACAGTTTTTCTGATAGGAATTAAGGACTTGATATATTCTCTACATCTCTACCAGAGGCTCACCTTAGCTCTTGTAATGAAATACGATTTGAAAGTTATAGTTAACCAATTTCTCAGGAGTAGTGGGAATATTCTGAATTGACGCACGTGATTCATGTTGTTTTCGAAAGTCCAGAGGTGCGACCGTAACAAATATTTTATCGTCATTCTATTGGTAGGTAAAACTTTATCTCGTTAGCAATCAAGTTTATTACTTATAGAGAGAAGATAGGAATTAGTTCTAGTAAATAAAATCAACGTATTATATATTCCTTTAATTATAGCCTATAAGGAGGTGCCAGATTATTCTTTCCATAACAGATAAAATATCAATGAAAAGAAAATTGCATACATAAGTAATAAATGTGAGATAATAATACTTGTAAAAACTATGAAGGTTCTCGGAACTCAATATTAATAAGTTATAACTACGTATAATATTTTCGGACTATAAAATTTTACATTAACCTATAAGTTTCTAGAGATACTACTAAAATATAAAAACACACAAGTGTTGGCCATTTTTTTTTATTGATAAAACTGTGTTAGGCAATACAAATACTCAGATAGTAACTATAAAAACTCGCAATTTCTGCTGCGTTGTCCAGAACTCTCCTTTCACATGTCATCACATCAACAGCCTTTAATAATCCACTGCTGGATATAGGCCTCTCCTTTTCATCGACTGGTGTGTATTCGTTTAGTTAATTTTAGGCACTTCATATTCATGTTCAGTACACACTTCTTACGTTCCCAGTGTTAATTATTTTTTTTTGCTTCTCACGAAGTGAGTTAAGTTACCGTAGACTTACATCTGATACTGGGGGAGAGACTCAAAAACTGGCAATTGGTGGTTTAAGCGGTCACCTCGCTGCCTCCTACTGCGCTGAGTGTTGTAGATTCGATCCCCACATGGAACAACACCTTGTGTGATCCACAAATTGTTGTTCCGAGTCTGGGTGTTCTTCGTGTCCATTTCCTATAATGTTAAATGATATATTCCTAGTGCGGGAGTTTTCTTTTAAAATAGAACCAAACAAAACAAATGCACTTATGACTTTTGAGTAGCAGGTTTCCCTGGATGGCGATTGTTAATTAACATTAGGTAAACCGTTAGCTTGTTTGCCTCCTACATCATAAAAAATACCAAACAATTTTTTTTCAAGCCCGTATAAAGGATATTATTTTAAGACAGTGTGTAACTTTTGTGCTGACGGTACCAGTAGCGTACAATAATTACCGTCTCCAGTTCCGTGCAATGTCGCGCGAGCGGCTGTATCGAAAAACTTTTAATTTAGCCAAGTTCCATTGTGAGCCTTTTAAAAAGCTTCAAGTATTGTATGCATTTAACAAGGAGCCTGTGTGACAGTTATTAATGGATTTCGTACTATTTTTCTTGCCAGCAAAGGATCGGTTTATACCTACAGTCTTAGTCTTTGTTCAGTTCCTATTTGAAATCTGGGTATTTTATATAACTTTGTATTCGAAGACTTTTATTATAAATTTTACAACTAACACAGCACCAGGAGGTAACAACCATGCTCAGATAGTGTTAGACTAAACAGAAATATCTTAGGCAAACTCCAAAAAGTATTAACATATATGTATTTATCAAAACAAAAATAAATATATATGTATACGTTACTGCAAACCCAAAATATTATTTATTTATAGGTAGCTTATGTGTGAAGGGAAGTGTTACATGTCCTGTAACAATAGTATCAAAATGTTATAGATACCTATATAAAATGCTTAGTATATTTAACACAACACTCAGCTACTTGATATTAAAAACATCATAAGTGCTATGACACTTTCGGAACAGTAAATCTGTCACATTGTTTCAAAACTACATTACAGTTTATTTATTTATTTCATCTACTAATACTAAATAAGATACATTTATAAAACATATTGCCACGATTTAGTTTAAAATTTTCACAGATGCGGATTTTTTTAAATTACCCAATTATAATTATTTCAATCGTCATTGTGTTGAGTTCGAGATATTTTTCGAAATCCACAACACAGCTTCGCTACAATCATTAGTCATTGTGAGCGAGTGCTGAGAGATGTTTTTTGCGAATGTACTGATGCAACCAAACTGACGGTGTGCATTGGCAAATCGATTGGTGAGGAAATGTTTCATTCGCAGTGTTATTTCTAAAAATACATTTAGAACTGTTTGTTAAGCTGTCGTTTGTTTTAAAACTAAAATTTCTAGTATTGCTTGTGAAATTATTCGATCGACAGATTATTAATTTATTGAGACTTCCTGCAAACATATTGCATAAGGCGGACTTAATGCCCCAGGCATTTTCTTCCAGTCAAACCTTTGGATGTTGCAAAGCTGTCTATGGCAGGTGTATATTTGGGACAGGTAAAGATGAGACTAAACTAAAGAATTTTACAAAAGAAAAAAACAAACCTACAGATATAGGTATATTTACTAGGTATACACACATATAGTTTACACATATAAATATCATCAAAATATCAAAATATAATGCATATAATACATATGTAGTTAATAAAGATACTCTTAAAGTGTTATTCTGATGATTCCGTCAACAAGTCTCTATAGAGCTTCCGTACTTTAAGCTTGAAAGTGGATCGGCTAGTGGATATCCTGATTTCTAGTGGGAGATGTTCAAACTTTGGTGATTGGTGTAGGTAGTTATAGTTTTACGTGATAAAATGATAGCAAATTATTAGTCCAAAAGTTAAGGTGAATATTTTTTCTAATATTGTATTATTTTCCGTGAATAGCTTAGTATTCTCTAAAACATATATAATATGTGAATGTGAATAGTGTGCAATATCTAAAACATTAGCTGTCAATAAGATCAAGGTCCCAAGTTGTGCGTTGTCTTTAAATCTTACCATTTCATTTTCCCAAGTGGATCGAAATGCTTCTGTTCGATTCGAGCAGCGAGCACCCCCGGGACCGATCTATCAAACGTCCGCGATATTAAGTTTTCTAACATTCCCGTCAGATACAAAAGCGATTGTTTCGTCATACAATTCTCCGTCCATGTCAAAATATTTACGTTGAATCAGTACAATTTACCGGACGATCGATCAGCCATTAGAAAGTAAGATGTAAACGTGAAATTTTAGTTTATTTAAGTTTAATGTAACGTTTGATCGATTGGTGTTAACTTGCAGATTCATTTTTGTTATTATGTAGGTTATGATATCCCATTATATGTTATGATCTGTATAATGTGGGATATTTATCAAATTATATTTATTGTCTATGTGTTGTGTTATTATCATGACTATACTTAGGAGTTCATTTTTATACTAGTTAAAATAGTTTTGATACATAGAACTTGCTTTTAGTTTTTTCTCTAATAGTTTTTTTGGGTGGTTATTATAGTTATAAGTTCCTAGTCCCCTGATCTACTACTGTGCTCGCCTGTATCTCCGAAGGGGTACACAGAGACTTACTGGGTACTTTATTAGTCCACTGCTGGACATAGACCGCTCCTAAAGGAGGTTTTGGCCTACCTAACCACGCTATCCAGACGGGTTGGTATAGGATTGGTGTCAAGTTCCGGGAGGCCTCGGTGCGGTGTGGGTGAGCTGTCCCGTGGCGTCGGCCAAAGCACTGGGCGACGCCGGGAGCATTCTCGTCGGCTTCGTAAATGCCAGAATCACGGTTCTGGCCGCGAGGCCGATGAGGTGCTTCAGGTGCCTAGCCGCGGGACACACTCGCACCAAGTGCGAGAGCTGTTTTGACTGCAGCGGATTATGCTTCCGCTGCGGTCAACCCGGGCACAAGGCGGCAGAGTGCTCTGCCGCCCCCCACTGCCCGGTGTGTGAGGCGGGTAAAAAGCCCGCCAATCACATGATGGGGCAGGGGGGCTGCAAGCCTCCCCGCGCTTCTCGGCAAACGCCGGGGTCTAGCCTGCCGACCCAGGCTACCCCCGACGTCAATATTGCGTCGACGCCGACGCCCATGGAGGAGGTTGTAGAGACGATCCAGTAATGGATCACGTCTCCAACCTCCTGGTCCAGACGAATCTGAACCACTGTGCTGCGGCGCAGGATCTCTTCCTGCAAACCATGGCACAGTGGTCGATAGGTGTTGCCGTAGTCGCGGAGCCCTACTTTGTTCCTCCCCGTCCAAACTGGATGGGTGACCGGGACGGCTCCGTGGCAGTCGTCGGCTCCACGGCGGCTCATTCCCCGCCCTTGTCGCTAAGAGACAAGGGTACTGGATATGTTGCCGCCGATTGGGGGGGAATCACCATTTATGGTGTATATTTCTCCCCCAACCGGAGCTTGAACGACTTCGAGGTCTTCCTTAACAACTTGGAGGCCTCGATGCGGCGACTAGTGTCTGGGCACGTCCTCGTGCTGGGGGACTTCAACGCAAAGTCCATTGCGTGGGGTTCCCCTGCGACGGACGCCAGGGGCGAAGCCGTCGAGGAGTGGGCGGCGTCGGTGGGCCTCTGTTTGCTGAACAGGGGCTCCACCAACACGTGCGTGCGACAGCAGGGGGGGTCGATAGTGGACCTTTCGTTCGCTACCCCTGCAGTCGCCGCACGAGTAAGGAACTGGTGTGTCCTGGAAGAGGTCGAGACGCTCTCGGATCATTTGTACATCCGATTCGAGCTCTCCCGGTCCCAGGACCCCAGTAGGGGTCACGCGGCGCGGCGCCCTTCCCGCTTCCCGCGGTGGGCTATCGCCAAGCTAGACAGGGACCTACTAGAGGAGGCGGCCATTATTTACTCTTGGCTGTCTCCGCAGGCCCCGACCGAGGAGGTCGACATGGGGGCTGGTCGCTTCTGCAATGCGATTACGCAGATTTGCGATGCGGCCATGCCCCGCGTTCGTGGTTGTCGGCCTCCAAGGAAGGAGGTCTACTGGTGGTCCCAGGAGTTGGCGGACCTCCGTGCGGCCTGTGTACGTGCCCGGAGGTCCCTCACCCGCAGTCGGCGACGTCACCGCGGGGTCGGTGAGGAGGTGGACCGGCTTCATGAGGAGTACCGAGAAGCTCGGAAAACTCTGAGGCTGGCCATCTGCCGCGCCAAGGATGCGTGTAGAGAGGAGATGCTGGAGAGTCTCGAGCGTGACCCCTGGGGTCGCCCTTATCGTGCGGTGCGTCAAAAGCTCCGCACGTCGGGCCCCCCCCTTACGGAGACTCTCCAGCCCAGCTTCCTGCAGGAAGTGGTCGAGGGCCTATTCCCGCAGCGGGCGGAGCACACACCCCCGTCGATGGCTGCATCAGCCGGAGACGACGGGGGCAGCGAGGTCGATGTTCCGCCCGTCAGGGAATCGGAGTTGGGGGCGGCTGTTCTACGGATTCGATCCAAGAACACCGCCCCCGGGCCGGACGGAGTTCCAGCCCGAGTGATGGCCCGAGCCCTCGACTACATGTCGGACCACCTCAGGGGGGTGTTGGACGCTAGCCTGGCGTCCGGACGCTTCCCTGAGCGCTGGAAATGCGGGAAGCTGGTCCTGCTGCAGAAGCCGGGACGGCCTGCCGGATCGGTCGCGGCCTATAGGCCTATCGTGTTGCTGGACGAGACGGGCAAACTTTTTGAGAGGGTGCTCTCTGCCCGCATCGTCCGGCACCTTTGCGAGGTTGGCCCCGATCTGTCGGACGCCCAATTCGGTTTCCGAGAGGGGCGTTCGACGATCGATGCCGTCATGCGCCTTAGGGCCGTGACCGAGGAGGCCGTGAGCTGCGGCGGAGTGGTGTTGGCGGTGTCCTTGGACATCGCCAACGCCTTCAATAGTCTGCCATTCAGCTGCATCAGGGAAGCACTCCGCTACCACGGAGTGCCGGAGTACCTGAGGCGGCTAGTGGCAGACTATCTTGAGGAGCGAACCGTCATGTACGAGGACCGAGATGGCGTCTTGGGACGCAGGGCCATGTCGTGCGGTGTTCCGCAGGGGTCTGTCCTAGGACCTCTCCTGTGGAACATCGGGTACGACTGGGCCCTACGAGGACGTCTCCCCCCCGGGCTGGGTGTAATCTGCTACGCGGATGACACCTTGCTCACGGCCCGGGGGGCTAACTTCCAGGAGGCGGCGCGCCTGGCCGCCACGGGAGTTTCCCTGGTGGTCGGGCGCATTGAGGCGTTGGGTTTGCGGGTGGCCCTGAATAAGACGGAGGCCCTATTATTTCATGGGCCCCGTCGTGGTCCGCCCGCCGGCGCCTCAATCGAGGTCGGCTCGGTCCTCGTACCGGTCCGGGCCCAGATGAGGTACCTGGGTCTGGTCCTAGACGGTAGGTGGCTCTTCGACGAGCACTTCCGACAGCTTGGTCCGAAGCTGGTGGACACTGCCTCCGCCCTAGGGCGACTTTTGCCCAATTTGGGCGGGGCCAGTGTTCCCACGAGGCGGCTGTACGCGGGGGTTGTCCGGTCCATGGCGCTTTATGGTGCACCGGTGTGGGTGGCGGCTCTGACCGCCCCGAATAGGGCGCGCCTCTGGCGCCCCCAGAGGATATTGGCGGTCAGAGCCATACGCGGATACCGCACGGTGTCCACCGAGGCGGCTTGCGCCTTGGCCGGAACACCCCCGTGGGATTTGGAGGCGGAAGTGCTCGCCGAAGTTTATCGGCGAGTGGCTGACTTCCGGGCGGAGAGCGGATTTCGCCCTCCGCCCGAAGACGTGCGCGAGTGGCGCGAAGCCGCTCGCCGAGCCACTATGGTGAGATGGTCGTTCCGGCTGGAGACTCCACGCGCTGGCTTCGCCGCCGTGGAGGCTCTCCAGCCGGTCATCGCCGAGTGGGCAGGGCGGCAGCACGGGACCCTTTCCTTCCGGCTGACGCAGGTGCTTTCCGGGCACGGTTGCTTCGGAAAGTACCTGTACTCGGTCGCTAGGAGGGAATCGAGTCCCGCCTGCCACCACTGCGACTGCGGTGAGGATTCGGCCCAGCACACGCTGGCGGTTTGCCCCGCATGGGCGACGCAGCGCCGGGCCCTCACTGCAGTCATCGGAGCAGATCTCTCGCTACCGGCCGTAATTCGCTCCATGGCCGGTAGCGACAGTTGTTTTACCGCGGTCGCAACCTTCTGCGAGGAGGTAATCTCGCAGAAGGAGGCGGCGGAGAAGGCCCGGGAGGACGACCTCCACTCGGACCTGATCCGCCGCCGGCGAACCGGGCGGCGGAGGCGCGCTCACCTGCGCCTCATGCCGCCCTGAGTGTGGCCGCGGGTGGACGGGATGGGTTCTCCCCTCCACCCGCATTAGTTGGCCAGCCGCGAGGGGGCAGCGTCCGCGTGTGCCGGACGCCGCCTAAAGAGAGGGTCCACTGAGACGGAGCCCGCGTCAGGAGCGGGCCGGCGCTGGGAGGGGTCCAGAAGGAGATAGCTACCTGGACCCCTCCTAAACTGGAAGCGCAAAGAGGGCACACCGTGTGGTTTTAGTCGGTTCGAGTCCGACACACCGCCCCGCCGAACGAGAGCCCCGGCGGGGTGACGGTCCGAGGGGATTTCCACACGTAAAAAAAAAAAAAAAAAGGATTGGTGTCAAGTTTCCCTTTTAAGTGCTTTGTGGTGCTATTGTTCTTGCGTAGTTTGCTCCCTTAGTCGGCTCTTACTACACTCACAGGATGAATAGGGGTGGTGACAATCTGTATTCTTAATCCATTACTACACGGATAACAGCATACCTGATGGTAGAATTGAAATCATTATAAATACAGTAAAAATCCATGAAGACAGACAATCAGGCAAAAGGTTAAAGGTCTTAAAGAGGAAGCGAACCTAAGAAGTTTCACTTACGAGATCCTTAGATCAGGTAACCTAAACTTTTAAACTAGAGTATTCAGACAATAGTAGGTCAAAACTAAAAATCATTTCTTACCTTTTGGCTTATAAACTACTAAAATAAAGTTCTAAATAGATTACATCTCAATGTATCCCCTAAAAGCATGTAACAAACTAAAAAACATACACATACACGCAAACACACAGACTTATATAATAACTAACAATAGAACCCAATATGAAAATACAACAAATAAAGCTCTCCCTCTACAGAGGGATCATTTCGAGAGTGCACACAGAGGGGTGAAGAATGGAGATAGCAATACTTACACAAGGATATCGTGTGTTGGATAAATTTATGCATTGAAATGCAAATTGCTTTTGCTTTTAGATAAAGTTGAAGAGGGTTAAAAGATTTCATCGGGTTTGGGAACCGTCCTGAGAAGATGAGGTGTTTAATTTTAGGAGATGTATGTAGTGAGCCGATGCTAATTGTGATTACTGCATTTTCTATACTATACTATTTATGATATATACGTAGTATACGTTAACTCTTGTTCTACGAGTATAAGCATCTAAAGAAACCTAAGACGAATTCCTGAAATTAAAACCTGAAATTATTATTTTTTTCTATTTCAATTAGTTATAACTTTCATAAAAAAATTGATTTGATATGTTAATATGACTAACAATTAAAATTGTGTTTTATTAGACAAGACTGTCAAATATTAGACAAGACCAGTTCTGTCATCAGCTTCAAGTAGGTAAGTCCTTTACTCACCACGATTTTCTATGAATCACACTTCAAATGATTGTTCTATGCGGATATTAAACCATTGAATTTGATTTGTCTAATCTTAACAATAAGTAGTAAGCACTATCTTAAATATCACTCAGATAATTGCTAAGCCCAAACAACGATAGATATATAACACAGAACTTAGTGAGACATACATATAATGGATATATGTGCTATTGATAAGAAGCGACCACCCAGTCTCTGCCAAGTTTCCCAGGAAATCATGTCCAATATCCAATCTAAGGGCGCAAGAGGAAAAAAATTGAGCCGCGACGCCAGCGCCGCTGCACTGTCGCGACTGCTTGCTGATTAATGAAACATCTGCTCACTCAACTGGAAACCATCGTAAGTCACAAATATTATACGAAAGAAAATCAACTTTCTCCATTCAAGAATAACGTTCGGAATAAGATGCATATAGATTGTATGAAGATGCTTTGGATTTGAGTAGTCAGGAATACCAAACGTTCCCCCTCGGCACTGTAACATTTGACGTTTTTGTGAGACGTACATACACACATAAAATGGCAAAATATGAACTTTGCTGCTTTAGGAAAATGTCGTATAAATCATGGTGAGTATTTGTTTTAGCATACATTTTGGCAGACAAATGAAATTTCAGTACAATAGTAGTTATGAAATAACCTTTATATCAAAGGTTAGATAAGTACTATAGACAGTCGACTTACCTAGATATTCGTTTGTAATTTGGATAAAAATCTTGATAGGTATATAAAATTGAGTATACTGTGTTTACAGTATTTTTTAAATTGAACAAGCTATTTTATTGATTGATAAATTAAACCAGTGGAGGTATTAATATGTTAAAATCTTAGCACTTAAACTTTAAAAATATTGCAAACGTATACCTACATTATAAACTCTATAAATACCTTAATTCATTTAAATAATAAACAGAAGCAAGTTTGAAATTATTTTATTTATTACTGTTTACCATGGAAAACATTGTTATATTTCGTGTATTTTTTGTTACTAATTTTTTCCTGTATATTTGAAATGTTTATATTCTAAGTTTTTAATTTAAAATATAATGCGTATGTTCAATTAGAGATATGTAAAATAAAATACATAATGTGCAAAATATGCAGACTGAAAATAAGTACTACATGTAAACCTTTGGTTTTTAACTGAGTTTACTTTTATCACATTTTAGATTGCATTTATTAATCAGTGATCAATTTAAACCTTTATAGCACTAATTTTATAATTATATCTTCGGAGATGATGTCACTTAGGGTGAGCGAGACGGCTAAAGATGAGAATTGGGTCGGCTGTCAAAGGTTTGACATACGATGACGTACCCGCGTCAGAAACTTGTGCGTCGCTACGAAGAACTAGCTTACCATATACGAGTATGAAGATAAATTTCAGATATATAAGAATCAAAATATATTCTAAGGCTTAATATAAAAACGAAAAGTAAAATAGTCTAAAGTATATAAAAGAGTGAAATAGACGAGACGTTTGAAAGCACGTATATAATATATCCCATAAATTTCATCGGTGCCAGCCCCGGGTTTGGGAGGGGCGAGACTTTGCAAAAAACGTCGGCACTCGGCCCTACAAAGATAGGAAACGCAACCCGCCATTACAGAAAATTGGCCAAACGATTCCCTTCACAACATGTGATTGGGAACGGGACTGCGAAATTCGAAATTTTATTTTTTGCCCTCAAACTTAATGATACAGTTTCAGAAAGCAAAAAAAATATTTACTAAATGCTACCTTAACTTGAAAGTATTCGTATCTCTCAAATCTCAACATTATAAATGATCTCGTTGAAATCTTAGTAAAATCCAGTTTAAATAAACTCCAGTTATACGAAGACTGTATCGTAAAGACAAAACAAGAAACAAATAATACGATCAAAGTCAGCTAAATAGGTTTTTCTCCAGCTGAGAATTCGAAAATACGAATGACGTAAACTGCTGAAGGTGTATAAACGAATTTAAATACGTATACTTGCGTTTTAGAGTTCTAAATGGCTTGTTGGTAAAGTTAGGAAGTCCAAAGTTTGATTAAGGGCCTGTCGTATTGTTCATTAAACTTGGATTAAGTTTGCGCTGGATAGAACGAGCTGGCAGGCAGTTAGCGTGACGAGAAAAAACACAACGGCAGTGAACAAGTTTGTCGAAGAAAGTTTGCTCCGATAAAGATGTCTTCATCGGGGGACACTTATCGCTAGACAAATGAATTAAATTATAAAGCTTGGGATGTCAATCAAAATTGTATTATTCAAGATACTAAATAAATACTTGAAATTATTATAAGGTGGACAAAAGTTAAGTGACTATTGGTATTAGGTGTGTAACTACTAACTCGGGACTTAGCCCCGATGATGTATTTATGAGGTAGATTATTCTTTAGTTTACCCGGGTACATTGCCTCAACCTCAACCTCTTAAAGTGCGAGTTTTGAAAGTCATAATTGTTCTTTATATTCGATACATCGACGCACTATGGTTACGCACTCCACTGGATGCTGTTGAATGTGTGTTCCCGAAAGTCAACTGACATGTTTTGAAGTCACGCTAGTTTAAAAACAAGTAATTATAGATCTAAAAAAAAATACCCA
Organism: Arctia plantaginis; assembly: GCA_902825455.1. Taxonomy (NCBI): domain Eukaryota; kingdom Metazoa; phylum Arthropoda; class Insecta; order Lepidoptera; family Erebidae; genus Arctia; species Arctia plantaginis. Next base: position 3,288,505 of record CADEBD010000348.1, read on the forward strand.
TCTACACTGTTTTTTTATATAACTACAACCATGTTCGCAAAGAAGCGAAAAAAGTAACGTATCTAGCGTTGGTCTTGCTCACAATCAAATCTGTATCACTTCAAAGGACCTTTCAAAGAATCAATATCTTCTGTAAGGTATTTCTTTAGTAGACGAACTTCATTAGAATAGACTTCAGTGTCTACTCTGCCCAACTTCTTTAAATCTAGTTTCAACTTTGTTAATTTAATATAATTTCATACCTATAATTATATTTCCATTCACGGTTAAAAAAGGAATATTCCTTTTTACCTAGGTAACAAACTATTGCCCTCGGCTTTGCTCGTGTAACTATTTCTTCTTTCGTGTTTCTGAATTTGAAAATGATGAATGATACACTCGTTTATAATTTACTTAATTCAGGCGTAAAAGTAAAATTTCCAAAAATCCTTTCTTAGTTTACAACATAAAAAGTATCAGCTGCTAAAACTTCAAGTTTTGTAGCCTCAGCGCTTTTGTAAGGCTCTGCATTGATGAATCAGTCTGCCGGGGCAAGTAATTTTAGGTAGGTATATATATTGATTGTGGTTAGGTTTCATGCTAGTTAGGCCCCGTCCGCACAGCGATATTTTACCGCGTGTTTCTTTTCGCAAAATTCTGTGACATATGGGATCTATAGGTAAAGGACTGGCGGAAAGAAATTTACGCGAAAAGAAAACTGTGATTTGATACAAAATGAATGCAATATGGCGGCGATTAAACGGTCGGTAAAATATTGCTGTGCCCAAGTTTAATTAAGTCAAGTTTAATTTAAATGTTAGTAACAATATTGTTCTATAGAATGTTAATTTCATTTAGCCAACAAAAACCGAATATCGAATACCTTTAAGTTAGATTCTCGGCCTTACAAAATATCCGAAACGAACCAGATACACGTCTATTTATTGATCAAACATCCATTGATCGGGTGTTACCACCTTTTGTGGTCGGTCGGGAGCTGCGCTGACTCAGCACAAACCTTCCGTGATCCATTGTGATCATCTAATTCAATAAAATCACCATTTTTGTTTATTTGGTGGCCGAGTCGGCTCCCTTGTCGGGTCTTAGTGTAGCATTAGAGGCTTAGACGCTATCATAGTGTATCGTGACGTTGTATTTTGTTTACGTGTTCTTAAATGTCGTTTGAATGTGATTGGATTTGTCATGTGTAATTTTTGTGATATCTGGTGTCAGTTTGGACCTAGTTTTAAACTTTTTAATTCTGATGTTTTTTTACGGTCTACATAAATTCGTTTATATTTTTATCAATGGTTTTCGAAGACTTATTTTCGATACTTTATGTTCTTAATTAGTTAACAAGAGTATATAATACAGACGATAAGCACGTAAATCCATCATCTTCTTGTCAGATGTTTCTATAAGAATAAATCAACTTTTGTTTATCAGTTTCCCTAAAAATATCTTGCAGCCTTAGCTTGGTGTAGTTTCAAGATTTTTGTTTTTGCTTCAGCAGTAAATTTTATTACATAAGTATTTAATAGGAATAGCTTTAGAATAATAAGTCAGTGGCTATTAGGGCTTTCAACATTAATTGTGTATTATATTTTACCTTTATAGCCAGTGAAATTATTTTAGACCTAAGTCTAATAACTGTCTCATAAGTTGGTTTAAACACGTAATTCCATTAAATTCGACCCAAGCTTCGTTTTAGGACAATTTAATTTGCGAGACTCTGATATAAACATTAATATACTAGTGTCATAACCCAGTTGTAATAAAATATTTCGTAAAGTTTTATGTTAACATGAAGTTAGGGGTTCTAATTACGTATCATTAATATCACATAGAGTACATGTAACTGATAGTAAAATGCAAATGACCGTATCATGGTCTTACACACCTTGAATTAAAACTATTAATTATTACCTTATTATATCTTACTTGACGTCCATTATAATAATGAACAGTATAATAATGAAAAATAAAGGAAATTGCATATTAAATATTTAAAACACGCCGTGACGATACGAACAGAGACCATGTTCGTTCTGTATTATTATTAAACAGCTTCTTAATCTCTTCTATACTAAGGTCTTTTTCAAACTTTGTTCTCGTTTACTCTAACTTAAAACTTCACGCGGGTAAGCAAGATAGCAATATAATAGCAGTTACGGTGTCGACGAACGATTTATGGCTCTATTTCATTCGCACGCATTCTGTTATTTACGAGCGGGAGGGGGAAAGCCATGTTTGCAGCTTATTGCTTTGGTATTTCTCGACAATGCAGATTAGACCTTAACTGTATAAGTTTAGGTTGAAAATTGGTTCAATAGTTGTCAGTTAGAAGTAAGAACAGCAGCTCCGCCTTAAAAATGGAAGGTGGTATGTAAAAATTGATGAACATGTATAGGAGTCCTTAAAGTGACAGAGTGTGCTGGCGTGTTGGGCAGTGTATATTGTCTCAAAATGTTGCAGGACAGCGCGCTTCCAACACCATTGTTTATTATCAAAAAGTGATAAATCAAATGACTTTGCAATAATGCTTTTATAAAAACTTTAGCGTTATACAGTGAATCGATCTGAATGTTACTGTGCCTGTGTTTTGTGGGACATAAAAAGCTTGCTGATAAAGTGAAGACAGTGTTTATTTAATGTGATAATTGTATTGTTCACACACATAAAAAGAACTTTGTGGTTATTGTTTATGAACAGGAATACTTTGTAAAGTTACTTACCTAAACAAACATTGTAATAATTTTGAAATTAAAACTATTAAGTGTTCTCATAAACTAAGTATAAAAACCATAAACTGTAATCGTCTTCACAGCTGTTGGGTTTCAAAGAAGAAACAAATATTATAAGTGTGATAAAATATTGAATGTTCGGCTCAAAAACTTAGGTTTAAAACATCACTTCAACACAGATACATACTTTTCGTATCTTATCTAATATTTAATGTAACACAAACAAAGCAAAAATGTGGTCAAACTAAATGGCAGCCATATTAACAGGCGTGTTGTATACGAGGTGATGCGCGGAGAGAACCACGCCCACCATGAGCTCATTCCTCACGAACGGCGGATACCAGCCGCAGCCGGACCCCAAGTTCCCGCCCTCAGAGGAATACAGCCAAGCAGACTACATACCACCAGGGGAATACTACCAGCACCAACATTTACAATACAGTTACCAACATCAATATGCACCCGTTCAAATCGGAACAGGTTATGGCTACGGAGGGTACTACCACCCATTACCTCAGCATCCCCCTGTGGCTCCACCACCGAGACCACCAGAGCCTTCCCACCCCTCAGATGCAGATCATGGCTATCCCTCTCATAACTCTGACAGTACCCCAGGATTAGCAGAACTTGGTCTAAGGTTAGAGAGACATATTGAGGAAGCAGCTCCGGCAGGGAGAAAACTTCATGCGTTGGGTCGTGAAGGTTCGCCTGTCTCAGAAATAGATGATGAAAGGTTACTGCTGGACAGTCCACCTGTTGAAGACGATGACTCTTCTATATGTTCCGATAATACTGACAGGGTCATTTATCCGTGGATGAAGAAAATACACGTAGCTGGTGCTTGTAAGTATCATCTCATTATTAAAAGCTCTATCAATCAAAATGATTCACTGAAATATTATAATCGAAAGCTTAATTTAAGTGTCCATCTGATTAAAGTACAAATTAATGACGAATTCATTGGACGCCCACAGGTACAGGAGCTATTTTACCATCGTAATATCAATTGTATACATTACCTACCCCATTTTATCCCACAGGAGGTCTGGTGACCTTATTCAAAGTTATTTTGTAGCAATTTTTTTTAACCTTACATATCTCACATACGGTCTTCTGATCCCAAACTAGGCATAGTTTGTACCAAAGGAACCAGAGTGCTGATAAACATACTTATATATTTCTAAATATATACAAATCATAGATAAATTACACCTAGACATACAAACAAATAACACAAACAGAACAAATGATCGTGTTCATCACAGAACTATTTATACTGAGTTGGAATCGAACCCACGACTGCTGGCTTAGCAGTCAGTATCACTAACTACTACACCAAAAAGTCGTAGGATGTATACACAGGCAGCTCTACTGACATTCTAACTCATTGTGCATTGTTTGGAATAATTTTCTCAGCTATTTGGAAACCATGAAAGGGATTTTGAAAAACAAGTCTCACACTATCAAGAGGTCCCTATGTGGTACTAATCTGTCATCTGCTACACTAATATTTAGTATTACCAACATTATTGAACACAACTGGGGTACCAAGCGTCATAATAGGATCGCAGCTATCACTCGGGTCATATGCAGTTTGTCTTTTGGTATAGAATCATTATTTTAACATAGTACAACAAATACTGTGCTGTTTGTATCAATTGTCTGTGTAGAGTTTATAATATTAATAATTTTTGCCCGCGGCTGTGTTATCGTGGCGAAAAGTACCCTATGTCCTTTCTCAAAAATCAAAGCATCTCCTTGTTAAATTTCATTTAAATCGGTTTAGTACTTTAACTGTGAAAGCGTAACAGACAGAGTTATTTTCGCATTTGTAATATTACTAGGTTTTGCCTGCGGCTCCGTCTGCGTGTATGTCGGTTATCGCCCTTAAAAAGCCTATGTCTTTCCCTAAGAATCAAACCATCTTTATACCAAATTCCATCTCAATCGGTTCAGCGGTTTGTTGTTGTACAAACTTCCACCACCACTTAAAGGACGATTTCTGGGATAAAAACTATCCTATCGAACTATCTCTATACCAAATTAGAATTAAATCGGTTCAACGGTTTAAGCGAGAAGAGATAACAGACAGACAGACAGACACACTTTTTCGCATTTATAATATTAGTATAGACTAGGTTTTGCCTGCGTCTTCGCCCGGTAAAAACTAGCCTATGTTACTCGCTGATAATGTATCTTTTAAAGAATTTTTAAATACGGTTTAGTGGTTAAGACGTGAAAGAGTACCAAACAAACAAATAATTAAAATCACTTTTACATATAAAATATAAGTATGGATGTTAGTATTGAAATAGTTTTTGCCACTAGGAATACACACATTAATAACTTGCTAACTAGCAGATAAACATCCTGTAATGCAGTTCTCTTCGTTTTCTTCTCATCAAGCATCTCTGTCTATCTCTCCTTTCAGTTAAAGTGAATGGCATAGAATGAATGTACCAAGTCTGGGTTTTTTCAAAGTGATGGGTATATCTTTCACTAAGCAAATAAATGTAAAAATCTGCTGGTCATCCAGCTCTCTATAGAGACCGAGGTGAAGGTTAATGCAAAGGTCACAATGAAACAATTGACGCACCAGGTCAAAAATATGCAAAGACTTCAGATCAATCAACAACAATCAACAGTCTCAGATCAATTAACTACAAATCACAGAGCCTACACCTCTCTACTTAGTGGCAATTGCCTTGTTGTAAATTTACCTAAATTATTGGTCCGACGGGCCTGTTGGTCTAGTGGTTAGTGACCCTAACTGCTAAACCGGAGGTCGTGGATTCGATTCCCACCCAGGACATATATTGTGTCATGAGCACGGTCATTTGTTCTGTGTCTGGGTGTAATTTATCTATAATATTTATATATTTAAAAATAGATAAGTATGTTTATCAGCAGTCTGGTTACCACAGTACAGGCTCTGCCTAGTATCAGACGGCCGTGTGTAAGATATATTATATTATTGTGTTTTAAGTTTTAAGTGTTTTAAATCTATCCTCCGACATCTATTGCCTGTGGCTTCGCTTACGTTAATATAAAAATTATGAAGCCAAAAAAAAATCTATTCGTCTCCTTTATGCTAATAGTAGTTGTAATATTCACTTTCATAATATATGCATTTCCATAAATAAAATGAATAATGATCTTTCAAAAAATATAGCTTTTCTAGATGCACGAGTACTTATTAAGTACCAGCTTTTGCTCGTGACTCTGGACGCGTTTATGTCAGGTACAGCGATGAAAAGTAGACTATGTTCTTTCACAAAAATTGAAGTATCTCTGTCAAATTTCATTAAAATCGATTCAGCGGTTTAGCCGTGGAAGCGTAACAGATAGGCACTGTTTTCACATTTATAGCTAACTAGCTTTTGCCTACGGTTTGCCGGGTTTATGCCGGTTATCGCGGTAAAAAGTAGCGTATGTAGGTAATCAAGAATCGAACTATATAAAACCTAATTTTGAATCGGTTTAGCGGTTATTGATTCCGCCATACAAACTTCCAGCCCCCTTTTCATCCCCTTAAAGGATGATTTCTTTGATAAACTCGAGTCCCAAGAAAGAACATGGGTTCTTTCCTGGGACTCGAATTATCTCTATGCCAAATTACATTTAAATCGGTTCAGCGGTTAAAGCGTGAAGAGGTAACAGACAGACAGGGACACTTTCGCATTTATAACATTAATATGGATATTAGTAGGGTCGGTAGGGTTGTCTACTGACACTATCACATGCATTGCGAAGTGTATAAATTGCTTAGCATCCTACGAGTAAGTAGTATTGATTAGTTTCAATACAAATTTGTTTTCTTTATCAACAGTTTCACTTATCACTACCTATAGCATATCTTTTAAAACAATTTTCTGTTAAAATACATAGGGAAGATAGCGAGGAGTTGAGAATTTCTTTCTTTTTTTAAGTTACTTCACTTCAAAAAAGGAAGAAATTCTTAACTCTTCGCAGTCCGCTTCCTCCTTCAAGTGGAGTAAAGGGTGGTTAGCCTTTATTTAATAAGGTTAAATCCCATCATACATTTAAATTAGTCATCATTTATTTAAATCTAATTTTGCAGTAGTCTGCGTGTAGTGCTGTCAGAATGATGATAGGTAACGTCAATTATATTACAATTTTTTGGTATGGAATTACTCATTGCATGCAAATAAATCTTTGTACATTTTAAACATTTCCTCATTCCGTATTTAAAGGTTTTAACTATAAGACACACATATTTACATATATCTTATAAGAGCTTTAGATTACAAATAAGTTTATTGTCATTACAAAAAGGACATGAAATTTCAGGTGTAACAGTTTATCACATTTTTTTTTATTTTCCAACGAAATGATGTAAAAACTTTTTTTTATTTAAAAAGTAATGACAAAGAGCAGCAAAAAGATCTTTGTTCCTAGTCTGAGAACTAAAACAAAGTCATTTTTTCTCTCTTCAAAAAGATCTTGATCTTGAAGAACCAAAACAGTGTAATTGGTGATAGGTATGGGAAGCAAGTAGGACGGACCTCTAGAGCTTAACTCTCCAATATCATTGTAAAAACTTAATGAAATCTAAATTAATAAATATTTAAAAAAGTATCATCAATGCTTCTAATTCTTGATAAGTAGTACTAAGTACAGTTTTTCACTTACGTCTTCCACCTTTAGAAGTAAAATATTTTCTTCATATTTTAATGAAACTAACTTTGAGTAATACCAATACATACAAGAATTTTTGAAACCGGTTCAAATCAAAAAAGTTTTAGTCCAATTGAGATGCTCGTTCTCTTTGAAGTCGGTCTAATAATTACTTTTATAAATATTTTTAAACTAATAGAATTTTTATATGTCTTAAAAACATCCATACAAAACTTTTTTTCTGTAAACTATTCAAGTCTATTAATCCATCCAAGAAAATATAACTTGAGAACAAGATAAAGGATTATAAATACTGGCAAATCAACAAAGACATTTAACAAAACACCCAACTCACAAGTCAAAACCCCTAATGACCAACAAATGAATATAAAAGTACATTTCCGCAAGATTAATATGAACACATTAATTTTTACCCATTGTAATACCAACGTGAATTATTTAAAACATGTTACATGTTCGCGGTATGTTATCTGAAAGAATTAAATAATCACTAGCAATTAATAACTTTCTAAAAGTGCCGAATTTTGACGGAGACTCGTCTTCGAGTGTGTCCTTTCTGTTTTGACATTTTACTAATGCGATGTCATTATAAAGGTCCTAAGACGCCAGGGTCCTTTGTAAGGGTACAATGGAACCAACACTCATGTTAATGAGAGTCGTTTATTTTTATAGCTTTTAAATAGCTGTTTGTGGTTGTACATTTGCCATAGAGATTATTGATATCTAGGGTTTTTTTTTCGTCAAGAGCTTGTTTTCTGTTTATCATCTTCTAGCATTGTAGGCCGTTTATTTTGCCGTTACGGATATTAAACTTTAGTGTCACTGTATTTTATAAATATTTTATTCCTTTTTATTTAATACATGTGTTTTGAGATGTGTAATCATTTGAACTACAAAATAGACACAGCATGTAATTCTTCTGCCTAGAAAGAAAACAAATGGTTTTTAATTGTACCTATGGTTCAAAAACCTACTATTTATTCACCAGTTACAACACTACCAGATAAGAACACGAGGTGTAATATCCCGTATAGTTTATCTTGTCCAGTATTGTACATCATTTCGTAATATTTCAAAATGACAATATTCTGAAAACAGTTTAAATGTAGGTATCTATCTAAAACAGTAGTCTATTATTAATGAGGTTAGAGTAAAGATGTAATTTTTAGAGATTTATTTTGTGATCAACCTTTTTAAGTACATTCATTTTTTCTCTGATATAATTATGAAAATAAACGTAGCTTACAACTTTATCATGCAGTTTTGAAACACGATAAACTCTTGTGTATTATTGTGCTGATATGAGTGAATACAAAATCCAATACCCAATCCATGCCAACATAAATACCCAGAAGTCGCAAAAAACAAGCATTGACTTGTATTGAATTGAATAGAATCTTCTTAAACCTTTCTTTGGCGTTTTTTCATTTTAAATAATACTTAGCTTTCTATGTACAAGAAATTATACCACGATATGAACCTAAAGTATGATGAGATTTTAATCCCTAAACACCTAAATTGTTTATATCGTTGGTTGTCCTTGTTTAAACCTTCACAGATGAACTAGTACTTTTAAAATTGTATTCCTATACGTAACTATTTCTGTAATATTGTTAACTAAAAACACGACTATGGCTCCGTTCATTTCAAATATTGAAATTACTTCATTTAAGATAAACAGAGTAGGTAAACTAGACTTTCCATAAAAGTTTAAAAAATCATTAACTGTACATAGAGAGAAAAATAATAATCAATCACTTCTTTGATATATTTATCACGATAACCATGAATAAGGGCCCGTTGTTTGATCGGTAGTTAAACATACTAATAGTTAAAACGCGTTAGTTAAACTGACCATTTGTTAAAAATTACAAAATTGTGTTGTTTGATGAATAGTTAAGCTAACCATAGTTAAAAAATTTGACCATTTGTTATAAAAGTTAACTATGCGTTTTTGACTAGTTAACTTTGACAATTAGGTAACTGACATATAAGTACGAGGTTGTTTGTGGAAACGTGAGTGAAATAAAATGAATTTAAATATTGTGAGACATTTTGAAGACTCTGATAGCTCTTCTGACGATGATATTATTGTAGATTATATATTAAATCGCCGTCCTAAAACATTACGGGATAGAATATTACAGCTAGACTTTTGGGATGAAGTAAATTTCTTTGAACGATACAGAATGTCTAAAAGTACCGTTCTTTGGTTACTCAGTGAACTCAAGAATTCTTTGAAAAGGCCAACAGATCGGTAAGCAATACCTACCACCCTTGTTATTTATATGAATTTACTTTAATATGAATAAGTAGGTACTTATATGATTTTTTCCTTACAGAAACCATGCCGTGAGTCCGCTAGATCAAATTCTTTTGACGTTAAGATTTTACGCTACTGGGAATATTCAGCAGTGTTCTGGAGATCTGTTTGGATTGCATAAATCAACTATATGCAGAATTATTCACCACGTGTCAAAACTGATATGCTGTAAATTTAGATCAGTTATTAAAATGCCACAGAACACAGAAGAAATCAGATCTACAGTAGCAGAATTTTTCAATATAGCAAAATTTCCTAGTGTTATAGGAGCTATAGATTGTACTCATATACCAATGCTGAATCCAGGGGGCAACAATTCCGAACTGTATCGTAATAGAAAAGATTTCTTCTCAATGAATACTCAGGTAATTGCTGATGCTAAATTGAGAATTTTAGATATAGTAGCAAGATGGCCGGGTTCAGTGCACGACAGTACTATTTTCAACGCCAGTGAAGTAAAGAAGAAGTTTGACCGGGGAGTTTTTGGAAATTGTTGTTTAATAGGCGATCGTGGATATGCTCTAAAAAAATATTTAATGACACCACTATCCGACCCGCACTCACAACCTGAACGACTGTACAATGAGAGTCAGATAAGGACGAGAAATGTCGTGGAAAGAACCTTTGGTGTATGGAAAAGAAGGTTTCCTGCAATTGGTACTAAACTGCGAGTTAATATTAAAAATATACAACCAATTATTGTTGCAACAGCCATATTGCATAACATATGTATTGACAACAATGAAAACATCCCACGAGAGTCCACTATAATGAATAACCAGAATATAGTTGTGCCAATTGCAGAAATTGCAACACAAAGGCAATCAGACCAAGCATATCGGAACCATTTGATACAACAATATTTCCCTAGGTTATCAAATGAAGCCACTGTATAAAATGAATTTAAATATAATTTAACTTTACTGCATTTGTTCGTTTAATTAACACTAACACTTTATCTAAAACTAATCATTAACTTATCATTTTGTAAAATTATAACTAACTCATATGGATTCCCGCTGTTCAAAATACATGATGTATGTAATAAATGGTGCATTCAATGACCAAATAAAAAAATTGGGATATTTAATTAATAATTGAAAATACATTATTGAATTATTATTATTTATTTTCTGCTTTTAATTTTTTTAATTTTTCCTCCTCAATCTCTACTTCTATTGCAGCTTTTTTTAGAAGGAGATTATGCAATTTATTTTTAAATGCTATTTCTAATGCATGCATTTCTTCCTTATGCTGCATATTTTTGTTGTGCTCCTCCTCAGCAAACTCCAATATTTTTTCATCTCTCACTCCTTTCTTCTTTAAGTAGAGTTCTTTTTCGTGAGCTACTGTAATGATTTTTTTTCTTGTCTCGAGAGGAGTAAAATTCAATTTTCTTTTCCTAGAAGATGATTCTGAAAAAATTAATAGAAATCAATCATAAGAGCTGATTGTGATTTCATTGAGAAAATATATGATAAGGTCATACATAATACAAACCTAATGGTTTAGAAAGAGGTTTTCGCAGCATTGTATGTGGTGTGCTCGTGTCAAATTTCACAGTCTCCCGAGTCTCTTCATTTTCTGAAATAGGTAAATACAAAATATGTATATTTCAAACTGCCTATGCAGATCAGATAATTAATGCTGTTACTTGAATGATCAAATATGAAAACTTCATTTTCAAATTACTGCAAAGTGGACAATATTTTATTGTTTTTTTTTTAATTTTAGTGACTATGTACATTATATTTACAAATAATACATTTTACCATTGACATAAATTATTTTCTAACCTGGAACATCATGAATTGGCACAATATGAGCAACATCATGGATAACTCCGTCATTGTGTCCATCTGTATACGACACCATAGACATTTCCTCCTCAATATTTGAAAGAGCAACACTTGGTTGAGCTGCTTCACCATTCAACTGTGGAGTATTATTATCTGTAAACAAACATGTACTTATACACAACACTATTGATAACATGAAAATAACTAGATTCAAGAAAGAATAAATATAATAAAAAAGTACCAAAAATAAAATCTGAATCATGTGTGGATGGAAGACCCACTATTGATTCACCCATTATGCTGCACAGCCATTCACTGGTATCGGAAGGTTTGGGTGGTGGTGGCCCTCCACCAGTTCTTTTTTTTCTTGTGATAATTCCTAAAATAACACAAATTTACCTTACACACCTTAATATACAAATCTTAGTATATGTGTAAAATTAAATAATTTGCACCATAGTATAGATAGACAACAGTTATGTTAGAGTGCAATGAAACAATAAGTACAAACTACTGAACTTAGTTTGTAAATAACATTGCATGCAGCATACCTTTCTGGCATTTTTTTTCATGTTGTTGAACTTATAAATTAATTGTTTTTTCGTTCGATAAATAAGATTATTAGAATTAAATTCATTCGTTAGTTGACACCACGCTTCATCTTTTTGCTTCGTACTGGCATGGTCTGTCTTTTTATTCATTATTATTGAATATTTTTCAAGTAACTCCTTCAATTTGTTGAGTTCTTCTCGGCTAAAGTTATTACTCCTCTCTCTGCAAATGAATTATATTGAATTTATTAATGGTTCATGTTTATTACACTACGAGTGAAACAAAATTAAATAACTAGGATTACATTAATTTATTAGGTAGCTTGTTAATATTGTTTACTTGGAATCTCTGTGTGGGACATAAATTTGTACTTACTTGCTCATTTTGATTTCTATTCTTTCACAAAAGATCGAAATTCAACAAAATTACCACGAGCGACGAAACAAAAACAATAACACAAGCGAAGCGACGCTGTCACGATACGTCAATTTCGAGATTTTTTACTTTTATGTCGTTGTGTTGCCAGTGCAATATTACTTTCCCAACATGTATTTTCCTTCTCCCCAGTTTATTAATGTGGCAGCACAAATGACTATTGTTATATTTAACCATAGTTAAAAATATCATCAAACAACATATTTCAATTTTAACCAATTGTTTAGGCGCTAACTATGGTCAAGTGACAATTAGTTAAATTGACTAACAGTCATGTTTAACTATTTATCAAACAACGGGCCCTTAGTGACACAAATATGTAAGCATTAATTGATACAAAATTTAATAACAACGAAATAGAGACGTGACAATTTTTTATCTAGAAAAGACTACTGAGTACTTGTGGGCCTGTTGATCTAGCGGTTAGTTACCCTGACTGCTAAGCCGGCGGTCGTAGATTCGATTCCCACACGTATTTGTGTGATGAGCAGTATCAATTGTTCTTTATCTGGGTGTAATTTATTTTTAATATGTATGTAAAAATATGTAAGTATGTTTATCAGCAGTCTGGTTACCAGAGCACAGGCTCTGCGTAGTTTCCTGTGTGAGATGTGTGGGGTTATTATTATTTGTTTCCATGAACAATGAAAGAAGTGAAAGAAGGTGTTGACCAACTTTCAGAAGAACATAGGTAATAAGTAGCAGTTTATAGTAGAAAATACGTAGAGGAATCAAATTACTTCTCTTTTTTTTTAATAAATTGATTATTAGTTTAATATTTTAAAGCTTTATTTTAAAAAGTCATAAAAAATCGACTGCGGACAAGAGAAGTTAAAAACCGAAATAATATTTAATTAATTATTACCTATAGTCGGTCATGCTCATGACATAGAATTGCTAAATATTTGTTATTTAGTTATTTTATTTATTTTCGACTCTGCTGTTTTGTAATTTCATTTTATTAATAATTTTCTCACATGTATTGTTTTAATAACTTTCATAAATAATAACTTGTGGTTATAAGTTATCACTCTCGAAATATATTTTTAAACGACTTCGAAAGGCCCCTCCTTTCGAAGTCGTTCTCAATTTTAACTTTAATTTTTGTTCTTCTGTGTTTTTACTTCCAACTATATTTTTTTAACCAATTTAAGTTTTTTTGTCTATATGGTATAGTTCCCGTTTAATTCTAATATGAAGAAAAAATACCACCCCTAAGGGTAAAAAATTAAAGAGTAAAATTTATTCAGCACGGTTCATTGCATGCATTAATGGAGCATGCAATCGTTGGGTAACAGTTCAACTTCTAAGATCGTTGGAAGTGACCTGTACTTGTAATTTGTTACAATTAACATATAGTTTAACATTTTCCAACACCACTTAACCATCAACCTCTTACTTGCAATTTTCTCTAAATAACCTATATATATACCAACTCTGTGAGTTAAATTTATTGTTAAAGTCATGCCTGTAATAATATACACATATGCATTGTTGATTTGCTTTAACGTACATGACAAATAATAATGTGCCATAATCACTGTGACCTCTAACAATAAATTGTCACCCATACCTGCTGTCGACACGTTATTTAAATGATGACTCTAAATTATGTATGTATTGTATTCATATTTCACATGGTTTGTATAAAATCATATCTTATTTAGGTGGTGTTTGCTTAAAAATATATAAGTTTAATGTGTTTTTCCTTTTAATTTTATCGGTATAATTAAAGATAGATTGACATTTGAATAGTTCTTAAATTAAAAGGTTATGGTAATTATATGAAACAAGGGCTTGATCAAATTTGCAGAGATTATTGTGGTCACATGAAGTCCCTGTGTGAAATGGTAGTATTGTAAAAACTATTTTTGTTTTAAATAGATAGCTTGTAATAGATATCCAAAGCATTTTTAATAGAATAATTTAATGTATATTAAATTCTTCTATTAAACATTCTTCGGCCTTTAGTCATATTGACTCTACCTGCCCCACGTTGAAATGGGCCGTGAGATACATTATTGTTATTCATTAAGCCAAAGCATTTTTAATAGAATAATTTAATGTATATTAAATTCTTCTATTAAACATTCTTCGGCCTTTAGTCATATTGACTCTACCTGCCCCACGTTGAAATGGGCCGTGAGATACATTATTGTTATTCATTAAGGAAAAGCATTTTTAATAGAATAATTTAATGTATATTAAATTCTTCTATTAAAAATTCTTAATTTTATTTAATTTATATTAATAAATATAAATTAAAAGATGGCCTAATGAATACCAATAATGTATCTCACGGCCCATTTCAGCGTGAGGCAGGTAGAGCCAATAGAGAGCCATTTACGAAGATCCTTCACAACTTACGACTCTGCAATTTTCATCAGACCTTTCGTTCACTGACGGCAATTTAGGAAGCTTTTTAAGCGGCTCTTTTCAGCATACTGCTTATTTAAAAGTATATACGAGTCAACCAGTTTTATCATTTACTAGCTGACCCGCGCAACTTCGTCTCCATCTCTCAATAGTAATAAATTTTCTCCGTTTTTGAAACATTCTTCATTGGTGCTCCGCTCCTATTGGTCTTAGCGTGATGATATATAGCCTATAGCCTTCCTCGATAAATGGGCTATCTAACACTGAAAGAATTTTTTAAATCGGACTAGTAGTTCCTTAGATTAGCGCGTTCAAACAAACAAACAAACTCTTCAGCTTTATAATATTAGTATAGATATGTAGGTAAAAAATTTAGATTTATAGTTTGTTAGCGAATGAGCTCCGTCTTCGCACGATTGCAATTTACATACAGTAAATCAGTATTTTCAGAAATTACACCATACGTATTTACATACCCTGCCAATATTATAAGCATGGATTATAGTGATAAATAATGTACTAGTACTAGCATAGTCAAGCTTAAAATTCTAACACTTGGAGCTAAGTGGTCGAGCCAAAGGATGTTCAATATACAAAAGTTCTCAACAATTAAAACAACGAACATTATAACAGTCTGCTTGCTTTAAGTGACATTAAAAAACTGGTTGAGTTGATTGATCGATGATTACAAAGGAATGGCTAATATCACATTCGCACCAACTTTATTCCAAATTTTAAAAAGTCTGTCCAGCTTATCGACACCTGTCATTGGACTAACATTTTTCACTGAATACAATAGTGGGACAAAGAGGCTTTAGATCCATCGTAAGTTTGACGTAATGAGGCGGGACCACCTCGTGGCTTCGATAGCGCATGCGTCGCAAGATCGACTCGAGATTAACAGATGGACCACACGTTGGTTGCAGGTAGCTCGTAATTCAATTGAGATTGTCATCGTCGTGATGACGTGATAGTGGCTAACGAAGCGAAGATCGAGCGGCCAGTAGCCGTAACGGGCCAGTTCCGCGGCTCGTTAAAATAAATAGTTGTTTCGTGATTCGTTCATGTTCAATGGTGAGGTAGTTGTTTTTATAAAATTGTAATGTCCAATCAAAAAAAAAAACTACTCGCTTTAATCATCTTTTGACCTACTTTATCCACGTATAAAGAAAGTCAAAAGATGAAAGGAACAGCACATTCAATTATCAAAAAACGGTTAAAATTATATATATATTTTCATAAAAACAACCCGATTCTAATATAATACATAAACCACAAAACAGTATTCTGTTAATTGGCTAGCACGCCACATATTTATGGCTCCTAAAAGCACTCTAAAGCGTCGTATAAAACAAATTACACATGTACTTGTGGCCACGTTACAGCCTGTGATAAACTGTACTTATATTTTATATCCGTACACCTAATTACTACACTACGGCGAAAAAAAATAAGATAGAAGTAATGTTCGTATGTATGTTCGTCTCTACTACAATCTCTTGAAGAACTTTTGTGGGTAGTCCGTAATTTCATAGGGTAATTTGTTAAAATTCTACATTTTCTTTTGTTAAGAAATAAGTTTTTGCCAAGAACTAAAATGTATTATTAAACTACAGTGTCTTCTACATGATTCATTCAATATCGTTTATGTAGCACAGCATTTCAACAAAACAAAGTAATGCATAATTTTCACGAGTGATCCGTCAACACAAGTGGTATTTTGTCGCTTCGGACATTTGTAATACTCGTAGATCATTATTTTACGTATATACGATGACATATAACCTGTCACAGAATACATTCGATATGTATTTCGGGTACTATTTTATAAAGCAAAACTTATTTTTATCAAACATTGAGATGACAAAAATTGAGATTTATACGTAGGTATAGTAGATATACAAATCTCCTTTCTCAACATTTACCTAATGCATTTTGTTTAACCTCTCCTGGTGTGGCTACTTTTTACCATGGTTATTATCTTTCGCGTAAATTGCTATTACCCCTTTGAGATTTGATTTTTAATATATACCTAGGTATTTTAAACTGTACAGTTGTGTTTAAATAAATAGTGAAATCTAATACAAAACTGATTGTCAAAAAACGTATACATAATCAAAAACATAGCTATCAATTGTTTTTATTACATAAGTATTTACGTACATATCTACATACACTTACACCTCATTCTCGTTCGGGGTAGGCAGAGATGATAGAATGCTAGTTGCCAGGATCCTGACATACAGCTCACTTCAACAAGCATCTGGCTTTTCTTTCAGTCTTCTGAGACAGATCTGGTCAGGACATGTCTTTTCAGCCCTGCCCGTATCGGCTCACTCACTCACAGGGGCTTTATAAATTCTTTTAGTCAATCGTAAAAACTAGGCAAGCAAGCTAGGCAAACCAGATTGCTCATAAACATACTTATATATTTCTAAACATATACATATTATAGACGAATTACACTCAGACACGGAGCAAATGATCGTGCTCATCACATAATTATTTATCCTGGATGTTAATCGAATCCACGACCCCTCGAGCAGTTAGGATCACTAACCACTGGCCTAACAGGACCGTCAGCCTATAATTATTAATACCAAAAACCATACAGAGCATCCAGCACATTTGTATTTCATAAGAACATATGTATAAAATGATAAAAAAACTTGGATCTGCCGCCGTTTCCTCACACTAGGAAGCTAACATACCTACATACAAACTATATTTCCATATTTACTCGGCCAGTCCCTAGACCCGGATCAATGTGGCGATGTCAGTGGTCAGTGGGAATCTCGGCGCGAACCCGAGCCGACCGCACATACCACAACCGCGGAGATTCAAAGAAATACCACTGCGGGGCCCACGGAAACGTCTCTATCCCTTTCTTGCACAGGCTTTATATGGATCAAAAGTTTTGATGTCGCTCTTTTTTGCTCTATCGTTATTAATATAATACTCGAGAAAGTTCATTTCATTAGAAGTTATTTGAGGGTGGATTAGTTTTAATGTAACTTTTGTGTGCAGTATTAATTTAAACCAGATTTACAATTTAGTTTTCACTTAGGTAATCAATACTAAAACCTATAGTGCAAAAACTAGAAGTACAAAGTATGATGACGGACCTACATCATATTTTGTACTTCTACAAGTAATTAAGTGAAAACTAAATTGTAAATTTAGCACGCTAGGTTTTGTCCGTTGCTCCACGAACGTAGGTATGCCTATGTCCTTCCTCAGGAATCAAAGTATCTCAATGCCAAATTTCATTATAATCGGTTGAGCGGTTTAGCCGAGAAAGCGTTACAGACAGCCAGACAGAGTTAATATTTATAATCTTAGTCGACATGTTTCATTTCATGTATGACTCTACCTAGTCCTTCGATGATAGTATGTTTTGGAAGCGGCCATTCGTTCGTTAGGATATCTGTTGCCTCCTTCCCAGACGACGTAGGTACATCAGTGGTAGTAATGGTTCCACTAGTAAAGCCATCCAACCGCAGTCTTCAGTAGGTTGTACCTATCTATAGGTATACTGCTACTTGATACATCGAATTAAAACTTTCAAAGACTTTTATACTTCGAATTTGTATAAAGATGTCAGTGACGTCTGAGGTTTCCATTAACACTGAGTACAAAAGCAATTTCCTTCAAAGGAAATTACAAAATTACTAGGACTCGGCCAACAATAGAACATTCTATTGGGAATATTAACACTATTTTGCTGTTGAGCGTTGAATAAGTTGAAAGCTTAAGATTACACTTTTATTTAAGGTTTTTGAACTTCTTTAACGTCACTCTTTTATTTGGAAACGCTGAGTTAATTATGAATTAAATTAAAATGTTGCTGAACTTATTGCTTTCATACAACATTTCTAGATTGATGCTAATTTACTATAAAACATGTAAGTACTAATTGTACATAAGTCATTGGTTTTCTGAAAACTAATCTGAAGTAGGTCCTAGTGTGATTCGCAAAATATGTTTATATTAAGACAATTTTATAAATTCATACTAATATTACAAATGCGAAAGTCTGTTATTCTTTCTGTCTGTCTGTTACATCTTCACGCTTAAACCGCTAAACCGGTTTTTATGAAATTTGGTATAGCTTTTTCCCGTGGCTCCGCCCGCATGTGTGGTTATCAAGGTAAATATTAGCATATGTCCTTCTTCGAGAATTGAAGTATCTGCATTATAAATTCATTAAAGTCGTTTAAGCGGTTGAGACAGACCCACAGACAGAGGTACTTTCGCATTTCTAATACCTATTACTTAGGGAATATGCCCAACTCTTTTTCATAAGGATTTTGTGTAGTGCATAAATTATACAATCAATCTAATGGTAGGCCAAATAGTATGTCTCGATGTTTGTAACGGATGAAACTAGTCACGATAAATAGCAACTAACGACAAAGTAATTTACGGTATAAATTCTTACCAACTAAAATCATTCAACACTAAAAGAAAATATTTTTCTGAATTAATGAGCAGTTGTATAATATATTACATATGCGCTTTATCATGTACGAAAATATCAATAGATAAAATAAAAATAAGTGATTTCAGAGTGATTAATAGAAATATGTCGAGTAAATTAAAACTGTCTTAACCACGGACAAAATACTCGATATTACATAACCTCCACATAGGGACAGACAACATCCTTATATGAAAACCTGAACTAAGTACATGCAAAACACTGCCTCCATACTAGGTGTAAACCATATCAGTTTCTACATTGTCTGAACAACTAATTTACTAGGCGCAATAAATCAAAACAAAAAAGGAAGCTCAAGCGCATGTATGTGTAATTATTATGCACATTAATTAACAGCGGGCCCTCGTACATAAATTATTCAGTACAACCTCAGCACGCAACGCAGCAACCTCAGCATTATTATTGCGCTATGAATTACCCAATAATATGCAAACATTTGCAAATAAATACATGTTACATTTCCTATTGAAATAGTTTTTTTAAATTTCAGTATTTTATTGATAAGAAATAAAACATGACAAATGAATATACTACAATACGTTTTTTGTTTACAGCCAATGGCTCCTATCAACCTGGGATGGAACCGAAGCGTCAACGAACAGCCTACACGAGACACCAAATATTAGAACTGGAAAAAGAATTCCATTACAACAGATATCTCACAAGGAGAAGACGAATAGAGATAGCTCATACACTAGTCTTATCAGAGAGGCAAATAAAAATCTGGTTTCAGAACAGACGAATGAAATGGAAGAAGGACAATAAGCTGCCGAACACCAAAAACGTTAGAAGAAAAACAAATCCAGCTGGCGTGACTACAACCACGGCTAAGGGATCCACACCAAAGAGTAGATCGAATAAGAATACAAATAACAATGACAAGAAGAAATCAAATAACAACGGTAGGCCAGATAGTATAGAAAATGTTACGGATAATATTATGAACGATTTGCACTGTGTCGGGGCTCAACAAAATTTATCTCATGATCCTGCCATTAGTCCAATGTCACATCATGGAGGTCAGATGAATCCGGGTCATCCTATGACGCCGCATCACTTGCACATGATGGGCATGCATGCCGGCATGGATCCAGCTTTGCTAGCCAACTTATCGGCGCATGGCTCACCCGTCGGCACCGCTGGATGTGGCACAGGCATCACCGGACAACCAGTCATCAAATCAGACTACGGTCTAACCGCCTTATAATCATTAGATGTGTAAAGAAGAAAATTATATTTTTCATTATTGAACTGTAATTCTTACCATTCCTTTGTGTATAAGGTGTTATAAAGTGATTAAATTAATTTAAGATTATTTTTAAGTTGTGTAAGTATTTTAGAGTAACAAGCCATAATCGGATGTTTGGATAGTTAGGTGAAAAACATTACAATGTCAAAAGTGTGATTATTATTATTTTAGAGTAGGTAAACATTTTCAGAGTGTTGGATTTGTACAATTTATTTTAAGTCATTGTCAGTAGCAATATTGTATTTATTAACTAACCAACCTTACCTTAATCATTGAAACACATTCATTTCCGATATATTCACTGATTTTAACATTTTAAGCTTTTTAGCTACTTTTTTTACTCCTAAATTCATATGTAGGTATGTTTCTTGACGGCGACACATCTATCTTAAATTGTTTGATCATTTCGGCAATTTATAATTTCACATTTAAATGCGCCTGATAATTCTTAATGCATTGTGTGAATTTACTAGCTTAGATTATATTAAATATATTGTTCCTAAAATACACAAAAGGGAAATGTTTGTATGTATGACTAAAATAATCATGTATGATACGAGTGTCGTTCATAAGCAAGACTTATGTGATGTAGACAATGACTTAGGTTTAGGTACAAATGTGGATTTAATTTTTAAATGAAAAATTGTTTTGTAACTGAAATAGAAGAAATGTGAATACAAAACCAATAAATATAGTAATGATATAAAATACATTTTATGCATTTATTTCTCTCCTTTGTAAAACCCGAAAACAACCAAACTTAAAAGACTATGTTCTATTGAAATCAAATGGTGATTTTGAACTAGCATATTATGTACCTACCTAATAGTTATAATTAAAAATCCTTTTACTAAGAAAATAAAACTCATTATTAACTATGGAGTACATTATAGGTACATTGTATTTTTCTAGTGTGACAAAAATATTTTAAAAGTACAGACATCAACAACAGCTTTAAGTTGGCAAATAAACATGTTTCTGTTCACTCAAAACTAAGCCTGGTTCATTATATTCGTTTCACATTACTAAATTGCAATAGTATACCATAATCACGGCTTTTCTTTGATAGTCGCCTACACACCAATCTTTCGAACAGCATCGATATCATAACCTTGTGACATTCGTATCGAACGAAATGAAAGCAAAAATCATAATGTATTCGTTGAATGTGAAGTCATTAATCAACGTCGCCGGCTCATTGTGTGGCCGGCACGCAACATCTCCTACGCCGACGACTACAGTTTTATCATAACCCTGATATACAATTGTATGGCTATGTTTCACAGCTTAAAAGTCGGGTAGAGTGAATTTTAACACTTGCGTTTTGATATTAGGTGATTTAATGTTTAGGTTCTATAACTTATTTAGAAATTTATCAGTTGTACTTCTAACTAGTACCTACTAGTAAGTAGTAGTAAGTATATTTAACAAAAATGAAGGTCAAATTAAAAATTATTTTTAGATAAACTGTTAGTGAAGTAATGTCATGTATCAGAGTAAAATCAAATTTTAAACACAACATTATTTTGAAGAAGAAAAAACACAGAAGAAAAAATTAAACACTCAGTATTTTCAATTAAAAATATACATTTTAGATAAATTCAATCTGTATATTGACTTTTATTATAGACATGTACATGTAGGCGTTCTCATAAAGATTGCTATTTTTATTATTGAAATAGAGACGTAAAATTACATAGGCCGGCTCACCAGTGCATTTTTAGGTAAATTTGACATAAATAAGATTGACAAATAAATTCCTTATAAAGACAGTAATTTCAAAAATGTTTATTAAAACGAATATACAATAAGCCAAGTGGTAGGGATAACACGGGTTTGTATATTTTTTCACTTGAAGCCTTTGATGATGGACAAAAAAATGTTGACAAAAACTCACAAATTAGCAGAAATATTTTCTTGTTCATTTTAGAAATACTGTCAACAATAGTTAACAACAACCCTTTTTTGCACGGTGCCTTAAAGAGTTGTAATTTTTGCAAATCCCAGCGTTGACTCGGCAAAGACTGTTATTGTTTGTAAGATTTGTATGCAAATAACAAGATTATGCTACCGTGTCCTTTAGAAGATTTATTGTAATTTACCGCTTATAGAATGTTTTGTTTTTTTTCATGTCCCTTGTGATTCTCCTGTCATACACATGAAAACGGTAGCTGTTTTACAGTTATTCAATTGTTTTTGCATCTTTTGTTTTTTTTTTAATTTCGTAAAATAAAAGATGACTAGGCAGTTCTATTGTCTAGTTTCTTGACAATATTGATCTTGATTATTCATTTAAACAGCTAGAATCTAAAATACGAGCATTAAAACAAAAATAGTAATTGTAAACCAATTAAAAAATACCTTAATATTTACCTTTCTTATTTATTCGGTTTTTTTTTTAAGTTCAGTATTTTATATTCTGTGTACAAAAAAAATTTGATCCTAACTTAATTTATTAGGACTTAAGATTACATACTTATAAACTAACTTTCCAAAAAAACTATACAGACTAAAAACTAGCAAATTTACACAAACAAAAAAAAATTAACCCGTTCCTGGTCATTTCCTGACGAAAGGTGCTTGCCAGACTTGCTGCATTGCCGCGTTGCAATGGCCAACCCTCGCACCAGGAATGAACCGGAGCGGGAGTCACTATTAATATACCTATAAAGTATTTATAATTGAGAAAGAGACAAGGACTCCGTTTGTTTTCGATTGCAATATTAGATTTGTTGCTCTAGGTTTATACCTACCTAC
Organism: Arctia plantaginis; assembly: GCA_902825455.1. Taxonomy (NCBI): domain Eukaryota; kingdom Metazoa; phylum Arthropoda; class Insecta; order Lepidoptera; family Erebidae; genus Arctia; species Arctia plantaginis. The sequence continues at coordinate 3,311,879 of CADEBD010000348.1, forward strand.
CTATCTTATGATAAAATATTTACTGTGCTAAATTTGCCTATAAATCCTCGCTACAATGTCGACAATGCAGTCAACTCCCAGCGTTAAGCAGTAGCATTCACGAGAATCTATAACAAAGTAGACAAAGTTTCTTAAATTCTACGACCATTCCTAAGGGACACGCGTATTATTTAGCAACCTTCTAACATTTGGAAACAAAAGGCGGTAAAATAAAAGGTCTATCGTGTAGGCTGTTTGGCAGGTGAGCCTGTCTCGAGGGAGCTGTTGTAGGAAGTAGAGTAAAAGTGCCGCGGAGACGGTGACTTGCTGAACTCGTGTAGAGGAAGGTGGATGGTGAATATCATTTTGACATTAACTATGTTTACGATATTGTACATCGGTGCGGAATATTCAGTAAGTATGATCTAAGATTTAATTTAATTCATAGGTGACTATCACACATGTGAAAAGTTACAATAATATTTTTTATCTGCTCAGCAAGTTACAGATCATAGTTAATTTGGATTCACTAAAAAATAAAGGTGTAGTTTTCTTAAGATTTCACTGAGTAAAGACCTATACTTAGTAATAATATGATATCTATATTCTTCTTTAAAAAATAGATTAGACATTACCAAAACTAAGAATAGGCAAAATGTTTCTGATGATTTGTCAGATACAAATGCATGGCTTTGGACTGTACGCTCAACTATAACTTGAGTAGACATAATTTGAATGTATATACCGACAGTTGAATCTGAGTTAAATCTTATGTTTATATATAGGTCAATTGAATTTTTAATTGATAAAATATATATTTTCGGAAGCATTATTAGTGTTCCAACGTCGAGAAACAAGCAATTAACTAACTCTGTACTGTTTGGCGGCTAAGCCGACGAGACGGCTCTCAAGGGACTATTTCCGACTGAATAGTAGACGACTGCAGTCTCGATTCTCTGTGGAGTGACTTGCTAAATTCATACACCAATTAGCAACCAGGTAGAATTGTTACCTGTTGTAACAAACTAAAGATCGAAAACAAAATTATTCATTGATTTCCGACATAAAATACTAAACAATGCTAAGAATATAAAAATTTGTGATTATAATCATCCAGTTGTCTTCACTTAATTTTATAAGTATTATTAAAACCAATATTGTTTAAGCCACTCAAGCGTTTCAGCGACATGCAACTGTAGCTTTGTACGAATAAAAAACAAACTGGTTGGTTTAAGAAGTGATCTATTTTTAAAGATTGAAGCATGTAGTATTCAGTAAACATTGTTTTTTGTATAATTACTCAAATAAATGGCCAATAAAAAGTCAACCCGTACAATATGGAAATAAGTAAAAATGTTACATTTGTATGTTTGACGGGCCTTTTAGTCTAGTAGATAGTGAACCTGACTGCTTAGCCGGAAGTCGTAGGTTCGAACCAATTCCAGTAAATGTCAGTATTCTGATTACGATCATTCGGAATCGGACAGCTCTGTGTGGAATGTCTCAGGTTATCATAGTAATAATTATTATTATTAAATTTCGTTTGTTTGTTGGTAACTAATAAATATTTTATTCAATAACATTAACTTATTTTTATTAATAGGGCAGAAGACCACTATACAATAAAAACATCCTAAACAGTAAAGATTTAAAATGAAGCCGATTTTGTTACATGTATATTTATGTCATCACACTTAGCAAGTTCGGCGTCGTCAAGTAAACTGAAAGAGCTGAAATTTCAACTATACGATGCGACAAATTTCAATACATCGTCTTGTGTAGGGGCGCGCCACGACTGAATATGGCGGATGGATGACGTGTGGTGCATGTAAAAGAGTAAGAGCGACTATTTAAATAATAAATAAAATAGATGTGATGAGTATGTTTCTTGTTTACTTAGGTATTTGTATTTATTAATATATGTATATTTCTATAAATTCTTTTAAAAGACTTCTTTGAAAAGACCCGCATTAGGAATATATCCCGTAGCGTAGTAGGAAGCGGCGTGGCAACCGCTTAAACCACTACGCCATCCGTGCAGTCCGAAATATACTCATTTATATTATAACCAGTTGGGTTTTATTAAAACTTTCTAATATTCTATCCGTGTGGTGACGGATTAAGAATACAGAGTGTCACCACCCCTATTCATCCCGTGGGTGTCGTAAGAGCCGACTAAGGGAAAAAAACTACGCAGAACAACAGCACTACAGAGAGAAGGAAAACTTGACACAAACCCTAGACCAACCCGTCTGGCCAGCGTGGTATAGTAGGCCAAAACCTCTTTTCTAAGGAGAGGCTTATGTCCAGCAGTGGACTATTAAAAGCTGTTGATGAATATTCTATTACTTCTCTCTTGTTATTTTATCTGAGCTTAGGACAAAGAAAATATGTAATAGCCACGTTACGTTTATTACAGAACACTCATCAGCCTTTGATAGATCAATAATCTCACATCACATCAACAACCTTTCATAGTACCCTGCTGGACATAGGCCTCTTCTTAGAAAGGAGGTTTTGGCTTACCATAATGTCACTCTTAAGATGGGTATATTGAGCAAATACGTCATCGTCGTTCAAATGTCGCTATAGCTCATGACTTGCAGCTGTATGTCATAGCCCGTATAGGGTGGCTCAAGTCGTCTGCTGTATGTAATCCATACTCGAGTCGATTTGAGAGCTGTAGAAATGTACGTGAGAAGCCGACATATGCGAGGGTACTATGCTTTGAGTACTGTGTTGTTTGTATACTGAATTGTATTAAAATATTTTATTTGATATAGTACCTACATATATACTTATTGTATACTATAGTTACTTAGAAAAGTAATATTAATTTATCGTGTAGCAATATATTTCAATATGATATTTCATAAAAAAATCAGTGCGAATAGAAGATTGTGTTTTAACGTTGTCTCGAAGACGATTTAATATTTTCTCCAATAGCTGATATTTAAAACAAACGCTATGAATAATTGATTTGGTTTGGTATAATTTGCTAAGTTTAGGTAATATTCTGTCAGAAAATTTACAATAAAAATACAAGTTATTTAAATTTCTCAATATATGGTTATTTTCCTTCTTATAAAACAGGAATCTTTGCCAAAAATATTTTGTAGAAAAAACAAAATCCATCACGCGAAACGTTGATAAGTATAGGAATTTTTAAAAGCACATTGTATGATAAGTTATCATAGAATTTGCTTTTAAAAATTCTATCTCTCATCCTAAGCTGCGTTCAATTTAATATATACTTTATTAGATAACTTAAATTTTTAACTCACAACTTACATTTCGTATTTTAAAGAGTCTCTAAAACCAAGTCTAATGCAGTTAAAGGTAAATCTGAATTAAATATACTGTCCTATCCAAAAGCATTTAATACTGGCATGTACTTACACAAGAAGACTGCAACATTTATTTAGACAACGATCTCAAGACTGAGCAATAGTAACATATCTACACTTATGTACATCAATATATCACAGCTGTATATATCACATATCTCGGTAGTCGGCCAAGCTTTCATGCCCTTCTGTGGGGCGACGCGGGTTGTAGTTGTGTTTGCGTGCATGTGTGAGTGTATGCGTTGATTTCCCGACCGACGGCGACGCCGCGCCCGCCTGATACTCTACAAGAAGTACGGACACACGAAAGTACTGGTCCAAAGACTTTTTGTTTAAAGGAAACTATTAGTAAATATTTCTTTTTAGCTAATACTGTTTTAATAAAAAACGAATATGATAGTTAATATCTTTATTTCTTTGTATCTATATGTAATAAAAAACAATAATGCACGAGAGAAAAATAAACATTTATTCCAAAATGAATCTCTACAATTACGACTATTTTGTGTAAGAACAACTTTTTATGAATATTATTTATTTTTATGAATATTTAGTAAAGATTTAGTGTAAAATAAAATAATCATCATTAGCCCCTTTTGAATGATTGAAGGATATTAAGTTTTATCCCTTCTTCTTTTCATATACAATTCTTTGACTTGAACTTGAAACTCTTTGTCTGCAGCAATTCTCAACTGATGTGCTTACTAGAGGAAAATGGAAACTTAGGTGTGGGTATGAATTGAACTTAGAGTGAATAAATGTGAAGTGATAGTAAAAATGAAGCAGGTATGCATAATCTGAGTGAATGAAACTTTTAGATTCGACCCGCCTAAAGTGGTGGTAGTTTCTGATGTTAGGCATTACTTTCGTTGCTTTTTACCGAGTGAATGAAATTTCAGAAACGCAATTCAAATATAAATAAAGGTTCATATAATACATGCATATTATAGTAGAAAAAGTCCAAGAATTCCGAAAATTTGTTGTAAAAAACATGTTTTTGTGCGCTTACATTGCAAACGCTGTCTAAACTACTAATGTACTACGGAATTGTATATCTTAAAAAGATCTATACGAAATCTGCAATGATATATGTCTATCTCCTAAGAACAACCTATAGTAACCATTTTTTCTTTAAAATATTACAAAAAATAACGGGTTATTTATGAAGCTCTTACAATACATTATTATTCTTTATCCAATTAAATACGTTAGATACGTTGCGCATTTAATGTGGATTAAAATTGCTCTTTACAGCATGTCATTGAAATGAATATTTTAGAAGATATAAGAGGTTAAAAATGCGGGGGCCCAACGACCGTCGAGCCGTACGTCCGTCTCGGGTGGCAGCGGCCTGCAGGATTGGAGAGGGCCTATAAATATTAAATTTAAAGATGTCCTGTAGTATAGTCCTATTATAATAATAGTATAATTAATTACTCCACACTGACACCACATTAGTAACATTAGTAGTATCTACATTGCACCCATGTGTAGCCGGAGCGGAACACTAGTTAAGTATAAAAGAAAAATTAAAATAATATTATGTGTCTCTGTGCTCTACCATACCTCTGTATGGTAGAGCAAAGAAATGATTTACTTTAGGGATTACTCTACGGCCACGGCACGTTGATCCCTGAAGATTTGATGTGTGTAATTTACAGATAAAATTGTTATGACGAACAACTATCGGAGAAATTATATCGGATTACACAATTGACGTTTCTCGAGCATATCATCTCCGTGGAGAAACCCAATGACGAGTACTTGTACAGATTCATCAAGAATCCAGTAATAAATCCAAGAAAGAAGTAATCAATCAGCGACTTGCTCCTAAATATAAACCGTCTGGCTGTGTAGTTGCCACCCCCCACGCCCTCCTAATTCCAGGAAATAGCTGTGCAATATTGTATTGAGCTAGGCTCACCAGCAATGGTACTCATAATATCGGTAAGATAATATTTTTATACAAATCTAGGTATTAAACAGAATAGTTCATTTTATATTTACTGATATTCATAAGGAAATTATAATATTCTGTGATATTTTCACATCATTCCAGTCAAAGGCCAAGGCGGTCATTCTGGTCACACATACTATAGATGCATTTTTGACGTGACAACGTCTTATAATTCGATGGAGCCGGCTGCACGCACGAAAAAACATGACTCATGCGGCGTTACCTCGCTCTGAGGCGTTCCATTTAAGGCTTTAAGTGCAAGCGAGAGCGGGCAACGAGCGACAAAGAGGCACAATCGGCCTCCGCCTTCAGCAGCGTTTGACATCTCTCTCTCTCCTACTTGAGTGAGCGATGCGTCCGCGTGGATAGCTGCTTTACAATAATACATTTACATGTTTTCGTAAAATGCAACCATTCCATCAGTATGTTCTTATGACGTTGTCACGTTCAACTATCGTCAGTAAACCGACTTTACAGACAATCGATTTTTTTTTTCAATATATATATCATATATATTAGGGCGTTTCAAAATCTTTTTTCTTCTTGGTACCAAGCTCAAAAGTTTTGTTTAGATGCCAAACTAGGCCTTTGAAAACAGATCAAAATTAAGGGCTCAGCTTAATATTTATACATATATAGTATTAGTAAGTACTATAAAAATACAGGATTTTCATCATATAAGAATTGAATTGCTCAATTAGTGGTAGTACGAGTAATATAATTGACTTACATTAAACAGTAATTGGGTCAAATCTGGGTCAAATGTGAGTGGTAAAATGACAGTCGAAATAATAGGTATAATTCACTATAAAATCTGAGCGAAATACTGATATTTTGAGCTCCAAATTGTAGATGATTTAAAAACAGTTTTTTCTTATTTACGTAACAGTAATATTATCTGAAAATTCAGCATCGCATTGTATGCATTTTTTATACCGCTATCTTGATTCTCTGAGCTGTAACCATATGGGTACTTTGTGAAGTACCTACACTTAGTCAAGTTGCATTGCTCCACAAGACTTCTAGACCTTTCTTGTATGAAAAAAAAAAACCATATTTAATCTAACAATTCGTTTTTAAACTAAGCCACGAACTTTCTTACTGTCCGTACCCAGCTGTCAGCCGTTCGTTCTGAGACCGCACACATGCGTAATATACCCAACATTTACACACACATTCCCACTACAGGGGTGCGCCCGGGAGGCATGGAGGGGACTGTATTAAGTTCCTTTCTTTTCACTAAAATAATTTTAGGGGATGGCTTCAGTTCGATATTTTTTTACTAAGGGTCCCCTTGCGTTGAATGCGTTCTTATAATTTGAGAAATGGCCGCTTATTTGGGGTGCCTTTACTAGTAGTTAAGATGTTTGCAATAGCGTCGGATATTTACTTCAACTGTAAACAACAATGTTACTGTATATAACATTTTTTTTATAGGCATGTAATATTAAACATACTAAGTTTTGGAATATTATAAGAATTTGTCATAATATTGGTGTGAAATAGTAAAACATGTGTTTTATCTATGGTAGGTTAAATAAATGCTGTCAATATGTAATTTTGTATTCTAGTTACAGAAATTTTCAAATACTATTTTATTTATATTCCATAATCATTAAAGAAAAGGTATTAAATAACTTTATTGTAAAAATATTGGTATTTAATTGTTTGTTTGTTGTTATTTATTTTAAAATATTGTTATTGTTATTTAATTTGCGTCATCCAAACATGTGATGTTTTGTGGTCTTTATTATTTTATGTAACAGTTCTCAAGTTTTGTATGCACTTTATTACGGAAGCTTGTCAGTAGTAAAATTGTTACCTATTTATGTATATTCACCTTTTGTTGTTATAAATAAAATAGAATTACATATAAATAAGACAAATAGGTTAAAATAATTTATTTATAACGGGCCTGTTGGTCTAGTAGTTAGTGACTTTGACTGCTAAACCGGAAGTCGTGGGTTCGATTCCCACCCAGGACAAATATCGTGTGAGTGTGAGCACGGTCATTTGTTCTGTGTCTGGGTGTAATTTATCTATAATATGAATCTATTTAAAAATGTATAAGTATGTTTATCAGCAGTCTGGTTACCATAGCACAGGCCCTGCCTAGTTTGGCTTCAGATGGCCGTATGGGAGATGTCTGAGATATATTATTTTATGTTAAATTTCTTATGATCACACAACATCTTAATGATTGTTGCTATTTCCTTCTGTAAAAAGGTTTTTAATACTATTTGTATTTTTGAAATCTACTCCATTTCATATTCTAATATATGCTCACCTAATCTTGTACTATTCTACACAATTTAAAATTCTATTCTCTCGCTTGGCAAAAAAAAAGCAAAACCAGCTTCCCTGTGAAGTCAAATGATTATTTAAAAATGGAACAGCTGAACATAAATAGTAACATAAAGAATAACACAAAGGTAACCTGCGATAGCATCGCAAGCTTTTGCTGAAATATTTTTAATCAAACCGGTTACCTGTGCCGCGGGCTCGGCGGGAACGAACCGACCTGTCAATCTTTCAAACCATAGATTAAAAACATCATCTTTACTTTTTTTTAGCATTAAGAGGATCAAGGAATCATGGAAAAAACGAGGTGTATGATTATAAGGCGTTAGATAAAATTTTGACGAAGGTCGGTGGGAATACGTTCTTATATATTATATTGTAATTCGATATATAATGCAGGTACTAAGGTTATATAGTTTTGCTACAAAGAAACGTGATTTTTGTTAACAGGCATTGCTGATAGTAGGTGATTTTCAAAATAATTCTAATTTATTTTAAATAGTAAATAAACTAATATTTTAATATAATAAATGTTTTTCAACATCATAATAGATGTTATTTATTATTTTAAAATATTTATGTGATGTGCATAGTGCCTATCAGAAAGTTTATTAGTACAAGGACAAACACTAACTTTTATTCGAGACCGCGTTATTCAATAATGCCAATTATATTTTTATTGATTTCAAAAAATGTGATTATTGTAACTATTTTTTATTTTAACTAAAAACGATAGCACATATTATAACATATCGAAGAGTACGTTTCGTGTTTCGTCTTGGGTTCAAGCCCTACCGTAGTAACTATATTACGGTCGAAACCAAAATTCCTATACAAACCCTTAAACTACTTTCAAAGAATGTATAAAAATATTTTTTTTAATACTTTCACATATGTATTTTAAATCTATTTTCTCATGTCCTACATTTAAGGAACTGCAGAATCTAACGTCACCAATAAACGTAACAGTACGAACTATTATATTTTTTGTCAGTCACCAAGGCAGGTGTGCCAGTAATGCTGAGTCAGCCCAGTGGCACCGGTAGTCCGTGGTAGCGGGTTTGAATCCCGGTCGATCACGATTTACATGTCAGTCGCGCCGCTTGATATCCGATTGTCCAAACTACGCTAGTCATCGTCGTATCTATGAAAATACGATTATGGTAATGCGGATTTTCGTAAACTGACGTGTGGGTTGGTACTTATATTTTGTGGATCGATTGTCGAATTAAATAATTAAGCTGTATTTACTTATCACACGGATGGCGTAGTGGTTTAAGCGGTCGCTCACTACTACGCTGAGTGTTGTGCGATCTACAAATTGTTGTCCTGAGTCTGGGTGTTCTTAGTGTCCATTTCATGTATGTTTGTAAAGTCCCCCGCGACACAGGGTATATTCCTAATGCGGGCGTTGTCTTTTTTATTTTTATTTATTTTTACATGACGAAACAAATCAATCTTGAAAAGTTCACACACATTCTCTAAAGATGCAAATTTTAACTTAGGCTTACTTCAGTAGTCAAAGTCATCTGTTAACTATTTCAGTTGTGTTTTCTAACTGTGAGTTGCAACATACACACGAGAAACTATGGTTTTTACTCAACACAGTACCTATTAGTATCAAAAACTCATAAAAAATAAAAAAATGAAATGCCTGCTACTACATAAAATAATGCTCTAATTTATCATCCATGATATTGGGCCTTTTATAAATAATGTAACCATCAATAGTTTCTATAAATATGTACATTAAATGGTAAGGAGCTTGTCGTAGGTCAGAAAACCTAACAAATAACAAAAATTATAGTTCTAGGTCTTGTTTATCACTGTGATAACTAAAAATTCTTCTCATATTATATTCCCCAGTTAATACATTTTAGGTTTCAACTCTGTAGGGGTTAGATAAGCCGTGTGGTGACGGATTAAAATTACAAAGTGTCACCACCCCTATTCATCCCGTGGGTATCGTAAGAGCCGACTAAGGGAGTAACTAACTACGCAGGACAACAGCACTGCAAAGAGAAGGAAAACTTGAAACAAACCCTATACCAACCCGTCTGGCCAGCGTGGTATAGTAGGCCCAAAACCTCCTTTCTAAGGAGAGGCCTATGTCCAGCAGTGGACTAGTAAAGGCGGTTGATGATGATGATTGATGATGATGATACATACTCAGGTTCCAGCATGGTCTAGTTTTGTAAATAAAACATTTAAGCAAATAGACTGTCGGGTGCTTAGGGACTTCCTTTTCAGTTACTCTATCTTCGTTACATTTATTACATGATTCCTCCGTACATTGAAACAGATCAAAAGAATTTAAAAAAATATGTACATTAACTTCCTGTAATTGCCAATTCGAGTTACATACTTGTACTTGTAGTGTGTGTGGTCTAGTGGTTAAGGACTGACTAAGCTAAGGCTAGGCCGGCTAGGGCTAAGCCGGAAGGCATTGGTTCGATTCCCACCTAGGACAGATATTGTGTGATGGACACGATCATTTGTTCTGTGTCTGGATGTAACTTATCCATACTATGTATGTATTTAGAAATATGTAAGTACTCGTAAGTTTTTCAGCAGTCTGGTTAACATAGCATAAGCTGACTAGTTTGGGATTAGACGGCCGTGTGTTAGATGTGTGAGGTTATTATTATTATTCCTCAACCCATGCGTTTAAGCAATATCCCTTTCCTATAATTTCACCTAATCACTAAAGTTCCTGAAATTTTAAGCGGAAATAATTGTGACCCGTGAGTGGAACTAAAATTATAAAATAATGACAAAATGTAGGTATACTTACATTACAAATATAACGGCTTTCAAATACAAGAACGTATTCTGTATTCCTAAAGGTTATCACTTTCAGCAAACGAAAATCTATATAAGAACCTTTATTTCTATATACGTACAAATATTTATTAGTTACCCACTTACATTACCTAAGTTAGCATAACCTTGTACTGTATTTCTTTAAATGTAATTTAATTTAGCTACTTTATTTGTATACTGACGTAGTAACAATCGGGTTGAATGCCACTGGTTTCCGTTATGAAGACGGACATATCAATTGTGACTAATAAATGGCTGAATGGTGCAGTCTCCAATAGTTGTCAGACATTGCCCGCTTCTGGCATGGCTGTATAAATTTATTAGAAAAACAAGTATGTGTATTTGTTTGGTACATACAAAAAAAGGAATTCTGTCAACTAAAAAGTCATTATTAACAAAGTTAATTCAACAGTAAATTAATGAATTCAAAAAATGCTGTAATGTTTGCTGATTATTATTATAATAATAATAATAATAATATTCTACCACATTGACACAACGCCATCTAGTCCCAAACTAAGCAGAGCTTGTACTATGGGTACTAGACAACTGATATAAATACATATATACTTTTTTTTTTTGTAAATACATACATATTATACATATAAACACCCAGACCAAATCAAACATTAAATGTTCATGCACACAAATGCTTGACTTGAGCGGGAATCGAACCCGCGACCTTTGGAATAGCAGTCCGTTACACAAACCACTACGCCATTCGGTCGTCTCTAGATCTACTTGTAGAAGAGGATCCAACTGCAATGCTTCTTTCACCCTAACTGCAACAGATAGGTACATATACTAAGTATGAGACCTAAATTATACAACAATTTGCCGCCAACATTGAAAAACGAATACAATTTAAAATTATTTAAGAAGAACACAAAATTAATGTTGTCAAATAAAACCTACTGCAGTTTGAAGGATTATCTAAACATTTTATGATTACTTATAAAATACAAAATATCAATGTTTATGCTGTATGAAAAGTTGTTTTACTGCTAATTAAGTTCATATAATAATTATGAGTAATTTATTTATTTATTTATACTTCCTGCAAATACATTGCATAAGGCGGACTTAATGCCATAGGCATTTTCTTCCAGTCAACCTTGGGGTGATGCAGAGATTTGTGTATGGCAGGTATATAATGAGATAAATTATTTAAATTGTAGTCGGTTGCAAGATGGATACATATATAAATGCAAATATCATTTATACGTACTATATAATACTATAAATATAAAAAAAAAACATAAACATACACACATACATCCATACATACATGCCTGCGTTGATGAACACACAAGGGGTTATTTTGATGACTCCGTCAACAAGTCTCCATAAAGCTTACGTACTCTGGTCTTAAAGATTGTTCGGTTGGTGGATGTCCTGATCTCTAGGGGAAGGGCGTTCCAAAGATTTACCGCTTGGACAGTGAAGGAAGAATGTATGATACGGGAGCTATGTGAAGGACAAAGAAGGAGGAAATTATTAAGGAGGAAATTTAAGTAATTTCTAATAATTTGTACACCATTCAATATGGCAGGACATGAGATTTATGGTACATCAAAAATATATCTTTGGTAACTCATGTTGGGCAATAATTTGAATTGTAATCAATGAATTAACCTACCTAAGGAGAAACTTACCCAGTCCAGCAGTGGAATATTGAAGGCTGTTCATGTGATGTAATGTGAACTTGGCTAACTTGAAAAATTATTTAATCACATTAAAGACTTCATGCAATTATTAAAGTAAAAATTGTCAACTGACTAAACAGATCTAAATTATATTGGTAACAAATTTCTTTTAAAGAAAAAAAAAGAAAATTGATATCAGTCTATCCATTTAGAAGTAACAATGCCTGAGACAGACATATACACACATACATATACAGACATATACAACACACGTTAAATAACATACACTTAAAATACCACTCATTTTTGCGGTGGGGGCTAAAAATATTATACTAACAAATAAAACGTAGTAATTTCAAAAAACACTCAAAGCCCTACAAGCATTCATCACGAAACCGACACTTTTATTAATATAGCCCCAATACCAAACAGAGATGTAGACACCATAAATGCATTTTATTCAATTTGCGCAAACGCTTTCTTTTTGAAAGTCATGATAACTATTTGTCTTCATTCCATTGACGGCTCAATGTTGGACGCCATGACCAGAAATCTGACGGAATTGACACGCTAGAAGACAATAGTAGGAATTAAAATTGATAAAAAACTGTGGCAACTGTCTTGTTTATGTTGACAAATAGGTAACTGATATTTTTCTTATCATTGTATTCATATTTCGAACGATTACATACAAATCTTAGTATTAATTTTTTGTAATCTGATTATTATTAATTTAAAAAATTTACATTCTGATTTATAAATATCCATATTCGGCAAGACTGGTCATGAAATTCCTTAAGACCTCTTGTAATAGTATATTGTCACTCCTATGTTGCTTACTAAGTCACCTGCCCCTCATCTTTGGGGATCTAGAAAAATATGTCAGTAGTGTTCTGATCTTATCTCATTACCTAAAATATTTTGTATGGTAACGATTTTTTCTCAGTCGGGAGTAATTACAGCTCTAAAAGATGTATACGTCTGCCTTACATTCTTCTAAGATAGTTGTAGTACAACTATCTAGTCAACAAATTAAAGACTTGTACGTATCAATTTCATCAGATTTGATTGGATAAAAGATGATTCTGGCATATCTCATACGAAAAAAAGATCATATTAACTAATAATTGTAAAAAGTATTAACTATTAGTACGTGTTTTGTTGAGCACTTCGATTCGATCAGTAAATTAAATGGGTAATAAAAGTACCCACTCACTTACCACAAAACGCCTAAAACACGCAAAAAAATAAACATAATTAAAAACCAATCAATAACACCCAATCAGAATTAGCATAAAAAGTGGCATCTGTCTCATTTCCCATTGTGAATCAAGCACGTGCTTGGTACATGCAACGTCATCGGGCAGTCATTACTGGGGTCAACGGCACGCTGATTACCTCGCACGCCCTGTCGTTCATCATTAGCCTAGGTTAGGATGTTTGTAAACATAGCCTCCATTCAACACATCCCGTGTAATTGGGTCACTTGAAAAACTACTCACGTCTTAATTACTTGATGAGTATTTTAAAAAAATGTTTGAGGACAGTTTTAATGAACTGTGTTTAAATTTAATGTTCTCGACTATACTTGATTAATTCATATACATATTATATGTATAAGGGAATGTGCTAATTGAGATCTTTAAGGATAAATTAATATATTGGCAAAAATATTTATTAAGAATTAGAAGGAGGTATTTATCTAGATATAATTAAAAGTTAATTTTCTAGTTAGGCAGATACATAAATGGAAGGTGTATGGATCATGTAGAAATTAACCTGTTCAAAATTGTCATATTCTCAGTATAGGGCAGCATAGAATTAAAACTGGTAGAAAGAAAAAGGCGTGAGTTTATGTATTTCCAGAATAATTACAAAACAGTGCCTAGTATTCTTATTAAGACTATTTCCCTGGCTACTTAAATTTGATGCAAGGGTAGAATTTGATGTATTAAGAAAAATCACCCGATTGGTTCATGTACTTACTGATATTATATTTAAAAACAATAGTATTATTTAATAAATGACACAAATAATTAGATACGTTCCAGTTAATAAGAAGGTCTATTTATGTATGGGGTTTTACTCTATTATAGAGTTCTAATAATTGATTCGTTTAGCGACTGTTTAAAGCAGGAAGATAACATTAAAACGTAATATTGCAAATTCCAAACAGGAAGTAAACCAATAATTTCTTTCATCATCATCATCAAAAGCCCTTTGACTGCACGGATGGCATAGTGGTTTAAGTGGTGGCAACGCTGCTTACAACTATGAAGTAAGAAAAATGTAAAATTAATCGATGGTAGGCGTCTTGTTTAATATTAAATATTAATTCATATTGTCATATTACGTTCGATTGCGATTACATGCGAAATAAGTAGGTAAACAAAGTTCAACAACATCAAAATTTACCCTTGGATTTGCATAATATCAGAAAAATATTACATAGTTTATTTATTCAGAAGCGCAACGTATACAGTTATTTATACAACCAAAAGTAATAAATCATTTATAAATCCCATATGTTCAAAATAAATTATTTATTACCTGTCATTATAGCGTTTCAAATAATCAATTAATAGTGTATACATTAGAATTTTTTGATAAAACTGTTAATATTTATAGCTACTGTGAAAATGCTGACTTTAGGTTTGTGGGCGTAAGTTTGGATGTGTGCGTGTATTGATGGGTAATAAATCAAAGTACACATTCGTGCGCACGATTCTGCAGCACTGAATATATCAAATCAGCTTGATGCCTCACGACCGATCACCGAATCCCTTTGTTTTGGGTTCTATACAATAAGAAATGATTTCATATCTGTTAACCTAGTTTTCAATTGTATGAAATTGACTAAACGTTTAGTGGGAACCAATTAAAAATGGAATTACATTATGAAATTTGTATTTTTATGTTGTGAGTAATGTATTAAATAGAGTTTTACTTTCACACACACTGAGTTTCACTGAACAGTCATAGTTTCGTTTAAATAGTCTCGTAAGCAAAATTTGATGCAGTTATGATATGATGTTAAAACACAGATGCGGTTACATTGATTGTCATCGCGCTATCGGTAATGGTAGTCGTCATCGTCATGTACTAATTGTTTGTTTACAAATTAGTACATGAGTTATAATATTCCTCATGCTAGCCAGATATTTTTATTTCATTTCATAGGAGGTAACTATTTTATGCCATACAGTTTTATAAACAAGGACAATCAAGGACATCACAATATCAGGCTAGAAGGAAAATAATATTTAAATAATAATAAGTACGAGTATCATAGACCCGCTTCTCGAAATTTGTGAAGGGAAGATCTCCATGCATTAGAGCCAGGCCATCAGCTTTTTGATACGAGGATGACGATGTACGAGTAGATTTCTAAACTTCCAGACACTAGTTCTCCTTAAGTTGAATTCGACATCACAATGAATAGCTTTAATTGTCTTGCTGTAGTTGGAGACTTTTTCGTTACTTTGAAATCTGTGAGAGCTTTGGAATTAAATTTAAAAACCATCAAGGCCAAAAGCTAGCACAGCGTCGGCTTGAGCCTTACAATAATCTATCTCTGTGTAATTTTATTTTATATTCTCTTTATTTTCAGATTATGCAAACAAGGAATTATGGTTTGTCACACAATGTTTATAAGAGCTGAGCTGTTGAAAATGTTTGAGGAATTTAATAGGATCTCAGACTACGGATATTGAAATTATTTATAAACAATACAGTATAAATAAACAATTTAAAAAAAAAACAAGCGTATTTAGATGTCCTATTGTCCTATCTTAATTTCGATTTTTATATTATTTTATAAGTGAAAGTAACACTACACAAAATACGTTGACAAGTATATGGTATAGGTATTTCAACAAATTTTCATACAATCCCGTTTATGTATATCATAATTTACATTCAAGTTGCGCATGAGTGGTCGGCCGCTTTGATCTCTGTTACAATCGGTTATAATTGATGATTGCGCGCCAACTCCATGTACGTCGAGAGTTACCGAGACCAATCGAACGCGCGCGCATCTAACGTCGTCGTACCACCAGCCGCTTGAACACGCTGCAGCGATGCGATCGAGCACTGTGGAATATTAGGTACATTTATCTAGAGGGGCGTGGGGTACGCCGAGGTCTTGACGAAAGTCAAGGCCAACGTGGACCTCAAAGCCCTCGAGATTCCGGGCGTCCGGTGTAAGAACACACGGACGGGAGCCCGGCTCCTCGAGGTAGCCGGCGCTACCAGTGGCCCCAAAGCCGATGCCCTAGCGGCTAAGCTGAGGGAGTCACTGGATGCAGCTGACGTCCGAGTGTCCAGGCCCACTAAATGCGCCGAAGTCCGCATCACGGGCCTGGACGACTCTGTCACGGCGGACGAGCTCAGACTCGCCGTGGCGGAGACGGGAAGCTGCCCTCTGGACAGCGTGAAGGCCGGAGCAATACGCTTCGGCCCCGGTGGACAGGGGGCAGCGGTTGTCAGCTGCCCCATCGCGGCGGCCCAGAAGGTCGCCGATGGACGGAGCCTCCTGGTCGGAGGTTTCCTGAGGGCGCAAGCACGACTCCTGCAGGCCCGACCGGCAAGGTGCTTCAGGTGCCTGTCGGTGGGTCACGTAGGGGTGCACTGCACGGCGGAGGCCACCGTAGGTGACCGATGCTTCCGCTGTGGCCAGCCCGGTCACAAGGCGGGTGGCTGCAACGCTCCGCTGCGTTGCTTTAGGTGCGCAGCGGGGGGCAAGCCTGCCGACCACCGGGTTGGTGGTAAGGCCTGTGCCCTATCGCGACCGAAGCCGGGAGGCCGACCTTCCGCCTCCGAGCCGCTGATCCAGACGGAGAGTGCCGCTGGACAGCCGCAAAGCTCGCTGCGGGATGCGGGGATGGAAGTCCAGTGATGGATCCACATCTCCGCATCCTCCAGGTGAACGTAGGCCACGGTGCCGATGCTCAGGATCTTCTGCTCCAGAGCATGGCACAGTGGTCCATCAACATCGCCGCTATCGCCGAGCCATATGTCCATCGGTTTCTCGGGCCTGCCTGGGAGACCGACTTGGACGGCACGGCGGCCCTGGTGCACGGTACCGCAGCCGGCACTCCACCTCTTGCAGTAGTTGCAAGGGGACGGGGCTGTGTAGCGGCGATAGTTGGAGATATAGCGGTCGTGGCCGCTTATTTCACGCCGAACCGAAACCTAACTGAGTACGAGCAATGGCTCGCTCAGCTGGCCGTCGTCGTCGATGCCTGTCGCCCCCACCCGGTTCTTGTGCTGGGGGACTTCAACGCCTGGTCGCAGGCTTGGGGTTCCCTGCGCACGAACCCGAGGGGCAGGGCATTGGAGAACTGGGCTGAAAGATTCGGCCTAGTTCTCCTAAACCGGGGGGCCGTGGCCACGTTCGTGACGGCGAGGGGTAGTTCGATCGTGGACATCTCGTTCGCATGCCCCTCGCTAGCGCGTCGTGTCCAAGGCTGGCGCGTCGTTGTCGGGGAGGAGACAGGTTCGGATCACCGATATATTCGGTTTGACGTCTCCGCACCTGCAGATGGCGCGCCGGTCAGACCGGCACCACCTGAACCACGTTGGGCGCTCAAGCGCTTAGATCGCGACCTCCTCCTGGAAGCCGCCATCGTACAGGCCTGGGCTCCTGCGCCGGACAGGCCTGTCGACGTCGATGCTGAAGCACAGTGGTTCCGGGAGGCCATGACCCGCGTCTGCGATGCGGCGATGCCTAGGGCTCAGCCCAATACTGCAAGGCGCCAGGTCTACTGGTGGTCGCCGGAGATCGCACGGCTAAGTCAAGCCTGCGTGACCGCGCGCCGCCGGTGGTCCAGGTTCCGCAGGAGGCGTCGCCGCCCCGAAGATGCGGCAGCGAGAGAGGCGGAGCTGTTAGCGGGTTACAGGGTTGCCAAGAGGACCCTTCAGGCAGCGATAAAGCGGGCCAAGAGCGAGGCCCGCCGCGAGATGCTGGAGACACTGGAGCGGGATCCGTGGGGACGCCCCTACCGTATGGTTAGGGGCAAGATGCGCCCATGGGCCCCGCCGCTCACACGGTGTCTTCAGCCAGAGCTGCTTGAGAGGGTCGTTGGCTCCCTGTTCCCAACGCGAGTGGTGGAGCATACTCCGCCACAGATGGCTCCGCCTCCTGCGCTTGAGGCGCCTAACGTGGATGACGACGACGTGCCTGAGGTCACTGGGGTGGAACTAAGGGTGGCGGTGTTACGGCTTAAAGCCAAAAACACCGCCCCGGGACCCGATGGCATTCCTGGCCGAGCGTGGGTCCTGGCCTTAGTCGACGAGGCTCTCGAGCCCCGACTGCGAGGGTTCTTCAGCGCATGCCTCGAGCGGGGCCAGTTTCCGAAATTGTGGAGGACGGGGAAACTGGTCCTCATCCGAAAGGAGGGGCGCCCGGCGGACTCACCGTCCGCCTACCGGCCCATAGTGTTGCTTGACGAGGTGTGCAAGCTCTTTGAAAGAGTGATTGCAAGGCGCCTCGTCAAGCATCTCGTGATGGTTGGGCCGGATCTGGCGGACAACCAGTACGGTTTCCGTCAGGGGCGCTCCACCGTGGATGCGATCATGCGCGTGAAGGCTCTGGCGGAGGAAGCAGTCTCCCGGGGTGAAGTGGTGTTGGCGGTGTCCTTGGACATCGCCAACGCGTTCAACACTATGCCCTGGAGCTGCATCAGGGAGGCGCTCGTGTATCACGAAGTGCCTCTCTACCTCCGCCGCATAGTCGGGGCATATTTGTCGGAGAGAGCCGTCGTCTACCCCAGTAGGACCGGTCTCGGTAGGCGTGAAATGTCGTGCGGTGTTCCGCAGGGGTCGGTGTTAGGGCCACTCTTGTGGAACATCGGCTACGACTGGGTGCTTCGTGGTACCTTCTTGGACGGTGTCGCCGTCGTGTGCTACGCGGACGACACACTCGTGACGGCGCGCGGCAAGACGCACCACGAGGCAACCCTGAGGGCCACGGCCGGGGTTGCCCAAGTCGTTGAGCGTATCCGGCGGCTGGGTCTCGAGGTGGCTCTGCACAAGTCCGAGGCCCTGTTCTTCCACGGGCTTCGGAGGAAGCCGCCTGAGGGATCTAGCCTCACGGTAGGAGGCATTCGCATCGGCATCGAGCCCTCGATCAGGTATCTGGGGCTCGTACTCGATGGCCGATGGGACTTCGGATATCATTTCCGAGGTCTGGTCCCCAAGTTGGTTGGGGCAGCGCGTGCGTTGGCGCGGCTGCTGCCCAACATGAAGGGACCCGATGACTCCTGCAGGAGACTCTACTCGGGGGTTGTGCGGTCCATGGCCCTTTACGGGTGCCCGGTATGGGCGGGGGCCCTGAAGGCCAGCAACGTCGCGATACTGCGACGACCGCAGCGAATGCTGGCCATCAGGATCATAAGGGGGTACCGCACGATCTCCTTTGAGGCAGCGAGTCTCCTGGCCGGAACTCCACCGTGGGACCTGGAGGCGAGAGCCCTTGCGGCACTGTATCAGTGGCGCAAGGAGGCGCAGGAGTTGGGTCGATGCCCCGAGATTCGAGAAATCGATGACCGGAAATCCCAACTCCGCCAGGTCATCATAGGGGAGTGGAGGGAACGACTCGGGCAACCGAGCGCTGGGCACGCCGTCATTGCGGCGGTAAGACCCGTTATGGAGGATTGGCTCGAGAGGCGTCACGGGACCCTCTCATACCGATTGACGCAGGTGATCACTGGGAAGGGATGTTTCGGAGATCACCTGTGTCTGATCCGCAAGGAGCCAACGCCTGAGTGCCACCACTGCGATGGCCAGACCGTGGACACGGCTCTCCACACGCTGGCAGAGTGCCCGGCGTGGGTTGAGCAGAGGCGAGACCTCGTGGCAGCCATCGGAGTGGGAGTTCTCTCGCTCGATAGCCTGATTGCGGCTATCGTGCGGAGCGAGAGTGCGTGGAACTCTGCCGTCTCCTTCTGCGAGCAAGTTATGCTCGCGAAGGAGACGGCGGAGCGGGACCGGGAGAGGTTTAGAACTCTCCCGGCCCGCCAGGCCCGGGCACGGGCCAGGCAGCGCAGGCGACTCAGGCGCCGGAGGTCGCAGAACGACCTCCGTCCTCCATAAGCGCAGGCCTGGGGGTGACAGGTGAGGCCATCTGTCACTCTAGCAGAAGCAGGCCGGGGTGGCGGCGAGCGCGTTGCGAAGCGCGCTCGCTTCCAGGGAGCACAGGGAACATGGGGTTCCCACACGGGGCGGGGGTCGTCTACTCGTCTGTAGATGACCCGAGGTATGTCGGGGCACCAGGGCCTTCCTTTCTAGGGTATACCTGGTTCCCCGGCAATTAGTACCCGGCGAAGGCGTGCGGTTTTAGTCGGTTCGAGTCCGACATGCCACCGACAGGTGGTATCCGAGGGGATTTCCGCACGGAAAAAAAAAAAAAAAAAGGTACATTTATCTACAAAGAAAAGTTATTTGCAAATAGGTACTTGGTAATGGAAGAGTTATGGTTGAAATATGTCAGCTTTTTATGATGAAAAACAGCGGTAAATGGCGATAAAAGGCCATAAATTGCGAAAATATATAAATGTATATAAAACGAAATTATTATTTTGTAAATGAGAGTATTTAATATTAAAATGTACTGATTGATTACGGAGTGAATGTAATGCAGAATGCTGCGCGCTGGGTAGCTATGTTATACATAAATTAGTATGTTTGTCAAATTGAGCTTTCTTTGTTAACAAATCTAAATATCTCAAATAATTTTAAACTTAATTTGAGACATTTTGAGAGTAAGACGTGTTTTAACGTTTCAAATATGTATTTACCCTCAATTCCGCGACCAAGGTTTGAGGAAAAGTTAGAGCTGGCATACAACTTTTATAAACCGTATGAAATAAAAAGAGTTCTATTAGTAGTAGAAATGTAATATATAGTTTAAAATTTGATGATAATAAAATACACAGTTGAGAGGAAGCCCAGAATGAGCGACTCAGAAGTCTTCAAGTTTGCAGACAAGGAACAACCTCGAGTACAACCAATTTATTTAAAAACAGAATGATTGAAGCCGGTTCGAAATTTGCAAAAATATTGTGTTACATACAAACAAAGAAAATCATACAGTCGTCACCCTCTCCTTTTCGTACAGTCGATTAAAAATAATACTCGGTTGTAAAATCCAATGAAAATACAATCAGTAACTTTCGAAAATAATTGAAAAGCACGAAAAAATATAAACTGTAAATGTTTTTGGCGCGTTTCTGAATACAGAACAGAGCATATTATTAGTTTCCACATCATTTATGAACATCAAGTGAACATTGCAGCTGTTGAGTCAAAAGAAATGTAGGTATACATTAACTAAACAACTAAAATATGGTTGCATACCTACATATATATTTTTTTATGTACTATTTACTTAGGCTAACGTATTTATAACATATTTAAGAAAACTTTAACCATATTTTAGTTAATACTTAAAATGAAAAAAAGAAAAATTTTGTTTTGCCAAAATGCATGTTTTCTAGTCGTTTTGTATTTGTTTCAGTTTGTATTACAACAAAGTTTATTAGATGTTTAGGCATGTCGGCCAAATATGCAGAAGTAAAAACCATGTCATTGTATATAAATAAAAAATGTGTAAATGGGATTATTTTCACATTTGGATAATAATGAAAATAGTAGATAATAGAATGTACTAACTAGTAGAAAAGTATTCTTAACTTACATCCCGAGAGTAGGTATTAGGTGAATAAATATATTGAAATGTATGCAGTAGGTAAACATCTTTTTCATATAAAGTGAACTTCTTAGGACACATCAAAACAAAACAAAATTTATATACAACAAATATAATTACACATAGAGTACTTCATTATATACGAGGTACCTATATTAATTTTCAATCCTCTTTTGAAGAGCGTCTCGCGACGATTACGGCATGGAAAATTGTTATAATGTAGTCATTACAAGAGCCATCAACTTAATGGATAAAAGCTCTTAAAACTTAATCGATCTTCGAGTTTTTCAGCTGTGTTGCAATTTAAAATTATGGGCATTACTTCCAAATAAAAGGAAACAGAAAACGTAACAGTCTATTATTATAGCTATATATTAAAATCATTTTGTATGTACTGTTTTGGTTTATCTAAACGACATAAAACGCAGAAGGTTTTGTGTAAATTTTCATGTTATGTTTCATAGCAAAAGCCAGTTTGAGTTGAAGAAGGCGACTCCGAGCTTTAATCCTTAAAGTGTCCGATAAAGGAAAAATAGGCTTGTCGCTATTACATTACTAATTACGCCTCTGCCCTGGGGATAACTGTGGAAGTCTATGTTTATTTATTTACAAAAAAGTAAAATTATATAATACAGACCAGAAAGTGCTTAAACTTAGGTACTTTTACATGATGATATTTTCATTGATGATTTTATCATGATCATTTTAAATCTGCACTTCAATTACTGCCGTACACAGCTTCCAGGATTTATACAACTTCAGAATAATAGAAGGTTACAAAAAAATGATAAAAAAGTATTTGTTTACATTAGCATTCTACAGTGTATTCTACACGTAGAAATATCTTGAACCAAAAATATCATTATTGTTAGATATTAATTATAATCATTGTCAGATTTGGAGGATGAAGGTTAGGTTGTAGCACTAGTCGAACGAATAGATGAATAGCTTTGAAAAACACGACTAATCTATTAGATAAATCTGGGCATAGTCGATTTAATGTTTTTTTAATTTTTGGACTTTCTCG
Source organism: Arctia plantaginis (assembly GCA_902825455.1). NCBI lineage: Eukaryota > Metazoa > Arthropoda > Insecta > Lepidoptera > Erebidae > Arctia > Arctia plantaginis. Next base: position 3,334,668 of record CADEBD010000348.1, read on the forward strand.
GTTTTCCATTAAGTACCATCTTGGTGAGTCGAAATTTGAAAATGAAACCCATCTCGAGAATATTGCTTTTCTAAAGTTATAAAAATCAATTGTAAAATAAAAAACATTGTGCACCAGACCTTTGAATTCCAATCAATTTGAAACGTTTGACAGACAATCGAAATAGATTCGTAATTGTTTCAAATGAAAATTGTACATTGTATTGTCTAGTGAAACTCGGTCTGTCGAGCGAGTCGAGCCAAAAGTCGAGCACCAAAAATGTAATAGCTGTCACTAGCCATGATTAATGCAATTAATCCCACAATAGCCACATCGCATTACACTGCAAGCCGTTGTAGTTGGTGCTGTTAAATTTTAAACTTCCGTTCATTTATTTTATGATAAGTTTTTTTTCAACAACATGAACATATATCAAATATGTAGTGTCTCTGAATGGTCTCATATATTTATGTAAGTAGATTAATTTTATATGTAAGGTTTGAAGATGATCCTTTGGTTAAAACTTTTATCTTACCATATATAATAAATCATTGCATAGTAGTTTGCAGTGAGTAAAATTTAATTTTCACTTTAACGAATGCTATTCATATCCGCGATGATGGCGCACCTTTGTCTGCTTCTCTCATAAGGATCTTCTTCCCCGCTTTCGCAACATTTTTCATTGATACTAGGCTCCTATTAGTCATAATGTTATATAGCCTTTATTCTTCCTCGATAAAAGGGCTATTCAACACTAAAATAATTTTCAATTCGAACCAGTAGTTCCTGAGATTATCACAAACATCCAAACTCAAAAACTTTACCTCTTTATAATATTAGAATATAAGTATATATGAAAAAAATATAAAATACACACAATAAAAATAATTGTCAGTTAATTACTTTAGGCATCAAAGTAAAATAGATGATACCTAAACATAATTCACGAAAATTACCTAGGTATTAGAAAATTCCTCTTCATATGCTAAGACTTGCTGCATCGTATTTATAATGCCAGATTATTTAGGTTGACATGCTGATTTATATCTTTAATAAAAATATATAAACCTTTCTTTTAGGAGCTGTATACCTGTGATGGGCCGCCACAACAAACCCATAGTTCAGTTCCGTCTGATAGATTTCATAAATAACGTGTAGAATTTTTGTACATAGATTTATTACGTTCGGCGAGCGAAAATGGTGGGAGATTGTTTTTCAATTTAACCGGGGAACTCCCGCTGCTTGACATGCCGCCTGGCGAGCCTTCCACGCCAGCCATGCGCCCACCGGTTGATGTATTATGTGGATTTTATTTCCGTTTTCATTTGTATATAGTATTAATAAAGATTCAAATGAAGACTGTGTTTTGGGTGTGGTTTGATGATTCGTAGGTATAATTTGTAGAGAATTTATCTATTTTATCTAACTTTTAGAATTGAACTCGAATACTGTTTTTAGGTAGGTATATATGAACCTACTTGCAAAGCCTGGGTTGATAACACATAAGTAAACTGTTAGTAACAAAAGTGTTCATGCATTTACTTGTAATTGTATCGATAACTACTTGTGGTGTCATATTATATGTAGTTATCTTGTTTGCTTAATAAGTATTTTCTGTATACAATAAAGTTTATATGGTGGTGATTATTTAAGTGTTTTAAGTATGTGTTGTCAGTATTGATGTTGCTTAATCTTTCATACAGAATAATACTGTGTGCAGAATAATAACAAAATAATTACAAAAGTAAGTACATTAATTCTGATGATGCATTCCCCCCTTGCGCGTCGTAAATTAATGAATTCCTTTAAAAAAACTGTACTTAAGTAATGTCGATATTTATGTGCATTCTACCTATACTACATCACTATAAAAATGCACCGTCAAAGTAGTCTTAAAAATATATTCCACTGTAAACTAAGTAATGAAACATTTTCTTACACCAAAAGCTATTGTATAAAAAGTAGCCAATAGCGTGCGAGACATTAAAATCAATAGCTATCCCTTAATGAAATGTCAACGGGCGCCGACCGCCTCGCCGGCGCTTACATTAAAAGCGCTTTTATCAACAATCTTTAATCCAATTAAAGCCACCTCTCAGCAGGTACACTACCATGAATAAAACAAAAGTTGCGGTCACATACTGACCAGTTTTCCTAGACCCTTAATTTCTCTTCAAATCCACCTATTTGATCATATTTGGAATATGTACGAGGGGTGAGGTAGGCTGTTAATACTGGTCACTCGACTGGACTTTAGGGATTTCACTCAGAGGGTCATGGAAAAACAACAGTAGTCGTTAAGCTAGGGTTTATGTCTAATGGACTATGTTGGATACGTCTGCGGTACTTTTGCAATTAATTAGCACCGCGAAAGGGTGCGGTTTTACTCGAATGATTAAAAGTTCAACAGATGAATTGAAAGCGAAGTTGTGGCGGTATCGTACACAGTTTGTTAATTTGGAAACTTTCTGAATAGGTAATTGACTTGTCGGGTAATAATCAGTTGTCAGCGTTAAGCTAAGTTTAAAAAGTTTTAAATAGTAGAAATAAGTTCGTAGGCTGTGTGTCAAACCTCCATCAAACCGGGTGGTAGTGGTGGCACGATACTTACCACTAGTATAAAACAAGAATCGATATACAATAAAAACTTGTACGAGTTTATACAATGCCTGCCCTTTTGCTTCATGTATCTGTTTTTAGTCACCCTGACAGCACAAATGTCGCTACATTAACCATAATGTAGGTACCAACCTATAAAATTAAACATTCTTTATAACAATTCGTAAGTTAAAATATATTTTTTAAATATCATTTTATGCTAACCTCCTTTTTGACAAATTTTTGACTTAGAGGTTTTATTGTAAGTTCTCGATAAAGTCGTGTATTTTTTTTCTGCCCACATTTTTTGAATACAACAGGTAATTTATTTGTATTCTAAGGATTTAGAAGTTGAGAAATATTTTTTATTAGTAAATACTAATACTTAGGGCAATGTTGGAACCTTGAATTCCTCATTCCAAACTATAAAAATAAACAAAAATAAATAAATCTAATATTGCGTTGCGTAACTCACCGAAATCTTTAGAAGTGACAAATTTACACTTCAACAAATTTACCCATTCCATACGAGTGATTTTAAAAACTCGCTCCCTCTTTTCTATCCCTCGCAATTCATCGTTCTCTCCCTCCCTCCTCTGACATTCCCCTGTCACTCCCTTGACACTATATCCCTCGCATCCCAATGGGATATACGTCCCTTTGCCGAACAGTGCTGATTGGCATAGCTCTAGTGGATTACCGAGGGGCAGTGTGATGACCACTCGCCGTTTGGGAATTAAGGAATTAACAACGGTAAGACTGGGTTTTACGTACCTACTCGTACTTATTATTATATGTTCGTAGAAAACTTAAGTTTATTTCTTTAAAAATAGGAGTAGTTTATTTTTTGTTTTTGGTAATAATAAAAAAATGCTGTATTTCAGGTCTATGATCCATACATTTACGAATTACAAATAGCACACTCTTAAATTTTAATAATAAGAAAAATAGCCTCACACATCTCACTCACGGCCGCCTGATCCTAACCTAGTTAGAGCCAGCATAGTCATTGTGGTAACCAGACTGCTGATAAACATAGTTTTATATTTCTAAATACATACATTTTATAGATATTACTTCCATACACAGAACAAATGATACTTTATAATTGTAAAGCTCTTGTCATAATCTTTAATCATAAAAAAATATTTATTACTATTAGGTAAAACTGTACAATTCGGTAGCTATTAAATGTATAATATCCAAATCAACACTTTAAATTATTAAAAAATAAATCTTGTTCTATTTTTAACATCGCTAATAACAAGTCTCTTAGAATCTGAGCAGTGACATTCGTTCAACTCCACGATCATCGATCTTAGAATTTTTGGTAAATAACAAACGCTGTCATCGACGCCCCTCAATCCCGTGTCAAGAAAATAACGAAATCGTTTTTGAAAATAAATCGATTTATTTTATTCGATACGGACGCCACTCGTTTCGTTTACATCTCGCGTCGAAGTTCGGATGCTGTAGAGATGTTTTATGACGCATGAAATTGTTGCATTGTTCGGATTCCTGTATGGACCCACGGGTTTTCCATTTCCACTTCGACAATACAATTCGGCTTAGACATACGTTGTTAATGATCAGCGGCCATTCTCACGATTTTTACTTTGATTGAACATCTATTTTGCCAGTTTATAAAAAGTGTTCTCACTAAAAAAACTTTACTAAAAATACAAAATAATTATTTCAACTGTCATCGAATGTCGTTGTTAAGAATTAGAAATATACATTTTACGTATTATAAAACCGTTGGAGCTTATGATACATATTCCAAAAACTGTTTGTTTTTGACTGTGACAAATAAACCTAATTTTATTAATATGTGAAGAGATCTTGGTAACCCATTTTAGGCATGAAATGTCTAATTTTGAACACTTAGTTCATTTATAAGCTCTGTTAAAAGCAAGATGTCATATTTAAAAAAAATATTTAAAAAGAGCTACATGAAGTTACTGGCTATCAGTATACATCTAAACCTTGTCATTGTACGAATAGTTTACGTATTACTCTGTCAAGAAAGTACCGGGAAAAGATAATAATACACAAAATGTTTGTTATTCATCCAAATTTATTTTATCACCTTCAGAGTATGATCCTTCAGAAACGATACATTTACGCCAACATCATCATCATCATCATCAGCAGCCTTTATTAGTCCACTGCTGGACATAGGCCTCTCCTTAGAAAGGAGGTTTTGGCCTACTATATCACGCTGGCCAGACGGGTTGGTATAGGTTTTGTTTCAAGTTTTCCTTCTCTTTGCAGTGCTGTTGTCCTGCGTAGTTTGCTCCCTTAGTCGTCTCTTACGACACCCACGGGATGAATAGGGGTGGTGACACTGCGTATTCTTAATCCATCACCACACGGACGGACTTACGCCAACGAATAATCCAAGTATCGAAACATTTTTTAAACGCTGTTTCCGGAATTAAGTTCAGTTCTCTCCGCGAATTCTCCTTTATGTCTTCTACCGATTGAAAACGGGTGCCACGAAGTGGTAATTTGAGTTTAGGAAAAAGAAAGAAGTCGGCGGGAGCCATGTCTGGTGGTTGCTCGATGGTATTTGTTGAGTGTTTGGTCAAAAATTCGTTCACAATGATGGCCTTGTGCGAAGGCGCATTATCGTGGTGCAAAATCCAAGAATTTTCTTTCCACAAATCTGGCACATCTTTTTCGTTTAATTTGCTCTCTTAAATGCCGCAAATAATATTCTTTATTTACCGTTTGACCTTCCGGCAAGAATTCTGAGTGCACAACAACGCGATAATCAAAGAAAACAGTCAACATGACTTTACCTTTTGATCGACTTTGGGGTGGTATTTTCGGTTTCGCTTCAGTTGGAAGGCGCCACTCCGAAGCTTGTTGACTAGTTTGCATGTCAAACTCGTACACCCACGTCTCGTCACCAGTAACAATGCGTTTCATGAATGTTGGGTAGGAATGGACTCGTTCTGGCGTGTCCCTAGCGACTCTCATGCGATTGAGTTTTTGGAGAAAATTCAGGTCTTTTGGGACTAGCCGAGCGGTAACATGTTTCATACCCAAATGATTAGTTAAAATGGTACGGATCGACTCGTGAGATACAGAAAGTTCGGCGGCTATCTCTCTCAAAGGTGAATGAGGATTTTCAGCCACTATTTCCTTCACTTTTGCGATTTTAACTTCAGTTGCAGACGTTGATGGCCTACCAGATCGAGGCAAATCTTCCATCACATCTCGATCGCTTTTGAACGCTTTTTACCACTCATAAGCACGTGTTTTTGATAAAGTCGATTCACCGTAAGCCTTCTGTAACATTTTCAGTGACTCCGAACACGAAATTCTATTGACGATGCAAAATATAAGACAAACTCTTTGTTCGATGTTTTTGTCCATTATGAAATTCGCAATACACACTGGATAAGATATAACAAAAAACAGCACTGTATTTAATTTATATAACAGATGCAACTCGAACTCCGCGCCAAAATGGAAAACAGTTGTGCCAAAATAACAACCACAAAAAAAAACAAATATTTGAATTTGGAACCATAAACAAATCCCAATACTTTTTTGATTGAATGTAAATGCAGTTCAAGTAACACTAGTCAATAATATAAAACAAATTATTCAAAACATAAAAAGATGTGCATTAAATTGGATGACCAAGCGATCTTTAGTATTCATAAAACAATACACAAAACAGAAATAATTACAATTTTGATTATCCTCGGAACTTAAGTAAAAATTCAAACTTATTTTTAAATATCATTGTTTTAAAATAAACGTTATAATTGGCATATCAAAAAAAAATCTTCTTAAATATATTTACTTGAAAATAGTTTTGATACTTCCTAAATGCAATCCACAAATACGTTAACATTTTAAAAATAACAGTCGGTATTTCCAACATTTGGGTGACACGTCCACTAGGCCGAATGTTCATTTGTTAAAATAAAAATAACGAGAGATTTATTTATAGAGAGCCTAAACAAAACACCCAGTTAATGAACCAAAATAAAAATAAAGACATTGTATGGTGGCACTATTTAGTTTGCAATATGGGTTATTAATCATCATACACGTATGTTCAGAAACAATAAAAAGAGGATATAAACAAAACTTATTTAACAGGTGATTTTCCCGTCGTTTTTATCCACGAAGTGAAAAGCCATACGACAACACTTTTCATGTTATAAGTTTAAGTGTGTAATTGTGTGTCGTCTATGTCATCATAGCCTCTAAACTAATTAGCTGATTTTGATTAATCTACTTTTTTTGCATAATAGCTTTCTCGATCGAGAGTATTTCTCGAAAATTTATTAAACTGTTAAAACAACATCTGCTCTTACGAATAAATGTACAGCTATATAATGTATAAAGAGTGGCCTTATGCACTTTACTTGCACACTAAATGCACTTTCTTCGTAGGTAATGAATATAGAAATAAATAAAGAAACAAACATACATCCATACATGCACAAACATAACTACTTAAGTACATCACATGTAAAGAAAACAACATACACATCATACAATATGCAACTGATTTAATTAGGATAAATACAATTCAAGATTTTTTAATTTTTTTGGTTAAAATAATTACCTTGTACATACCAATGCCAAGTTTTCTACTTCATTATAGTAATAAGACCTTATTAGGAATTGACAAGCTCGCAACCGAACTGTTATTATATAGAATTAAAAAATTACCTAGGTATATTTTCATATAATGTGTGCCTCAGAATGTGCTGTAGTCTTATTGCATACCTAATGGTTTTTATGTCGACATTCCAGTATCATGTATATTTTTATAGTTTATCAAGTTGTGACATAATATCTTTCCGTTAGTAATATTTGTTTAGGTCTTTTTAGGGTTCCTTACCCAAAGAGTAAAACGGGAACCTAAAAAAAAGACTCCGCTGACCATTCGTCTGTCTGTCTGTTTGTCCGTCTGTCACCAGGCTGTATCTCATGAACCGTGATAGTTAGACAAATGAAATTTTCACAGATCATTTATTTCTGATGCCGCTATAATAACAAATACTAAAAACAGAATAAAATTAATATTTAAGGGGTGCTCTTATACAACAAACGTGATTTAATTGCTTGTTTTTGCTCGATATTGATCACGGCATCAGGTAGACGCTTGAAATATTCACAGAATATTTAGTTATGAATTCACTTTAAAATAAATAATTAAATTAAAAGAAAACAAATATTTAAGGGGGCTCCCATAAAACTAACGTGTTTTTTGTTGCCGTTTTAATAGATAACGCTACGGAACCCTTCGTGCGCGAGTCCAACTCGCACTTGGCTGGTTTGTTATATAAAACAAATTCTCAAAGCCTTTTTACGAGATGATAATCAGTTCCGGATCTTATTCTAATATTCATTAAATTTTCACCACGAGGCATATGTTAAACCAAGAACACAAACCAAATACTCATTAACGATATTTCACAAGTCGGATGTTTGTTCGATTTTCCGTCCCTGATCTCATGCATGCATTTCATGATTAATAGCTTACAATGTCACATGACAGTGACGTCACGGCTCATCCTTAGCACGCACTGCTTATTATTTCTAGACAATATAAGGGACTAAGACACATTCCAATTTTGAATGGAATGTGATTTGATTCAAACATTTTACGTAGCCTTTTAAGTAGTAAATTAAAATGTGATGCTCTTAAAAACACATTAAGTCTATATTTACCTTATTATACAATTTGAAATTTAGGACAGATAAGTTTTACTGGATTAGGGACTCAAAATTTATGAAACTAAGGTCGAAATTGAGTTTCCAATGCGGTCGATCGTTTTAGACACAAATTCACACAGTTTCTAACAAAATTTGTAAGCCCATATGATAAAGGTTACATTATATTGATGTGTGTATTTTATTACTCATTCAAATTTTGTCAATTTCGTGTAATTTTGATTTAAACTATAAAGTTTAATATACCTTTTCTAGTTTGGTTTAGGAATGGTTTTAGTTCCTTGTCTTTTATGTAATCGTGCCTTCCACTACACACTTTACTTATATATGAAGTACTTTAAATATATATGAAGAATAAACAGTATTCGTTTCCACAAGTATTCAAATATTAAACGAACAGACATCAAAAAGTCAGTTTGTCAGTGCAGTTGTCATTGCAACGTCAGACTGACCCACCCACTGAACACAAATCATCTGAAAGCTTGTCATGAACTCTCTAGTGTTCGATTTGGTAGGAATAAATAGGTAAATACCAATACTTAAAATCGGCCGTAACAATCTATGCAATGGTTAGAAGTTTTAATATTATAAATAACTGCGTCAATTACAGAAACCCCTAAAGGTCACTGACGAAACTACAATGCAATGCGTGGTAATGTACGGTAGTCGTAAATTGGTTTTAGTGTTAGGCACGGTAAATTATAGTATGTGTTCTGAATCTTATAGAACCTAACAAGGACTTATATAAAAAACGATCGAATCACGGCAGCTGCATTTTCAGAAAGTAACTAAATGTACAGAGACGTATTAGATTTTAAAAAATAAGTATAAATGCTTTTTATAATTTTTCAAGCTGATAACTCTCTCAACGTTTCAGAATCATTCCAAGTAGTTCCTAAAATAAAATTTTATTTTGAAACAATGGCAACATCACAAGTTTTTCGATTATTTATTTCGAAACAAAAGAAGATTACAATCCTTTCACCAAGATTTCTATTTAGCAAATAACACCTTGTATGCATGATTTAAAAATGAGATTTCTTTCCATACTTCCACATCACAGTAATACAACAATTACAGCAATAAAACAACAACGGCTGCAATTGTAATTAATAATTGTGAATACCTAAGAGTTTTTACCTATTGTGTATTACCCAAGAGTATCAACGTATATCCAACAACGAGTATCCCGTTATTATCTAGTAGAAAACCGCAAACTTCGTAATAATAATTACTTGGGGAAAAACTTGTTCTTTATCGAGTGGACTTCTGATATTTATACCAAGAATAAAAACACAGTAATATCTTGAAACTCTTAATTTTAAAATTATAAAACGTTATACTTAGGAATTTCATAGGAGGGTCTGCATGGACTAGAACGTTACACGTCTTTAAAGATTGCTTATGTTTATGTATCTTATTTAATAAATAAAAAATTTAAAGGCAGGCTCATAAATAAAAAAAGAATTTTTTGGAACTTAAATCATTTTTCATTTTTTCCTATTTTCCCATTTTGGCTACAGAGCATGAGAAATATTGCGACACCAGGATTGTTTTTTTTTTCAAATTTAGGATGATCACTAGATACCAATTACTCTAGAAGCCATCACTAAAATATACGCCAATGAACCAACTACACTTCATGAAAATATCGAAACCCAACGCTAGCATAACCCGTTAACCTAAATCCTTCAATCAATTGGCATTTTTTTCTTAACATCATGCTGCTTGAAAAATAGTCAGAAAAACACCGATATTTTTGGAGACAAAAGGCCTGCGTAGGCGATTTGAATGCTAAGACCATCATTAGTAGTCTATTGAGGGGAATGCCAGTCCGTGTGTCGGCGATGCTCAAACGCATATTGTGCTTTTTCAATGATTGTGTGTATTGACGGTTAATTTTACTATTATCTGCGAAGTTATTGAATTCAATTAAGAGAAATCATATTTTATGTATGACCCTAATAACTGAAGAAATTAATATTTTTACTAGTTATTCATGTAGGCGGTGTGTAGGCAAAAATTAAATATGGCTGAGATCAAGCCTTGGAATATGACTAAATGAAATGTATTAAATGAAGTACGATAAAAAGGGCTTTTAAAATAAATTTATAAAAACGAGAGGATGTCCTAAGTCCTTTTGTCTTAGGTATTTTTAGCATAAAGGTATGTAGAACACAAATTGACAACGCCAAACTAAAAAAAGTAATAACTCTTTACTAAAATAGGGGCTTAAAATAACTAGCACAGTGACGTTTTCTTTTTATAGGGATAGAAAAGAATAAATTTGTCAATACATAAGTGACACCACTAAGAGGAGTAACGATTTTAGGCACCTATAAGTTATCACCAGTAAAGCGATCTTCTCTGCAAGTTGTATTTGATCTTTATTTTCATAGTAACTATGAAAACATACACCGGGTAATAGGTACGTGTACTTGATTATTAAAAGTAAATATTGCCGTTGTTAAATTGAGGGAAATCATTTACGATATTAAGGGTTAAATAAGTTGAAAATATATGGTCACAGTAGTTATCAATGTACTCTGGTTTTAACTCTGTGGTATTTTTTATTATTATTACATTTATATTTTAGTTAAAGTTACGAAACAGTAAAAAAATAAAATGATTATTTTGAATTATAATTTTTGTTATTAAACTTATTCAGTTGTAAAAAGTTTGAGTAGCATTGCCAACTGATATATTGTACTATTGATGTAGGAAGGGAGCCAATAACTGACCTACAAAGGGTACTGACTTGCAAAAACTGTACTATGTATACAAAGGACCACCTCTAAGTCTAGTCATAAATTATTCGCAAGACTCGCAAAAATTGTAACAGTTACCAACGGTAGTTTGCGAAAATTACAAGAAAAGGGTTGTTATTGTTGCAAATTGTAACAATAAACATTTAGTAAGTTATCCATATATCATTCTGTGCTACTGTCTTTTATTAAAATAGCGAGTTTAATGATGTTGAAGGCTAGTTACATTTCTCATTCTTCCTTTTTTAGATAGTACAATTGTATGAATACAATTGTGTTCAATGAAATGGTTCAAGTTACTTGAACTATGTTAGTCAAATGATAGTTTTTGTAACTCTCACGCTCAATCTGGTGCTTTACTTCCGTGTTAAAGAAGTTGCATCTTATTGCTTTCATTAAACAAAGCCTATTGACTCATAATAAGCACCTGGTGCCATTTCCCTATACATTTACATTTAAGTATAGTTTTAATTTCCTTCGTAACATGTATAGATACTAAAACTTAAAAAAAAAAAAAAAAAGCACAAATAATATTATTATTATTGTATATATTATATATATTATTATATATATATGAATATATATTATTATATATATTATATTTATTGATTTTTTTTTAATTAATGATAGTCTGTTGAAAGCTCGGTGTTCAACAAAATTGAAAATTAAAAAATATACGTTTTGACTCTGTTTGCTATTATAGCTTGTTTCCTAAGTTTTTATTTAACATAAGTTAATTTACTTGTATTGTCACTAATTAAATCTTATGAAGACATCTCAGCCTGAAACAAAAGTGATACTAAGAATATAAATAAACTTTAAAAATCAAGTACTGCTTTGTAATATATAAATCTTGTCTCAGATTAAACGTATATGAGGATAAAATGAAATCAGTCAACACGCAATCGATAAAAACTCGATGAGTAATGAACGCTGCCAGTGTCATCCTGGAATGTAAATCGTGTCTGACACTGGGTCAACATGTCATACTTTTACTTGCCTTAGTTTCGTTTTCTAGCCGCACCGTTCCCTCGTTCGCCCCGCATGAGTAGGTGCTCGTATTTGCAACGTCAAATTAATTCACAATTTTCCCAACAACAAAAGCATAGCTAATTCATTTGTTCAAAGAGTAGAACCCCATAACCCCATATGGCAGTGATCGGCAGTAACTACTGTTCGATAGCAGCTCCCTGGGTGACGCAGCGATTTTTAACAATGTTATACAGACAGCCGTACTGGTTGAACATTGATGTAAGATATCAATATATTGTTTGCAGATACTGGTGTCTGGTACATATTGATAGTATAGTGGTAGTATAGTAGTATACATCCAAATAATGATAGTTTTGAGAAGCTTGATTCAAACAAAAAGTATTTTAGCATAAATTGTTAGGTAAGCTTGATATTTATTCATGCTGTAGAAATTTCATGATTTTCAGACTGGGTAGTAGATTGTGTTACTGACAATTGACTGTTCCATTTTCAATTCATCCAATTTTTTATTGATAGCTTACTACAACAGCCGTATGCGACTGCTGTGCTGAGGTGTCGGTGCGATTTTAGGGTCGGACGAAATGTTTGTATGATCTGCAAATTTTTGTTTCTGGGTTTTGAGTGTTTCCTTTGATTAATATGTACCTATGTATTTCCAAAAAAAATCCGTCAGTCAATCTAGATTTCATCGTACAAGCTCTGCTTAGTTTAAAACTAGATAGCGTAACCATATTAAATTTACTCGATTTTACGCTGCAAAGAACTTCAAAGGTTTAAGAATAGAAATATATATAATGTATGACCAAGGACGTTCCACTGTCCTGAGTACTCAAAAATTCTCATCATTTGCAAGAATTGAGTTCAAGATGTTACTGGATATTGTATCTATCATTAGATTGCTTTCGAGAATAATGCAAGGCCGTGATGAATGTAATTTTTATTTGTTGTCATTATATTGATACATACAACAATTAACTCCTCATAGGGACATAAAAAACAGTAATGCCAAACTAAAATATAATAATATACTTAAAATTCAGGATTTAAACATAGACAAGGTTAACTGACGTTATAAAAAGCGTTACGTTGCGTTCTTTTGTTTTTTAATTAATAAGTACTATGTTGTCAGGGCATTATTCAAATATAATCTTGAACAAAATATATGTATAAATCTATTTTTAATGTTTCTAGACACAATACTCGCAAATTATGTAGTTTTTTTAAGCTGTAGCTATCACACAAAGAGCGTCCTTCAATGTCATCCGTTATTATTGAAAAAAACAGTCGCTTTACGTAGTGAAGGTTTTGTTTCGTATCATATCGCGTAGTCCATGTGGTGCCGGATTAAGAATACGGAGTGTCAATACCCCTATTCATCCCGTGGGTATCCTAGATCCGACTAAGGGAGCAAACTACGCAAGACAACAGCACTGCAAAGAGGAGGAAACTAGACACAAACCCTATACCAACCCGTCTGACCAGTCTGGTATAGTGGGCCAAAACCTCCTTTCTAAGGAGAGGCCTATGTCCAGCTGTGGACTACTAAAGCCTGTTGATGATGATGATTATGGTAATCGTATCATATATTAGCTTTATTCAACGTTTTATAAATGTATTTGTTGTTACCTTCATCTTTAGTCTGGGAAAATGTGAGCTACACAGCCTTTAGTAAATTTGGATTGATATTCTAGTACAAATCTACTACTGTGATGCAAGCAATGGCTGATATTAAGATGCGGAGGCATGCTAACATACTAATTTCAACGAAAGTACATTGCATGATTATGGTATTAGATTGTTTCTGACTATAATGACTTCATTAAGGAATTATAAAAGTGTATCCACCCGTGGCAGATTGATTCTTCACATTAATTGTTAAATGGGCACTTGTTGAGACTTAGATACGTGAAGTACCTACCTACGTATTTTGATGTGAAATTCTTTTTAAAACGTTAGAAGTCAACAAATGATTATTTTTAGTAATCTTGTTATGTTGGTGATTATTTTTGTAATATTTTTAAATTAATTTGTTATAATTATTTATATTAGTATCTTTAAATAGCAGTTGAAATAACATTTTATTTCAGTTTATTTAGGTACATGGTCGTGATAAGTGAAGCTGTCAATGTAGACTATTGCCACATTGGGTAGGTTGACTGACATTCGATTAAGTTTCTGCTTACACTGCAATCGATTCAGGCGTAACACGAAATACTTTGAATAGTATAATGTTAGTTTGTATTGGGGACCTGAATCGACTTTACCTCTTTATCTCTCTTACCGCGCACTAGGAATACAGGGGAAGGTTGCGACTAATGGACCAGTGCTTCCTTTAGACCACCTAAGGGTCCAACTTCAAACTTCAAACAGAAGAAGAGACTATGGCTATTATAATGTTACCTGTTATATTCAGGGTACTCTTTATAGTTTGTTTACTTGTGTTGTGTTTGAAGTCGGTTCTACCTAAAAATTGTTACATTGAGTACCTAGTTGCTATCAATGGTCCACCATAGTGGACTGGTCCAATCAAAGAACCTTTTATACTTTAACTTTTTGTTTCATTTCTTTCTAGAATAAGGTCAGAAAAAAAAAGAAAGCATTACGCCATTATTACGCCTTGAAGAGAACATGAAACTTGCCATAGAGGCTATCAGGAAAATCAGGCACTAAACAAGGCATCTCGAATTCGTGGTGTTCCGGAAGCAGCTTTGGATCACAGATTGGATGGGAGAAAACCACAAAACTATGAAGAGATTAAATTTATAGGAACAGAAAGTGATCTTTTCGAAACTGGTTCCCCGTCTACTGGATCTACCTGTTCAACAAAGATGTTCGCTCACTATAATATAAAAATATACAATTAAGTCGGGTGAAATGCGCAAGGTAGGCTCAATGAGAATAATCGTCGGATGGTAGAATTAGCTGCCACTTCATAATCAGGCAAATTTTAGTTTAATATTTTCTTTTTGCATCATTTTCATTCTACCACATTAAGTTATACAAAGACATAAAAATCTAATAAATAATAGAAAACCATTTTCTGCAGCACCGCAAAGCTGTACATTGCAGTGCAGTAGGTACAGGGCGGCTAGTCAACGTAGAGCGAGCAGCTAAAACTAGTGATTAATGATGGATGCCCGCCGCGGGCGCCTGCCAACGACTGCGACCGCTGCCATAGACAAAGTATTGTGTAGAATCGTAACGATAAGAATTATACCTACTAAAATTTCAATATCAGAATTCCTTGCTAAGTAGTTCCATACCACTTAACATGAGTACACATAAAGTAAATAAATAAGTGTTTTGGACAACTGACACACAACGCCATCCAGTTTTGTTCTTTTGAAAGCCAGATTGACTGATAGAATACCTACTCAAATACTTTTTTTTGTAAATACTTACATATTATACATAGAAAACACCCAAACTAATAAATTTCAGATCATACAAACATTTGGTCCGACCCAGGAATACCCGAACCCGATACTGCATCACCGAGGCAGTCAGGAGTGTATACATTCTACATTCTAGATTTAAATTCTTAAATCTAGAATGTAGAATAAAGGTAAATATTAAGCATTAGAATCAGATGTATAAGTCAGAACTTGAAAGCTTTAACACTTATTAATATTTATAAAAGATAAAACTGTGTTACCCATGTATTTCGGGAATGACTAGGAGATAAAAGGAGACCTTTATCAAGAAGCGAGCGGACCTGCCGCTACTCGGCGATGTCATTGTACGACACTGATATTTATAAAAAAAGGAGATCTTTATATTTATCCCAGGACCAGAAGGATCATGTCCATGTGGTGACGGATTAAGAATTCGAGTGTCCCAACCACTATTCTTCCTTAGGTGTCTTAAGAGAAGACTAAGGGAACGAACGACAACACAGCACTTCTCTTTGCAGAGTAGGAAAACTTAAAATAAACCCTATAGGCAACCCTTCTGGCCAGCGCGATATAGTAGGCCAAAACTTCCTTTATAAATAAAGGCCTATATCGACCTGGACAATTGGTGGACTATTAAAGGCTGTTGATATGATGATGCTGTGACGTGTGGCATAACACATTATATGCAACTGCTGTAAAACTTGCTTGTTTTTTTTTGGTGGTAACTCCAGAAAATATTTTATATGATTATTTAGCTGTCGATAATTTATAAGCAAATCATAGAATATTTAAGTTTCTAACAATATCATAATCGATGCACTAAAATATGATTCATTAGGTACTGATGGATACTTAATGTATCAACAATTAATTAGTACGTGGACTTGACAATGTCTCTAAGTATGTCTAACATCATATATACACTCACGCCTATTTACCTGTATATAGATACACATATATAGGTAATATACATCCACACACGTGTGGAGGAACGGGTGTCATGTAGCTCCAACACAAAAGGAGGATCCTCCGACCAGGCGAGGTGATCATACCTGTCCATTGATTATGGGAAGTTGTAAATATGCTAATCGGCGTGAAAATCATTCATATCGCGATACAGGATTAGCAGTTACTTTGTAGTTCGGCGTACCTCCTTTAGATGGCGTTATAGTTTCATCGTTTCATGGTGTACGGAAGTCGCCACACACACGTCAGTATACACGTCATACAAAATATCCACATTTTGAAAATTGCAATATTATTTATAATTGCAATATTATATACGTACTAGACGACAAGCCTATTGCCTCCAACCCAATATCTTAGGGATTAGATGGGAAAATTGAGAGTTTGGTTATATATCTGTTTCTTATCATTGCGGTCTTTTCTAATTCTACCTTTCCTTTGTTTGTTATAATTTTTATTTACCTAATGTCCTATCTGCAAGTTTATACTTATAACTAATCTTTATTTGTAGTAAATCGTTTCTTCAAGACTTGATTAAAAGTTCACCATGCAATGTTGCATTGGGAATTCGATATGGAAACAATAATATTATAGGTCTCCAGACGAAATATACAATTTGTTTTGTCATGTATAAAGAAATTGTAGTATTCCCGTTTCTTAACAATGTTATTATCTATATATTTATACGTGAAGAGGATTCTATCTAAGCAATTTGAATTTAGCGAAGGGATAAAGAAAATGTCAAAGCGTGTTAAAATAACAACTCATGAATTTGTTCAATTTTTATTCTGTACTATTGAGTCACTAAACTTATATTATTCTAAAACGCTTGTACTCATATAAAAATGTATCCTTCTGTATTCTCTTTCTATTTTGCAATGTCTGGAAAAGGCTACTAAGTTGAGACAAATTACTATTATAAGACCATTAATGTACACTTGGTTGGCAAATAAAGATTTTTTTTGATTTAACTTCATACGTTGGTAGAATCAAGTCTAAATTTACTTTTAACGAATTAAAGTTTTTAAAGTATTTATATAAAACGTCTAAACTGTAATGTTATTTATAATAATGTTTATAGGAATTAAGGCTCTCCCAATAGGTATTAAGTAACTACCTTTGAATTGCCTGACGTGGTCACATGCTGACTTGCAGTAAACATAATTATATATTATGGAACACGATAGCTTATAAGTTAGCATATTGATATTTTTTTTAAATGAAAAAGTCATGTCTCTTTTCTTTTTTTAACCCAATTTGTAAAAATTTTACCTGTCAAGTTATTCTTCTAAACGTACGATACTCATACGTACAATCCTTTCAGAATAAAAATATAACCCTTCTATTACAATTTAGAAATACGTGCCTATAATGGAAAGTAACATACAAAGAGCCAATAGAAAACGTGCAACGTCCTTCGAACGTGAATCTACGAATGAGAGAACCACCAGTCGATTTTCCCAAGGATTCGCCCGAAAAATAATAATGAGAAAGTACCTACTAAGCCGACGAATGCCGAAAATATGAAAAAAAAGGATCAGAAAAATATCGCCCAACCATTGTAATAAGCTCCCTAGCTAAAAACATCACATCTCTTTTTCAATCCATTACTGGGGTGTTTCAGAGAGGTGGGGGAGTTCTTCGTTACTTAGTTCCTGAAAGCAGATTTCGTGTTTGCAAAAAAACATTTCTTGTTACTTTGCCAGAGCTTTATTCCTATTGTTTTATACACGTGATTGTTAGCATGTGTATTATGTTGTTATTTGATTGCGTTCATCATTTACCAGTGTGAGGCCTATCGCCTATTTATATTAGTTCATTCGTTTTTAGAGTTCTGTAGTCAAAAAAGATCCCACATAGTTTTAACAAACCCGTTCTTCTATCTGTCCGTTAGTTAAAACAGAAGCTCTTAGTACAAAACAGTTGTAATTTGTCGACGAGATGGTGAAATTAAGTCATAAAAAGACGCCTTCCCTAAACTTCTACGATTTACAATTCCTCTAGTAATGTTCAATATAGAAGAATAAAATTTTCATATAAATTTGTTTGAAAAACATTTAGGGATTTAAATGTTAAGTACTTATAGGTGAACTTTTACTCAAAAGTTATGAAATAAGGGATAATAAAGTTCACTGAACTTCTATTTCTTCTTGGATTTGGTTTCAAATTACATTCTGACTAAACTATATGTTTGGAAAATAAAAGAATATATTATAATAGGTCTTTACCTATGAAATTGCCGTTTTGTATGCAATAAGTGAAAGTACTTATTTTTTCAAACTTTTTTATTTCTGTTATTCGAAGTTATCACCCATGCATTCGACGCATCTTTGCCAACGCATTGGCAGTTTATTGATGCCCTTCTTGTAAAAATCAGCTGGACGGGAGGCAACAAACTCTTCAAAGGCATTTTGTACTGCCTCTCGGGAATTGAATTTTTTACCCACTAAAAAGTTGTCTAAATTTTGGAAAAACCTAAACCTTTTTTTTTTTTTTTTTTTTACGTGTGGAAATCCCCTCGGACCGTCACCCCTCCGGGGTTTGCGGCGGGGTGGTGTGTCGGACTCGGACCGACTAAAACCACACGGTGTGCCACTCTGCGCCTGTAACAGGAGGGATCCGGGAACAGCTGTTGTTAAGACATCCGGACCCCTCCTAGCGCCAGCCCGCTCCTGGTGCGGGCTCCGTCTCGATGTGGATGTTCCTCTCTTTAGGCGACGTCCGGCACACGCGGACGCCGCCCCCTCGCGGCTGGCCAACTAATGCGGGTGGAGGGGAAACCCACCCCGTCCACCCGCGGCCACACTCAGGGCGGCATGAGGCTGTGATAGGCGGGCCTCCGCCGCCCGGTTCGCCGGCGGCGGATCGGGTCCGAGTGGAGGTCGTCCTCCCGGGCCCTCTCCGCCGCCTCCTTCCGCGAGATTACTACCTCGCAGAAGGTTGCGACCGCGGTAAAACAACTGTCGCTACCGGCCATGGAGCGTACTACGGCCGGTAGCGAGAGATCCACTCCGATGACTGCAGTGAGGGCCCGGCGCTGCGCCGCCCATGCGGGGCAGACCGCCAGCGTGTGCTGGGCCGAGTCCTCACTGCAGTCGCAGTGGTGGCAGGCGGGACTCAGTTCCCTCCTAGCGACCGTGTGCAGGTACTTCCCGAAGCAACCGTGCCCGGAAAGCACCTGCGTCAGTCGGAAGGAAAGGGTCCCGTGCTGCCGCCCTGCCCACTCGGCGATGACCGGCTGGAAAGCCTCCACGGCGGCGAAGCCAGCGCGTGGAGTCTCCAGCCGGAACGACCAACGAGCCACTCGCGCTTCGCGCCACTCGCGCACATCCTCGGGCGGAGGGCGAAATCCGCTCTCCGCCCGGCAGTCAGCCACTCGCCGATAAACCTCGGCGAGCACTTCCGCCTCCAAATCCCACGGGGGAGTTCCGGCCAACGCGCACGCCACATCCGTCGAAACGGTGCGGTAACCGCGTATGGCTCTGACCGCCATTACCCTCTGAGGGCGCCAGAGGCGTACCCTATTCTGGGCGGTCAGAGCCGCCGCCCACACCGGTGCACCGTACAGTGCCATTGACCGGACAACCCCCGTGTACAGCCGTCTTGTCGCGACGCTGGGTCCACCCATATTGGGCAAAAGTCGCCCTAGGGCAGACGCAGCGCCGACCAGCTTTGGAGCAAGCTGTCGGAAGTGCTCGTCGAAGAGCCACCTCCCGTCGAGAATCAGGCCCAGATATTTCATCTGGGCCCGAACCGGTACGAGGACCGAGTTGACCACGATTGAGGCGCCAGGGGGTGGACCACGACGGGGCCCATGGAATAACAGGGCCTCCGTCTTATCTAGGGCCACCCGTAAGCCCAGCGCCTCAATGCGCCCGACCACCAGGGAGACTCCCCCTGTGGCCAGGCGCGCCGCCTCTTGGAAGTTTGCCCCCCGGGCTGTCACGAGGGTATCGTCTGCGTAACAGATTACACCCAGCCCGGGGGGGAAATCGGCGCGAAGGGCCCAGTCGTACCCTATGTTCCACAGGAGGGGTCCAAGAACAGACCCCTGTGGAACACCGCACGACATGGGCCGACACCTCAAATAACCTTCTCGGTCCTCGTACACGACGGTACGCTCCTCTAAATAATCTGCCACCAGCCGCCTCAGGTACTTTGGCACCCCATGATAGTGGAGTGCTTCCCTGATGCAGCTGAATGGCAGACTATTGAATGCGTTGGCGATGTCCAATGACACCGCCAACAGCACGCCGCCACAGCTCACGGCCTCTTCGGTCACGGCCCTCAGGCGCAACACGGCGTCGACTGTCGAACGCCCCGCTCGAAAACCAAACTGGGCGTCCGACAGATCGGGGCCCACCTCGCAGAGGTGCCGGACGATGCGGGCAGAAAGAACCCTCTCAAACAATTTGCCCGCCTCGTCCAGCAGCACGATGGGCCTATAGGCCGCGACCGAATCGGCTGGCCGTCCCGGCTTCCTCAATAGGACCAGCTTCCCGCTTTTCCAGCACTCAGGGAAGCGTCCCGACGCCAAGCTAGCGTCGAACACCTCCCCGAGGCGGTCTGCCATGTGGTTGAGGGCCAGGGCCAGCACTCGGGCCGGTACCCCGTCTGGCCCAGGGGCGGTGTTCTTGGAACGGATCCGTAGAACAGCCGCCCCTACCTCCGAATCCCGGACGGGCGGAACATTGTCCTCCCCGTGCTCCCCGTCGTCTCCGGCCAGGGAGGCCATCGACGGGGGAGTGTGTTCCGCTCGTTGTGGGAAAAGGCCCTCAACCACTTCTCGCAGGAAGCTGGACTGGAGAGTCTCCGTAAGGGGGGGGGCCCGACGCGCGGAGCTTTTGTCGCACCGCGCGGTAAGGGCGACCCCAGGGGTCACGATTAAGACCCTCCAGCATCTCCTGTCTCTTTTCCTCTTTGGCGCGGCTAATGGCCAGCTTCAGAGTTTTCCGCGCCCGCCGGTACTCCTCATGAAGCCGGTCCTCCTCACCGTCTCCACGGTGACGCCGCCGACTGCGTGTGTAGGACCTCCGGGCACGTACACGGCACTCCGGGCACGGAAAAACCTAAACCTAACCTAACCTAAACCTATTATACAGACGTCATATAAGGTCTGTCAGATGACAGCACAGGACTAGTTGTTGTGGCGAACTTTGGAAGAGGCCTATGTTCAGAAGTAAATGGTCTTTTGACTGAGATGATGATGATAAAATTATAAATATTCAATTTATCTTAAAATTACTAATTATATCACGCAATTTCTAGCAAAGTTATTTTTAAGACATTTCTTGGTTATACATAGCAATGTTATTGAGCTGAATCGAATGGTCGTGGGCACTTGCTACTACGTACTGCTAAAATACCTAAACGTGAGTTAAAATCGTATCCTAATTAAGTGTTGACATAGTTAAAGTATAAATATATCAAATGCTTATCGCATTCTATACAAGGGTTAACAAAGCATTAATAATTATCTTCAACTAACCATTACAATTTAAATTACATTAAATTGTACAACAATCATTAGGAAGCTTTATAATCTAATAACGAACTATTGTGTACAAAAAATATTTATCCTTAAAAATTCGTTACGGTTCTAGCTTGAACTATTTAAAAATCGCATAAGGCAACTTTTTTTTTAATTAATAATATAAAGGAGCCCTTTCAAAGAAACGGTCGGAACATTTCAAACGTAAACGGCATGAATAATAGTTTTAAATGTATTTGAATAAGCAGTTCATTAATTATGTGTCGGGGGTATAATAGTAATTTTTGACGTGGCCCTTCCTGCTTTCAATGCTTTCGCTCAGTTACACAATTTTTCGATGGTTGGTATGATTTTTGAAGCAGCCATTTTGAGATTTGGCGATATGAATCGTAAAAAATCCTAATAAAACCCTTTCTTATTAACAGTTTTCTATGTCACGTTATAAGGATATGATTATCTACCAGATTCCGGTATTTAAGTTTGCAATTTTAAACTCAAAATTTTTAAAACTCCTGTTAATGTCACTTGTTAATATGACTTACTTCTGCCCTGTTATTATTAAAATATATAACATAAAGGTTAAAATTACAAGATAAGTCAATATTGCTTTCTATATAATAAGATAAGTCATATAAATAAATATTATAAGTCAATCTATAGTTAATATTAAAATAAATAGTAGTTTAAGAGTCGCATAATTAACTTAAAATTTAACTTATTTAATGTTTAAAAGTCGTCACCTACATTAGTCAATACTTACAGAAGTCAATCGTTTTTGTTCAACTATATTTTTTACAGTAACATATCATTAGTTTTGGCACAGTTGCAGTCCCCAGATCCTTGTCAAGTAGTGCTTTAAGTTTCACGAACAAGGCAGGGTCTTCACGTGATTAATAGTACTCATTACGTGTACAAAGGTGAGCCCCTGTACGTCAGATTTTGGTGTTCGCACACGTGGCACCCCTGTCCGATCTCGAGATTAGTGACGTAATCCAGTTTGAAGACAGTACGGTGTGAATGTGAAATTAGATGTTTTTTATTTCCTACAACGACTTGTGGCATCGTAAGGTTTATTTATTCCTCAAACAAATTTTTTAATCGAAACGAGATCAGAAGAGAAAGATTTTGTAGTTAAATTAAAATTCTATATTCGCATAAGAGATAATTCATGAAATTTATTAACTGAAAATTTTGCCTGTACTTGAATGAAACCAGCCTTTTGCGAACGCTTCCAGTAGGCGGAGTTCTATCATGCATAGGTACATGTAAATAATCCTTAGTGTGTATGTTAAGTGGTTTAGTATCGATTTAATAATAAGTACCTATCATATAAAACCAAAACATACTAAGATCACTGAAAATATTTGATAATCAGAATATTTGAATAGAGGATTAATTACGCCTTTTAAAATCGAGAAATATAATATAATTAATAAAATGAAATGAATAAATATAATATAACAAATCTAGATCGACGGGCTAGATATAAAAGCGGTAATGAGAGAGAAATCCGGCTTACGAAGATAGAAATCCACGTTAAAACACCTTAACCGCTTCCACTTGTAAATAGGATCCTAAAAGTGCCAACTAATTTTAATACAATCATATTTCATATCAAATTTTTCTTCTTTGATTAATAAAACCATTATATTTAAAAAAAAAACGAGAAAACAGTGTTTTTCTTTTTTCTTACTCTTATCATAACAAAGGAGGTTCTATATGTACTCACATGACCACACTCACTAGTTTCCTGAAAGCTGAAAGGGCGCGGGTCGGGCCAATTATGAAAATAGCGCACCTGCGCTTGTCAAACGCGGCCGCGGTTGTCTGCCGTCCTGCCACAGTCATTAATCTTATCTCTCCTTATACTTCATGCATTCCTAGTACCCACCCGGCTCTTCGCTCTATGAAATTGTTCGACACGGGCATATAATATTTATCACATAAAATATTTCGTTTATAACTGTATCAAAACAATCTATCTCGAAGTATTTTCAAAGACCGGTTTTTATGGTATATGGGCTAAATGAACAGACCGGTCACCTGTTGGTAAGTGACTACCACCGCCCATGGACACATGCAAATCGCGAGTAACAAGTGCATCGCCAACCTTTCAGTCCCACCCTCAGAATCAGGGGGTTTGGGTTCCGGTAACCTCACTCACTCTGTGTAAAGCAATAACAGAATTACTTAACAAGGTTTTTCTGTGGGGCCGTTATATAAATCCCCGTCGAGCCTGGCGGTGCATGCATGCAAGCATGTCTCTCCTACGGCCTAATTTCTGAGTATCCTTGAAATAAGAGTAAACAGGGAACGCATTTTTAAGAAAGGAAAATCGCTTGTACCGAAGGATTAGAGTTTGTAAGCAATACCTCCAGCAGCCAGGTCTCATTAGAATCGCATGACGCATGCCTGTAGGTAATTTGAACTGGCTATTACCAGAAAGTCGAAGTCCTGGTACCAACATTTAAAAGGACTCAATGACTTGAGTTATCGGAATTATTGTAAGTTAGTGTGATCTCGTTTCTGGTGTACCCTTGTCCATTATTCTTAAAACTCGCCTGGACCTGGAATCGAATAAAAACTTCCCTATCAAGTAATTTCTGCAAGTCATTCACGCCTCCTTAATTGCCAATCCATTATAATTCAAAGCTCACGAAATGATTAGCAAAGTTTACAGTAATAGCGATTTCATTTTTTCGATGCACTCTTGCTCTAGCTTTGATCGTATGAATTTAGGTATGAATCCAGTTTTTATTTGGAGCACTTTATCAGAATTTTATATTCTTCTGATTGTCTTTATACAGTCTTGATGTTTTTTTTTCAACAAGAAATAGATAAGCTGTGTTCAGAACTTGCAGCTTTTAATTGCTATCTAGTCTAGAATAGTTTATTGTTTAGTTAATAAAGATATTTTAAGTTAAACACAGATCTCGTCTTAAGAACTTACAGTTTGATTATTTCTAAATATGACTTATTATCTGCTTAATGTTAACAATAATTTAAAAAAGGGTAAGTACGTTGAAATATTTTAATTAAAGTGTGCGACAAAAACTACAATAATTTAATAGTATGAAACTCATAGCTGTCCTTTGGTTTGTAAAAATATCTAGGTAAACTTTACAAGACTAGACACTAATATACTTTAAATAATTTGAGAATTTATCAGCTCAAATGTGTTTCAGTGAAATGACAAAATAAAAACATATTGTAAATATAGCATTACAATACCATTAAGAAACCAAATACTTTATATTGGGTGTTGGTGGTGTAGGTTTGATAATTTGTTTCTAAAAACTCCAAATCTACACTACACTAAATGTTTTGAAACTGCAGGTCTTACTTTTAATTGAGATAAAACATTTTTAAGAGTCATTACTATCATCATTTACCCTTAAATAATAAACTTATCTTAGCTATCCGTCTGGTGACGAATTAAGAATACGGAGTGTCCCCATCCCTATTCATCCTGTGGGTGTCGAAAGAGCCTACTAAAGGAGCAAACTACGCAGGACAATAGCACTGCAAAGATAAGAACAAATTGACACAAACCCTATACCTACCAACTCTTTTGGCTAAAGTGGTATAGTAGCTAAATCCTCCTTTCTAAGGGGAGGCCTATGACCATCAGCAGACTATTAAAGGCTGTCGATAATGGTGAGTCTTAGCTAAACTGCACAAACTCAATATTGATTGTACTAAGACTGTTTCACATTTGTTCACAATTTTACTTCTTACTATCGCCATCTTCTGGTGAGTAGATACAAAAGAGCCAGAGCTAAAACAGTACTTGATTACGTTGGTACCGCCATCTGTCTTACAGTAGATCAATTAAGACGGCTTCAAAAGTATTGATTTTTCCGCTATGAATAAATTATTGCGTCGCGTCGTCAGTTCGTATCGTTCTTTATTGTAATAGCATTTTGTCCAATTACGTTTTGTAGGTTAGCTACCGAAAGCTAATCTAAGAATGCTTGACTATCGTTTAACGAAACAGTATCCTGTTGTAACGCTACTACTGTTTTTTACTGCTGACTGCGATAGTCGGATAAAATATTACCATTTCATAAATTTGTTTTAGTTTACCACATTTTTCACAAGAGGCGCTGTCATCAAATGTATGTTTAAAAACTAAGGAAACCCAATAAATAAAATTACATGTCGATTTGGTGTCTACATGTAGTTTTAGAAATAAGCAAGAGTCACGAAATTTAAAACGACTTGAATAAGTCACTTAATAATAGTTACTTTGTGATTGTTAAATTATTTTAAACTTTTTAATATTCATAACTGAATTCATTAACCTCTTGCGTCGTAAGTATAATTTAAAAGTAATGGCAGTAGCTATACCAACTAGGTATAATTTTTTACTTTAGCAGTTTTGTAATATTATAACAATAAATATTAGATCTTTAAATATACAAGCAAAATCATTAATTAGAAATTCTATTAAGAATAAAATGACAAACGTAGCTCAAGAATATTTTGATTTTCAAGTTTTAAATAAATCATATCAGTTTTAAACTAACATAGGATTTGAAATAAAAGCAAGTTTCTTTATTTCATTTATTTATTTTTAGTCAATATACAAATACAAAACTCAAATAACAAGAAAATCACGCATAATTTCATTTTTATTCGAGCAAACCATTCGGTATTCATAATGCTATCACCAAAAGCACATAGGCACATAATTACCAGCTAAGTTGTTACAAGGTGCTGACATGTTAAATGGTAATCAATGTGAAATAAAATTTTATGGGAGCTCCTTAACTAAGTCCCTTTAACAGCGAAAAAGTATCAATATGAAATGTGCACTAAATACGAGAAGGAAAGTTAAACTAGCTTATATAGATTATAAATATGTGAGACAAAAATCGGCGTTGGAATCAACGAAATTATTTCATTCAATAGTACCTATTATACTTATGAAAGGTTAGTTTCTCCCCACATTTTAAACTGCGCTTAAGACCACTGTTAAGGACTATAATAGTGTCAATTTAGGGCAAAGGGTAATTATTACATAATCTTAATCAATGAATATTCAATCTACCTAATAAACAAAGAATTCTTCATATCTAAATACTAAAGGGGATTATTATTTAAGTATGTCGATAATTTCAATATTAACCTAATGTTACTGGTATCTTTTTTCTTTTTCTAATACGGTATCTTTATTGAGGACCCAAAGTTGTTGTGTATTTTAACTAAGTTCATTTTTTAGAGATTAATATACACACCTATGCCTAATAAGCGATTTCCTTGTAAGATACTTGGTATGTTGCCGATTGTTTTAAAATCCTCGCCATCGGTACAGAATTTCCTTTAAAGAAAGAAATGGACCAAACAAGTTAGTAATCACGTGATTTATTCAAGAAAACAAATTATTCGTAGTGTTTAAATTTATTCCTGAACATCATTATATTAAAGTGTATTATCTAATCCGTGTGGTGACGGATTAAGTATACAGAGTGTCACCATCCCTAGTCATCCCGTGGGTGTCGTAAGAGCTGACTAAGGGAGTAAACTACGCAGGACAAGAGCACTGTGAAGAGAAGGAAAACTTGAAACCAACCCTATACCGACCCGTCTGGCCAGCGCGATATAGTAGGCCAAAATCTCCTTTCTAAGGAGAGGCCTATGTCCAGCAGTGGACTAGTAAAGGATGTTGAAGATGATGATGATCAAATTTAAACCTACAACAATTTACCAAAAAATAATAACTAAATATTAATATTATAAAATGAGACCATAACGATCGGTAACTATTATTAAGTGATTGAAGAAGGTACTGTACTACAAATGAAAAATCAAATCACATAGCTACAAAAAACATTATTATTAACAACCGATATATTCGATTTTACAATAAAATTGTAAGTAGGTAATTATTAAAATCACATTAAACAATAAAACATCGAAGGCAGATAATACTGTTCCAATCGATATAAACGATTACACATAGATTGCAAGTAGAACCAAAATTATGATGGCATTGATCCACTTGCATTATGTGATGGAAGAAACTAACCATCTGCCCTTCGAATGTGAATAAACATTAAATATATAATAACAATAAATTACAAAATAACATTACGACATTATGGTTTAAGGCTAAAAGGTATAATGTACAGAATGAAAATGTTTTGATAAAGGTATGTATGATAGAAAATTAAATTTTTGTAAACGATTAATTGACTCTTGATTTGAACACACCATGTTATATAACTTTTAGTATTACTACAAAAAGAAGACTTAATAAAGTGAACATAACGATTTTAAATAATATTCTAACATACCCACTAATTATTTATTGAGGCAAACTTGGAAAAGTTTTAATTTAGTTTAAGGTGCAGTTATAGAACAGTGTTCAAGATGAAGAAAATGTTACAAAAAGGTATGATTTTATTTTATAAATTTAAATTAAATAAGAAAGTTAGAACAAGATTCCCTATACAGTTTCACGGAGAAAAAAGTAAAAATATCTCGCAAAATACAACCAATGTAGTATTTTATATTTCTGGATATTTAGAACTCATTTCGTATGAGTGTCTGGTATACAATTTTCCTAATACGTGTCTGGAATTTCATATTCTTATGTTCAGCTGGATTTTATACAATACGTGCCTGGTTTAGGATTTTATTTTGCGTAGCTGAAATACTTCAGTGATATTACATCCCACGTATAAAGAAATTCCGGACGATGCTAGATTTTTACATTTCATAAGAAAAATTTACCGCTACCTAGTCCACTACCAACACACCACATTTTGAACAGAACTTATTTTTATGTTTTTGAGATTCTTACGTAATTCATGCCTTTTTAAGGATTCCAAAGCGAATATCAGCAGGAAATTGATATACCTATTTAAACATTTCTGACAATGAATCGCAGTGGTAAATCATTAACATAGATGCCTACCTCTCCAATAAAAAGAAATTGAATGGTGCGTTTTTGTTATGTTATTTATGATAAAAATTGCAGTTAATAATACACAAGTTAAATCGAATTAAAATCATAATAAAAATTATAGTAAATGCAAAAAATATAAGAAATTCTGAAGTGAGTGAGTGTTGCACATCATGGTCTTGAAGCGTTGCAGTGCATGCACCACACAAACCTCTCTAGAACCGAATTTGTCGCCTCACTTCAAACAAATTCGGATCTACAGGGTAGATGTAGGGCACTAATATTGATGCCGACGGGCACCGAATGACTTCAATCTTCTATTTTCTTTTATTCCTACTATCTTCCTGGAATATAAAAATAATTAACACATTGAACACAACATTTCCATAGAATTTTAACTACAAGTTTTGATTAAATACTTAAATGGATCTAAAATATCGAAATGCTGCTTTTTTGCCACTGTGTGTACCTACCTATATTTATGTTAAATTAATTGAAATTGAAAAAAAAACTTGTAAATCGTGTCGATGATTATAGGCATGCATATGATTTTATTCTAATATGAAAGAGCAGAGGTGAAAGAGATTTAATATTTAAATGTTTTTTCAAGCAAAGACGTACCTTTGTCAATTATAAAGAAAATTAAAGGAACGTTACTATTAGAATTTTTCAAAATCCTTTAAAATTGTTTTGACCTTATGACTGTTTTGTAAATCAGTTATAGGTTATGACCACCGATTATAAATAGGCTTTGAAATCAAATTTTTATCAAGTAATTATTAAAAAATATTATTATTACTAATCACGTACTCAGTTTAAGCTTTGTTTCATAAATTGCAATCCTAAATATATATTTAAATATTTCCTTGAAATATTTAAGAAGGCAGTTATTTATAAAACTTAATTGATCGTTTTTTCTTTTGTAATTGATATTCATACTATTCATACTCGGTTATTTGTTAACCAACGGACAAATTTTATGTAAAACTACGTGATTCCTGATGAATATTAAATGGCTATTCAATTTTCTTATAAATCACAACAACTATGTGCATATCTGAATGTGTAGATGAATGATATGTATGATATGAATTGTGAAATATCTTAAAGCAATCAATATTAGGACTTGACTAAGATGTTAAAAGAAATGATATTTTCTTTGTCTAAGCTTTGACTAGGATCTTTGTAGTAAGAAACTAAACTCCTTTGTTCATTGTTAGATGAACACATTTTATATCTTAGACAAATTAATTATATAGATAACATATATAAATGAAAAACTTCTCTAAGTCCGTCGAAGTCACTTTTACCAAGCGGCACCAGCAATTTGGATCTGAAATAAAAACAAAACGAAAATGAATTATATGCTAACAATCACTGATTCAAAATACATTTAACCAATAAATCGGTTCTCCAAACGCAACGTTTTAGAATTGCATTAAAACACATCGATCAATATCAATAAGGATGTCAGCGCCGAGGTAGATATTTTTATCGATTAGAATCATCATATGATGCGCGTCACCTACACAATCAGATACTGTAATAAGCGCGTAACAGTAGTCAAGTGTCGTAATCGATCATCGTAATTGAACCTGTTTATCCGTAGACGAGAGTAAAGCTAACATCGGAGACAGGTAAGGACGCTAATGTTTGGACAGCCTCACTGTCGGCAGATGAATAATGGCTCTTTGATCGCATTTACACAAGGTTGAAAGTAGGGGAAAGTTCATATTACTAAGAAACTGTTAGCAACAATGCTTTTAGTACAACCTTGTTAATTAATGCAAACAGATTCGTTTGTTTTACATGCACGTAATATTATTTCGTAACCGATGCCTCACAAAAACTTAAAAATCTCGAGTTTATGATTCATACCGATAGCGACATACCTGTTTTAAGGAATTCAAGTTCTTGTTCCAGATGTAACGGTACTATTATTTTTATCATTAAGGAACTCTAACCCTGTCTATGTGTTTAATTTTACCGTAAAATGTATGTAATTAATTTTATTAGTGGACCGGCTTGTTGATAACGTCAAAGTATTTCTACATTTAATCACTGTTCGTCGAACTTAAAGCAATCGACGCGTCACTACGTCTGTGCGGGCCGCGAATTCGTCGGTTGATTTGCCAACCTTGGCGTAACGAGGCCGCCATCCTCCCGGCGGCGCGGCGGCGCGGCGATGGCAAGTGGGTCAGGGGACGCACATGCGCAGTCCGGACACGAGCAATGAGCGCCGCCCCCGCCCTCAAATGAATGGCCCAGACCCCCCACTTTATGCTAACCAACCAGTATAACCCGACCTCCCCTTCCTAGGATTTTATTTACGATGACAGTGTGATTTGGGGTTGTTTAAAAAACTGGAAGAGCTCCCGCCTGTTTGGTTGCTAACTAAAGCAGCTGTTGTACAAATCTGTTGAGTGCGCAGCCCACTAGTTGCTAAGCGAATCTTTCGATGTTTGACTTTCTATATTGCTCCTGTTGGTATTCTCTTATGTTGAATACATACTAAAGGAAGACACGGCTTGTTTAAATTCTTAACCCCCATATTAATTCAGAAATTTATATTTTCTTGGAAGCATAAATATCAGGCTTATAAGAAACGCAGTTTTCAGATCTTAAATTTCATTTCCACCTACAATTCTGTTGATGTTTTAAAGGGTTTCAAATATTTAAAATATTTTATTTATATTATTAAAAGATCGAAATATATTCGGTTAGTTTAGTTAGTAGTAGTTTAGTTAGTAGTTAGTGGATGGTTATTATACAATACAATTTAGGATAACATGAGCATCATCAACAATAAAGTCTTTTTTATAAACATGGTAACGAAAATTTATTAATACCAATTTAAGTCGCTAAGATAATAATTCACTGAGCAAACGAATTAAAAGTAACTGGAATTTGCACGATAACAGGATGAAAATAATAAAAAGTGAATATGTCAAATGCTTTAGGTAAACGAATACAAGAGATCGTCTGCGCGTTGAATTTCGACAAAACTCATTTTTGGTTTAGTTTATTAATAAATTTAACTAAAACTGTTACTATATAGACCTCAGTGTTATGACAGGTCAACATATAACTATACTTATATAACCGTGTTAACATTTTTTTTTAAATTTTGTAACATTTACTTATTGTTTAAATGAATTAGTTTTCTGCAACTCTTCTATACATACATTTTAAATGTTTTAGCTTTCACGTTCAAAATAAAAAAAAAACGCTTAAAAAGAGTTCCTTCACGTATTTATACCTATGCAGATAATTTATGATCATGTTCAGAACTTTAAGTTTAGTTCTAAATTTGTAAAATGCCCATAAACTAAAAAAGATTTCAAAGTCACCTAAGATACAATATAACATGAACAAAAGTGAGACCGTATACTTCTAAAATTGGTAAAACAACAAAGAACATTCTGAACAAACGAACAAAATAAAATGTTACGCAGAACAATTGGAATGGACGTCTGCGGAATAAAATGAAAAAAGAGAAACGGCAAGATTTATACAATGACTTCAACTACATTTCGTTTTAATATCTTCCGTTCTAAATGCGAAGTTATTTTAAAGATATATCCCGAGAAGCTTGCACTGTTAACCTAGGCAAATATGATACGTTTAACTTACTTAGGCTAAGACTGTCTATAAAATAATAATCAAAAAATTTAAAGCTCACCTTTTGCCACCATGAACTAGAACTGAGGTTAAATAATGCGAGCAACAAGATTAATTTTTTATGTAGGTACTGTATTATTTCTAAAACTTACAACTACATTTCGATGTGATCAGAACGAGAGACGAACTCGGTATGATGTATTATACGGTCCATCGCTTGAAACTATTGGTGATGAAAACTATTAGTAAGCCACTAATTGTACGGCAGCCTACATAGCCGCCGGTAATTGGCACATTTACACATTTTGTTAGCCCGGTGTACATAATTGTTGACTGTTTACAAGAGAGATGATATGAATATACCAAACACGAACAGTGAAACAGTTGAAAATAATACAAAAAGCATTTAATAAATGAATGTTTGTAGGTGTTAATGAGAAAAGTTAGAACAATTATGAACACACTAAGGGTACTAATAAGGTACAAAATTATATATATATGGTGTTTAGTTTCTAAATAAATTAATTGCTTATAAAAGCTTCTATGTCATTATTCTGAAGTCATACATGGCTTATTAGTAATAAAATAACGTTGAGATATGTGATGAATATGGCGATTCTCCTTAAGGTTGTCTCGTAGAGATTGCATTAAGCAGTTAGGCATTAGTTACATTACAGTACAAACACGTCTATAAATGGTGATTATATCTCCTGTTACTGTTAAAGTACAAATAAAATGTTAAATATCTATCTACCTTATCAAGTCTTGATTAATGTTAATGGATAACAAAATTAAATGATCAAATAAAGTATATACTATATATTATTAGTTATAAATATAAAAACTATAGTTGAGTACTCATGTAGGTGAACGGTTAGAGGAGCTATTAACATATTGTTGTATATAAGACGATAGAGATATCTATTATATACAATGGTGTTCATTCAGTTGTGACCATTGAGTTAAAACAACAGTTGTGACTCAGTGACGGAACGAAGCGTTTGGTGGCATATAAATTAAGTTCCTATGTATATCTAATAATCCAGCGAAACCCGGTGTCTGTACATTGCATAAGTAATGAGAAATTTAATAAGAAAGGGAAGATGAGGAATAGAACACAACTCAGCAATTTTTAGCATTATTTTCTGTCTGTCTCTTGTTGTGTTTGTTTGTTGGCGTATCCATCGAAACTACTAAAGAGATTATCAGATATTAGCAATTTAGTTTGATTAAAAGCGTTAATTATATCTATAGATTTCTAATTGCACAATAAGACTAAACTCCACGCATCATATCATATATTACATAAAAATAAATTTAGTTTTGCTTTTTTATAAATGACTGGTGACAACGATTTTTATTTTTAATTATTTTATTATGACACACAATACAACTATTTTTACAGGTTTTGTACCTAATACAATAGTGTAGCCATTCGTTGTTAAAAATATGTATTGTAATAAATAATACCTATTACATTAACAATTATAACAACCTCACTCATCCAGCCCACTTCACGGCAACCGGATCGACAAACACTCATATACTTCCAAACACACGCCCCAGACAAACCACTCCCAAGCACAGCACAAACTAAGCTGCTCATTACACATCATTCCCGGGCGGGAATCGAACCCCTGACCCCCGGCCCACCAGACAGATTTTGAGAAAATTGCTCCGGAGATTAGTTAAAAATACATCCAGCGAGAATAAATATTATGGATGTAAAACACGATCAATTTTATGGTTTAAAACTTAAAAATACCAGATCTAATGTTATAGTTAAAACGCTAATAAATGCCGACCTAGAAAGTTTGTTCTAAAACAATTAACGGAAACGGTTTGTTACAGCTTTTAAGATCGAACACATTGGATCTGTTGTTTAGAAGACTTTGCCTTTTAAATTTTATGAGTTTATTTCAAACATCTTTGTTTGTTCTTCGTACCTGAGTTGAAACATCAAAGCGAACCGTTTTATTGTTGTATTGATATTGCTTTAAAAGGAATGAAAACGTATAAGTCGTGGAATTGCGAATGTGATGCGACTGAGAATGTTCAGAATTAAATGATTGTCTTTTATGGTTTGATTTAGGATTCAAATTCATCTGTCATTTGGTGAAATATGTGTCATTATAAATACTATAATTAAGATAAAATGATATTTAGGTTGAGCAAGGACTGTAAACGTTTACATTATTGCTGGAAGAAAATATTTTAAGTCTGTCCATCATAAAACTGTTACAGCTATAATTGAACTTTTAATTCCTTTATTCCTTAATTATGCGACATAGGTAAATATGCAGCTAAACTATTATTATTGTAGATTCACAAATTATGACTTTACCATGCCGGTCTCTATCAATTTTTATGTCTAGTAATAAGCATTCCCTTATGT
The DNA here is from genome assembly GCA_902825455.1 of Arctia plantaginis. Taxonomy (NCBI): domain Eukaryota; kingdom Metazoa; phylum Arthropoda; class Insecta; order Lepidoptera; family Erebidae; genus Arctia; species Arctia plantaginis. The sequence goes on from CADEBD010000348.1 coordinate 3,369,490, forward strand.
TTTAGTTTATAGTACCAGTAGAACTAATAAAATAAAAATATTCTTAGGCATGATGACAAAATGCCTAAAAGGCAGTTAACATTATGCGTAACAAGATTAACAAGGCTCATCAACAGTCCACACAATTAAAGCAATTACAATAGGTACTACTTACATTTCAAGCAGCTCTCCGCAGTTTTCTTCTCTTTTTATCACCATCTGAAACGATTTTAAAATAATTAATTAATATTAGAATCTTATATTATAGTACCAAAAAATAGAGTACTCGTTCATATTACAGGAATTACAAAAAGCTTCCATCGACGGAAACCGACCTTGTTCATCCTGCTTGATACGCGCCAAACTGGCGTTGACTTGACAGTCCCGCCAAACATGGCTGCCGCTCGTGTGGGAAGCGGAAATACACGAATTACTACGAGCCAGAAAGGATAGAACAATCAGTACGCATGTGCAAAAAAGAGACAGACGACAGGTCCTGGCTGTTTGAAACTTTGGAAAGAGATAACAATATGCGATTTGACAGGAGGGTGAGGGAATAAGAGTTTCATCTAAACGCTTTTTAGGGTGGAGCTGTCTGGACTTTCGGGTCGGCGAGACGCGCAGATGGTAACAAAAAGGGACCAGTCGCGACTAAAATTTGGGCATAAATTGAACGACATTTTTGCCACATAGCTGCGAGGCCGTCCATCGTCTCAGGAATGAACGTATACATTAAGCCCAAATGTTAATATTGTCATATTCGCTATGGCTTGTATAATAAAGGAAGAAAATTTACAAATTTAGATCTAATTAAAAACGACTTTACTAAGTTAAAATTAGATCAAGATAAATCTTTTAAGTCGATCAGAATTGATTTTAATTTGCGATATATCATTGCTCATTTTACTATGCGGATATATTTGTTCCATCAAAACTTGTTTCGCATAACAGAATTAGGTGTATTCAAGTCACGGGGTCAGTGACTCAGGATTTATTGTTGGTTTCCTGCCGTTCTTTCAACATCATATTTTTCCTAAACACGAGTTCGCCGACAAATTTGTCTTCCGCTTTTTATTTATTTAAACAATCATTGGCCGTTCTATTTTGGGATACTCAAGACCATGAGTTGTTCAAGTTTACGATCAGTTAAGTTACAATTATAGATAATCGTACCGAAGAAATAAAGCTCAAAATACGTTGCATGTGCAAATATTATCCAGATTTCGTACGTATTCTGCCTTATGTGTTTTCCTTAAAGGATGATTGACAGCATAAGCAGCATCCAAACCTGATTTGTTGATACCTTTTGACAGGTTTCTAGTTTTTTTACTTAATCACTGATATCCTTCTCAGTAAACTCTTACCAATAAGGAGCGAATACATTTTTAGCTACTAGAGATCGTCTCGTGATCGAATAGCAACAAATGTCACTTGAACTGTCATTCTATAGACATTCCGTATCGTGAGAGATCAACATTTATACTGGAAATCTGCAGTTTTGTAGCCGTTTTATTTTTAATTTACAACACATTTTGATAAAAAATTGTACCTCTCTACATTTCTACCTCATGTATAGGTATAAAAGTACCAAATTAAACAAATCGATGTGCGCGACATTTACCTACTTAAAACGGGGTACAAATAATTGTCTGTAAGCATTAATATAATGATTAATACTTTATCATCACATCAGTAAATGAAACAGACAGAAAAAAACACAACAATAAATACAAAAAACGTAAAAGTCAAAGGCGTTTTCGCGGATAAAACTTAATATTGTATAAGTTTTGATAAATTAAAAAATGTTGAAAATGTTGTGAAATATAAAATGTTCCGTGTGGTGATGGATAATGAACACGGAGTGTCTCCACGACTATTCGTCCCGTGGGTGTCGTAAGAGCCGACTAAGGGAGCATAATACGCGGTAACACTGCAAAGACCCTATACCAACCAGTCTGGACAGCGTAGTATAGTAGGCCAAAACCTCCTTTCTAAGAAAAGGCCTATCCCGTCCAGCAGTGGACTGTTGATGACTGAAGGCTGTTGATGATCATGATGATAATTTAATATGTAATCGTGTAGGTACTCTTTAAATGAATCTTTAAAATTACTTTAATGAAAGTATATATATTAATAAATATGTTTATTATGCTTTCATAGATAAAGGCTGTCGTTGAGACCCGGTGTTATATTTTAATGAGTGTATTCTACTCTTATACCTATAGTTTATAATCTGGCTTTAGTTGTTAGGTGTTTCTAAAACAGGTAATTTTAAACAAAGGGTGTTAGGTTAAGGTAAGGTAAGGTGCACGAAAAGGTTAACACGCAAATTACTTTTCTAGTCTTTCAAATATACTATTATCTACGAAACAATAAACTGAAGTGAAATAATTTATTCTGAAACATTTGGTCTAATATGTAAGGTTATTTGGACTTGGTGTTCGTTTTGCAGATATCGTGCGAGTTCACATTCGCACAAATGGAGTCTATTTACGTGACAATTCCGTTCAATTCTTTAATCTCTATAGCGATATTTCTAAAACACTTGCCATAACCTTGTTTTCGAAAGGTGCAATTTGCACGAATGCATGAATCCATGTGTGTGAATTGAAATCTAAAAGAAATTATATTTTAATTTTCATGTCCACGAAGACTCAAGAGCATATTTATAGTATTATTGAAAAATAATGTAGGTAATTAAAAGTCCTAGATTGCATATTTCTTCAATCGAACTGAATTAAAAAAAAAACACGATCTTCGATATTGATTACACTATAACCATGTTATTAATCGAATTGACATTTAATAACTATGTAGTTGTTATACTCCTATACAATTACAAAAAAATCATTTTATACTATTGTTATTTAGATGTTGCACCAAATGACAATTTTTTTTTTAGTAGACAACTCATAGTATCTAACGAACTTCATTATTCAAAAATCGAACCATCTGTCAATGTAAAAAAATGGCCATCGACTTATAAGTAGTTAGCTTATCATTTAAAACGCTACTACACTTTGACACGTGTTTTCAAGGAGTCTACATTACTTACTTATGGTACGTCATGGATACTAGGTGAGTTTATCATATAAAACTTTTGTTCAATAAAATTAGCTGCCTGGCTTCTGGAGATAAGATTAAAGATATTGTCTTAACCTGGTTTATGTTAAACTCATAGATAAGAGATTTAAGGCAACGGAAGCTGCCGCCCGTGTGTTTGCGTTCACATACAATATCGTATCAAGAGAGATTAAGGCTGTATAGTTTGTCACCTGTACCAAGCTGATAAATCTCTATTTAACTTAGATAGTAAGGTGCTGTGAAATATGGCTTCGGTAAGATATCAGCGGAATCTTATGATAAAAGAAAACAGAAATGCAAAGTCACTATAAAACCTACGAATTTACCACTATGTAGAAGGATCTGTACAAAAAAAACGTTACAAAAAGTAATAGGATCAAAACAAAGAATGCAATCATAATCTTGTCAAGGTGTGCTCGATGTTGATTCTTCACCCGATGATCCGAGAATTAACCTTTAGCGGGTGAAATAAAGATTTATTTTGTTATCTCATGTTTTAATTAACTAGATCCCATTAATTAAAAAGTAGGTAATTTAAATGTTCAGTGCGAGTAAAGGTACGGCCCTTGGAAGAATTTGGTATAAAGGAGATTTAGTATTTAATAATTCACCGTCTCAACATCTCGGCAAAATTTTGAAACGATAATTTTTCCTACCTCATCACGCTGTGTACCTAATTACACTAATTCTATCCTATCGAGTTCACAGATCGATTTCGTACGTCTACCATTTTTATCGACAAATACATATTTTGATACAGATCGACATTGTCATAAGCTTAAAATTTCACACAAGTAGATTGGTTCATTAATGAGATGAATATTAGTACTGAATCTAAATATAAAATAACGTAAAGTCGGATTAATACTTTTTCAAAAAGAACCTCATCGTTTGGACAATAAAGTTCTATTTTAACGTGGGGAAAAGTATCTACCTGCAGACTTGGGATCAAGACTGTATAAAAATAGCCTAATATGAGTCAGGTTTAGTAAACCTAGAATATGTGAGGAATTTCCACTACAATTATGACGATTAGATATGCCAATAAAATAATTATCGTGAATACTGGCAAAGGTTATAATAAAGAACGTGCTGTAAAGTAAAATCTTCAACGTGAAACTTAAAGCTTTTGACAGGAACCTCGTCCGACCTTTGCGTGAAAAGGAACGCCTAATCATTTTCTAATATTCTTTTTCTTTTTTAAGAACAAAGAGAGAGAGAGAGAACAAAGTTCTAAAACCTCTTCGTACCTCCATGCAGAGGTAACGGTTAAATAAGTTTTTTTTGTATATTAAAGAATTGGAAAGCTTAGTTATGATAAGTAAGTTAAACAGCAACCATCCGAATAGACACGCAATCCTTGAGACTATATTATTTATATATAGGGCTGTTTATGAACTTGGGAAGTTTTAATGTCAATGAAAATAACTTATAGCGACAATAAAAATACATACATTTTTATTAAAGTTTGTCACGCGACTTTTCCCTTGGGAAGTAACCTATAGAAGTGTTTTCTTGTAAAGTTTACAGGAATAAATTTTGGGGTCTTGAAATAAAAAAAGAGAGAACAAAAGCACTGCCTGTTCCTTTGTTGTTAGTGTTGTGTTTTTTATTTCAGTAATAAAATTAATTTACGGAAAAAAACTGTCATAGGACTTAGGTACATGCCCTTTGAGTTGATGTCGCAAATCAAAGAAGCGGTTACAAAGAGGATGTTTAAAGTGATGTAACATTTATGGTCTGATTATTTTTATGTAAGTATAGGTACAGGTAACAAAGTTTACAGCCACATTGCCTTCCATGACACCTAGTCATAATCTGAATCATTCGAGTCACGTACTTTTGAGTGTGAACGATTGAATTTTTATTTGCGTGCTCGTCTAGTAAGCATTGTATCGAAATAGACATCTACATTTTTTTATTTTTGGATATACTTTAACTGATTCGTAAAGTAAAGGAACTACTTTTTTATTTATAGTAGGATTGACACAAAATTAAATGGACTAGTAATAGTTTACCCTCCAAACGATATTGTTGTTTCAAATTGTTTTCTGTTTTAGAACACACCGAAGATCCATGCTTGTGAACATAAATTTAAAAAAGAGACAACCATTTCTTCTTTAAAATAAAAATAATGTTCTAGTATATGTAAAGGCATTATGAGCTCATAAGTTATAACAAAGGCAATATCAAACGTTACGTTAATACCGCAGGCAAATATATTCCGATTACATTCAAGCCACGAGGCTAATTTTTATTTGTTATTTCCAGCAGCGAAATGCTGTGTTTTTAATAATTGTACAATAATTCATAGGAACCGGAAAATGCTTCTTGATTTATATTTAGTAGCATTTTCGTTTCGTACTTACTGATATTTTGTTCAAATAACGCAGGAAATGAACGGTGTTTATTGTGCTATTAAGCGGGTATTTACTACAATATTACTTTAGTATGCACAAATATTGAAGGTATGGATGGCGTAGTGGTTTAAGCGGTCGCCACGCCGCTTCCTACTACGCCGAGTGTTGTGGGTTCACACCCCACATGAGACGACACTTTGTGTGATCCACAAATTGTTGTTCTGAGCCTGGGTGTTCTTTATGTCCGTTTCATGTATGTTTGTAAAGTCACAGGATGCGACACATGATATTTTCCTAATGCAGGAGTTGTCTCTTTTGAAGAAAAGAAGAAAAGAAAAGTAAAATCTTTGTTGGTCTCCATATTTTTTAACACAGGTGACAAAGGTGGTAAAATGATAGGTCTGAAAGAAACGTTATCCATAAAGGCCTACAGCTATAAACGTGAACAACGCCTAAAGTTCTACTTGTGCGTTACCGAAGAAGGTGATTCCGATCGCTGAGCGCTGACAACCTTGCTCGTAAATGAAAATTATTATGTAGAAGTAGTGTATCGTTAATGGGTTGACTGTTACCAGTCAAATAGGTAAACCTTAAAGTAAAGTTGTGTATAATTATAATAACAGAAGATAATTATTAATAATAGAAGAGAATTCTTTTTACCTGTATTCTTAATATTATAAATTGATATTCGACCACCAAGTCATTTTTAGTATAAAATAAAAATTCATACTTTATTTTTGTAACAACAATTTCATTCATTGATTTAACTTTTTTCGATAAATAAACATAAATTATTCTAAATATAACATGCTTTTATACGCTATAATAGTTTAAAAAGCAGTAAGTATAAACAATTTTCTTCACATGTTAAAGTTAATATTCCGTAGGATTACGAAGTCATCAATAAACGGTAGGCAAACATTGTTGGAACGACTCAACGATGGGCGTAGTAGAGAAAGGCCAGACCTTTTTTGATATCACACATTAACATGCATAGAAGGAGAAATCAGAATATTATCAGTGTGCCGCGATGGTTCGGCACATGCGTAGAACGGACGCCAATATCGACTGAGGGCAGGCGTCGCGTCGCGCGCAGTCTCCAACGAGCCCCCGATAATGTAAATAATACAATAAAAATAATACAATCCCACTTGATTTGAATGTCTTCTCCTCTCCGTAGGTTCCGGCCTTAGCTTGATAGACTGTTATGGCGGCCCTCGATACGAGATTTTGTTGCTACTATAAGACTTTTTTACGATGACACTATAATTGATGGGCTGACCTCGTCAAAACAGGAAAAACGCGTGTTTGTATAAATTGACAAAGGAAATGTTACTGTTTTAGGTTTCTTTGTAAATAAAAATGATAATTTGATGTACCTATGTTACATTTTTGAAACGGGTATACTATGTAGGTACTTCCTACATTAGATATTAATACATTTTATAAACGGATTCTCCTACTGAGTTAACTATTACGAAGAAAACTATATATAGGTAGAACAGAATGTGTTAACTTATATCATTATGTCCTTAATGTAAATTTGTTTGTTTTAAATGATAACTGAAATAGTTAAATAACTATTATTGCATAAGGCTGACGTTTTATACCCATATTTATATTTAAATATATTTAATATTAATAATTTATATGTTAATGTTATACTAATTAGTTGTACTTATAAGAGCTATAGTTTAAGTATATTAGTTAAGTAGTACATATATACTAATAATAGGAACTAACAGCTTAGAAAATTATAGTGAAAAACCGTTGTTGGGTAAAAAATTGATAAATAATTGTTTATTATTAATGGGCTTCTTCGGGCGGGTTAAAAATATTTCGTTAAGGTGACTTTTCTTTTATTATAAATGTGATGTTTTAAACATAAAGTGATTACAATCAAAAGCTTTCAAAATAGCAATAAACAGTAAATAAAACAATTGTAAAAACGTTAATCGATATTAATGGTGATAAAGTCACATTAATTACAAAACTACTTCAAATTTATTGGTTTAAAACACGCAGAGGTAAATCAAGGAGTTTTGTAATTGATATTCATTACAATATAAACATAATTCGATTTCAAACGGCGATATCGCGAGGACGGAACAGAAAAATACGAATTTCAAAACGCTTACCGTAGAAAGCAGAGGCACGTTGGGCAGCTGCGCGTTGCGAAGTGGGACCGACGACACAAGCCTACTACGTCACCCCTACCTCCCGCGCCGCCCCGCCCTACTCCTTAGCTTCTCACAGATTTGTCTACACTACCCCTCGCTACCAAGTTTAACAGGCTTTATATCTAATAATACCTATTAATTATCCTTTATGAGGCCTTATAATACGTTGTTAGTGTCAATTTTGGCGTCACTATTTCAAACCTTATTTTAGAAAACAATGTTTTGTCTATGAATACTGTTAAGTAAAATTTTATGTAACAGAAGAAAGGCTTTAACACTAAAAGGCATGTTTGACGGAAAAATAACGCAATTGTAACATGTGTAAACATGTTCAAATTTGAACAAACAAAAGTAAAATACGTGCTTGCCTATTGACAGTGAAACCGTTAACGTCTCGTCGGGCGCGTGCAGTGACGTAACTGAAGCCTGCCGGTTCCGCAGGGCGAGTTCACATGCCTCTTTGTTTTACATACGCATTTATTGTAGAATCGATGGGAGGTTGATTAAAACGGAAGTTTTATTTTAACGCTATGACGTTACGGTCATACATTTAAAGGTTACGAATTTTATATTTACCTAGTTGACGAATAAAAAGTATGAACTGTTCCACTACCAAATTTGGTTCTTGTTCCGCAATAATAGGGATTCGGGCTGTTGTTCAAAATGGTGGCATTGTGCACACTTGAAGAACAGTACAAGTTTTCAGATACGTTTGAATTTCGACCGTCAGAGTGAGGATTGCGTGACTTTTTTCATAAATGGACATCTCAAAACAATACACTGGTATAGATTTCTAAATAGAAGCAATATGGGCTATTGATGATTACTACTAAATACCTAAAATATATTTAGAAAAGAAAGTTAATCCCAAGCAGGTTCTTTATACTAAGTAATGGCAGTCTTAATATACATCTATCTAAGTATAAACTATTGTCTAATATTAGTTGTGACATGTTGTTCGTAGCATTTGTCGGCAAAAGATTACCTACAAAGTTGTCGCAATACAGAAAATTTGCATTCTAAACACCGCTTATCCATCACGACACGTCCGTCCGGTGTCTATGTCCAACTAACAAGACGCCATATGGCGTTCACGGCTCAATGACTCAATACATTTTTATACACATAACTCGTTAGAATCGTCCATGCGTACGATTATTATCGTTCCTAGACGTCCGTATTATTATTATTATTACGTAATGTATGTTGATTTATTGTCATTACTTGCCCTTAATTCTCTATGTAGGTCGATTACAACACTGAGATTTAAAAAGGAATAGTCTTATTTCTATATATTATGATTTGTGGATCAGCCGCAACACAGATGACGAATTTATGGGCGCGTTGTAAAACCAGTTGCTAAAGAATTTAGTTACTTAATGCTTTATAAAATGACGTCTAAACGTGACGTGTCTAGAAAAAAAAAGGTAGAAGGTCCTTGTTCTAAAGCTCTTTGACCTGTGGTATTTAAAAAGAGACAAATACTGCCTACGAAAAACAACTATCTGCTTTGATATAATTTCTTGATAACGGCATCAAAATGAGTTAAAACAGATCGCTAAATGGACACGATGTTGACCTAATAAACAAATTTATGAGAAAAGCCAAATTATGCAGAACTTTTTACCTTCAATACTAGATCCAGATTACAGTATCGTATAGTAATAGTAAAGTTCCTTCAAACGCTCATGAACGCTGAAGATTAATTAAAGCTCCTGAAATACCTAGTAGTAACATTTTGAGAATTGTGTGTTTTTAGGTGTGGGTTTGTGTTAGTGGGTTTTTAAGAATTGTCAACGACTGAACCGTACTTATGCCAACAAAAAATAATTAGGTACTTACATACCTAGGTATATTAAAAATATGTAGCTTTACTTAAATTAATAAAAGCATACAATCGCATGACTTCATGATGTTTACACAAAGCAAGAAGCGTACCTATAAGGTGATAATAAAACGACTTAACAAGGCAATGCCATTTTTAGTGGTGGCAATCTCAAACGCAAACTAATCGGAGCCATAAATAAATGATGCTAGAACAAATTATGGGATTTCAATTAACTCAAGAAATATTACTTACCATTCAAAGCCCACGCACTAACAAGAAAATGACAATACTTATATTGCTACTGCTATTGCATACACAAAAACTACTGCATTGATTTCGATAAAATTTGTTGTTTCTAATGTCCGACGAGAGGCGGGCCACCTTTTTTTATTCATTTTTCTTGTACTGTAAATAAACGTCTTTTAACTAAACCTTTATTACATATTCATGTAATAGTAAAACTTAATATTTGTTTAAAACGTAAATTATTACAAGACTTTTTTTTCTGCAGAAAAATTTTTACTACTACACCCAGAACAAAATAATGTAGGTATGTATTCATATTGCGTTCAAATTTACACATTTTATCAATAATTAATCGATGTTCTAAAATATTAAATATAGAAATCAAATACATGTTACAATAGACTGCAACGGCTCACGTCAGTCAGCCGAGGGATTATTTCGCTCGGACGCTCACAGCCAATCCGACGTCACCCCTCCCCTTATTGGTGAATTTAAAAAAGGAATTTCAATTTAATCCGCTCCCCTCGAATATAGCTGACAGGCGGCGCTTTACTGAGTGTCTTTCTCAAACGGATTATTGAGTATTCTCTTGTTGAAAGTTTTCAGTTATTTCAAACCGTTAGGTACGCAAGAGTTTTTTTTATTTGACTTAAAGTGTAATGAAAATGTTTCGTGTATCACTGGACCGAACAAAAATAACTTTTTTTTTCATAATATATTTTTGGTTCAAAGGTGTTTTATTAGAAAACGTACTTATGCATTTTTAGGTACTTAAAATATATTTTTATGAAACCATTATCTGTGACTGCAAACACAACTGCAATAAATGCAACAGTCTGGTTAAGGAAAAAATAAAGTGATTCCTAAAAAATCAAGTAGGTAGGTAATTGTTGTACTTAGTTCGAATTGCATTAGGTATTTGTTGGTCTAGATAACCTGGTATATACTCTAATAAAACTGCACATTTCCTTTCTATGTATATTGAGCTGGAACTCATAAGTATTCTAAATTGATTCACTCCTAAGTGCTAATAGGTATCCGTCGACTCAGGCAACCTCATTCCTAGTATACAGGGTAGGTATCGGCCCTGTGGTGACGTATTAAGTATACGGAGGATCATCACCCCTATATATCCCGTGGGTGTCGTAAGAGCCGACTAAGGGAGCAAACTAAGCAGGACAATAGCACTGCCAAGAAAAGGAGAATTTGACACAAACCCTATACCAACCCATCTAGCCAGCTTGGTATAGTAAACTAAAATCTCCTTTCTAAGGAGAGGCCTATGTCCAGCAGTGGACTTGTAAAGGCTGTTTGACGATGGTGATGATGATACAGGGTGCAAGAATATGTTACATAGAGTTGTATTTTTTTCTTTATTCATTTCTAATTGGCACACACTGTCACTATTATAAACACAAAAAGAAACCAAAATAATAGAGGTGCTCAAAGTGTACGAAAAGTAGTTATTTCATCAGCTGGCTTACCTTTGACTTTATAAGTTATGTTTACAATATGTCACGCTATGTTTAATAGAATTAACGTTATATACCTATACCTTATACTCCCAAGACTGAATAAATATTTTTAGTTGTGACTGGTTAAACAAATCTAATTTATTATTTATTTATCTTCAAACCGAACCATAAACCTATGCTATGTTGATAGGATTTAAGTATTATCTGTAGCATAAAATGTTTGTTTTTTAAATTATTCAAGAACTAAACAAATTACGCTTGTTTCCATCTATTCTTTTTATGTTAGGTTTAGCTGGCAGTACACAACTTTTTAAGCTCTAAAAGACAAAGTTCCCATTTTTTTTATGTTTGTTACTTTAGAACTCTGTCGTTTAGCTATGAACCTATTTGGCAAAATAGGTTTTTATTTCACTGACCGATAGGCTCAGGGTGAAATTAATGAATGAAGAATTCAGTTTTTTACAATTTATCATGATATACATTTTGAAATGTTTTATATTTACTTTACTCTTTGATATACATTATTGATATTTGATATACCTTCATAATATTAGACTAACTATACCTGTTAATAAAAATTTGCTTCATAACTCACTATACCTACATGAAAAATTGTACTTTACCTTAGGTAGGTAGTTAAAAAAACTAACGGGTGTTCAATCAAAATGTCGATCATTAAATGCAACGGCGTGAGTCAGCTTGTCTAAACGTTCACAATGCGATCTTAAAACATCTGTTGCCTAATTAACATCTACATCTATTAGTTAAATACTCTGTGGTTCATATAACCTTGAATAAATTATCAAATGACTAGTGACGACATCTCTTTTTGAATAAAGAATTTTACTCACACATAGACAATGCAAACAAGTTTTTTTGATGGATGATCAAAAAAAAATAATGTCATAGTAGAACTTTGGTAAAAAAGGGTGATAATATATGTATAATTAGTAATTAGTAACTGTAGTTAAATAGGTATTAATTTAAATATGTAGGTAAGAATTCATTATACCAAGGTAAATTTTCAAACCGAAAAACGTTTTTTTTTGTTAAACAATAAGTATATGTTACAAGTGTAATGTACACAAAGATAGTTCAAGCTAAAGAAGCTAGTGAAATAAACCAAAGTATTAAAATTCAAATAATGCCATATCTAATTTTTATTACAACCAAAAATGAAAGCTTTAGGCTAAAAAAAATGTAGCATTATATTCAAACACGGCATGATATCTAATTAAAACAATAAATAAACAAATAAAATCCTCTACTTAATAAAATATGAAAGCAAGGGACGCCCGGTTGTGTACGGTAACAGGATTCGCTAAATGGTGTCTACCATTGTTACTCACGGCATCGATTTTTGTTCACTCGAATTTTCTTTGTTTCAGCAAAGCGAGGTACGTTGTAGGAACATTTGCTTAATTGTGTTATTTGCTTTGAAAATTTAAGTCATACAATTTTGTCACATGCAGAATTATAAGTATTACCTACACAATACTGAACGACGTAAAACGATTAAAATAAAAACATAATTAGGTCTTAAACTTGAAAATATGTTCATAAATCTATCAAGAAATGTAATGTTATTACGTAACTGAAGTTATTTTATAATTAACGTGGAATTTGTCGTGAAGGAATGCTCAACGCTCAGATTACAAAACAAAAGTCTTTGTTTTGTAATCTGTAATGTTCTGCAATCAAAGTACCTATTTCAGAATTTGAATAGCATTATTATTATAACATGAACTTGTTAATGACGCTTAAATAATTATATGCATTAGAAAAATATGCTTGAAATTAAAAAAAAAAAGTCTTAAGAAATTAAAATTATATAATAATATTAATATATAAATAAATAAATAAAAAAAAAAAAAATTATATATATATTGAAAATGACTTGGTAAAAATGACAACCAAAAAATTAAACCACTGTTCTAAATAAACATGTTAGTCACAATAATGGAGTTATCTATTTTCAATCTGGATCTATAAATATTAATATTAACATAGCAAGTTTTCTTTAGTTTCGATGGTATTAAATTATTGAGAATATTGGTAAGTCGCATTTGGCTAACGAGTCACCGTTTATCGAGATTTGTACGAGAACTCATAGTATCACATATTTTTCGATTACGTCTCTAATGCGCAAGTTCGACATCGGCGCAGGCGCAGAGGTGCCTTTGTGGCGGCCATATTTTATTGGACTTTTTCGGGGCGAACAAAAATGAACCCATTCATAGGAGTCAGGTACAAAAATGTTTTTGTTTGAATTTTGTAACGCAACCGACCCTTTGAATACATAGAATGGTTTTCGAATGTTTAGTTTTGGAATCAAAATTTGTTTTTATATTTTTAAATAGGATTATTGTGAATTAGGAAGCTAATACGTGGCAAAAGTATAATCTTTCTTACTTTACCGAATAGCTCTTTAAAGGGTGTTATAAATATAAATGTAATCAACACATTAATACGTAAAGAGAAATATCTTACCGTATTTTAAACAAATTTAGAGGACGGAGGATTTTGATCTCTAATATAAATACTTAAAGTTTATAAGTAGAAGGAATGCAGATAGCTGAAAAATCGTAATAAATGTGCTCATAAATTTAAATATATTAAACGTAGAGATTTTTTTTTCAACTTACCCATTTTTAAGCAAATTAAATGAACAGAAAAATATAAAATATAACGAAGTGCAAAAAGTTAAAAAAAATTTTGGTTTAATAATGTGTTGACCTGTCAAGTTACGCAAAGTTTTAAAGATGACAGCTTAAACTTGTACTGGTAATTTAATATAAGGCATTAAAAGTTAAAAAAATATGGTTGACCATAGTTCCAGGCGATCCCTATCAAAGGTTTAAATAGCAAAAAAGTAATAACGGTATCTGGTATTAACAACATATTTATTTTTATCGTAGGTTTAATAATTAACAAAAATAAAGGATTTATAAAGAAAAAGACGTTCTTTTAAAGTTTTTTTTGTGTGTTTGATTGATAATTTAGTTAGTTCATATAAAATAGATTTTTTACAAAAGATAAAAGAATACAAAAAAAAACCTTATTTACTTTTCTTTAATCAATTTGCGATTTGACTTCATTATATTTAACATTTGAAATCGACCGATTATGTTTTTAACCGACTTCAAAAAGGTGGAGGTTATTTATTCGGATGTTTATATTTTTTTTATGTAAGTTCGGACATAACTATATAGACGGATTTTCAAAATTATGTTTTCTTAGAAAGGGGTTTATTCCGAAATGGTCCCATTTAAATTTCATATAGATCTGATGATGAGTTTCGGAACCAGACAACGGAACTCTTCAAAAAATGTAGTGCTCTTTTGTTAGTATTCTTTGAAGCTTGTTTAACTTTTTTTAAGAAAGATTTTCTTGTCTTCTTTATATAGGTATATACTTAGATAGGGATAGATAACCTATTAGATACCTTAATTGACGTGTTGCAGGTAAATGAGTTACTTAGTTAAAGAAATTTCGTGGTTAGGCAATGACTGTGTTGTGTGTTCGAATCCTGTTCTGAGGGTGGCAAAATGATAAAAAAACACACATAAATTAATAAACATCAAAATAACTATATAAACATCCGAATTGATAGCCTCCTCCTTTTTGAAGTCGGTTAAAAATAATAATGTCTCTTATTAATGATTTGAAATACTAAAAGTTCATAATTATTGATTTTAGTACATTATTTCTGCATTCTATACTATGTCTCCAACATTAGCATGTGTTTTATACATACACATTTGTGGAACGCAATTAATATTGTACTGCGGTTACTCGCAAATACCTACAATACTTCATTTTGGTGTCTTGGCACTGATCTGATCAGAACTGTTTTTATTATGTGATTCTATTCGCTAATAAATCGTGTTTTTAGCAGCCTCTATTTAACAATCGTTCTTTTGCAAATTTTTCATCTGACTGTGCCAGAAGGAGGGTATTTTTCTCGATATACCTATATATGTATGTGTATGTATGTATATTTCTTTGACACAATCTGTAGCCTAAACAGATGGATTAGTTTTAAGTGACATTGAGTTAATGAAGAGATTAAAAAATTAAAATCGTCAGTTTGCGAATTTTGAGCACATATTTTCAGGCAGTCAGGTGTTCTGTTTTTTTTAATAATCAACTTGCTTAATCAATTTTGATATCTTCATTTGACGAATGAGTTATAGAAATCATTGTTATATTAACCAAGTTATTCCATAGAATACTGAGTATTTTTCTTGTGCTTAGGTTAATATTTAATACATATAGATAGGTATTACAAAAAAAGTATGAAGTGCTTTGTGTATGACCAAAAAAATACATTGTATGTACTATGTATATGACTTCAAAGAACATATTAAAAAAACATCGTAACATCATGTAGCTATCTTCATATTAAAGTTAAAAAAAAATCTCTTCTAGCGCTCACATGAGTAAAGGCTCTCTAAGTCATACACATATAGAAAATAAATAAATGTCTTTTCGATTAGTGTATTAAAAAGGTAGGTTATTATATTCATAGTGCTTTAAGAGAATTTCTATTCTGAGCCTATTATAGCGAGTCTACAATTTAGGGTCTAGTAAGCTTATCCTGTCCCTAAAGTTCATGAGCCGCTTTTACATAAAACTTCACGTATGTACAAACAATGGTACTTAAATAGCTTCTTAGTGTACTTTATCCCATTGGGTCGGGTTCCAAATTTCAGATCATAACGACAGAAGCATCAAATATTGGGTACCAATGCTAATTTTGTATTTTTATTTATAACCCACACAAATTTATTAAATTTTATTGAAATACAATTGATATAATAAATATTACCTTTAGGAGATTTAAGAAAGTAGTTATTTTTTTATAAACACAGGGAATATGAAAAGAAAAGAAAATACTTACCAATGCTCCACTACGACGCGATGTGATGTCACCTTTAAAATGAAAAAAGTTATAAACATTCTGGAACGGAATATCGTCCGAACGCTGTTATAAAAGCTTTTTGAATGAATGAAAGCTCCCTCCCTATGAGGTTGACATTACGACGACACTGTTTTATCGTGTAGCGACAGTTTACAACGCCACCTAGTGGAGAATAGGGAAACTAAACAATATGCAAATTGAACCTACGCTTAATAGAATTGAGTTTTAAATATTCTTGTTGGATTTCGACATGATTTTTATTGTATTGGAAACACTAAAGTAGACAATGTATTGTAACACTGAGAAGCTAATCAGTAACGTATTAATTTTCTAGAAAATATGCTAACACTTACCTTACACTGCAGTATTGACGGGGTGTGTGTGGGGCAAAGGGGCTGTGGCAGATAAACGTATTTTCCAGGTGAAGAATAGTTTTCTACTTACTCCGTACTCTAAACAACACTTTTGCTATCGTTTTATAAGTTAGAAAACGTTATATTGTAAGTAATATTCTTTTAACAGATTTTATTGAGGAGGTAACGCACAACCCCGACTCCGATTAGAATTTTCCTAATGAATACAGGCGGCGCCATCTTCGGGAAAACTATGTATTAATATCATGGTGGCGGTCTATCGCGGTTCGAGTTTTTTACGATAGATGGCAAGTACTTTTACGTGCTAAGATGTTTTAGAACAGAAAATGGGAAACAAATTCATAGCACGCATCAAAGATGTCGTGTTTTTAAAGTATATTTGTCAAAAATTAGTTATCAACGAATAAAAAGTAGTGTTCAAGGTTTTTGAACATAACTTCAATTGGTGTTTGCTAACAATTTAAAAAATGAAGATTTCGGATACCGCTCATTTAGGCCCACGGGATGTTACGTAGTTGCAACTTTTTCAGTTAAAAGTACCTCTTTATAATCCCTTAGTGATCATCGAGGACTGTTTTCATCATAATATTAGTCCAGTCATTTTAGTCAAAATAAAGGGTTGATCTCGAAATGTAACGGAATAAGCTGAATTTTTGTACAAAGCTTTATTTAAGTAGTACAAACGTTGTCACATATGGTCGCGTGTATAGAACCTCAAGAATGGGGCTAGGTGCTACGGAATGAAACTCTAGAGCCGATGACAACATTTTTACTAACTGCACCAAATGAACTGCTCACTACAATATTCTGCAACTTCAAGAATGGTTGTGGTTCGCGCTGTGCCGTAAATCAGGCATGCAATGTTCCTTAGCTTGTGGTTATTGCAACGGACATGTATATCTCAATGAATTATCGTATTCATCAAATGAAAACCAAGACAATGTATGTGATACTGATACTGAGAATGTAAAAATTATTGTCAATGAATCATAACGAAGAAAGTGGTGATAAGAATGAGTCTGAAAGTACCGGAAGAAGAAGATGAAGACTAACAATAAATAACATTGATATCAACAAAAACAAAAACAACCTTTAATAGTTTTCCTTTTTATCCTACTCCAATTCCAAATTTCTCCACCTTCTGCGCTGGTTCAACCACAAAAACGGTTCAACGTATAGGTAAAAAAGGTTTCAGGCAAAATTTATAGAGAATTTTATCTTCTACAACTTTTATAGTTAATGTAAATACGATTGAGACAAAGAAAACGAGATATTCTCAAAAAACAGATTTTAGTGATCTTTGACCTTGAATGTTAAAGGACGCTGACACGTGTCCATATGTGATTTTTGAGACAACATTTGTACTATCTAAATACATGTTTGTACAAAAACTCAGCTTATGTCGTTAGATTCCGAGTTGAAACTGTAAGACTGGACTATATAGTCTTTGACTAAAATCGATTGTCTTCATTGGTTTCTGTGTGTGTTTTTTTAAGGTATAGGCGGCAAACGAGCAGACGGGTCACATGGACGGGCCTGCTGGTCTAGTGGTTAGTGATCCTGACTGCTAAGCCGGAGGTCGTGGGTTCGATCCCCACCCAGAACAAATATTGTGTGATGAGCACGGTCATTTGTTCTGTGTCTGGGTTGTAATTTATTTATAACTAGCTGAGACCCGCGGTGTTACACGCGTTTGTTATTAAACCGCGGGCAACGCCGTGGGGCGAAGCTAGTCTAAAAAAAGTAGCCTAAGTTACTTCTTATGTCATCAGCTATCAGCCAATGAAAGTCCCGTCGAAATCGGTCCAGCCGTTCCAGAGATTACCCGGAACAAACAGATAGACAAAAATTGTAAAAAATGGTTTTTTGGTATATGTACCGTGTAAACATACATGTGCATTTAGTAAAAAGCGGTTATTTTAATATTACAAACAGACACTCCAATTTTATTTATTTGTATAGATGGTTATCAGCCGTCTGGTTACCATAGCACAGGCTCTGCCTAGTTTGGAATCAGACGGCCTTGTGTGAGATGTGTGATGTGTAGGGTGTGTGATTATTATTATTTATTATTATTATTCTCTTTATTTACTTTATATACATATTACATATTTACATTTTTAAACATACACTTTATAAAAACATTAAAAAAAATACAAAATATAAAAAATAGTAGACCACCGACATCCGGGTACGGGTACAGGGACCAAGACACTGAAGAGTACACAAGAACCTCTTCACTATACGAGCCGTGTCAAGGAGGACTGCCTTCTGCACCCTTGAGGCCTTGACCCAGCCGTCCAACGTGAGCCTATTAAGGTGTTGGTCAAGGCTCTTGGCTATCAATCCGTGAGCAGTTACGACTATCGGAACAATGATCTCGTGGACAATCTCGTGAGATAAATCCAAATATTTGATTTGTTTTTCTTTTTCAACTTTCACGAGATTCTCGTCATCAGGAACGGCGATATCAACAATCATTGCGCGGCGCTCTAATCGATCTATCACCACAATATCTGGCTTATTGGCAACAATATCTGTGATAATAGATCGATCCCAATACAACGTGGCCCGACCATTCTCGAGAACTGGGTCGGGCACATACCTGTAGTATGGCACCTCTAGATTCACAAGATGGTATTTAAGGGCAAGCTGTTGGTGTACGATCCTGGCTACTTGGTTGTGCCTGTGCAAATATTCGCCGTTAGCAAGACGAGAACATACAGAAATAATATGCCTCATTGATTTTCCAGGACGGTGGCATGCCCGACAGATGTCAACCGTACCATCTTGCAGGATATATTTCCGATAGTTATTCGTCATTATAACTTCGTCCATAATCGTACAAACAAAACCTTCAGTTTCTCCGAAGAGATCACAATACCGTAGCCAAGTCGTAGATGATTTTAAATCTATATCGGACCCGTTTAGGGCCCGATAAAACCGACCATGGAGCTCTTTGCCCTTCCATACTGCCCTGCGATCATTAACACTAAGTACTACAGGTCTGCGCCAATTCTCTTTAACCAGAGCGAGCGGGGTGAATCCGGTATCCACTGCAACTACATTGCGATGCACTCCCACATCAGTATGTAGAAAATATTCTCTGAGATTGCATATCTCGCGATTATGTAGGGTCTTGATATTTAATATTCCGCGACCCCCAAGCTTTCGCGGGATATACAATCTCATAACCGATGAACGTGGGTGGTGCATTCGGGATGCAGTCAGCAGTGTACGGACTTTCCTGTCAAGGGCATCTAATTCGGTCTGAGTCCATCTAAGTATACCAAAGGAATACATCAGAACTGGCATGACCCAACCATTGCAGGCTCGCACCTTGTTGCCCTCTGATAAAAGACTTTTAAGTACTTTTTTCAATTGGCCAAAAAAGCGTTCCTGCAACGTTTGTTTCATGTCAGATTCTGGTATTCCCAACGACTGTGATATACCAAAATACTTGTAAGTTTCAGTGGCAGACAGAGATCTGAAAGCTCTATTCCTTCCTTCAGATTCAACTATCACACCCTTCTTTACAAACATTATCATTATTTTTAACAATCTTATGAAAGTTAGTCACAGACGAGTCTGCCTATTGATGAGATGATCGGCCTCGTCACCGACCTTCGGTGTTACTACGTGTGCGAATAATTTGAGAATGCATAAACGACATTTAGTGGATAATTCTTACTTACTTTAAGTTTGTACTTTGGCGGCCTATAGTATTTTGCCA
The DNA here is from genome assembly GCA_902825455.1 of Arctia plantaginis. Lineage (NCBI taxonomy): Eukaryota > Metazoa > Arthropoda > Insecta > Lepidoptera > Erebidae > Arctia > Arctia plantaginis. The sequence continues at coordinate 3,389,673 of CADEBD010000348.1, forward strand.
TTTGCCTACTACCCGCAACATTTTAAGACTTCTTAGTTTCGGACTAGAATAGTTTACGTTTCTTATTCTCTTACTCTACTTATTCTCTGTGCGGACGGGGCTTCAAATCTATATGGCCCGGAAATAAATCGCCACCGTATCGCGATCATTTTGTATCAAATCACAGGTTTTTTTTCTGGCAAATTATTTTCCGCCAATGCGGATAGCCCTATATAGATCCCATATGTCAAGAATTTTGCAAAAAAAAAAACACGTGTTAATTGCAAATCAGTGTTCCACTAATAGGAAACGTACAAATAACATGATTATCCTAGATGTCGAAGAACTGCAGATAATGCTTTTATATACTTTTTTTTTAGTTTTTTGTTTCATTTTTTATGTTTACCTTGAGTATGCTATGAAGAATTGTGAGATTTCTACAGATATAAAGTAGACTGTGTTCAAACGAAAAAGTTTATTAAGTATTGCCTACCTCGCTCCTTTTTTTCCTGGAGGCAATCCCCTCGGATACCACCCACCGGTGGTTATGTCTGACACAAACCGACTAAAAACCGCGCGCCGTCTCGGGTACCAGTTGCGAGAAACCTAGGTAGGAAATAACTAATACCCCGATGGATCCCGGCTTATCTACGGCTTGTAGATTGCCTGCTTCTGCTAGGATGACATATGGCTTCACCTGTCAACCACAGACCTGCGCTTATGGAAGACGAAAGTCGTGCTAAGACCTCCGGTGCCTGAGTCGTCTACGGTACCTGATTCGTTTCCGGGCCTGGCGGACCGGAGAGTTTTAAATCTCTCCTAGTCCGCCAACTTGCTCACAGAGAGAGACAGCGGAGTTCAACACGCTCTCGATCCGTACCTCCGTACCGTAGCCTCGTTTCAGTTTGACTGTTATAAAATATTTCAATACCTAGTCAACTTCAACTTCATTGAGTCTTAGCGCGGTTTCGCACTACGTCCGTTCCGAATCCGATCCGAACCCGTGAAAATACAAATCTATAAACCCCGGGCTAAATTCGGATACTGCTTTTCGCACTACCTCCGATTTCTGATCCGTGATTAAGAATTTGGAAGGCTGATTGACTGACTGAATTCTTTGACTTTGTGTGTGTTGCGATCTCTGATTCTTATTCAAGCAATTTAGAGGTCACCTTTTAACATACGTCATTTTACGCAGAGCCTTTACGTCGTTAATCATGAGTTCTTTCGATCGGCCTGGCAATGCTAATGTACGTACAAACGACGCCGAAGAAGTAAAGAATACTGGGTGCGTTCATACAAATAATAGTAAGAGAGTAGAGATACAAATAATAGTAAGAGGAAGACGGATGAAGATTCACGGATAACGGACGGAAAACGGATGACGGAAGTCGGATCTAGTGAGTAAACTACCATAGAAATAGTTCTACGACTATTCCGGACTGTATTTTGACAGATTCGGATCGGATTCTGATTGGACGTAGTGCGAAACCTCTCTTAAAGACCATGGTAATGTAACATTGTAACAAAATTATTTTATTATTGTGAATGAAAGATGAAAAGAAAAGTGAAAATAAGATTGGGTTATTAGCATGAGTTCGTTATTAGATGCATACTGATAAATTAAAATTAATAGCTATTAGCACATAAACGCTGTACTGCAGAATTAGGTTCTAACATCACACGATCGCAACTTCTTTTTAAAGCAAGGGTTTATAAAGTAATTATTTTTTTTATTAATACAAAAGATACATAATCATAATCAATAATAAACCTCTAGAAATTCGAGAAACATTCTGAAATATTTAAACATTATTTTGAAATACTCCATTAATTCTAATTCTTATTTATAACTCAGGGAGATCGTAACAGTAGTACCTGTCGTATTTTTGGAGCAATTCTACCCACATTCAACTGTCTTTGGAACTCTTTAAAACTTAGACCTTGGCATCTTGCAGTGCTTGAAGAAGAGTATAAGTGTTGAATACTAAAAGTGTGTAATGATCCTCTGAAAAGCCTCAGATTCAGTCCTCGTGATTAGTCGGGTTCATTCAAACCTACAAATGCTCTCAATCGTAAACAGTAGAGAATATTATAGTGACTAAAGGTTCAAGAATCAAATATACTCATAGTCAAATCAAGGTAACAAAGGAACAAGGAAATAAACCAACATTTCCTTATCGATTACTCAAACTTAGGTGAAACCTTATCACAGCTGTCAAAGCCGCGTCGCAAACGCATCGCGATATGACAAACGATTCGCAACTTTGACACACCTAATGTTGTGTACAATGCGTTGTCCGATGTATCAAGAATTGTCCACGCACGGACAGTGCAGCATTAATAATATTACTCATTGTAACACGAGACAGGTATGATACACATCTTTGAATAACTTAAATGTTCGTGTCTTTAAAATACTTTTTAAAATTACTGGAATTGGTTGCTGACCAGTTGATAAATGTTTATTAGAATTGACATTAAACTATTAATATCCATTGCTTTATTTCCTCTAATATGGAAACGTGAAAACGAGATGCATTAAACAACATTATCGTGACCACAGGTTACGTTACGTACGTAGGTACCTATATAGCGACAATTATCTCGAACATAGTGAGTTCAAGATTTAAAAAGCATTTGTTAGTTAAATCAACTATGTTTGGTATAACTAGGTTTGTTTGCATAAACGTATTTTGCTATCTAATGTAATATTTATACCCATAGGCTTTTTCCATGGTAGGTATAGTGTGTAAACGAGCATAGGTAAGGGTTACATGGTAGTAAGTGACTACCACCACACATGAAAAACAAGAGACACATATCCTTTATTTTGACCATCAACTTAGCTATAGGAACTATTTAAGAGACGTCGATGAGGATGCAATGGGCTATATACACCCTTTCTAAAAGTACACCTCTTTTCTAGCGAACAGTTATTCCGTACTAGAAGACCGTTCCTAGTCAACGGTTATCTAGCAATTTAACACACTTTCCTAAAGCTGGGTCCTTTCTAATTCCTGTAATATGTGTAATTTTTTTCAATTAGCTGAGTTTTTGGGCAACCCATTGTGACCAAGCCCTCAGCTTCTATACGTGCTCAGTTTTATTCGAGTATCCTCCCTAGGGATAAAATTCTGTTTTGAGGCCTAGAATGTTCGCCTTTCACCCTGCATCCTCAGCTCAGCTGCAACTCGAGGTAGTGGATATGCGGGAGCGTGGCTGCAGAAGATCCCGTACAACAACGTCCGCGTGTGCCTGACCTGGATAGAGAGTGTACAAGAAGGTGGTGCCCGCGTTATTGCGGACAGGCGCTAGAAGAGGTCCGGATTTCTTAATATCAGCGGTCCTTGGATCCCTCCTATTTCAGGCGCAGAGTGGCACACCGTGTGGTTTTAGTCGATTCGATTCCGACTCACCAGCCCCCCGCAAACCTCGGTGGGGGTGACGACCCGAGATGGTTTCCACACGTAAAAAAAACTTCCCGTACAACATAAACGTAATTACACTTAATGCACTATCATTTCAAAGTGTTCCTTTGTGTATCTAAAATCTTCATCAGCTGATTACATGAACATGGTAAAAAAAAGATATACTGTCAAAATACCATGTGCAACATCCACGTCAGTAGTACTCGTATGTTTATTTATTTCCTGAAAACAGTTAATTTATAAGACACATTATAACTTCTACTTTTAAAAACGTATTTCCTTTTTTACAGTAGTAATTACATATGGATTTATTAATTTTTAACGGGTCTGTTGATCCAGTGGTTAGTGACCCTGACTCGGGTCTGGGGTTACGGATTTGATTCCCACCCAAGACAAATATTGTGTTATGAGCACAATCATTTGATATGTGTCTGGGTGTAATTTATCTAAAATATGTATGTATTTAGCAGGAATAACATTTTCATTATTATTGGTTCTTTTGGTTTTAGTGACCATAGCACAGGTTTGCCTAGTTTGGGATCAAACAGTGGTATGTAAAATGTATTAAGTTATTATTATTAATTATGTCCTGCTGCATGAAGTCTCATGTATGTAGAATTTATTAATTATTTAACTAATGTAAATAAATATACGTAAAAGAGAAGAGTTGCTTATCTTGATCCTAAAAGTTCTTTTTTTCGTCTGGAAACCAACTCCTCACCAGAGCCGAGGATGACGTAATATTCTAACTGGAACCGACTAAAATCACACTATGTTTTGTTACAAGTGATTCAACTGCACGGGACACGGGCAATCCTAACAAGTAAGTAACCGAGAATCGCTATGCCGCCTAATAATTCTATTGCAAAGTTTTTTTTTGTGGGTATACTCTTACTATGAACCTAAAGTAATTTGTTTAATACAAATGAATTATATTTATGTTGTTTTTAAAAAGTAAATATAAAATAAGTTCATATATTCACTAAGATAAACCTCAATTTAATTATCATAATCATATACTTACAATCATGTTTATTTACACGTCACAAATCAACTGACGTTGCGGTGCGGTGAGCTTCAACAGCCGTCCATATCAGGTGTTACATGCTCTGTATATCATATCATATCTGCTTTATAACGAAAACATCAAAAAAACTCAGCTAAATAGACGCGCAATATGAGTTTTTTTTATTGTTGAGTTTACTGAAAATAATTTTGAACACTTGAAGTAAGCCTTATGGCACCATTACCTCTGTACCTAATTTGGTATGGTAAAATAATGCTGAATTTAATGTATTATCTTCTAATGACTTTGCAAAATTTATCAGAAATACTGACTGACTGATATATTAATTCAAATAAAGAAATGCCAGTATTTCGTACAGTTATCCAGAAATACTATTTTACCTACGTATATACCTATGTACCTAAATATCCCAGTCTTATGACCGACTAGTTTCAGACTCGACAGGAATTTTCGTGATGGGTGAACTGTCCCTCGGTGTTGGGACAGAATAGGTGTTTAAAATGTATATATACGAGTATAGGGTGTACAGATGTGTGCAATAATTTATGAAAATAATCTTTACACACAGACTATTGCTCAAAATAAAGTCAAACAGCAATCGCTTTACTTGGGCATATGCCCAACAAGTAAAGAGCTGATATCAGCTCTTTACTGGTTCACCTCCCTACAGCTACAACGGGTAACTTAGCAACCAATTTAACGTCAAACCTTTCAGTTTCAGCTATACACATCAAAACATTATACAATATTCCGACAGAATGATTTATTTAGCCTCCGAACGACCTACAAACTAAGGCAACCTTCACATTTTTCGACACTCTTTGTTGGCACGTGGTGAACGCTGTTCGCCCCTCACAGGTTCGCCTGTCATGTCATTGCTATGGCGATCATTTATCATCTCTCAATACTGCCATCAGCCTGCCGGCGTCTCACTGGCGCTCGCCGTTTCAACAATAGTTCAATACTTTCTATTGGTAACGATCATTTTGTGTTTTAACCGTTTAGACTTTAATGTGGAACAAATTTTGAATCAACTTGTTGTTACTCACGTTGCCATTTGTCTTTTAGTTGAACTATGATCAGAAACATAAATCATATCTTAGTTAATCAAGTTGAATTTCATAACATTTACTCGTACAGTCTCCATACATGAAGAAATCGCTTGCGTATGCCGTCTTTAAGGGCAAATATTTGTCTCAGTTATAAAGCTGCATTGAAACATATTTTTATCATCATAATTTATTTTATCATCTTCACCAATTTTTCAAATTTAATACACTTTATTAATACAATACAATAATTTAAATGATCAGTAGCATACTTTACTAGAGTCCTCATTTAAACTGGAATGAACGATAAACGTTATTTTATTAGTTAATAAAGAAATAACATAACTAAATTAGAAAGAAATTATTTTACAAAATGAAAGAAGACGATTAAGTCAGGCCACGTCCTATTGCACAGTTTTTTTTTTACAAAAGAAAGGAAAGAAGTTATTATTTAGGAATTTGAACATTTTTTTTTAGTTTATACTATGTTATCTAATATTTACAAACAATAAATAAAGCAACAAATGTACCAATTAAGAAAAATAAGCATTACAAACATTCTCTTCGAAATAAAATCAAATATACGAACTCAAATCGCGCTGTTCTCTTAAGAATTAAAATTTAACAAAATATCACAGTTGACCACGACGTTTTCTAATAAAAATGTGACAACAAAACTTTAAGCGGCGATTTATAAAACCGTAAGATCAAATGATTAAACACAATTTATTCATCATGGGACGTTTCGGCAAGGTTAGGTAATGACATACGTGAATTGTATGACACCCAAACAAGAGGAATTAACCTTGTTGAGGCGTCTGATCATAACAGACGCTTCAATACCTTGAAGGTATCAAACCTTGAAACAATTTTGCTGTTAATTGTTGTTTTACGTAACAATTTATGTTTTCGGAATACATTTAAAAGTTAAAATATATGAAGACATAAAAAAAGAAAAGAATTTTAATCACTAGAATTATTTTAAGTACATTTTACATATTACGACATTAAAGATTTTAAAGTATGCAATAGAGCCACATGTACATTTTAAAATGGTATCATTTGTGGAAACTTTAAAAAATTACTATTTATTATTACTTATGTAGGTAATTATTATAGGTATTTATAGCGATGTAAATACTTTGTTATTTACAAACTAAGAACAGGAACATAAAACAGTTCGGGAGACATACTGATATATATTAAATTTCTTTACCGTACCTACTGCGTGACATGTTATTTACATTAATAGGAAGGAATCGCCTATTCACAATTACTGAGCTTACTTCATTAAGTTTCACAGCGCTTTTACAAGCCCTCTCTAATATTCGTTACTAGATTATGAAATGACCTAAATATAATATTTTCTGATACATTTTGTCTTTAACATTATGTTGTTCATACACGATTACTCTATCCCTGTACAATTCCGAATTTGTTTTATTCTTGAGATGACTACTTACGCTGGCTATTATATATTCTTAATTAAATGAAATGTCAGCGATGAAAACCACGAAACATCAAGTATTGTTTTTTACTATTCAACGTGCATCGAGTTATTTTCTTGCATCAAAGATCATACTAGCCAATGCTAGCCAATTTATTTGAATTTCACTGCTTCTTTTCAATATAAGAAGCAGTGAAATTCAAATAAAATTCAAATACCTGATGTCTCGTAGTTTACTGTCCAAAATTTTAAGCCAACGCGTTACATAATATCGGTATTCAAATGTATTTTATCTTACAGTTTTACGAATAGTTTAAATCGATACAGCTTATGACTAGGTAAAATTCAATCCTACTTTAATTTTTAACACCGTTGTAGTTTAAGTTTACGATTAACACTTTGCGACATGAAAATATGGTGAAATAATTTCATGAACGTTTCGAAGTATGTAAAACTGGAACAAACTTTAATGTTACGTGTCTTATTCCTCACAGTAAACTCTTCTTGGTCGTCACTTTGGTCTTGTACCACTGTATTTTGCCGCACAAGCACTGTTCACGTCACTCGTAACGTCATAATAACAATAACAAAATTAGACTACACTATAAAATTTTTCAAAGAGCGAATAACTGACCCAGTCTAGTTGTTGTAACATATAGGTATACCTAAATATTACACACAACTCCGTATCTACGGACGACTGTCTAATTTAATAAATCAGTTATCCGCTGTTCGAAAAATTCCACTGATCCTATGCGGAGAGATGCGCGAACTGGCTCGGGTGCAGGTCGAACTGGTAGGGGTGACCGTACGGATTCATATGGTACGGCACTATGTTCATCGATGCCATCTTATGCTCCTTCTTCCACTTCATGCGGCGGTTCTGGAACCAGATCTTGATTTGGCGTTCAGTGAGGCAGAGCGCATGCGCAATCTCGATTCGTCTCCTCCGTGTCAGGTATCGGTTGAAGTGGAACTCTTTCTCGAGCTCAAGTGTCTGGTACCGAGTGTATGATGTTCTTTGACGCTTGGTCTCCCCGTTGGCGTTGACCGTACCTGGAAACATAAAATAAAAATATTAATTTAACTGTGATTTAATGCGCGTTATTAAGTATTATTCTAGTCACAAAGCGCGAGCCACGTTAATATTTAGAACTGAATGTTCGTTTGAGCGCCAATGAATAGTTGGCTCGATCGACTTCGTGCCTTGCCACGCTTGCTCGATTGTGATGTACAGCTTGCGGCAACATGCTAAGAACTAGATTTCTATTCAGAAATATAAACACTATAGTGCTATTAATTTTAATTTATACATTCTAACTGTCACATTTTTCTTAATTTATATCTTGTTTTGTTATATGCTGCGACACCTAATCCAATTGATTGTTTTGGCACATGCTCGTTTCTATTTGATGGTGCAAACTAAAGCCAAGATAAACTTTTTTGTACAGTTATTATCGTAGGGTGAAAGATGACGCTCATAAAAGATACACATGTTACGGTCAATGAAATAAATTAATTTTTGCTATCACTGGGATATGAAGCGTTACTGCGACGTATTTATCTAGAAGGTATTTAAAATTCAAAATGCTGTTAGTAAATAAATATCAAAGAGGGAGCGGAGTGAGCGGTATGGCGACAGCGTGCGAGTCATGGGTTGCATGCCGCACCTGTCACGGCATGTCGACGGAACGGCCCACCACTTGGTCCGGCTTGGACGTCAGCCAGTGTTCTTGTGATAGATACGCTGCCCGTCTCGGGTGTGTCTACCAAATTAAACTGCGCCATTTATTATATTTCTTTAAGGAGATTGGTCCACTAATGAGCAACCTCGTCATTATTATTAACCTATTGAATCACATAACAGTTGTCTTTGAATCATCGTCGCTCTGATCCACTGATAAGTGCTCAAAATAATAATTCTAAAAGATAATTACAAAACAATTGTCTAGCAGGACTCAGCCAGTAATAGAATAGGGGCAAGTGTTCGATACTTTCGTCCATTCTTTAAGTTGTCAGTCCCGCGTCAATAAAGATGTTTAAGAGACTATAAATATTCGATTTTGTACGAGTTTAAAAGCGTACGAGTGTAGCTGTAGCAAAAACTGAGCCGATTGAAATGTTAGTGACAGGCCGATGCACAAACAACAGACGGACAGCATTATTTTAACATAAATAATCCTTGAACCAAACGAATGGATACAATACGGGCTATTTGAATTTCAATATGAATTTACGAATATGTTGAACTTGATTAAACGTTTAATGCTAGCATGCAGATAACTTAAACATACCTTAGCATGTGTATTCAGCAATATGTATGAACATTATTCAATAGTAGAATTAGAATTTACTTAAAAAGAACATTTTGTTTTATACAATTTTTTGTTTAATCAATTACTGAGATTTTTCAATACGTTTCTTAAAATTGGTTGTTAAAGTGCATATTAATTTACTAACTTTGTTGGCACCTGGATTGATTGAAAGCCCCACATATGTCCAAACATAGTATTGCCTGGTCTTCCATTTTTGAACATAATAGATGTCAAATTAACTGAACCATCGGAATATAAATTCAGAAAGTACCTACGAGTATCTGAGTGGTTGAATGAAAAACAAGTTCTGACCACCGTTTTCAGCTACCCCACATACTTAAAGCAGAACATGAAGTGTAATTTCCCATAAGGCTATGTTCGTCTCAACGGCAAATTCAGATATCCACTTCTTGTCAGGCCTAGAACTTGCTTTGGTAGGGCTTGCTGAGACAGATTAGCAGATGTCAGTAAATAAATTAGATACTGAATAATTTCATCCTTCCGCCGTGCGCCAGCGTCCTTTTGCGTTCAGATAGTAGCTGAGATGATGCTGGAAAAATATTTGTTTTGGGATGGAGAGCCTTTATAACTATCAGTAATACAATAGTGTCTTTTTTTAACCAACAAATAAACGTATTTATCCCATTTCAAATACATGCACTAACATATTCGAAAACGGTAGTCATCTTTTCATCTAAACTCGATAATTCTAGGTCATAGGACATTTATATTCCGTCTGCCATAGTCTAGACATATTGCATGGTCGAATTTTAAATGAATGACATCGCATTACCAATGGATGAGACTTGAAAATTTGAAATCTAAAATAGGCAACGTCTGAAGACAGCTTGAGATAAAACATGATTTTTACAGATATAGACAGTGTGTCTAATTTAGATATGCATTGCAATTTAGCCGTTTATTTTATTTTAAACGGGTTTTTATATACATATATATCTATCTACAATTATGTCTGTATATCCTTGAAGAGGTACGCGTAGAGGTTTTCGTAAGAGAAGGGAACAAGGTTATAAGTCGACATAGCCAACTATGTTCTATTGTGGAATAGTCCTATACAGAAGAGGCCTTCATCTTTAAGTAAACACCCCCTTAATTATTATCGTCACATCGAATATTTTACGACTTTTTTCTTAATGCTGCTCATATCATAATCATAAAAATAATTAATATCTTGAATGTTTACTCTTTTAAATGTTATATGATCGTTCTATCAGTACTCACTGCGGTACTTCAGATAAAAATATTGTGAGATGTGAGATCAAAGCTTTTGACAAATGATATTTTTACGTGAGAATATAGTATGCAATAAAAATGTCAAAAAGTAATTTTATCTGTATTATACATAAGGCGTATAATTGTTGATTGTATCTTCACGTGAGTTTCACACTGTTTCGTTGTAAATAAGTGATTGGCTTTTGTTTGAGTGTGCCTGTTCGTTATTTAAATTCGTGATATAATAATTTTACATTTTCTTATTGAAAAAAATAATTGTAATATTGCAATTAAGAGGAGCCGTTAAATGGGGACAGGTTTCATGGAAATCAACGAATCGCAGAAATTAAACTAGGACATCGTATCGTCCAGATAGTTATAATAAGGATGTGTTGAAATTGAATTAAACACGTACGAGTAAACTAATATTATAAAGCTGAAGAGTTTGTTTGGTTGATCGTACTAATTCCAGGCAGTACTAGTTCGAATTGGAAAATTATTTTAGTGTTCGATAGCTCATTTATCTAGAAAGGCCATAGGTTACATAAAATCAAGCTACGAGAGCCTAAAAATGTTGCGAAAACGCGGGAAAATTATTCCTTTTGAGAGAGAAGTTGCGCGGGTCAGCTAATCTCACATAAAATCAAAAAATGAAGCAACAATAATGATTCAAATTCGCATTAGGTGAATTTGTATGGCAGGATTGCTTGAAGAGAGCTTACGCTATCTGAGTGAGAATAATAATAATAATTCGAACATCTAACACACAATTCCATCTAGTTTTAAACTAAGCAGAACTTGTACTATGAAAGATAGATTGACTGATAGAATACTTTTTTTCGCCCAAACTCCGAAACAAAATTTTGCAGATCATATAAACGTTTGGTATGAGCCGGGAATCGAACCCGAGACCTCGGTACAGCAGTCGCTTACGCTACCACAGCACCACCGAGGCAGTTGAGAATGAGTGTGGAGTGCTGTGTGCCATCGACATATAACTCATCATCACGTGACTTCTACTGCAACGTGTAGGACAAAACGAGCGGTCATGTATCGTTTTTATCATTCCTGCTTTTCTGTCAGTTTGATTATCCGACTAAGAAGTAATGTGTATGATATTACCAGTTCTTCGATTAAGCCTATTGAGTATTTTAGAGGTCTAAAGAAACTACTGAAATAAAATAAAAATTGTTTAAGATTATTTTTGTTAAAAAAGTTGGTACAATAAGAATAGAACTATCACATACTACTAAAGAAAAGAAAAACATATCTACTACTTTACACATTACTCAGGGCGTTGTCATTTTCATAAATTCTGGTAGGTATATTATCCTAATTTTTAGTTTGTTATGGAATAATTGTTAGTTCTTGGGACGGGAATGAATTTAAATTAATCCACAACCAAGAGTGGAATTAATTTTATAATATGAATCATTAGTTTTTATAAAGCAGGAAAAAGCTTAGTACGTTTTAATGTATTAAAATTCCATTTTGAAATATGTTGATAAATCAAAGTTCTGTTATAATCCTATTTTATCATCATATGAGAAGATTTTGAGAATAGATCAGGTGAAAACTGATGCTGTTGTAGACAGCATCAATCGCCAAGTTGTACAGTTTATATTGTTCGGCCATTTTCGAAGCAAAATAGTTACAAATTTATATAATGCTCAGTTGCACCAAAAACTCAGTTCACCAGGCGAAATATTTTATACATTTTCAAATTCAATTTACACATCCACAGACAGTTTAATCAGTTGCTATGGCGTCGAGGTTGAAGTTGAATGTATGTATAACATCTGCCTATTACGTGTAGTCGGTGCATCGTCAAGCAGGTCATTCGATAATATTCAATACATGGATAGACACATTAATCTTGGATAGCGGGTGAATTTTTAAACTTGTTACCTAGAACAGTGTTTTAAATTTATGACCAGACTATTTCGAATATCAAACGTTTCCTGAAATACGATATTGTAAGTAAATATGTTTTAATGCCAAATTAATTGCATTGCTGTTATTTATAATCTGAAAATATTAATACAACGCAGTATGAACAAAATTTCTACTTTGTTTTTTGCAAAAGCTCTTATATTGATAACAATATCACATTTTTAAAGCATTACTCTTAAAGTTGATTCTTTTTCATTCATTTATTAGTGGTAACATATAAGGATCTTATTTGTTACTATTAAATAATGCAGCTAATTATAATTATTGTAAATTAATTGCGTGACGAGAACAGTTTAACTTTTTGCCAACATCATCATTATTTTCATTTTATAATATTTATTATAGTAATAGATCAAAAGTAACAAGTAGATCAATTCACCTGCATACTAAAACAAAGAGACCCGAAGTCATGTGGGCCTGTTTGACGTATGTATGACTGATACGAAGGCAGTTGCAAGGTGGGTTCAGATAATTTCCATATAGGAATCCAAAACCATATACATTTTGCAGTTTGTATCAGATATTTCATTGACACAATCTAAAGGACATAAATTTATTATTATTTGATGAATTAGTCGTGTTCTTATGTCGTTTATATCAAATGTATCATTCAGCGTTGACTTATATGCACGGAAAGAGCTTTCGGCAATGACTAACGGACGATATAATTTTAGTATTTCAATATTCCTTTATATACAATTTTGAATGTTGAACCTGAACTTACTTAATATGTGTAATAAAACTTATTAATTTTAATGGGTAAATATATTTACCTATTAAAATTACTAGTTTTTTTTCACTAACACTTTTTACCATGACAATCGTAGTATTCCTTTATTAGAGAGAATAAAGTTTAGAGAGTGAATTAAACAGGCAATTTAAAGGACATATGCATATATACTTTTGTAAACATTTGATATTATCAATTTACAATCATTATCAGAGAAAGGGCCTCTAGTAGATTTAAACGCGCTATATTTTTATTCTATATTTTTTTGAATATTTATTAAAGTAGTTTCAATTAGAAAAGCATGACTAATTATAAATATATTCACGTGCATTAATAAAATAGACAGCAGATTGTACATTTCTAACTTTAGTTCCACCGATCCGATAAGCGGGAGCTGAACGAAATGGTTGTTACAATCAGGTTTGTACGAAGTAGCGGTAGATTAAAGAGCTATTACAGACTAGAATAAAATGGATTAAAGTATAACTAAATGGCTTAAGCAAATAAATGTTGGTGTAAAAATATCCTCAACCAAAGCAAAGTTTAATTTCCTTTATGCGAACTGCATTCTTCTGTGTAGGCAATTATTCGTACGTGTCGCCTACCTATCAAGTCTTTTTTAAGCTACCCGCGTTCGTGTAACTTTTATTGGAAGTTTTTTTCTGGCCGCTATATCTCCGGCCAGCTATCATTGCAATGTGTCACTCTGTCCCGCGGTGCCACTTTACGGAACTTTTGATTTACTTAACCATCGAGTTTTCTCTTTTTATTTTTAATGGAATCCCTTGAGTGCTAGATTTACTGTTTGACTAAAAAGACTTTTGATGGTGCACAATTTCGAAGGCAGTGCCTTTATTGTTTTTACCAAAATATTGGTAAAAAATGAACATTAATACAAGTAGGTACATTAATATTATTTAACGGGAATTAACGCGATCTCTTATTTAGGGTATTACATACCTCTGGTTTGCCTGACGTTTCGACCAGGTTGCACCGGCCGTGGTCACAGGCATTATTATGTATACATTATATACAATTATCATGGAACGCGAAAGTTTAAAAGTAAGTAGGTACATCACATTAATGGTCACTGCTGAACTTTTATTATTTGCGGAGTAACTTTATTTATCCTTTATTTCTTTATTGTCTTAACATTCAAATAATTAATGAATGTTCATAGCGCTACAATAGTCCTTAAAAAATCCTTAAGTTTAATAATATTATCATATTAAAATGTATTTAATGCCCCATTGATACTTTTTTACATTTCTCATAATGTGTTTTGATCGAATTTAATATAAATACATGCAGGCTTATGTAATCTGTTGAAGCCATTATTTAATGTACATGTATGAAGATGCTACATATTACGACTGAGAGTTATGGTAGTGTTTCAAACGTAATGAATTATAACGATGATGTCCACACGCACGCACGTTTCAAATTATGTCATCAACCAACCCACTAGATCGTGTTATGTTACTCCAAAATGTCAGTGGCTCTTAGTCGGCGCTAGTTATTATTTGGCTCGTTGCCTCAACATTATTAACTTCAACATATAGAGGAAATTAGTTAATTCTCCTCTGAAGATAACACTCGAGATTTATAATACAGAAATGAGGAATTACAAATAGAAGTGGATTGCGCAGCGCAAGCGCAGGTACGTAATCGTCGATCCATAAAGAGAATCCGAAGATTGTCCGATTGGGACCCGAAGCGGGCACGAAGCTGGCACATTAAGCGTTTATTTCTCACGTTCTCAGTGAGCACTAATCACGACGTAGAAATATTAAGGACACTAATAACTTGTACACATTTACATAACACGCAATAAATCTATATGCGCGCTCGTGCCTCTGTCGTGTGTAGTGCAGACAACGCAGTTGATAAATTCTTATTGGAGCTTTTTCTATGATCTATTTAGTTAACTGTTATATGTAGTCTCTTTGAAGTATTTACTGCTAAAATATAAATAATTTACTGTCTTAAGTTTCTACATAAGTACATCACAGTAAATTTTTATTTTTTTTTATTTATTTAACATTTAAAAGATATATGTAGATACTCATATAGCATCATATATAAAATTTAAATTACAGATTATGTTAATAATAATTATATCACGTTCTCCCACATTACTGCCAATACCTATACTACTCAATAATCTGGGCCTGTACTGACTACTGTCTCATATTATCCCCGGTGTTGTAGATAAAAACAAGAATAAAGCTATTCCTAGAGTCTGTCATATTTTAGTCGATTCAAATATATCATATATCTATAAATAGTAGCGACGTGGTGTTAAAACTTATGTCGTTGTTCTTTTAAACAATCGTAAAACAAATACAAACATTTTTTGAAAAACTTTTCCAGGTCGCAAAAATTCAATTAGAATTCTGTTCACAATAGATTTCAATCTAGAGATATTTATGTTGCACTCTGTATAGTTTGCTACTTAGCAAAAGTGACTTTAGTCCAGATTGTTATCTGAGAGACTAATCGCCTATCTATCTACGTTTGCTTAGTACCTTAACGGACCAAACCGGTAACCGCTGCGAGTTATTTATAGGAAGTTAAGTATAAAACCTTGGTAAGCGGGCTATGTATGATCGCACTGTGATTTATCGTAAGATGTCTCGTGGTACATTTGTCATAATTATAGTTGTAAATTTTTTAATTTTTGTCCAGTTATATCAAGAATGTACTTAATATTGACAATTCGTAGGCATTTGTAAATAGGTATGTGTTAGATTTTCGTTTTGCTTTTTATATTTTTGATTTACTACTTAATAATATTTTTAAGTAATAAGTTATACTTGTCCAATAGGGTTTTCTTGTAAAATGTACCTACAAACATAAATATACGTTACAGAAGGTGTAGGTATATTTATTCACCTTACCTCACATTATTACGAAAAATAATAACCTGTTGTAACTCCAAAAAAAACATAAATATACTACAGCGCCATCTAACGAAGATACACCGAACTGCGGAGTAACTCCTAAATGAGAATTGCTAATAATGTATCGCGGTATGAAGAATTCTCTCTCCGATTAGCTTATATATAACTTCCCAACATAACCTTTTAAACTTTCAAAAAAAGAGCGTACTCCTTCCTTGTGACTCCTGAGCTGCTGACGTTCATGGGCGGCGATGATCACTTTCCATCAGGTGACCCGTCTGCTCGTCTGCCCCCTTTAAAATTAAAAAATAAAGAAAACCGTTGGGCCGCGGGCCGCCAGGTATGATCACCTGGTCGGAGGATCCTCCCTTTGTGTTGGAGAGACATATCTAACCCGTTTCTCCACAAATATATAAAATACGTGAAGAAAATTCTGTGTACCCGTTTTTTTTGTTTTTAAATAAATATGCCTCACATAAATTAAACAATATGTGCTATAAAGTTTAAAATAACGTAAAAACGGTAATAGGTATAAGACTACAGAGGTCCTATAGGTATATACTCGTATTTTGACATGCCACGGAAAAGTCAAGTCAAAAGTCTATTCCTACAATGATAATTCAGGTTATACTGGTCTCAATTTGACTGCCAGGATATCTCAAATTAATATAAAAACCTTTTTTATTTAAAAATAATATTCTTTCGAATGAGGTTAGAATCTTTCGTGTTTGAACGTTTTGTTTTTACGTGTTTTATTTGTTCATTAAATAAAAAAGTAATACAATAACAAGAAATGTTCTAAAGTATTCGAGGACTTTCTATCATATGAAGTTCGAAGCTCAATTATGTACGACGCCGTGGGACCAGTAATAATTTAAAAAAATATCGCCCAGTAAATGATGCCATAAATTAAATTTAATAATACGTACGCCCAACGCAACAGCGTCATGTGCGGAAAGCTAATTGAATATTAATTTTACAATAAATCTGGTCAAACCAGTCTTTTATACCTCTCTTATTTATAACTTAACTCTGCGTCTGGCAACTATAGCATTAATAGTTTTAAATGGTCACTAATTTATTAGTGTCAATAATATTAACAAACTTTAATTGTAAAATGTTTTTTTGTTTGAATTAGTCAAACCTAATGTTGCGAGCCACACCTACTGCAGCGAGCATCACAAGCACCTTCCGTTTCACTTAATTTATTACTTTTATCTCGAGCACAGTCGCGGTCGATGCACACAAACACACGACATCTCCGACAATAAGACAAATTGTCCGATTACAAGACACTACCTGCCCGCTGTGGGTCCGCGTCATGCAAATTTGCAAAAGCCTTTTTTCTTTCAAACCAATTATTATCTCTGACTTTGAAGAAAGTAAAAGTATTAATAGAGCACACAGTCACCAATACACGCATTAGTAAATTAATTACTTTGGCATATTTCAAAGAAAGTCTTTCAGGCTTTCTTCGGACACACAATGTGCCAAAACGAGGACAAAAAATGTTACAATTAAACATGCAAGTTGACCTTGCAAAGGTACGCCATTTTGCAACATTTGGTACTTTTCGCACAGACAAATGATTTATGTTGTCTTTGCAGACTTGCTTTGTTATTAGACCGAGTTGTTTTAAATAAGACCACTTGCGGTGTCCTTATAGTAACATTCAAAAGAATAGTATAGACATTATGCGGCTAAGGAAAATATAATGAATGTATTAAGTACCCAGTCGTGTGCATTGTATCTACAAACAAAGATGACGTAGACCGTAGAGTATAAAGACCTCGAAGTTAGCGAGACTGGAAATGTTCTGTTGTTTGGCGCCAGAAATAGATCATGATATCATAATATCTAGTAAACAATTTTGTTATAACCCTACCAGTAGCCTAGGATTTAATGTCGAGACAATGATACAACTGCTTTGTGTAACAAAAGTCACAAAGTGTGAAAAAGCTCAGTACATTGCCGATTAAAGAAAGAAACAGCAACGTTAATCAATTACCAACATTTATTAAGACTAGATAAAGCCCACCACACGGCTAACGGGGTATTGTCGAAAGAAATCTCCATACAAAACATTACTCTCCTGTGTTGAGCGATTTATGCGACGGCCTGCGGTGTTCGTAGCACTGTGCACTCCTTATTGTATATTATTGTAGTGACACCGACTAATTTGTTGGCCGACTGATGAGCCAACTGCAGGGAAAGAGATTGTTTATGTTAAACTATATTAACTCGTAACATGTAACAGATTATCCCACACTAAAAGACTATAAAGTAGAACCGTATCTAAGGCCTATATATCTCGTCATTTAGTTTCATTATCATATATATTATCATAATAGCAGTTTATTTGGGATTTAGTTCTTAGCTCTTGGATTTGTTTAATCCACGTGAGTGCTTAGTACCTATACAAAAACAATGACGAGTGACAGCTGCGAGTACGCACGCGCGCTCCTCTTCACGTCGCCGGACATGTGATGATATGTTAAACTTAACACTATACTCGTATTAAATCAGACATCGTCGTTTATATAAAGATGTTGTAGGACAAACAAAATTAAAATATTATTTCTATTTTTAGGATCTCAAGCTTTTAAATATATCTAAAATTTTATTTAATAAACATGTTTAATGTGTAATCAAAATATTGTTATGAATTTGAAAATGTCCGTTTATTTATACTATCGCATAGCAACTTGCTGAAAAAGAGTTTATTAATACGGAGAAACAGCCCAGAATCCGTATCTTAATTTGAGTACTTCATTTAATTATTTTAATTATCTATAACTTAAAATAAACGCTAAGGTGAACGTCTGATGAAACGAGTGGCTCGCACTGCCACGACATTTGAAAACAAACCGATCATTCCTCTCAGAACAACGTCAGAAAACCGACGTTTCTCGCACCATCTTGATATTGTTTGTACATATTTTGACCGGCTAAATCAACGGATTAACCACTGTGCTTAATGCACAGTGGTTTATTCGATGATACATACATACATCTAATTATGAATACTTGAGTGCGTTTTAAATAAATCTCATCGTTTACTGGAACTTTTGTTGAATGGTGATGATTCACAGCGATATAATTAAGAGAAGACAAGAATCACTAATGAATGAGTTTATTTCATTATTATTCATACACGTAGAGCATTGTAGCGGTATAGACTTTGAAAATCAAAACTACAAAGCATTAACAGCCACAATTTCATTAGCGTGTTTTTTTATTCTTTTAGCTATTATTTATTTACTTAACTAAACAGATTGACTATGATTCCATGAAATATGTAAGTCTGTACATGTCTATTATTACATCGTTGACTTAAGTCGTAGTGCCAATGAACTTTTTCTCGGACTTTTAACTATTACGCTTAATAAGATTTTTTTTTGGGTAAATAGAGTACATAAGTACAATATTATATTTAAAATATTAAATTAATTAAATTAATAATGGCGTTTAACAGTACTCATATACTTGCATACATATATCTCTCTCTCTACAAATATGAATATCATTTATCAGTCCATGTGCATAGAAAACGAATAAAGTGAATACTTAGTTTTAGATATATACTATAGTAAACACAAATATAGTAAAAAGTATTCTTAAAGTAGAGAATCTCTACTTTCATCAAATATTTATAAATGTAAGAGTTGGAGCTCTTGCGTTAGACATCAAGTATAGACTGGGTGGAGTTTGAACCTTCAACCTCTTGAAAGTAAGTTCGATACTTTGCTCATAGTTAAAACCAAAAAAAAAAACAATTATTAATTACCTAGTGTTAAACTCTTGATTATTTTTAATTCATAGGTCTTTTCATCCGCTTTTTTTTTAATCTTTTTAAGTTTCTAAAGCGCTATTTAAAATTGTATGCAAGGCATTTTGAAATAATATTGGGAAATAAATATCAGACCACAAGATACTATTATATCACATACTTAAACAGTTATATAAAATTTCGAACCGGATAGACGGAAATAAACGCCAATAAAAACAAAATACTTTTTATCTATTAGACTAATATATAATTGAATACCTTCATTTTTACTTCACAATGGCACTGTGAAATAAATTCATACGTTGTTTTTTTTAATAACTGACATGGGTTTTTAGTTCTATATCGTGTATAATAAAGCTCATAATTATGAATAGAACATTACGTTTGACGCCTAGGCTCCCCTGGGTCGTGGGCCAGACCTCATTAATCATGTACCTAATGATGTGTTTAGACTCGGCGTATGGCTATAAATGCGTTTCTTATAAGGATTATTTAATTTTCTTTTGTATACCACCTTTGTATGTTCGTACCTCTATTCAGGTTGGTATTAACTTTTAAAAGATAAATAATAAGGAAAAATAAGAATTGAAAACCAGCTTTATGTTTGTATATAAAATGTACAAATAATTATTATAATAAACACTATATTCGAGTTAATAACAATAACCTTTATCCTTCACATAAATTTAGGAGGTTAAATTCAGATATTAATTTTACTGTGTGAGTTACGCAGTTTACGTGCCTTAATTAAATCTAGGTTTCAGGCAGTTACGGTGTAAAGTACACATGCCACCAAAACCTAATAATACCATGCACGCACGGCTCCGCCCAGTGCGCTGATAATAATTAACCAATTACGGAATGACAAGCCTTCGCCGCCATTTTAATCGGTTAGCAATTCACTATGCATTGGTTTATAAATCTGTAAGTCCAAACAAGTTGCAATATCGTCCTATCTTATAATTGGACTTTGTATCAAGTAGCAAGTGGCTTTATGTTGTGTTATTTTTTGTTTACATTATGTTATCTTAAGTTAATGTACATTTAGCTACAAAAGGAGGGCTTTATGTGACTGATGGCCATCTTAGCTAAAAATGAAAACCAGCGTGCGATCAAGTGATGGTAGTATGTACCTTAGTAAAGGCGTCCACGGAATAGTTTACTTAGCCCCGAAAAGTTATGTCTGATAAATCAGTGGCCATAACCCCTATGCCAATGAGTCTGTTGGTCTAGTTGTGTGTGTTCCTATCTGCTGAGGTCGTGAGCTGGTTTCTCACCCTGAGGAATAACTATGTATGCCAGGAGCACGATCATTGGTTCTATCTGAGTTTGATTTATCTATCATATGTGTGTATTTATAAATATATAAGTAAGTTTATCAGTACTCCGGTTTGCTGTCTGATCTCAAACTAGACAGGGCCTGTATTAGGGTATAGTCTAGTCTGTCTAGTTTGAGTTCAGACAGCCGTGTATGGAAGTACTATATGAGGTTATTTTTACTTTTCTCACTTTTATCTGGCATCACACGACAAGACAAACATTCATAAGTATTAATCATTTGAAAAATTATAATATATTTAATTCAATATATACAGTTTTATTCATGTAAATATTGTGAACGAAAACAAAAATCCACCTGGACCGAAACTATAAATAGCATAGCCGAAATAGACACACGTGAATATAAAAAACCCGCATATCTTTAATAAATCATACACCAGTTTTGATTCATAGTAAACAAGATAATATAGTTTGAGGACTTACGAAATTGATCGTACGTCCTCTATGTTCTCTCAGTTACTTAATACTATTACTTGTAAATACGTGAATGTCAATTGATGTCTTTAATTATTACTTTCTCAACATTTCAGCGATAAATGTTTAGAGTTTATTTTAGAAAAATAAAGAAAGGCTCATAATATTGATTATGCGCCCATATTCATTATATACTTTGAAAGCTCTCTGTTCAAATAGTGTTCCAGAGTAAAAGTTTTACCAAACAAAAGAGAAATTACTGTCACTGGAATTAATCAATCCATCAATCTGCGATTGGCGTTTTAATTGCACAATGTTTATTGCGCTTTAAAAGCTGGGGAAACGAAAACGCAACACAATATTTTTTCCATATAACCATTAATATCTGTCGGTTTTGTTTCCTCCACGGCCGCGGTTCGCCCCACTGTGCGGTTGTGGCAGTTGTACTCTGACTAACAATTGCTATGTCGATTCTTTTTGTCGATCAAATATCTGTTATACTATGGACTATATTAGTAAATTTATCTAGGAAACGATCATATTAAAGATCCTACTATACTTTTACAGAATATTACGAGAGAAACCAAAGCAACTGTGTTTTGTACACATATTATTCCAGAACGTAATCTTGAATCCTGTAGAATATCTAATATCTCATTATCTTTTTAGTTGGCAATAGATTTTAATGTAAACACTGTTCTATTTACTTTACTACATCCTGAATCAAATGAATGTAATGCCATAGGGCTACATCCCATTGGAACCCTACAGTTTGGTCAATCTCGATCATGAAATTATCCCAAAACGTGACTTATCCCCTTTACAGTAAACTAAAACCCAAAATATATGAAAACGGCAACCTTTTAAAGAGTTATATTATATTATATAGATATATTATTTATAAGATAAAATTGTTACTACTGTATTCAACTAATTAAAAAAATCTAGTACATTATATGTATTTAAACAGACTTGGCGGTAGGCCTGCTAATTAACGGTCACTATCACAACATACAACTTCATGAGGTGATTTATAACACGAAATGAAGGTACATTTATATGTTTCAATTTGACATTTCTCAGACCGCCAAATAATCAGTCTAGTATTACGAGCAGTCGATTCAATTTATTGCATAAAAAGGATACCCTTAAAAGAAAGGACTAGGGCTTGAAAATGAGAAAGGAATGCTTGTATTAACATTGTTTGGATAATGCCTTGACATGACTGAACGTAAGATTTTTTCCAGGTGTAATATAATTAAGGAGGCGCGGGAGTTGGGTCTGAGTAATGAGACTCGAGAAATCGAGGATCAGAAATCCCAACTCCGCCAGGTCCTCGTAGAGGAGTGGAAGGAACGACTTGGGCAACCGAGCGCCGGGCACGCCGTTATTGCGGCATTAAGACCCGTTATGAAGGATTGGCTCGAGAGGCGTCACGGAACCCTGTCATACCGACTGACGCAGGTGATCACCGGCAAAGGTTGTTTCGGAGATCACCTGTGTCTGATCCGCAAGGAGCCAACGCCTGAGTGCCACCACTGCGATGGCCAGACCCTGCACACGTTGGCCCGGCGTGGGTGGAGCAGAGGCGTGACCTCGTGGTGGCCATCGGGGTGGGAGTCCTCTCGCTCGGTAGTATGATTGCCACAATGGTACGGAGCGAGAGTGCGTGGAACTCCGCCGTCTCCTTCAGCAAGTTATGCTTGCGAAGGAGATGGCGGAGCGGGACCGGGAGAGGTTTAGAAATCTCCCGGCTCGCCAGGCCCGGGAACGGACCAGGTACCGCAGACGACTCGAGCGCCGGAAGTCGCAGAACGACCTCCGTCCTCCATAAGCGCAGGCCTGGAGGTGTCAAATGAGGCGATCTGTCACCCTAGCAGAAGCAGCCCGCGCGCCTTTTGGGAGCACAAAGGGAACATGGGGGTTCCCACACAGGAGGGGGCCATCTACACGTGTGGATGGCCCGAGGTACGTCGGGGTACCAGGGATTTCCTTTCTAGGGTACACCTGGTTCCCCGGCTACTGGTACCCGAGACGGCGTGCAGTTTTTGGTCGGTTCGAGTCCGACATAATCACCCCGGTGGGTGATATCCGAGGGGATTTCCGAACAGGAAAAGAAAAGGTGTAATATAATAGCATCCCACGTATTTTTACGATAAAATGATTTTTCTTTTTGAACTTATAGAATATCTCATATATAAAATTCTCGTGTCACAATGTTCGTTCCCGTACTCCTCCGAAACGGCTTGACCGATTCTCATGAAATTTTGTGTGCACATCGGGTAGGTCTGAGAATCGGCCAACATCTATTTTTCATACCCCTAAATGCTAAGGGTGACCCATCCCTAATTTTTTTTTGTTTTGCAATACAACGTTTGCCGGGTCAGCTAGTTATTTTATACTTTTAGCCGGCTAGTTACAAAAGTAAGTGTTTTAGTTTTATAAAACTATAATTAATTCAGTTAAAACTCAAGTGCTTAATATTTTTATCAGTGGAGGAGTAACCACAGTTCCAGTAACCACAGTAACCAGACATCCTACATAAGATTATATTTAAAATTTACCCTTCAATGAACTGCAATAGAACTAAGCTGGTTTAAAGCCTAATAAATACTTGGTAGTGGAAATTGACTAGAACTTTTCTTGTCAAAATTACCTGATGCTCATATAATAGATTAATGTAGGCGATGCAAAGTTTTATACTTCACTTGCAATGTATTGGTTTCTCGACCTCTGTTTCCAGTAAGGCTGTGTTTGTAAAGCTGCAGTAAGGCGATCATTTCAATTTACTTTGGAATTATTTCACTAACATTACGTCACTAAACATGCCTGGAGTCGCCATTGATCAGTGTAGGTTAAGAATTAATGAAGTGAGCATGTCGACCCCTGTCACATTCTGTCGAGCCTCCACTTCGACAGCACCCTCTGTCGGAATGTCGATACACTACGTGTCACAACTATTTGTTGACTTAGGAATAAACATATAATATATGTAACAAATTTCATCAATTAAAATTATATTCTGGTTTCGCGTTCCATAAGTTTACATGCTTGTTTACGACTGATCATCAGATCTAGCATTTTAATTCGTATTTAGAAAAAATTGTGTTCTACAAAGACAGTCTGTGTGGTAGTGAGTCTAAAAAACACGTATTCGTTCATAGGAATATTTGACGCAGACACCTACTTAACTACCGATTGTAAGAAGCATAGAGATATCAGCATAGAGTAAACAAGAGCTCCAAACTTGGTAACAATTATCGGCATGTGTAGTTGTTTATCATCATCATCATCAATAGCCTTTAATAGTCTACTGCAGGACATAAGCCTCTCCCTTAGAAAGGAGGTTTTGGCCTATTATACCACGCTTGCGAGACGGGTTGGTCTATACCAACCCGTCTATACCCGTATAATCCCTATGGATTGTGTCAAGTTTTCCTTCTTTTTGCAGTGCTGTTATCCTGCGTAGTTTGCTCCCTTAGTCGGCTCTCACGACACCCACAGCATGAATAGGGGTGACACTCCCTATTCTTAATCCGTCACCACAGGGAAACGGTCACGGTTGTTTATCGCTTGTATTAAAATAACAGTAAACTGCCATCACCGGATAAAAATCGTGATATTAGTAATGGACTTGCCAGATATAGGGTAATACTCGTAGTATTATATCTATAATTACTGTCATTAACTTTGTAATTGCTACAAGCTGAAGATGCAACTTGAAGTTAGGTTCGATGTGGTTCGAGGTAGTGGTTTGCCTCGATCACTAATTATTATAATACGCAAATATTACAGAATTCATATAAGATTTTTATCATTTTATTGCTGGCTTGCGAAAATACACATGCAGATGTGACCAAGATAAATAAAAGGTACATCATTTTTATTTTGATATTACGTAATTTATATTTCTAAATGTTATTTAATATTTAGAACAAGCAAATTATTCTATACATACAATGCATTACTAAATACATTCTCATCAAGTAATGTTAAATAATTTTGTAGTAGAATAAATGGCTTTAAAAAAAAACTGAAAGAATAATTGAAAATGTATTAATGTTTTAATCAGAAAAACTACAGTAGGTAAATTGATTTTTTTCTTTTTATGTAGTATCTAATTGGTTTTTATAATTAAACGTGTTTTGTAAATAGATCCTTTAGTAAATACAACGAAGACATCTAGAACAGACGCCAAAGTAAAATCGGTCTAATTCAAACCCACACATATTGGCTGATGAATAGACAATTTCGCCATCCATGTAGTTTGTTGTTGTACAAAGATTCCATTTTATAATCACCATTAATCTCTTTAAATGTATCTTTTTTTACTCTCTTTATATTAGCATGTATTTATCTATGTACCTGTTTAACGGCATATTTCAAATTTGTTTTCAACAACTTCCATATATCTCAGTAACTTAAGCGAGTATCAAAAGATAGATGAAAATACAAGAATAAAGAAAACAAAAGGTTATATACAAGTTTTAATAGCAAACGAATTAAAAAATTTAAATATTAAGAGTTTGTATATCTATAGCAATGAAGTAGTGATATTTAAAAAAATTGTTTATATTTTAATTTCGCGTTGAAGTTTTGTTAATTAATCATTAAACTTCAACGCAAAATAAAATGTATCAAAATACTTTGTCAGTGTTTTAACCTCCTTGTAAACAAAACGAATTGTAATCAGAAGTTTTAATTGAATACAAGTAGGTCGAAGCCCTTAAACGGCTAGACTAACCGAGTACTTAATTTTTAATTGTTTTCACGGGGTGCTAGCTTCAGTTTGATAGATTATAAATTATTGTAGTGTAGGTACAGCTGTAAATAAACCTATAATATAGCTGCATATTGAATTCAATTTTCTACGATTCTACGGTCGAGTGTTTCTATTCCCATAACAAATATTAAGTGATGAGCACGATCACGTGTCTGTCTGTACTTAATTTATCTACAATTTATATGTATTTAGAAATATATAAATATGTTTACCTAAACATATATGTATGTGCCCGATTGATGACAATAGAATTACCCCTGTTACGATAACTCGGTACATAATTTGAATGGCATCAACTAAAATTTAAATATTATTCTACTCAATAACATAACATTGATTTTCAGTATTAATTCCTGTTGAAAGAAACGGAACCTCTAGATCAGGGATTCCCAAAGACGTCTATACCGACCGGGTCAAATCGGTTTCAAAAGGGTCCACATAAACGAAAACTGATTTAAGGGGTCGACGAGGTCTAGAAATCGATCCCTATTATTTAACAGAAGTCCTCATTGGAAACTTTTAAGTTTTATTATTAGTTGTGTTATGTGTACCAACTTTTTATAAGAATTACTAGGTAATATTTAGTAGGAAGCATCATTTTTATTCTTTTAAAAAACTCAACAAGTCGATAAGCGTGTAGTAATTGGGCTATAGCGGTCTGAGGTCACATTTTAGAAAAGGGGTCTCTTGCCCAAAATAGTTTGGGAATTCCTGGACCAGATCATAATTTAACGTCGAACCAATTTCTAATTGTCCTACGAATATATTAAGCTCTCATATATTAAATCTCACCAATTGTTAACGCTGCAACAGTCTACCCAAATGTTGATTACTTTTTGGACCATTAAACTTCATCATCATCATTATTAACCGCCTTTAAAACTCTATATTTGGACATATGCCTCTCCTTAAAAAGGAGGATTTGGTCTACTACACCACGTTAGCCAGGCAGTTGCTCATAGGGTTTGTGTCAATTTTTCCTTCTCTTTACAGTGCTGTTATTCTGCGTAGTTTGTTCCCTTACTCGGCTCTTGCGACACTCACGGGATGAGTAGGGTTGGTGACAATCCGTATTCTTAATCTGTCACCACACGGACCATTGAACTTACTATCACTTAATAAATTCTGTTCTATTGCATTATATTATTATATTTAACCAAAGACATGTGTGGGTAAAACCCTTCCCAATGTGTGTCAAAGACGATCTTTCAATCAAAGAATTATCCTAACTAATCCTAGTGTATTAAATGATCTACTCCGATTTGTTCTTGACATACGCGATACATGTACTTGAAGTATAATAAAGTGAATCAATTATGGATGTTTGTAATTATAAAGGTTGTTGATGGCAGTTTAAAAAAAGTCAGGTTTAAACCATCATAATGTCGATTTTGGTATCATATTTATTTTAATATCATGGATTTCCTGGATGTTTTCCATTTAATATAATTGCCAAAAAAATTTGAATATTAAATTCAAACAATAGAAAAATGAATCCGTCACTGTCATAGTTCGTCAAACGAGAAATATTTTAATCGATTGTCACAATCAAATCAGCAGTAAAATTGGAAAAATCGGTTCCCACTAAAGTATTCAATAAGTTATTTTAGAATTTAAATAATAATTTCAATAGACAGAGTTCGCTAAACTTAATAATGATTTTTCTCGACCAATATTGGAAAACTCTTATAAATAAAATGCATTGAAAAGTAGATCTTATATTTGTTACGTTAAGTATAAAATTGCGTTGTATGGTTATTAAGATATATCATTTAAGTATCGATGGATTCCGGGTGTTCGAGTCCGCGGCACTAAAGGCGTCTTTAGACTATTTAAATTCCGTTACGGTTCGTTGCTTCTCTGGTTTACACGGTGCCGTTAATTTTAGTGGAAATTGAACTGGGGGACCTTATCGATCTTGGTGTTTAAAGTTACTTGTACTTTACATATTTACTTTTACCGAAGTGACCGTGTCGTGTAATTGTCATAAATGAAAAATACAATTATAAGAGGTCTATTACACCACTTTTGTTTCTCTTAATCGGTCAACTTTTAGAAACATGCTTAATTTTTTTTTGGTTAGTATCGTGAATTTGTTTGACACAGAACCTGCATTAATTCTCCCACTGAGATATTTAGTAGAAAAACCTCATTTATGGAACTGAATGAATACTTAACTCACTCTGAACGTAGAGAGTTACTCGTAGTACCTAGTAGTACCTAGTATTGTGAATATTAACATTTACAAATATATACCGCCATCAACACATGACTGAAAATAATGAATAACAATATGATGAATACAAAATAAATAACTATATTATTAAAACGTTGGTTTTAAGAAAAAAACCAATGGCCTGTACTCAATGCCGGTTAATAAAAAAAATATGTAAATTGATAATAAGAAACTTAATTATACACTTATTAAAAAAATACATGCATTTATAACTGACCCTTCGAAGCCAATTTATATTCAATCAATAGATTTTTTTATTAAATTTGATCTGAAAGATTGCAGTTATTAACCCTAATTTAGTCGCCGATCACAATTTATTGACTGATAGTAGGGTAACATTTTTAACGTTTAACAAATTCGGTTTTATAACTTTTTTCTCTTTCTCTCACATAAGTATGGCTACTTCATTTTTGAGCAAGCCTTAATATTATTCCACATTTAATTATATTTTACAAATTTACTATGACAGGACAAGGAAAACAATCTCTGTTCTCTTCTCAATAAATAGATGTCATTAATGTCAATGTTCACAATCTAGAATCAAGTGTTTCATGAAGATGTGTGATCAAATTAGTAACTTTTATAACAAATAATACACCTTCTTAATTTCCTAAGTTTTTTTTGGTCATCTCGCATATAAAAAAAAGAATTTTCCAAAACAGTTCATACAGGACGAAGTTTTGAGGTAACAGAAACAAAAAAAAACGAGAAACACCTCCTTTATGAGGTTTATGCAATTAAATAATTACCTCCGTGTTGTAGCATGTTGTATCTTCTAAATTGCATCCACACGTCAATGAATGACTATCAAAGGCTAATTAGGTGTATAAGTGCTAACGGGTGTAGTTACACCAATCATAACTCCTGGAATAATGGGTTTGCGTTGGAGCTGACAGGTACCATGATTGCTATGGCCCCTCAATGCATAAACGCGGGCAAAGAGGCTGATTATATGACATTATACATCGACACTTACTATCAATACCAAATTTCGAAGTATTTACGTCAAGTAATGTGGACTTTAAATTTAAGTTTTTTCTTGTTACGACTTGAGTATTATAGAAGATATATCAGTACGGTTAACTTCTTGTTTGTTGCTTAATAGCCATGCCATGCAGAGGGGTAATGATTCTTTAAATTATTTACGTCAATTTAAATTTAAACCGAATACTTTTAATTTTTATGGACTCTATAACGGTTGTATCAACTTTTCACCGCACCGTTTTGATATCTCCATAACAAACAACATGATGGAATTTTCATAATTCATTAAAACATTTTTGCCAAATTTCTGAACCTCGCAAACGTTTTGTGACACTTTTACCACTGCTGTCCCAGTATTATCGTAAGGATCAGCCGAAAGATACAATTTCAATAAACTGATTTAAAGGGCTATAATTTTGAGTTAATTGAAGACCTAGCGAAGCCTGTTTAATATTGCTTGAAGTGTAAAAGCCTATCACAAAACTGGTTATGTATGACGAGGTTACATAAGCATTGTGGAATAGCTAATTTGCTACTCCGTTACTAAGGGTATTTAGCCTTAACTATAACGGTTATGAAAGATAGGCAGGGCGTAACAGATCAAGCTTGTCTTCAGATTATGAATTAGGTAGGAACTTTGCTCGCGTAAATTTGAGTGGGCTATGTTTTTGCTATAAGATATTACTGAGCAATCACTACTTAGACTTCTTTCTGTTTTTTGAATGCAAAATGAGCTCTCTAAAAGACTTATATAATAACCGAATTGTCACCATAGTCTCATCCAACGTCTGCCTTCTATGTAGTTCTAGGTCGCCAGAACGTCCTAAGGGATATTTACGTTACGTCGATACCCCAAAATCAAGTCATTTAAGACACTTCATTAAATTCATTAACAACAATGTCAACCAATGTTTTTTATAATAAAAAATGCATGTGAGTATTACACTGACACTGCAATGCGCAGGGAAAATTTATATCCATTCGCCAAATACAGCCCATAAAATTGGACTGGCCCCAATCGAGTTTGTAATAATTATTTTTAGTAGCGCGAGAAAATAAAATATCTCAGAGTACGCTTTTTCAAACATTCAATACCTACACACTGTCGATCGCGCATCGATGATTGAGATATGGAGAATATCTGCAGTTCTTTAAAAATTGTATATTATAATTAAAAGCGGCGATAGCGTGTTGGCCAAACTGATGCATTTAGCAATGTAGAGGTTGCGGATTTGAACCCCACCAAGTATACTCTGTGGTTGTACCACTCCTGAAACTATAGTTTACCTCAATAGGAAAGGTTAACAAGAAAAAGTAATGCATAGTATACGTGTCAGCAACATCTATGCTAATCTTTTGTAGTATACGATGGTTGTTACTGTCAAAAGATTACAACAATTACAGATGATTTGTTGAGATTCAAAGTTTACATGCAGGGATATGTACTTAAGGTAATTATAATAAGACATATTATCGTTAGTAACGGGAAGGCTTGAAGGGTAAAACCGTTGTTAAATTTTGTATCTACGTTATATATAAAAGTCCTACATGTATTAATCTATGACATCGTTTAAATTAAAATAAAATATAGTATTAAGAAATGGTTTATAGTGTTACAAATGGATAGCAGACGTTCCGTGCGCGCCTGCTGACAGATGTTTTGACAGCTCCAATATTATTAATTGTGACATTACTCTGTCGTTAGGGCATCGCCCAGAACGCTCTTCCGCTTCCACGTCATTAATAAAATGAGCAATAGTCGAAATATTTATCAATGGCATAATCGATACAGAAACAATTATAACCACATCGATCAAAATTCTAAACTCAACTTTGCATCAGCAATGTTAAAATTCTTATGCTACTAAAATGAATAATCGACCCTATAATTACGCCCAAAAGAGTTCAAACTGTATCGACACTTCCACGACTCAGTAAAAAGTAGCAGTTGAACCTAAGAGCTCTGTACGTAGAGTTTAATTTTGTATAATACTGTGTTAAAATTAAGTACAATGGTATCGAGTAACATTAAAATTCTTATCTCTGGTCTGTCACACAGCGAGAACGTCAAAGTTCGAAGTGAAGAACGCATTATAATTAATAGTCGATGATACGCGAGGATCGTAAACAAAAGCGGTGATAAATGGATTAAAGCCTGATACTAGATAATAAGAACTGTGGGTTGTAAATCGTGGTTTCGTAAGCGGTGGTCACTTTTTAGGTTTTAAACGGTCGTGTGTTACACAGAATTGTACGATTTAACTTTAAAATGGAAAAAAAAAATGTTGTAAATTGAAGTAAAATCGTTCGATCAAGAATTATTAATGAATTTAATTTAAGTAAGTTCTATATACCTACTTAATTAATATAAACGGAAAACAAGAAAAGTGAATTTGAATGAGAATCTGAAGTTTGTTTTACATTGACAGTTAACAAAAGTGAGATGTTTATCCAATTCACGCAAAACTCAGAATCAAAAAACTAAACAATACAATGTATAAAGTTATGACTTCACACCCACAACATAACGATTACATCGCGTTTTATTGTTTTAAGATACAGTACGGTGTGATACGTTGCCGTGTTATATCATACCGTTTTGAATTCAATGACATATTGACTGTCAAATATACCTTGATACATTGAGGGCGTGACGAGGTCTGTTAAAACCCGTCATTAGAAGTCGATTTACGTTTTTGCTGTTATTGATTACGTTTGACAATAAACGTTGTTTGATTGTGTGGGAAGTAGGACAAACATGTGAGGAGTTTAGTGACATAGAACTACTTTCACTGTCATATATTGTAAATAAATATCTTGAAGATTAAGATTTGGATTAGAGAGTTCAAACTTCTTGGCCAGTTTAAGTTAGAGGCATGTGACCCTGACCTGCGCTTCATCATCATCATCATCCTCATCATAATCAACAGCCTCTAATAGTCCAGTGCCGGATCCAGGCCTCTTCTTAGAAAGGAGATATTGGCCTACTAAACCACGCTGGTAAGACGGGTTGCTATAGGGTTTGTGTCAAGTTTTCCTTCTCTTTGCAGTGCTGTTCTCCTGCGTAGTTTGCTCCCTTAGTCGGCTTTTACGACACACACGGGATGAATAGGGGTGGTGACACTTCGTATTCTTAATCCGTCACCACATGAACACTTACTTATGGACCTGCGCCTACATTCCCCAATCCAACTGTTTCAGCAAAATCCATGTCCTACCGTTGCTTTTCCTTCTTGTCTACTTTCACTTTTAATATGTTCTCATTCTTCTTAGATATACCTAAGTGTCCGGTTGACAGCACTCGACTTGTTACCTTTTACGTAAGAAGGGCTAAAATTATAGTCGACAAAATGTGTATCTTTGGGGATATAAGTGGGAGTTTATGTGCGTATGTATGTTTATAATTAACAGAACGGTTTTAAATTGACACACACACAACTAAACGCAGTTTCTTAATTTATATTACACACATTTTGATTTCAATTTTGATTTCAGTAGTAGTTATTATTTATCTTTGTACTTCCTGCATTACAACTTGCACGAAGCGGACTTAATGCCACATGGCATTATCTACTAGTCAACCTTTTAATAAGGGACATGACAGGTGCACATGTATTATGTAAAAAGAAGAATAGCTATGAGAAAGAAGAGAAGTAGTAACTGTTTATTAGTATTGTATGTTTGCGCGTGTCTTAAGGAGCTTAAATATGTTCTATTTTTTGGGAAATGAAACACGACAAATTGTATGAAAATGATGAAACAAATTTATTTCTGTCTGTTGTTGTTGAGTCTGTTATAAGTGAAACTCGGTTTCAAACGTTGTGAGTTTTGCTCCTTGACATATTAGTGACATGATCTGTAGTCTCAATATTACACCAACTTAATCACGACTGGTCTATTAGTGACCCGAAACAGAACCTACATAGAAACATAAGACTAAATAAAAAGAGTGGCACTAAACGCTCTGAGCATAATTTCCGTCACCTATATTTTCATTAGGTAGTTTCATCATCCACAATTTTCTCATCATGAGTTAAGATGCAGGTAGGTTAAGTGACTGACAATTAGTAAGGTACATTTAAGATTTTATAAAATCATTCCTCAAGTAATTTTTATTTAAATGCTCCAGTCTCCTTACAAACATAATGCTCTCACCAAAGTTTGACCACCTCGCTTTATACCTAAGATCATAACTCGCCTCTAAACGACCACAACACGTGTGGTTCCGAAATCAAATTAAAATCATGTTTGATAAGATCGAGTGGCGGTTATGGAAATTTATGACTATATTACCTGCTCCGGCGCATCGTCCGACAAAAACCGGGGCCAGTCTCTGCAATTATTTATGGAGTCCGCGAATGATTATAGTTTACGAGCATTTGATAGGTCAGCCTCTGGTACGCACAGTGCGCTTCGTTACATGACACTCGAAACTAAATATTAATTTTCCGCAATGCTTGAAGCTTCTAGGCTTTTTAGAATAATAATATAATATAATATAATAATAATAATTTTTTTATGTTTTTAGTATGATTTATTAAAACCGTGACATTATGTTCTACTTTTTTATACCGCTTAAAGCTTCCGCTGAGCGCAGCTATGTACCAACATTGTCAATAGGATAAAACTCACTAAAATTCAACTGCAATCAAAGATAGAGCAATTTGACAGAAATAAATTATTTTTATTACGTGATTCAGGAAATAAAACTTTCCAAATAGATGTAAAAAATGTTGTATCAGAATGAAACTGAGACAAAAATGTGTTGGCCGCAAAAGATACAGAAATAAATCAGACAGATGACAATTTAAAGTGGTTAACCCACTAACTGTGACCATTTTAGATACTTTGATCAGATCTTGTCGAAACCCAACTTGTATTAACAGAGAGATAGTCGTTTAAAACTTTGCGTAGAAAGCAATAAAGTTGAATTTTATTAATTTTATTACGTGGTAGTGGGTGTTTGTTCAACAGTTTTTAGAGTCAGAGTAAAGATTTATGTTTTTATTTAAGAATTAATGGTATAGTGTGAGTAATCGCCGTTATTTTAATTTTATGCATTAATGATATCTGATTATGAATAAAAAAGTTTACTTCACATATATTATGCGGTACCATAAATTTTCATAATCATTATAATGTTCTCACTTCCAGATTCATTTTTATTATTTACAAATCGTAAATTAGATAAAATCTAACGACGACGTATGTATAGAGACATGTTGAGCGTGTTACGCTTTATAACTAGTATTTTAAATTTTATTACGTAGTCGTTTATTCACATTTTTAAATAAAGATTTGTAAAGTCGTTTCATAACCCCCAAATGTTTTTCAAACATCAACAAGCAGTAAATTTCTTTAGATTCCCTCAAACGTCTCCAACATGTTGGACCAAATACACCTGGCGCCTCTTCGCATTGCTCTGCTCCTTCCATATACTTTACGATCTGTTAAAAGACCAAATTCGCTGTCCAAATTAACACGAAATAAAAACGGAATCGAACCACAAAAAATAAGCGAAGCTACAAGATAAAAGTTTAAAAAAGGCCCACGTCAAAACATTTGATTGTATTAATATTTATAGGCTTCGTATCGCCGCAGGAAAGACAACTCGAGACGGAAGAAAAAAAATGTTTATCAGCCCGTTTAGCTTTTAAGGAAACCGCGAATCTTTTGTAAAAAGTTATTTATGGTCACGAAAACAATTGCAGTGTTACCATTATATCACATTTGACAGCAATAACTGTATTATTTTTTTGTCCCCAAAATGAAGATGTTCCGTTCAATGTGGATGACGATTTAACAATAGTATGTTATTGTGCGTGAAGTGGTTTAATTCAGGAATATTAACTCTGCTACTATTTTGTGTCAATAATAACTTAGTTCTTTTATTTATTTTTTAAACAGATGACTGATTAATATGTGGGTAGTTTTTTTCGGATTTTGTCACAAATACTTCCTGTTAAAGTCGAACGTAATAAGAAATTATTTAAAAAATATATGATAAAGTTAAGGCAAATTTCTAATCTGTATCTTTGAATGAAAGAAATATGAATGAAATAAATTTTTAACGTGTATATGTGGAGAAGATACTTTTATGTCCTTATGGAAATTGACGATTACAAGAAAATAGGTTGACGACATAAAAGATGGATGTACTATATGAAAGAAGAGATACCTAGCTTAAAAGAGTTTAAGCAGTCAAAGGACGAAAGGTAAAGTAGAATTGCAGAACAAAACTTCGGGTTTAAGAAACTTTATTCTCATAAAGAATTACTTATTCACTTACATGAGAACACATTTTGAATGCGATACAGTCATTTGAGAACTTATTGAGAATTGAAATAAAAATAGGATAAGGGTAGGCAGACGAATTTCGCAAAGGAAATAATTACGAACAACTATCATATTAAACGGGATCAAACTTGTTAACGTTTTAATTGGTCTTAAGTATGGCAAGATTTTGACTATATCAATAATAAATCCATATATATTATATAAGGGGGAAGATGACTACATATTCTAAATATTTAAAATAATATGGTCTATTATTCTTATCAAATAGGATATCCTTAGCTAATGACCTACGAGCCTCACATTTAAATACCAGTCGATCTAAGACGTACCACGATGACAAATACTTACTTATTGCAGTAATACAATCTCATACACGTCCACAACGCTTGACTAACGGCGCAAGATTCCTATGCTAATTTAGAATACGCAACACTGTGTACAGCCGCAGTTTTGCGCATGCGCGTCTGAGGATGTGCGTACGAGTGTGCGGCTTTTATGCTCAGCTTAATCAGTGTCTGAGCTTCGACATGCGTTATTGAAACGAAATTAAAACACATGGTTCGTTATTATGGGTTTTAATTAAAAGGAAATAGTATGAATGGACACTGGTAATGTATTTTGTTTCCTGTATTTATAATATAAATGTAAGTAGAGAGGAAACGAGAAAGAGAGATAGAGAGTAGAAAATTGTTACGAGACCAATTAAGAGAAGGCTAGCACTTATTCTTATGGACTCCAAATTAAAAAAGTAAAGCACGTAAATAAAGTAAGTATTTTCGTCCCTTGTTTAACCTACCTAGAAGTGTATCTAATCTAATGTAACCTCGAAAATGCTGATCTAATGACTCAATTCATGTACTTTCAAAAAAGTTTATAATATTTGTATTTATACATCTGCAGATTGCAAAAGAACCACCCACAAGAGTAATTCTAGCCTTTGGCATTGTTAAGGGCATTCAACTGATGCTAGAACGATAGACAACGCCTGCATACATAGATACAGATAAGATCAATTGAAATTATCAATCATTTACTCTAAGCCTCTAAGTATTATATTAAGCAAGTTTTTGTCTTATAATGTGTGTTTTTAATTTCACGGTTGGCTTATAAACTTTACTTTATGTTTATGTATAATTGCTAAGCTATTGTATTTGTATTCATTTAAAGTAACAAAATAAAATGTACATGTACTATGTAAAAATATGCATATTAAAATGTATTCTTTTGACATAAAAGTCATGTTTTCATTGTTGCAATTTAATAATAACTGCTAAATTTAATCTGCATTATACTCGTAGTAATTATATCACACTAAGTTATGAGCGTCATTCAAGAAACCTAAAATAGATAAATTCATCGTGAGTGAAGGGCCTTAGACTATAATTGGACCATTATGACCAAATACGGTGAAGGTTCTCGAAACGTAACAGTAGCGTTAAGTTGATTTGAATATTAAGCCACCAGCTGTATCGATCTAAATCTATTCTAAACATATTTTTACGATGGACATAGAAATATTTGTGATTAATTTTCAGGCATTGTGATTTAATTTCACCTCTGGGCTCCAAAAGATAAACAAGTCGTTTCAAGGTCAATGTGTCCGATTTTATAATAAAATCCCAACTAATATTCAAGACTTAAGTAGTAACAGATTTAAATCCGCAATTAGACGTAAATTATGTCAGAAAGCCTGTTATTCAATTGTAGATTACATACAAGACAAAAATGCTTTTGAATAATTTAGCGCAGGCTATTTCTTAAGTGGAAATGTGATGTAGGCTAGTGTGTTTATTATTATATATTTTTTCTATTTTTTATGTTTCACTTCACTTACTCTTTAAGTCCTTAATATCGGACATACTGGCACACATAAAAACAATGTTGTGGTAAATTACGATGCCATTGTATCTATTTGCAAACTGCAAAAGAGTGGCCATGAGTTTATTTGCCCTTTTTTCTCATAAGGCTCAACCCCTTGGAAACGGGCGGTTGTAGATCGGCACAGACATATCCTAGATTTCGTATAAGTTTAATTTTTATTCAATTTATTTTGCTTACTATTTGAATAAACAGAGATTGTTGCTATTGTATGTGTTGATCTATGACTTTAGATTTTATATAAGAGACGATTTCAAACAAAATAAAGATATTTTGAGTTTGAGTCATATCTTAATATTAAAAATAAATCTAATATCTCAGTAAAAAACAAGCTAAAAACGATTTGCCTGTGTTTGCATCATTTCTAAATATATATGATGTTAAAGAAACCTATCAAAATAAAATAACAGAGCATGATCTTAATACGGCAGATATTTTGATATTATCCTAATACATATTTGCTTTGTAGTGCTAATGAAGTACGGTTCCGTTTATGGCATGTTGTGTTACTCGCTTAACTTTGGATAAACCTAAAAAGGTAAGTGTGAGTGACACTGACAGTACAAAAAACAAAGTCGGTTCAACACTGCAATTGCAACACTGCAATTTTTCGTTGACGAATCCTAAGTCCTTTCTTCCACTTTATCATGGCTCTGAAATTTTAGTCTTTCATTATAGTAAGTAGACTCAGACTCAATCGGAATAATTAAATATGTAATAAAATGAGTTCTTCATTCATACAAATTTTTAGAAGCAAAAATATCGTGTATCGATTTTTAAAAAAATTGATAACTCGCAAGTGGCATCCCTACTTTTTAAGGTTTCATTGTCTGCAGTAGTTCTTTTAGCAGATTTTTCAAATACTAGGCTACCATATTGTCGGTATTAGCTGATGTATTGGGTATTGGGGATGTACACAGTGGGTTTTGATTTACTGGCGAAGTGTTAAAATTGGTTGAAATACTAATAGGTATAAATTACTTTGCGAGGCCATAGAAAATTCTACTGCAACTTCATGCCCCTAGTGCCCAACGAATTGTATTCCGGCTTAGGTCACGAAAGTACCTACTTTTTGTTTCTATATTATGTGTGATTAATGTATATGTAAATGTGCATATCAATGAACAAAAGAAAGCCAAAAATGTTTGCCCTGGGATCCATAATGATAACTATACTTAGTTTGGATCTAGAAAGAAGGTTTATCTCCGGTATATATGTTGTATCTTTGTGTAATGATTTACAGTTAAATTAAAACTATGGTTTGAGTGACAACACATTTTACACCTGCTGTAGCTGAAAAGCTAAGAATTTTTTAATTTATCTCCAAACATGTTGTATTGTAATAAATATAGGTGACGAGAAAAAAGTTACTGACATTACTTCGCGTTTAGAATATACCCTTTGAGTACGTGTTAATGTAAAGCGATCACATGCTATCGTTCGTCAACAGTAATTAATCGTTCAGTGTAATTGCGAGGGTACTTTTTTGCATCGATGTTTAAAAAAAATATTTACCTACTGGCTAATGGTGTGGCAGTTAAAATGAGGTTTAGGCTTTATCAACTATTTTGTTAAATTTATTTTGACATAATTGTTTTTAGCATCGTAGATAACCTTTAATAACGCCAGTAAAGTGCAGCGAGTGTTTACTTTAGGTTTAAACAAACAATGAAAAACACACTTCAGAAATAAAATTTAGTTTCAGTATATATATATTTCAGTTTATAGATATATATATTTCAATCATTTAAGTGTGATATTTCATATACATTGAATATAATAGGGTAGAATTATAATAACAGCGTAAAGTAAAAGAAAAGAGGAAAAGTAAAAAATAGTCACCTTTCAAGTAATTATCATAAAAATACAATGCCAAATACCTATTAAATATACAATAAATGTAGCTGAAAACACCTGCATCTAGGCAGCAGGCAGTTTAAAATTGCAACATTTAAACCCCATTTAAAAATAGTAGTAGCACAATAAATTACAACGTATTCGCACCACGCTACAAGTTATTTAAAGCTAAACCAAATGAAAAATAGCTGTACCATCCCCTATATTTTATAGTGGCTAAAAGTTACTATCAATAATTGAAGTTGGTGTCTCAAGGGACTTGGGCTTAGTGGTATTTCTGACATGTGGGTACTTTTAGTTGGCGGGTCAGTTGATATTGAGTGTGTACGTGCCCTTACCAACTGGAGTAAAGGTTTTAAATGAATGTTTATTGAAGAATGAAGAAGTCGTTATTGATAAAGCCTGATTTACATTATCGAATTATGACGAGTATTAGCAGCTTTGAGTGCTAATTATGAACTGTTTAAAGACATTTAGGTACTGAATAGCTCGATCTCTTCTAATGATTAATTATGTTGGTCCCTCCTTCTCCGTAGCTGGTGTGCTAACTAAAGCATTCACGCAGTGCATTGCAAATAGGACCATGTAGGTAAATCGAATACAAATAAGTACTCACTCAGGAGCTACACAACTCTAATTATCACATGTGTGGTTGGTTTCACCAGGTACTAAAGTTGTGTTGAAATTGCGAAGTGTAAACAGTTAATAAAACATACCATTATTAATGTATGATAAATTGTAAAATATGACTAATGTTGAAATGGAAAGAGTGCCTGAAAACGGATCAATCTGTGATGATAGCACAGAAGAGGGTGCAGATGAAAATAATCCAGGTTCTTCTAATAGATTAAAGACCAAGAAAACCAAGAAACGAGGCATTGTTTATCTATCTACAATACCTCCATATATGAACGTGGCTAAGATACGTGAAATATTCAGTGAATTTGGTGAAATCGGCCGGATATACTTGCAGTCCACAAGCAAACCTGGTGAGAAACGGAAACGAGTACCTAACCAATTTTCAGAAGGATGGGTAGAGTTTCAAAAGAAGAAAGTTGCTAAAGAAGTTGCAACCAAACTAAATAACACAAAGATTGGTACTAGAAAGAGGTCACGGTACTATGACATGATATGGAATATTAAATATATTCCACGGTTCAAATGGATTCATTTGAGTGAAAGACTGGCTTACGAACGAGCTGCAATGAAACAAAGGCTTAGAGCTGAAATATCTCAGGCTAAGAAAGAGGCTCACTACTTACAAACAAATGTTGAAAAGAGTAAGAAAATGAAGAAAAAAAAGCTTGTAAAGGGTGATGAATAAAAAAGTAATAAAATAAGTAAGACCCAGTCAAAAAGTCTTCAATAAATGCACAACAACAAGTATCTACATACTCCGTACCTTACAGTGGAACAACTACTGCTACGCGAGCCATGTGATTATTTGTAATGTAAAATCAACTTAATCATTCATATGCCAAATATGTCTTATCCTCAATTAAAATACCAATGACATGACTTAAATTAACTTCCAATATAAACCAGTTTTAATAAATCTACTTCCAAAACGTATGATTGCACCGAAGCCTTGAGCATCCAATACCGTGGTGGCATTTTGTGAAACACGACGCATACTGCATGCGAAACTTGCGCATGCGGCAATGAGACCTACCTCCATGCAATCCTACTATTACTTATACCTTATCGGTTTGCAGTCATAAAGTACAGGGTGTTTAAAGGTTGAATTAAAGTGCTGTAGATTTAAATATTCCTATCTAAATGTCACCTTTTTTATTAAGAGGACTAACTATGTGTCATTGTCTGAGTGGGAAAATATCTTTAACTTACAGTTTCCATTAATTGGTCATGCTGGAACTTAATTCGTAATGTCTAAATCTGACAATAGCTAAATTCAGATGATTCGTCAACGCACTTTTTTTTTACTATTGCAGCTGCGATAAGCGATATGCTCTCTTAGGGTTTGAAAAACATAAAGTAAAAAACAATTGAAATTATGTAGGCGGTTCGGTAGCATTTTTTATTTAAATCTTTTCTATGAAACACGAACTTATCAAAACTAAAGCTCTAAATATTGTTTATTACTCTCTATAATAGTAACGCCACTAAGGTAGCACAGCGGTAGTGGACAGCGGTCAGCATAACCTATTCATGAAGGTTCTGTTGATATGAGTCTGATATAGCCGATTCTTCCTTCATTAAAAAAAGGTCATGTAAAAATTATAGGAATTTCGACCCTTATTTATTATTATTATTATTATTAATACCTTTTAGGTTTTTGTATGGATTCTTAATTAAGACCTGGAAGAAGCTGGAAGAAGAAGAACAAAGAGCTATCATTTTACAGGTCATTGTATTATAGTTATTTACATACAATTTCTATAGGAGCAATTACAACAACCTTATATAATTCAGATTAGTTAATTATCAGCGAATTGATTATTGAAAAATATCATTGTCATTGTAGGCAAACGAACTACACGCTGTATATAGCTGTATGAAGTAATCTTTATATAGTACATCTGCAAGATTTTTGCAATCTCATCGCGGCCATTACAAGCGTCGACCAACCCGGCGTCAGCTAATCCCTTTATTTGTTCCTTTTGAGCCATTCAAGTTTTAGAAGTTTATTTTTGTGTACCCTTTATGCATATTTAACTTGTGTAGGTAGTCGGGGTCCGTGCAACTTGATTGTATCTGTTGATCTCGTTTCGTTGAAAAATGTAAATAAAGTATATGTACAATTAAATATTTATTTATTTTAGGACTTCTGATAATAAATTGTATGAAACATTTATGACACTCCTGCTCTTTTTACTTCATTTATTTTTAAAGGTTTTTAAATTTAGAGGACCTAAAATTAGGTTTATACCTATAGTAAAACTAAACTCACGTACGTAAACTAGAATACATCATCGGTACAAATCACATGCATTTTGAGAATTATGGATATAAAGGTAAAAATACACGCATGAGTGTGAATATGTTAAACACACACATTTGACATTTTATGTGTATGTACATGTTTATGTATGTGTGATGTACGAGCGGGTATGATACGCTGGATCGATGTATTTGTTACGTAACTTCAGTGCAGAAAGGAATAATTCGCATATATCAATTCATGATTATGTTGGTGTTAAATGAATTATATACAAAAACAATTAAGGGTTTGGCAAGTTATTAGTAGAAAGTTTACACTTACACAATGACATGTGTTTTCAAACTGTTAATTCTAGTGATTTTTTTTACTGTCTCGTCAGAATGAAATTGCTAAATGCTCGACTATTACTTACAATGGTTTGTATTTTTTTATGTAAAAATGGGTACTGAGCTATCTCCATAAAAAGTAAGATTTAGTTTTTTACATAAATAGTGTACGTATACTATGATTACTAGAAGCTACAACGAAGGCTAATTACAAAAGTACAAAAAGAAAATTAAAACACGAACAGTTTTAAGTGGAGAC
The DNA here is from genome assembly GCA_902825455.1 of Arctia plantaginis. Classification (NCBI taxonomy): domain Eukaryota; kingdom Metazoa; phylum Arthropoda; class Insecta; order Lepidoptera; family Erebidae; genus Arctia; species Arctia plantaginis. The sequence goes on from CADEBD010000348.1 coordinate 3,432,807, forward strand.
TACACTCGCATACCTTTAGCATAATATAATTCGAGACATAATTTACCGCGGTCGGTGAGACCAAACCACTTGATTTATTTATGAGCGCACACTGGTCGGTACTAATCTTTACTGGAATTTAATTTGTTATTTATTTACTAATCGCTGCTAGAACAGGTTTGCATATTGTTATGTTAATATAATATATGTCTGTAGTATTCTAGACAGTGTATATTTATATAGACTTTGTTTAAGACAGTAAACTTTGTTAAGCCTATGTCTATTTTCTGAGGAAGCTACTTACTTAATTCTCTTATCTACCAATTTGCAGTGAGTTTCATTCTAACATTATATTAAACACTAAAAGTAAAAAAAAAATGTGGGTGTACTTGATGTAGTATTAACGATAGACCACCTTATTGATAGAAAAACTGTTGTGAGACAGCCAATATAAGTGTATTGAAGACAGGCCATAAATATATAAACCGATATTGTATGTGCTCATGTACTTTATAAACACTACTTGATTAAGCAGGTCATTTATGACTGGTTTTATTAATACTTTAACCTCTCTAAAGCAAATCGTAGGCACATCATTAAATTTTACACTTACTTTCTCCTCACCCATTATGGTTAGCTAATGGTTACTTATTCTAAGGTAAGTCGGTCCACGACGTAAACTACTGTGTGTACACCAGTGTAGACTGGTAAACGGCTAAGGCCTCGTGGCTTTATCATAAACAGGTTTTGCTGTACCCAGTTATCTATTAAAAGCAAACATATAGTATATTGTTAAGATATTAGTAGGTACTAGATATCGTATAGTCATACCTATAATGGTGTCTCTTATTGTTATCGGGGCCAGCTTCTGATTCTAAGGGGTTTAGTTAAACAATTTTTTTACTATCATCTTCAGCTGTTAGATGAAGATGTAAAATATTCTCAATAATTAAAATAAAGACTGGTTAGTTACACCATTTATAACTCAAGAACGACTGGATCGATTTTCATACTGTTAGATTGTTTGTTTTATCTCCGCCTCGAATAGCAGAATAACTATTAAAATATTGTGTATGAAACCTAACACGGATGATGAACAGAGATGTGACTATTATAAACATATGTGAAATTGTAAGGAAACTACTAGGAATACCTACCTATGATATAGGTACTTAGTTACAAATGTACCTATACCTAAGTACGAATTCATATTTACTGTATGATTATGTTTAAAGATATTATAGATAACACTTATCTTTACTTTCAATTGTCTCAAAATTTATCAAACAAAGTCATAGTGTATTTTTGTTTGATTTTACGATGTAATTGTTAATTCGATCATTTGTTTGTGTATTACTATGAGTACCGTTAATTTAGTACTGGTATCTAAATCTATCAATAGTTAATGAAATATAGTTTCATAAACAGAATAATGTTGTGTGTTAAATATTGAACATACTGTATATACTCGTAAAACATATTTAATTCTGTTTTATGTTACAAAATATCATCATAATTTATCTATGAATAGTTATTATGCATAACTTAATTATGTAATATATGATTTCTAATATATTTGAATATGGGAATTTATGTACAAAATATTCTTATAAGTGCAAAGAAGTTTATACTGGTGATTAAGTGTAGATATAATAGCCTTATAAGGGTACCTTATTATAAGTTGCATAAGTACCTTCGTCAGTACCTAAGTCACAACCTTTAAGATTTTATACGTACGGCCAATTTCCTAATTGCTCATCTATTATTTTAATGTCTGTGAGTACGGGAAGGAAAATCAACAAGCAGAAGTCTCCTAAAGAGTTAATAACCCTGGTGGATCAGAAGTGTTTCTATCAAAGTGTTACTAACTTTTAAACTTTCGCGTTCCATGATAATTAATATTATTTAACGGGAATTAACGCGATCTCTTATTTAGGGTATTACATACCTCTGGTTTGCCTGACGTTTCGACCAGGTTGCACCGGCCGTGGTCACAGGCTGACTCAGTCAGCCTGTGTCCACGGCCTGTGTCCAGCCTGTGACCACGGCCGGTGCAACCTGGTCGAAACGTCAGGCAAACCAGAGGTATGTAATACCCTAAATAAGAGATCGCGTTAATTCCCGTTAAATAATATTAATTATCAAAGTGTTTATGACAATCGAAGAATGCGACTCGATTTCAAGTTGTTCTTACAGAAAAATTATATGTGCAAATAATCAAATGATTCAAACAAACAAATGTTATTGGCTCAAGTTTTATATTAGCGTTTTCCTTCTTTGTAGTTTAAACTTTTTGTTGATAAATATGTGTCAAGGAAAAACCGAGATGCCGGTAAACCCTACATAATGTTTCCAATAAAATACCTTGTTCGTTCCTATTAATTTCCAGTAGATTCTTTGCACCAGATGGTGGCCTCGATGCTTTATTTGATCCACTGGTCGCGTGACAGGCCCTATCTCCTCCTCGCACTACTCTAACCGCCAACAGTACGTCATCAGGCTAATTTGTAGCGAGCCGCCTTCCGATGGGATCTAAAGGCGGACCGATTTACCGAAAGGATGACCGGGTAGGGTTCTGTGTCTTGTACTCCCAAATAAACCAAAGAGCTGCTTACCTACTTAGAAGGGTGTAGTTATTTCTTACAAAAGTCTAACTTTACATCAAAACAAAGAAAATAGTTTTTCTGTCAGAATTATTTGCGAATATGAAAATAGTCAAACCAAAATTATTTAGAATTGTCGAGTTGGTAAAAGAATCGTTGAATTATGTTGTCTAGACAAACTTAACTAATTTTATATTCATCACAGATAAAGTTGAGTAAGAAACCACTTGCGTGAGGCTTTCCTTATCGCTGGTTCGAGAGTTTCTGGCAAAAAATAGCAATGTTGAATTTTGCTATAGCCGGCAAACTAAATATTTGACAGTTGCGCAGACTTATAAACTATACTTGTAGTTATAAAACCAGTAATTGCATATTATTTTTATGCACACAATGATGTGAGGTCGATGACTTTAGTTGCTTCTAATGATAATATTGGAGGCTACCAAATATAACATTAACATAATATTGGTAACAGTCACATAAAACGTAAAGAACCTTGACAAGTAAAAATGCACAGGTACTTTCATTGACAAGACCTCAACAGTCCTTATTTAAAATCACTATTTAAAATAATAATAAAATACCTATTACCTATATAGCCGCCATATTAAATATTTATCAAAACACTGGTTGATGGTGATGGTGCAATACATACATTAGCCCTGAAAACATGAAGTACAATCCTTTCGAGCAGTTGTGAAAAAATAAACCAAATTAAATGATAACTTCAGTTAGTTTCATTAATATTAAAGTTATAAAATTTAACTATCCTGTCTTGCATTTTCTGCAACCAAGTGCTTGATACTTAGTTGACAGTTTCGCTTAAAAAGTTTGTTAGCTTTGAAAGTACGGCTATTATTCATCTGAACCCCCTTTGTGGACAAGCAAAGGTAGACTTTCTTGTGTTTCTATCTATCACTTATTATTTTAATCACAACTACAATCAGGCTCACAATGATACGGCTTCATTCTAATTTAACGTGTTAATACGTTGGACGAGTATGTAACTAGTGCTAAATAACAGTGTATTGAATTCATATAAGCCGTCAGACGGCACGCACAGAGGGTGGCTTCTACTTCTTGAGTTATTACCACAAAACATGTAAGGGCTGCGGCCAAGCCCGCACGCGGACTGTATTTGCATACTTCGGCTGGTTACATTCGTACGAGTAAACACGGTTCAATTTTACCGACTAAACTAACATCGACGTATTTTCTTTAACCAGAAAATTTGTTATACGATACATTTCCTCTCCTGGTCTCTTTCCTAATTTCAAAACCTACACTTGGAAACTTAGGATCGAAGCTCCTTATCGCGCGTTATACGCTCTAAACTATATGCCAGCAGATGGGAGCGAGACCGAAAAATGTGTAACAAGATTTTTTTCCGACACTGTAGCAAACGTCTACCAAAAAAGGAAAGGAACTTCTTGCCGGCCGGGTGTTCATAGACCCCTTATTTAACAATTATAGTATGACCATGGCCTATGATTCACGCAGTGTTCTTTGGGAGAACTGTGATTTCCATTACAGCATGACACATTGTTATATTACTGATAAATTATTTTTCCGCTATTACATATGTATCTACTAAGAACCATATGGGTTATTTATGAAGTCCACCTACGCGGTATTTAATAAAAAGGTTGCTTTGTAATAGAGTTGTATTGCATACGTAATAACTTATGATATTGATTTAGCATTGTATCTAATAGTCTATTCAACTAAACTAAAATTCAAATAGTCTAGTCTAGTCAACGAGTTAATTCAACTATCTGGATAGTAACAGAAGTAAATACAACAACGATATGTTTATGTTGTTATTAGAAGAAACGTTAAAGTGAGTGGTACGATGTTTACTGACTACACCAAAATTATATGAATCTTTAGATCGGCGTGATTTAGGTAATTGGTGTTAACACTTGCCAATTGATTTCTAGAAAATGTTGTTATTCGATTTTTCTAAATTACCTAGCCTCGACGTTCATCGTATTGTAAATGTGAACATTAAAAACGCATAGGTATTGCAAAGACTATTTCGCTGGTATGCAATAGGCCTAACAACTGTATTGTACATTTTAATAAGGCTTTGACAAACCTCCAGACACGGTATATGATAGCACGATTTGAATGTTAGAGAGTACATTAATGTTTATTTTATTAGGCAGTTCTTGTGACTCCAAGCCTACAAATTTTGCATTAACGATTGTTTTAATGATTTAAAATTTATTTGTAAATCTAGCTTAGCGATTAAATGACTGTTTAGATTACCTAAGAATATAAACTATTACAACATCGGTATTTAAAATCATTTAGAGCATTAAAAAGGCATTGATTTCTTAGACTTCTTGTCTGAAAAAATGGATCTATATAATTGCGTTGAATAAAATATACGACTAAAGAAAATCTAGATTTTATTAAATAGAGTATCTTTTCAAAAGACAAAAACTAAAATAAAATTTAAATTTAAATGGAATTACTAAAAATCGATAGGCATTTAATAAATTCTCGACAGACCGAGAGATAAACTTTCTTAAACTTTTAGGTCAGTTAAAACAATTCTTTTGTCATGATTTTTCTACCAGTTTACAAACTACCAGCTAATAGTCCCATTACTTTAGAAGTAATGATACTATTAGCAAATTATCTAAATAATTTAAACTAATGCGTGAGAACCCTCACACGCTTGTTAAACCCTTTCAGGGTCAATTTCAGTTCAAAACAGTTTACAAGATCATAATGCACAATTTAAACGTAGATATATTGTTCGTCTCAATAAGTAACAAATACCTTAAAAATACATAGAATGTTGTGGAAAATACGGTAATTTTTATTAGTGACATAAATAAGCTTCTGCAAAAATAAACCAATTAAAAGAGCGGGGTGAACCTTGTCAAGGCCGCAGTGGATTTGTTCTACATATAACAATACTGGAACGATTCCCCGAAGCAGTGGGCCGCCAACATCTGCTCTTGTCTTTATATCGTGACATCTTAGTGACAGGCGCTCCACCATCCTGCATCTTGTTACGTATTATTATCTACTTGATAGATCTCTTTTTAATTTTAGACTAATTTTTTGTTTTGTTTTTCCTACAGTGCCTAGATCTACGTTGCGGCTCTTAAGAATTCATTTAAGATCTGATTATATTTCTAGCAATTCCGCCTTTTAGTAGCATACGATTAGAATTCATAAATAAAAAAGCATGAAAATAAATAGCTCATGGTATGCTCCCACATTCTAATTTAAAACAGATTAACCCTTGAATAACCCAATTCACGCTTTAAGGTTATATCCGTTAAATAAAACGTCACGGTGACTCTGCACTTTCCCCATCATTAGGATACGTGAAGAAAAAAGGCTTCGGATGTTCAGTTGTAAGCGCCCGCCAACAAAGCCATTATGCCTTATTATGGATACCATCCATCAGCCGACCATATCGATCCAACATTAATGCATGTTAATGCTTTATAAATAGATATATAATTTGTTTTGTCTCCACCTCGGCATCCAATTGATGGATTGTCTTATTTCTATTACATCAAACTGTTAGTTTTTGATGAAGGCAGGCGTGGTCATCGCTGCCGTTATTAGTTTAGCGGATGAAGCTTAATCGCTTTGGATTTCACGCTAGTGATAAAAAAGTGTGAATAGCTTGTTGTTTATAACGGAAATTATTCTCGTGATTCGATAATAATAAGAGATGAAAATTAGAACAAAATATAATTACTAAAGTTTTTCTACTTACTTTGTCCAAGATGTACACGCTTCATCCAGGGGTATATTTGCGGAGGATTTGCTGAAGAGTTCGATGTCGACGACTTAGAATTCTTCGTGTTGTTTGATCCGGAGTTGTTCGCTTCATTACTTTCGTTACTAGAGGTACTAGAAGCAGGGCTTGATATATTCTGATTCACATTAGCTTTGTGCTCCACAGGAGATGCGATCGGTGTAGTCAAACCTAGTTTGGTGCTAGTTCCACTTGAATTTTGTCCAACGCCTCCAAAGCCGGGTGAGGTCCTTCCAGGTCCTGAAGATGTAGACAAGTCTTGAGGCGATGCTACTCCTGTCGTGGATGTAGAATCCGCAAATTTACAACTTGCGCTAGTAGCTTGGCTAGGCGGTGTTGACATCAAGTTCGGAGATAACGCTCCAGGACTTGGATTTGAGTGTTGATGCATATGACTCGTAGAACTACCCAATCTTTGTGGATGTAATTGGGTGTAGTCTATCATTGTTTGAGCCTGCATGTGAGCCCCAGAAGCAGGTGTCCCGTAAGGGTGTTGTGGATAATGATGTCCCACTTGTGGTGGAGAGTAGCATGCATTAGGGTACGCCGTCGCTGCTGCATTGGGATTGTAATAATCGGCTCCTGGTGTTGGTAAGCCCGGATGACCAGCCTGTTCAACGGGCGTCCCAGTACGCCCTGGCCCTTGATTCCCATAACAGGAGGCGAGCGAGTTGACGAACTGGTAGGAGCTCATCCCTGCGTTATAATTTAATTCGTTCATCGATAACAGTGTATTCTGTCTTCTTTCTCAAGATCACTCGACACTTGTCATCGCTTGGACGAGCACTGAATAGCCTAGTTGGACATGTTAAGTGCTACTGATGTTCGCGGTCCGCTTCAATTGTCCCCGTAGAGTGGAGCTTGATTGATGGACCTGTGATAAAATGAGACACATTAGTTGGTCAAAAGCGTCGCCTCGTTATACATGATAGATGTTGTATCGCCGATGATATCTTAAGTGTTTGATTTAAATATCCATTGTGTTATACCGAATATGATTTATATTTTAAATAATTATATTTAAGTGATACTCTAGAAAATCTGTGTATTTGTGTAGCAGAAATGTTAAAAGTTTATAGTGTTGTGATCTGAAGTAACTGTTTCATATTAGACATAAAAACAGAAATCCTTTTATCTGAGCTTCAAGTATTCGCCAGGGTGGGCTATAAACACCGTTGATAACGTAAGTTAAAACGCGGTTAGTTTTACGGTCACTTTCGTTTTTACGCCGTACTCTGAAGTAGAGTTACATAAATCACTAAACACGTGTACCACTTGCATGCCACTGGGGGTCTATTCTAAAACAATAAATTAATATGGGGATGTGACTTCCTAAGGCACAGTATACACATGTCAAGTCAAGTGCTGAAAAAATTGTGTCTCCGCCACGTGGTAGGGCTATAAAAGTGTCCGCAGAGGTTTATGGGTGTAAGCGGTAGGCCAAATCTGACTTCGTCGGATTTATGAACCCGCTCGGTGCATACATCTTTATGAGCAAATTAGCAGTCATTGTGCATCCGATTTATTTGTCGCGTTGACTTACTCAATGACAAATGTGGGAATTTTGGTCGGTCATTGGTGTAATCATAAATTATATGCATTTGAAAATGTTTTTAATGTAATACACATTCAGACTGCAATTTGTGTACGAAAATCAATCCTTCATACTGGTTTTATCACATTAATTTAAACTGTATTTTATTTAAAAAATGATAGTGGCTTGTGTAATACTTATTTTTTTTCTTAATTTTGCTTGTTCTTTCTAAATGTACTTTTAATGATTTATTTTATTACCGATGTCACCACATAGTTGTTGTGTGATATTATATCACTTTATTAATATTGTATAATATGATATAATGTTATGACATATGTATTTGCATGCAAGAAACCTGCTAAATACCAAGAAGAAAATGTTTTCAAATAATTTTATAAAGTATACATTTTTTTAGTTTATTTTTAATTTATTATTATTTTGGGTACCAGTTTTTAACCAAATCATTGTACAAAATTAGTAATGAACTGTGTAGTGTCTTATTCATGATGGTGAAGATACATTTTATTAATATGTAATTTTTGTAGAAATAAATAACTTAATTATTTATTCTTATATCATATTCTTCTTTAACCCAAGTTTAGTGAATCTTGCATAATTTTATAGATACGCATTTAAATTGATAAACAGCAATATATTCGTAATGAAATAAATAAAATGGTAGTGTATTAAAATATATATTTTTTTATGGGGTTATCTGTCCGATGGTTTTACTAAATCCCTTTGATATCTAAAGGTAAACTTACACATCCTACATATAGGTCTCTTAACCATCTTTAAAAAAGTAAATAACTTAAAGAAAAAAATAGTTAGTTAAAAGTTAGTGTTTTCTTTTATTACGAATTCAATCAACTGTTTCAAAATATTGACAAGAATTAGTTGAGATGAATTATTATTAATAAATAAAGCTGGAATATCACTACCAATAAATAGGAATGGAATATATCAAATTGTACTACAACTCATATTTTTAAATGAATTGTCCTTAGGAAGAATTAAGTTATATACCTAAATTGGTTTTAACTTGAAGTACCTACCACCTAAATAGAACATGAACCTACCTACCTACCATCTTTTATTCTATAATAAATACATATTAACGTAGTTTATATACCTTAATCTCAAAAGATTATAAAAATGGTTGTTAAATCACTTTTTTATTCATATAAATTGTAATAAAAAATACAAAAAAAGATTACTATAGGTTTCATTTCATATTTTAAGTAATTAAATTATAGAGAATCTATAAGATTATCTAATTCCGTGCTCCTAATATCTTCAACCGATAGTAATTTTTATATCAGGCTTTAAACTTTTTTTTATATCAGGCTAGGTAAATGTGTTTTCCTATGTATTACCGAGGAAATAAACAATTTTAATCACAGTAAAAGTAATAACTGAACATAAAATCAAAAATACAATTCAGATTATTGGCCGAAGCTAAACAATAAGTTACCTAGCTTATACTGATTGTTTAGCTTCGTCTACATCATGTATTTTACTATGTATTACCTAGCAAATACCTAGACAATTATAATGAGACTAAAAATCATAGATCTTAATACAATTTGGATTATTTGTCACAAGCTAACTTATTGTTTAGCTTCGGCTACAGCGTGTGACATACAGACACATGTGTTCAGTTTATTTCAGTTTAGAATTTTTGTCACTCCCGTCCGGTCCACATTAAATGGGCCGAACGATTTCATTGCTTCTTGTTTTTTTAAACTTTTTTTTTCTTTTAGCGCAGTTGTTTATTCCCAGACATCCTTTGATGAGAATGCCCCAGAAGTCTGTTTCAATTTTAATTCGGCAGTTCGATAGTTTTTATTGTCGCATGTGGAGTACCTAAACACTAATATTATAGAGATTTAAATGTAGGTACCGTATTTATTAGATATGGTTGGAAGGTTCGTTTTTAATAAAATATTATAAACGAATCTTCCAACGTAGTTTGTTTTACTTCATTGTTTTGTTTAGAACCAAAAAATCATAAGATTTAAACTTAGAACATAGATCCCTATATCCTATAGTTAGTTTCTAACTAAATTTTTTTCATCGACTCTTAAACATTTTATTTTTTTATTTAACACTGAATGTGTAAGGAAGACACCTATTTCAAACAAATATGTTTACATCATTCCTACACATAAAATATGGCTCTCCAAATATAAAAAAAAAACAAAGATACTAAAAGTGAATTCAGACTATAAATGTTCTGAAATAAATACAAATGAAGCTATAAAATAACTTTAATAACCGCTAATACCAAAAGCTCTCTGGATATAATAACTTTTAATGTTCCGTGTCAAGTGGACAGTTCGAATCCACTGTGTCCTGGGAGATTTACTGCGATACGCTTTGATTTCTTGATTCGCGCTTTTCAAGTTCGATTTTATGAATTGCCGATAATTTTCTATATAACGAAGGATTACATTTAGGAAAAAAATAAAAATTACATTAGTTAATACTCACTCCTAGTCAAGGTTTTAGAGTGACCAACGGCGACACCAGCCAACTTTACGATAATCACAACCAATCTTTTCGTTGATAAGATCACAAAACATCCCACAAGTTTATTTCTCATACACTTCACAAAAAGATAATAATATATATTTTACCAAAAATCATAGAACAATAAAATTGACTGAAATCAAATACGACCGTTACTAGTCTTTTAAACGATCGAACTTCAAAAATTCGAATTCGGAAAACTTCGGTGCGTGTCCTCGCGGCGAAAAACGACTCGTGTTTTCCCGGCGTTCGAGCGTCGAGTGCAGCGCGCGTCTGACGACGAGGTGAGCGGCTGAGTTGAGTTGACGCGGCGTCAAACTAGAGGCGGGCGGGGCGAGCGGGGCGGGGCGCACCTGAGCCCGCCACGTGCGCTCTCGCGCCCGCTCCCGCTACCGCTTCACTATCGCCCCTCGCTTCTCGCTTCTCAGATTAGCGTAATTAGGGTACACCGTCGCAACACCACGTATCCGATTTCAATGGACCGATTGATGATTATGGATGGTAAACGATCGTCGGTTGCCGTGAACTGCAATTTCTTTACGATTTTTATTGTCTCTTCCGCGTTGAACACTTTATTGGGCTTTTATCGAGGTTTTTAAATATATATATTTATATTTCAACGACTTCTTGTAAAGATTTCTATTCGGTGCTAGGACTCTTTGTAGTTTATTATAAACATTTAAGACTTAAATAAATAGGCTAACTTGCTTTGCTAGCGATGTATTCAAAGGGCGATTACATTGTAACAACAATGTCTATTCTTACCTATCACCACATCATCACAGTTCAAATTTGCGAAACATATGCAAATATAATTACTTTCCCATTAACATAATAACAAAACAAAACACATATGCCAGAAGCAGTGCCATAACTCGTCAAGCAAAGTGCTTAGTCCAAGTCTAGATGAGCGGACTAGGGCCATGCATCACTGACATAGAGACGTCTTGGTGAGGAGTAAAAATTACCACACACCGCATAAATGTATTACTAGATCATATTTTCATAATCATACGCAAATGTATGCTAGAGAATTTTAAAATAGTTTCAGTTATACAATCGTAAGTAGCAGGTAGTAGATAGTACTTATAACTAAACCTATTCTTATGTTACGACATGGGTCTTAGATGAAAAATAAATTTAGGGTTTGATTTTCTTGAATTATGAGAGAGAGATTAAAGATGATCGTAGTTAAGACAGACCGAATGTGGACGGCAGTGGACCCAGTGCTATGGATATACATTTATATAATATATAATATTATCTAAAATAATAACAACTTATTAAATTCTGGAAACATACTAAAACAATATTATCTTTGTAAACAATAAATGCTTTCATTGGGAACTTTACATATTGTATAATAAACATTCGTGAACATATATATTAATAAAAGTAGCTTAATTATAATTAAGTGCTAATTATGGCGATGCTACGCCACTTGTATTAGGTTGAATGATAGTACTACGTAACCACGAATATTTTTCTTTATTTTTTCAAACCAGAATCAGGTACTGAGTTTTTAGGTAATGTTGAATTGAGATTTTAATACCACAATTTAAGTTAGTTTAATACCACAATTTGAACAAAAGTTCTGTCTAATACAATACGTTTTAATTATAATTAAGTGCATCGCTTTTTAAAGTAGCTGAATCATATGCTGATATAAATTTACGTTGTACGTATCTTGCAAGTATTTTATAAGTCCCAAGAGTTAGTGTCATATACATTTATCTAGCAGATAAGTGGTCCAATTATAATTGAGTGCTAATTATGATGCTGCTAAACCACTTACTAATTAGACGTTGTGATAAACGTATAATTTGTTTCACATCGGTTTGTTTGTTCGAAAATAACTGGTTAGAGGATTAGACTAGATATATAAATAGGTAATAATTAGTGTTTTACTTCTCTTAATTTAGATATAAAACATGTTTTTTGTCGACTACGTAAGCTATGTTAATAATTACAGTGCTAGGAGAACATATTAAAAAATAAGTTTACTAAGATAAAGAAAAAGGGTGACAATAGTGATGGTGATAATATTATATGTACCCATATAACAGTGTAATATGTAGGGATGGAATGTTTTTTTATCGTAATTAGAAACCTTTTATTACACATTTCTTGGTTTTTAATTTCATGTTGATTTAGTTTGTTATACCTACTTTTATTTTAATAAGTGCGCTGTTTTACGGATTGCACTATTCTTTTAGCTAGTAGTATTTAATAGCACTATTTAAAATTGCCTGAAATTAATTTAATATAACAAATAGGTATATATTTCGTATGATCTAACTGAAATTATAAACAACATCTTTGAAACAGAAACGGTTAAATTATAAATATACATAAATATACCTAAATGTAACACGAAGGATGACGCTGAGAAATTCCAGCGATTTATCTTTCGTCTTGTCTAAAGGGCAAAGTTACTTGTAATAACTAGTAGATACATGCAATATCATTATAAACTATATACATATATTATTCTAGGGAATATGTTATAGTATATCTATATATACATACCTACATGTGATGTTCTATGCTATTGTAGTATCATATACCTATAGTGTCCTTGTATCAACATAGCAAATAAAGGACTAAATATTTGCCATTATGTATCTATAAGTTTTTTTAGATTATTTAATTTATAGACACAAATAACAAGTCACTTGTACAATGACGGACTTGATGCCACAGGCATTTTCTCCCAGTCAACCTTTGGGTGGTGGGGAAATGTCTCAGTAGGTGCACTAGAAATTAGGTTTTGTTTTAAAAATATAATAATTATTTTTAATTAAGGAGATGGATAAATACCTAGTGGGACAGATATACATGAATACATACTGAAATACACTTGTAATTGCTAAGTTATATACATACGTATAACATACACAAATAATATATAAAACTTTACGGTTGTGATGAATCTGCTGGGGTGTCCAGAATTTATCGAGAGACAGAAAGAAATATATCTAACATAAATGGTTATACGATTAACCATACCACCACCACCACCTACACTTCTATTCATACCAAGTAGGTATTCTGGATTAGTATCTACCTCTTTGATCTAATTTTGTTAAGACTGTATTACATCTGCTTTGGTCATAATTCTCTTAGACTAATTATGGCTATTTACCAGGATAAGCATCAATGGCACATATAAATAAGAATTGACCAGGACACTCCCGAAAATTGAGGGGACCTTGGAATCCCTAACTAGGTATAGTTACCTATGTCTTAATGCAAATGTTAACCGATGTTGTTTTATGCCCGTGTTCTAGGAATCTGCTCCTAAACTTATAAGTACAAGTCAGAAAGTTTACACTTTTGAGAAGATTAGATTATTCTTACGAATTTATTCGACTAATCCTCTCAAAATTACAAATTTGGTCTGATGTCCCAGAAGGTACCTACCCTAGTCCCTAGGGTCATAAAATTTATTACAACTTAATAAACGGGTGGTCACGCGACAACACACGTTGCCACAACCACCTCACAATAATTTACGACTTTAGGGTGACTCTACCTGTCTTTATCATATACTAATAAAAAGAAAAAGACTTGAATATTTATTTAAAAGCCGTTTACCTATTGGTGTTAACTGAGGACTGGTTTTTGATCAATTTATTGTTAGAAATCTATAGGAATTTGGAAAATGTCAGTAGAGTTGCATCAGATTATAAATCTGACAGGATTGTATGTCTTAGGTATGTTCTCGATTTCTGATCGAAATAGAATTCCATTTAAGATGGACGTGAGATTAAATTGTTTATATATATTTATTGTTTGGAATTAATTCATTTTTTTACTTGTAAAACAATGGCCTCAATCAATTTAGAAATTTAAGTTATTTTTTACTTTATTAACTAGGTAATAGGGTTACTAATAGGTACCTATGAGTTTGGTTTCATAGCGTTTTCTTTTGTGTCCTTTGTCTTTCCAGACGTACCTCGCTGAAAAAAATAATTATACTTACTTAGTTAGCTACAATTTTAATCTGTTTATGTAAATATACACTAGGTATATCCTATTATTGTAAATTTACTAATATATATTTCTATGGCTGCTTAGCCTAGATAATATTAATTAACACTGTATTAAATGCGTATTAAAACTTTTAGAAGTCTATTGTTTATAGGTAGGTAATTGTAGATGTACCTAATTGCATTCATTACACTACCCTTGAGTAAAACCAGAATGTCACGCATTTCTTTCACTAAACATCAATGGCAAACCGTGATGCTCACATAATAACACATAATTACTTAATGCAACACTTAATTTGCAAATGAATAAAAAATTTGCATGTAACGATAATGGCAAATGTGTTTCTGTTTCAGTCGCGCTTGTTACTTGCATGTGTGAGGGAGTGAGACGAAGGTTCAGTGAACGCTCCCCGGTTTTGGAAGCATGCGTAGTGCAGTGGCCGTGGGCGCGGCTTGCTGCGTGCCTTCACGCCTCACGATTGGTCCGCACGACCACTGAAGTGGGGTGTCAATGAAGAAACTTCAAACAGTTTTATAGTTGAAAACTTTATGAAATTATACAAAAAAAATCTGCTTTCTATCGAGTTTTTGGGAACGTGATTAGAATTTAGTAGTCATGGAATGTTTTTTTGTAAGGGGTAAGTGTGCGTTTTTTTTGTACTTCGGAAAAGGTTGTGACTAGAACGTATATTTTGTGAGAGCGGAAATATCATTATTTTTTTAATTAACATTCTAACTCATTGTCTATTTAACGCCAAATTAAGTGTTTACAGGTGAATTAATTTTAAGCAGATATGTGATTATGTTTTAAATTGTAATTAATATTAAGATGACTTTAAAGTTTGTTTAGGTCTGGGTCTGTTGCTTAGGTGCATAGTGATGATGATGGAGGTTTTTTGACAGTCATTAAGCCTTTAATTCTAATCAGGGATTACCTATAAGTACCTACCTATACTTAGGTAGGTACCTCCGCAAGCTCAACATTTATTATGAAACGGTCCCTTTTTAGTCCTGTGAGGATATCCTCTCGGATACCACCCACCGGTAGTTAAGTCGGACTCCAACCGACCAAAAACCGCACACCGTCTCAGGTACCAGTGGCCGAGGAACCAGAAAGGAAATCCCTGGTACTATATAGGTAAGATTAAACAAGTTTGTTTTAGTTTAAATTAAGTTCCCTAAAATAAAAAAGAAATAAAAAAACGAATTAAAATAACTAACATTTTCATACCTACATGACAAGTAACAAGAAGTAAAATGTAATATGGAAGAAAAATTTAATAATAATTTTGAAACATAAAAAAAAACTGTAAAACTAAAATATTTGTGTCTTTTATATATATAATATAAAAAAAATGGTTTTTATCAACTATACCTAACTCGTTAAATACATTACGACTGTACTTACGTTTTTAGTAAAACCTTTATTTTTTTTACATATTTAGTATACTCATTTGTCGACTGTTAGATTTTTAAATGTGAATTCTTCGCAATCCTTATTAGAAAGTCATCTCTCAAACGACTGGACCGATTTTGATGAAATTTTTTGTGTGTGTTCAAGGGGATCTGGGAATGGTTTAGATTCACAATTTTGTCCGCTGGACAATGTTTTTTTAATTAATTTTTAATTTATTAGTAGTTGTTGATTTTGGAATGTTTTACATTGGATCAGACAGACGGCGATACCATCGCAGTGTCAAATTTGACAGGACAACGTCTGTCGGGTCCGCTAGTATACTTATAAGAAAATAGTAGGTTAGTAAGTCAGATAGGTATGTAGTGCTAAAATATAAGCAGTTTCTACGTTTCACCTATACATATCATTTTTCAAAATCTACCTATTTCTATTTAAAATATGATTTCGCCTAGTTATAGGTAATGAGAAAAAAATAAGTCAGACCGATTAAATTCAAGCGGCCGTAGCCTAGTGGTTAAGGCGTTGGACTTGCGATCAAGAGGTCGTGGGTTGGAATCCTGACCAGTACACTGCCTACGTAAACCCACTAACACTAACCTAACACAAGCAATTTAGCTTAGAGGGAGGGGGGGGGGGGAGGGGTTAACGGGAATACTAGTAATTTTGGTTGCTAGTGGATCTTTAAAAAAACAAAAAAATAGTCATTATGAATTCAGTTTACAAGTTAGGTACATGTAAGTTATAATGTAGTCAGTTCTGTAATGCAGTATAAGTACAACCGAACTACAAATTGTATAAACAATGTCGGATCAAGATTGCATCAGTTATTTACAGCATTGGAAAGAATTTCACGAGAACGTTCTTAAGGTATTTTATACAAAAATAAGTTCTCAAATTAGTTCATCTTTTATAGTTTATACAAATTCATGGCCTTTTTGTTGAAAATCTATGCATGTCTCAAGAGTTATAGGTATTTTAAAATAGTCAAATTTAGAATTTCGTTCTTTAAACATTCGATAATATATTTTTTTGGTTTGGCTACTATAAGATTCTCATAAAAAATAACTCACTGTAAAATAGACTTATTGGAAAAGTATAAAACATTCCTATGGGTATTCAAATGTATCAAAAGAAACATCGATTTTCCTAAGTTAGGTTAATCTTAGGATAGTTACTATTTATATTACTACAGTCGTACAATTGAGGCGTCAGACCAACGATTATGACGCTGTTGGTGCCTCAAATAATTGCCGAGATGAACCCTCTCAAACTATCTCAAAATATAAATTTAGTTTAGTTGACAGGTTCACGAGAACGGTAGAGGGGGTTGAGGTATTTTATACTATCTAGATATTAAGTATTTACATGTAGGTGTAGTATTTAGATATAGGTATATCTAAATACATTTTATTCTTCTAAATACCTATGTCAAAGGTCGAGTTAGAATAACTAAAAATATAAAATTTCTCTTTAATAAATTAAAGAGAAAAATTTATATTATTACCTGAAAGCATTATTAACTTCTGACGGATCTTTACACTAGAGATCACCTGATGGTGGATTTTCAACCATACCACAAGGGACATGACAAGTGCACATGTATTATATAAAAAGGAGAAACTATAAAAATATAACATTAATTTGATAATACTGTTTAAAATACAAAGACGAATACATAAATAACTATTAATATATTGTACATACGGAATGAAAACAATACAAAAATATCTGAGGAGACGAAATCATGAGGAAATTTTTCTGCTCGCTGTTTCCTGTAGAATTTAGAATCAAGTAAATATAAGCGAAAGAATTGGAATTACCAATTTAGATATTGAAGCCACGGAACAACTGAGTTTTATTTGTGTGTGTGTGTGTTTAAAAGTTTCATAATTTTTTGTACAATGTAAGGTAGTTGTTGTTAGCTCAAAGGTAAGAAAGCTTTTCTTGACCATGTGTTTCAAATAAAAGAAAATATTACCTACTCTTTATGTTGCCAAAACATCTAGTCCGTTGACGATTTTACAAAGTTTGTGATTTCGAGCTTTGAGTCCAAATTGTGATATCAAATCAGAATAATCATTCGTCTTCGTTTAACTTAGGTACATATTGAATAAGTCATTTGGTGTATTTCTAAAAAAAAAATGTTACTTTTACTAAACTATTAGGGTACAGAGATTTTATGTTTGTATTAAAAATGTATAGATAAGTATCTATACATTTTTACACTATCCTAATCTGTAAGCATAAATACAAAATCTTATCCTGTTAGTAATACCATTTCTAACTGTTTTTGTTGGATACATACCATGAAGGTACTACGATGCAGATGAATCACATATTGACGACAAACCTAAGAGAATATGACTAATCTTATTTCATCTATCTCGTAACATGATTACAAATTTGAATCGTAAGTGTAAACTTAGGCAGTTAGATTTAAGAGTAGCTTATCTTACCTATCTTTTCTGATCCAAATATTACCTAGTTATAAAAAATGATTATGCATGATAATTAATATTTAAGTTTCGGTAGAATTACTTAAATTTATTTAACACCTGCCCTTGAAAGTCTTTTTGCAACAGAGATTAGCTCAACTCACCTGACATTTTTTTGGATTTACTTATTTATCATTTTATAAAATTATATATTAAATTAAATGTTATTTAAATAGTATTAATGTAATATGTAAATATTAACACGTTATTATTGAAACTTGACCTTAGTGTTCAGTTAAATGCGCGTGCGCCGTTACTCTCTAAACAAAAAAACGCTAGTGCAGACTTGGTAGGTAAACTAAAATTCACGTTGTACGTTACCACAATGTTAACATTACGAAAAATATAGAACTTTTATTAATAGCTATTGCGTTGGTAACGTTTACAAAATAATTTGTTAATTAAATTTATCGCCAATAAATTGCATCGAATATAAATAAAATGGCAAAAAACGAAGTATGTTTTACTAAGGCATCCTTGGACATTAAAAGCACGTACTTTTACTTATCATCATAACTATTAGCAGATGTCTGCCAGGTTAATGTATATTTAATAGTATATCTACAGGTTGTATGTATATTTTCTAAAGCAATGACTTGATTCACGATAATTTTCTGTTTCAAAAATGCACACATGTAGTCAAGCGCATTATTTGATATAGCAACGCTAAAAAAATATTCTAAAACTGTCTTGGTTTATTAAAAAAATTAAGAAAAGTTGTGAGAAATCCTTTTTGGCAGGTTTGTGGATAGCGTTCTTTTAAAAAGTACATACAGCTTATTAGCAATTCATATCTGTTTGTATTTTATGCCTTTCCCCCGATCACTATGAAATTTTGCATCAGTCTTTATGGGAAAATCAAAGAACATTTGATGGCTTTCATTCAGAAAAGAAATGTTCCCGAAGGAAGTTGCAGGCAAACTATTAATATTTAGAAAGGTCGGTAAATTTTACATGTAAATAGAAATGTCATGTGCTTAATTTTTCAGACTATAAGATATTAACCTTGCCGCAGTGCGCCCTTTACTACGTTTGCCTAATCGCGGTCTCCACGAGACTGATGATGATAAGATATTAATAGGAATAGGTTTTAATAGCAAATATCTTAAAGTGACAAAAAAAAACTCATTGATTGTAGACTCAACCTCAAAATATCTTTATTTTAGAAAAATAAATGTTTAATATTGTCTGTTATGTTTAAGACTGTAAAGTCATAGATAGCAACAATATCTGTTTTGTCAAATGAACTAAGAACGAAACTAAACAACTTTGATACTTCATAAAAGACCAGTATTAAAAACATCTTACATAACTATATCTTACACCTATAAATCCTGCAGTAAGAATACTAATTACTAGATCAGTCTAATTAGAGTATAAATTGCCTACTTAATAAGCTTTAAATCGGTAGGTACCTACATATAAATGCAGTATGCATGTCAAATAAACCAGCGTTCCAACGACTCAAAAGTCTTAATTAACGCAAAAAATCATTTAATGCTACTACTACAACATATCATTATCTAATACAACATTTAGATATGAAATATTCTAAATATATTATGAAGCTACAAGCCACTTATAAAGCTACCTCAAATATGAAAGAGCAACTCCACTTGCTTTTGCACTTTACCTTATTAAAATTAAAATAAATCCTCACTTAGAATGCAAATTAATATTATTTGCTTATTCTTATACCTACCTACTTGTGTTAAAGGAGTCTTTGGGGTCTTATTTATTTACAAAAAGTGAATTAGTATATATCAAAAATGCTAATGAGAAACAATTTCAAACATTGCCGCCTTCCTGTTATTTAATTTATAATTGCATTAATTGTACAAGATACATTTTTTAATCTCAGATAAAAAAATGTATCTTGTACGATTTATTAGGGTTTATACCTTTGTGACTTAACATGAAAATGTAATTTTCATGACGCTTAAACGTTATTGTCGGCACCTTTTATAATTATACAGTAATTTATATATGAACTGCGAGTAAATAATAAATAATACTAAAAGCCCTTTAAACAGTCACACACAACAGTGGCGCCTTTACTGATGTTCTTCAACGTTATAAACTTAACGATGTAGCTAATAAAAGATGGCGCTGCGCCTACTTTTTCGAGTCGGCAATTATTTTGACCCTTCTTATCTAACCTATATAAACTCAGTTGTTTTAAATATACAGCTGAAATTAATCAAACTCAGCGATTTTTTGACAATTCCTTAAGTATACCTTTGTAGTGTACGCATAATTAGTGAAACGGCGGTGGTGTAATGACTAAAGCGTCGGGCTTGGGACGACAAGCTTGTGATAGTACGATCAAGTTTTCATATGTTCATAATAGTTACAAACTTATAAATAAATGAAACATACATTACAGCTACTATAGCTTTGTATTATACTATTTATATTGCACACCTTTGAATTTATCTGATGTACACACTGCGACCTGGTCAGAGGCCGCAGCTTAGAGCAGCCGTAAGGGCAGTCTGTGACAATGGCAATTTAAAGCCTATTAGCCTGTGTTAATACCTGCTATATGGTAAATTCCCGTGTCATCATCATCAACAGCCTCTAACAGTCCACTGCTGGACATTGGCCTCTACTTAGACATGTAATTCTCATGTACACATACATAGTTATAAGTATCACGTAACACAAAAGTTTAAAAGTTAGTACAACGAACCATAGACTTGCTATATCAGTTCTTCAGTAAGACCGTTTAGTCAAGAAATGGCTCTTACTTAAAACATTACATAATCTACATATCATCTCAGAGATCAATGCCCCCGTAAATTTGATGTGATTATTCATAATTAAGTTTTTGTACTACTGGAGTTTAATACAACATACATCTTGATTATGTTAATACTTACAATTTAATTATGCAAAACGACGTAATTAGTTAGATACATAATTGAGTAATATTATAAAAAAATATTAATATTCTTTTTATTGTCAGGTTCACGTGTTGTTTGCAATAATTTAAAATTTTATCTTTTTATTCATTGTCTTGTGAGCAATTTTATTGAATATTGTATTTTAGATTGCGTGGGATTTATTTTTAACTAACTGTTATAATTGTGCCATCATGGACAGGAAAGATATTTATTCTTGTTTTTTTATTCATTTAGTTGCGACAATCATAACTCACGTATTACCAGTATTCCTGTCAATACTTCAAACTAAACTAAACCGTTTTCGTTTCCCGCCGGTAGTATACTAGATAGTCTGCAATTCCGCAATCCGAAGTCCGATTTCTTAGCTTTTGCGCTACCCCGCTTAATGAATAATTTAAGGCCACTTTATCTTAACAATAATAATATGTAATCTGTTGTACCCAAAATGTTAGAATCTAGCACTAGTGTATCGCTGCTACCGTTATGGAAGAGTTATTTTCTTGGCTTGCTTGGAACCTGGGTCATTTTTAGTCTATCCTTCCAACATGTTCGTAGGTTTTAGTCATAGCCTACACCCATACCGACATACCATCCTTACCGACACCGAGGCAATCACAGAGGCAATATATACTTACCTTATAGTGATATAAAAAAATTAACAAGCCATTACGCCAATCAGTTCGTTATAGCAAAGGGTGACACAATTTACGTTATATTTTTAATAAAACCACCATCTATATAATCCATTCCATACCACCCCAAGAAAAAGACAAAAAACTTTATTGTTTTTATAAGTCGGTAGTAATTACATAAGTATATCTAGTATCTCAATACAAATAATATGCAAAGCTGGGGAGCTCAAAACAATAGCGTTCACTCACGTTTGGAACCGTCCAATAAATGTGTAACTGCTACCCGACTGCTGCCACGAAAAGAAGTCGACGGTACCGTTCGACCTTTTAAACTTACAACTTAGGCACATTATCTTCATCTTTCATAGTTTAATTTTTTAACAAAATATTAAATTAGAAGGTCAAAATTTTAAAGCTGTGGTAATGTGCGAAACTAAAATTGAGTAGCAATTCTTATGTAAAGGCACAAATAAATTCAGTCGTTAGATACACCTAAGAAATTTTGGTTTTAGGCTGTAGACTTACCCAATTTTTAATGTTTGTATACTTTGGAAAGTAACAATAAGGAAGACAATACGATTATTGTGACTATCAAGTGACAGGTGAGCTATAGGTGTGCTTGTTCGTCTCAAAGGTAAAAATAAAAAGTAAAATACACACATAAAATTGTAAGATACATGACAACGTAAATTAGTGCAAATGCTAAAATTACTACTTAGAAATAACTTAAGGTTCGCGTGTCAAGTTGCGGTCTATATTTAGCTGATGATGATGATGATTAACAAGAAAAAAAAACGAAATAGGTAAGAATAATTTAACTCAAACACATTAATCTTTAATATTCTATTCATAAAACAAACTTATCTTCTATTGGAATTGATTAAAAATCGTTTTATATTAGTATATATATATATATATATATATATATATATATATATATATATATATATATATATATATATATATATATATATATATATATGTAGCTACTTCTTTTCTCTGGTATCTCATATAGACATAATGTAGATCCATCATGGTTAACGTCATTAACGTCATCGACGAGACCTGAATCAAATCACTTCAATATACACATACAGTGTACGAATAAAACGTACCTACACAGTAATATAACTGGTACAGTCGACAATTTCACGCAGTCATTCTAAAACAATAGTTGGCGAGGTTCAGACACATCGCGCTCACCGTCTCGGCGAAAGTAGAGAGTGACGTCGAACACCATTAGTCAAACTGTCGCCCCTTGTCAAACGTTCCAACTCTACCCCGACCTTACTAATACCGCTGCTAAACACTCGCAATGACAGCGTGTGATGTTATTAAGTGCTCATGTTTAATGACATTCTTCTAAGGTAGATACTATGTGGAGCTCGCTTTCTAAAGACTGACTCACTGGGCTATCTATCCGTATGGTATCGGATTAAGAATATGGAGTGTTACCATCATACAGGACGCAGGACAACAGCACTGCAAAGAAAACGAAAACTTGATCCTTCTTTTTGGGGTTTGCGGCGGGGCGGTGTGTGCCACTCTGCGCCTGTAATAGGAGAAATCCGGAAACTGCTGTTATTAAGACATCCGGACCCCTCCTAGCGCCTGCCCGGAACGGAGCGGGCACATTTTCGGGTACATTCTCTATTTATGTGGAGGAGAAAACTCGTCCCGTCCACCTACGACCACACTCAGGGCGGCATTGGCGGTTTGTCAGCGGCGAATTGGGTCCGAGTGGAGATCATCCTCCTAGACCCTCTCCGCCTCCTCCTTGGCGAAATTACGTCTTCGCAGAAGGATGCGACCGCGGTAAAATAAAGGCCATGGAACATATGACGGCCGGTAGCGAGAGATCCTCTCCAATGACTGCAATGAGAACCCGATGCTGCGACGCCCAAGCCGGACAAATTGCCAGCGTGTGTCTGTCAGTAAAACTCCCCTAGCGACTGAGTGCAGGTACTTAACGAAGCAACCGTGTCCGGAAAGGACCTGCGTCAGTCGGAAGGAAAGGGTCCCATGCTGCCGCCCTGCCCACTTGACGATGACCGGCTGGAGCGCCCTTCACAGTGCCAAAACCAGCACATGCAGCCTCCGGCTGACCAATGAAATACCGTACCCGTCTGGCTAGCGTTGCATAGTACCTCCTAAGGAGACCCTTATATCTAGCGGTGGGCTATTAAAGGCTGTTGATGATGATGTCTGGGCTATGGCGTTTTAGTGTTTTTAAGTAATTTAATACGTTGAATGGTAAATTATCACTAGAGTGGTAATAGTAGTAGTACATTTCGTTTTAATTTTTTTAGAAATTAAATCTCTAAAATCAAGCTTATACTCGTACCTTCTTAGTAAAAACTATACAAGATTTTGAGCTGTTTCAAAAACTGTATTACTCACTGTTTTATAAGTAAAGGGTTTGTATAACGTAATATTACGAAAGAAGTCACCGAATCCTCATTTCAGTTCTTATAAAGTAAGTGTACTTTGACTTAAATCCCCTGAATTTGAGGGGGGGAAGGTTCATAGGTTGCAAAGCACTTGTGACCCTTCAGTTGCTGCAGGTGTCCATGGCCTTGGTTGTCAGTTACCATCAGGTGACCCGTCTGTTCGTTTACACACAACACAATAGAAGATGTTATTAAAACTTTAAGACTAAACTTTAAAGTGCTCTTTATAGTTACTTTTTTCACAATCAGTTCAATTTCATAACTAGCTTTGCGGCGCACGTATATTGAATGACTATTAAATATGGTCTGTGCAAAAGACTTTGGATAGATACACAACTTGTGGGTTTTTACAGCACATTTGAAGTGTTCGTCAAAAATTCTAAAAAAGCAGTACAAAATTAAAAAGGTCAAGTGGTGGACCACACACGCCGCTTTTCTGTGCAACAATCAAATACAACTTGTTCCAGTAAAGCGGTCTTCAACCAATCCACTTGAATTTTTTGTTTTTAGATTTATGATCTGTGGACACTTTTATTATGTTGTTTTACAAAGAATATGCAAAATTTTGATTTTGCCCTTCATTTATTATACGTAATATGGCCTTATACATAATTACTTAATTCTAGAAACTAAAACAGTGTACTTGTCGGTCCTATTTTAACATTTTTATTTTCTAATAAACATAAGTATAAACATTACATTTAACACAGTTTGGTATCATAGTGTTTATGTATTATATATAAACATTTTATATCTTTAAATTACCTACATCTTTTTAAACCCTTATTTTACATGTTACATTTATACAATTATTTTTACAAGTTACATAACTATGAAAAGGCAGTTACATAAGTATAAATGTATATGAAAGGTACGGAAGGGAGTTTGTTTGTCAATTGCACTAAACTTTTTTATCCTGTGGAAACCTCCAGAAGGCATGGCCAGAATTGCACCCACTAAAACTACTATATCTTAAATCACAAGTAAGTCTGTTGCAAGAAACAAGGGTAAGGTATACACAAGGGAGAAAGTCCCCGAGAAAAGTTAGTTACTTACTCGTACTTATTACCTCAATTCAAACATCACAGTTATGAAACACTTTAATGTTCAAAAGTGGTAAATATCATGGTAATACTTTTAGTACCATAGGTAATACTTCAAGAAATGGTAGTGGAGATTATACTATCCTGTCAAGCTTCACTATCTATAAAAGTCTGTGTAGCGACGGTTAAGAATACGGAGCGTCACTACCCCTTTTTTTTTTTTTTTTTTTTTTTTATCCGTGCGGAAATCCCCTCGGATACCACCTATCGGTGGCATGTCGGACTCGAACCGACTAAAACCGCACGCCGTCTCGGGTACTAATAGCCGGGGAACCAGGTATACCCTAGAAAGGAAGTCACTGGTACCCCGACATACCTCGGGTCATCTACAGACGAGTAGACGACCCCCCCCCCCCCCGTGTGGGAACCCCATGTTCCCGGGCGTCACTACCCCTATTCATCCCGAAGTTGTCGTGAGAGACGACTAAGGGAGCAAACACTACGTAGAACAACAGCACTGCAAACCCTATACCCTATATATAGTAGGCAAAAACTCCTTTCTAACGTAGGGCTATGTTCATTACATAATTAGGTATATACAATTAAAGACTGTCGATAATGATGATCTAAAAGATATCTCATAAAATCTTATGTTTAAACAGTCATAATAATATTACCGTAGTAGTAAGTTTTTGCTATTTATTTTGCAGTTTTCAAGCACTGTGTTAAAGCAAATCTTTCTTTGCATTTCTTCAAGTGAGTGAGGTCACCGGAACCCAACCCCCCTCTCTCCCTATTGCTGGGGGGGGGGGGGAGGTCGACAACGCACTCACTTGGAGAAATGCAAAGAAAGATTTGCTTTTATTGAATATTGTACTATAGTTTGTTATCCCAAATAAATGAATAAACTAAAATAATTTTATACTTTTAGAATGCAATAAATCTAGAGTAGGTATATACCTAGTGATTGAAAATAGAATTTAATTTTCCTAATGCAATGCACGTCAATACCTATTATCATATCAGTTCTCTTCAGTTCGTAAGATCGTCTCCTAGTATTTTCAGAAGAAAAACGTTCGTACATTTAGCATTTCAAATGAATTTCTTGTTTTAATACCTTTTGTGATTCTTTTTTAACATCTGACAGACCGTTTACCACAGTTCTAACCCTTTTTACTTAACACAGTAGATATGTTACATACGTGTGCCGCTGTCTGTTAAGGTGTTGTTTACTACCTCAGTGGTTTCTCCTCATATAGAAATTCCTCGATGATGATGTGGTGTCACTCGTGCGTGGTCTTCTGTGGACGCCTGTGCTGAGTAAAGGCAGCTGTAATCCCAATTACGGTGTAGGGCCCTCCAGGATGCTCAAGTTTACCAGAATATTTATTAAAAATTACAAAATCAAAATAACCGTTATAACAGCTTTAATTTGACTTGCATTTATAAAAAGGATTGTATGTAAATGTAACTGTTCATGTAAAAAGAAACTAAATTCAAATTTACACTCAAAGCAAAGAAATCAAGCTATTTAGTGGCTATTAACATACTTACTAATTATACTTTAAATTCAAATTACAAGCTATGAATGACTTTTGAATTGTCGTTGGTACATTAAATTTTAAACAATGCTGTTTAGTACACACAATTAAAACGGTAATAAAATTAGACATCCGACCATTACTGTCATATAAAATATAATAAAGTTTGTTTGTTTAAATGTTTGAGCCTGCTTTCGTGACATTCCATAGAATCGATATTAAGGTTTCTATCGAGTTTTTGTATCACACTAAGTCGTATGGAAAAGAAAGTCACTACACTTTACTAATCACAAGCACTGTAAATGCAGGTATAACTTATTTCTTTAAAACATATGTATCAATCAGTTCTTTCCAAAGACTTACTTTCAAATAAAAATTTAAGAACAAAATGAGTCAATCAGTTTTTTTTTTTAATACTTTATGCACAGGCGTGGGTTGTACAATGGCAGACTTAATGCCACTGGCATTTTCTCCCAGTCTACCTTAGGGTGGTGCTGAAATGTGGGATCAGGTGCACTAGAGATCGATATGTAAGTAAGAGAAAATTATTGAGAAGTTAGACAGAAACGCTGAGATAAATACATACATACAAACGTACCAAATACATACACATATATAAATACTTACCGAGTTACATGCATACATAAACCTACATATTGATAATATATAAAAACTTTAAGGTTGTTATGAATCTGCTAGGGTGTCCAGACTGCGAGCTCGAACTTTCATCTTGAATGAGAGACGACTGGGTGCTATCCTGATTTCCAGAGGGAGAGCGTTCCAGAGGAGCACGGATATTAATTATGATATGTAATATATTTGAATTAATTATATTTATATACATAAACTCAACATTTTAGTAGTTTAAGCGGTCACCTCGCCGCTTCCTAGTGCACTGAGTGGTGTGGGTCGATCCCCACATTTGATAACACTGTGTGATCCACAAAATAGTTAAATTTAATTATTAAAATAAAAAACTAATGAAGTTATAAATACATTTATTCATTTTTCAAATTCCCGTGTGTGTGGTATCTGTAACAAAAATAGCCGCTTTAATTATTTAAACATTTATGACAATAATGTGTTGGAATAAAATAAATTTCACCATTTATATTATAATATAAAATAAACATTCTTTTTTATAGCGGTAGAAACATAATTTAATAACTCGATTGTCATTAAAAAACAATGGCGCCTAATTATTTAAAAAAAGGTTAATTATGACTTTTAAAATTTCTTTTTATTTTAGTAAATATAAGAAACTGGATCATTATATTTAATGTATAAAACATTTTCTCACGCTACTGATTATCATAGTATAGTGTACGGCCATTCAAGTTTTATTTTTGTTTGTGTTATAAAATTTGTTAAATTTTTAATCATTTATACAAATACTAGTTTTTGCTTGCGGTTGAGTACAAAGTTACAAAAATAAGTGTCTAATTACTAGTATTTTTGATAGAGAATATAATAATTATACTAAGTTTGGAATTAATAATTTAAAAAAATCCATATGAACTTGCATCCCTTTTTAGGGTACTTTTGATAAATAAGTAAGAACATTTTTTTTTCTTTTAATAAAAAGTATTAACTGTGAGTTTGAAAACGCTACTACTCAACGAAATTTCATACAAATTTCCTACCGCCATTTTGCACCCTTACGGGCAGAATTTATCGAAAATCCTTCCTTTGTGCACGCCTAAGGAATATTTGTGCAGAATTTCATGCTTCTAGACCCAGCGGTTTCAGCTGTGCGTTGATCGATCAGGTCAGTGAATCAGTTTCTCAATTTCTTATTTTATTGATATGACTAGATGAGACTGTGTTTTGTATTAAGTACCTACCTAATAAGTAATTTTGAAAGTGTCAGTCAAACTCAAACAAGGACTTTATGACAGATGTCAACAAAACTAACAATCAAAATCTTGCATGCTCTTACTGCACACAGTGGTGAGTAATAAGAAGTGTTAACTAGTTCATTACCTATCGACATTTTATAGTGTCCTTATTAATGTAAAATATATACCTCTTGCTTAAATATTATATTTAATACAAAATTAAGTCAATATTAGCGCTCCGAAATTAATTCTACATTAACTAGCCACACGTTTACTATATTACATTGTCAGAAGCATATGAGTACACTAGATATTATAAGATTTATAAGGCATAACATAAACAGTTAAACTTCTACCAAGAAAAGATAAAACATAGACCAAGCACCTATTAACTTTGATGAGATTTCTTCAGTTAATAAAAAAGGCAGCAAAGTTGGAGAATCTCTTTTAAGAGTTTGGTTTGCTTACCCGTCAACCCTAGACGAGTTTGCTCAAGAATTTTGCAAGTGGACTTTTATCTAATTAATTCTAATTTTAAAATATTTTCTCATATAGCTACATGTCAATTTTTTTAAATAATTTTAGAGTTATATACGTGGGATCAATACGTTAGAAAGCCTTGACCTAATCTAATATAGAATAATATTTTGGACATAATATAATTATGTCCTAATGCCGATTGGCAATTAACATCAGAAATAAAAGACCTTGTGGTTGCAGTTTATTCCTATTCAGTAGGTATTCCTATGCCTCAGCACCCACCCACCACAACTGTATTAATGTACTACGAATACTTGTTTTATTTTTTTAAGTAAACCTGGGATCAAAATGACTCCAAATACACAACTATGGTTAAGAAATATATAATCATTACTCCTTCAATCCTGAAATAGCCTTATTCAAAAGTTCACTTCATTGCATTTAAAACTTTCAGATCAGTATAAAATCCTAAAAGAAATAAAAATCCTCGACTAACTTTAACTTAATAACTGGTAAACTTATAACATTGTTTTCCAGCAGATATTACGAGCGGGAGTAGAGAGTATCTGAGAAATAATTAGAGAGAGAGCCGGGCGAAGCTGTGGTGCGTCGTTCAAACAATGCTAACTTACATTTAGCTGTCAGTCAAAAACAATTTGGAATTTGTGCGCGCGGAGGGTCCGAACTACGCTCTGGGAAAATTATATATCACTAGAGCTGTTCAATGCACTATTTTTATTTTTAATGAAATATTACAGTAAGCTTGAGATATACTAATCATATACATATTTTTACCTGGAGTTCAACATCAATTTTGGTGTTCAATAGAAAGATTTTAAAATAAAGAAGGAAACCTATGATAATAATTAAACTCATCATGATACATATTATTAATTAATTAATAAACAGTAATAGCAACCCATTGTAAGTGATACTAGATATAAAACTACAAGTACAATCCAAATTATTTTTTATCAAACCTATATTTTATTGAACTTACAGCTCTATAAGATTCTTAATAGTTGACGTTACAGAAACGGGCGGGTTGCTACCATCCATCATTTCCTCCATCCACTCGCCGGGTTAAGCACATAAGTGACATTGACGCCGAAAGAACCAGTACACTTGAGATTTGCTTCATATAAGATTTCATAAGAAATTGTACCATCTAGTTCACAACTCCCGGCTCTAGCAGAACTGGCCAGTCAATGGACATTTTAGCCGGGCACGTCACGCTACGTTACGGTCAGGTAAATGACGTTATGATTTTGATTTGAACTGTGACTGACAACTCTGGTTTAGAAGAGTCTAAAATTAGGTAAAGGAACCGATTTCTCTTTTCCAGGCCTATTAGCTAGAAATGTATTTATAGGTACTTTGCATGGACCTTCGCCCTGGGTATATAAATGGATATTCGCCCTGAGTATATAAACTTGGTGTAAAAAGTTTTTTTTCATCCATTATAATTTAGATCACATAAAAAAACGAGATAAACATACCCATCCATACACTCACGCCTGTATTCCTGAACAAGAAGGCAGCGACATGGTAAACACACATATAATGAAAAAAAACTTGGTAAGAAGAGGAGGCAATTGTTAAATAATTAAAAAAAAAACCATCAAATCGAAATGTTTAGCAAGGTTCTGGTTTTCAGGTTTATTTAAATAGGTCTCTGTTGAGAAAAATCTTAATTATCCAGAAAAAAAACCCCGGTATCGAAAAATATTTTGTAAGCAATCTTATTAGGGAATTAAAAGAAAACCTAATGACTTCCAACGCGATGCCAAACAAGTCGATCGATCGTTCGAGCTCACATGTTTGTTGAAATATTCGACATAGCTGAAGCCTCTTTGTTGAAAATATGCTGATTCGGTATTCAAAATCAAATTATAATAATGAGCCACTCAACGGCAGCCTATCGTTGTTTTGTAAACTTAAAAAATACGGAGTACATAAATTGAGTCATTATGAATTTCGCAAAGGCGTTAAATTGCAGAATTATAATGACAGCTATTACACGGTGGCTGCAAGTGATCGTTAGGTTCTTGCACGTGTAACTTGATTGCTACTGAATAACTAAACATATTCTTCTTGCACATAAATACATTTTAATGATTGTGTTTTTTTATAAAGGTATCATCTACAAGTGGTAAAATGATGATTATTTTTTACAGTTTTCTGAAACTTCTATGAAATACGGATTTCAGGACAGGACTGTTAGCCTCAGAACTATTTCTTATGTATTGTTGACTTCAACATGTTGAAGAAGTCAAATTTTCATTCTTAACCTTTTGCAAAGACTTAGCAAAAGGTTAAGAATGAAAAGTTGAAACACAAGTGTATTCAAAACATGCAAATAATGATTTTGACGGGTATTTTGAAGTCATAAGATAAGTTTATTTAAAATAATTTTCAAGATCAAATATATCGCGTGCTAATCTTTTAAACTTCAGCTGAGAAACGGGGAAAAAAATTAGATTGTTAAAAACAAGAATTACTGCCATTGTTTTATAAACAGTAGACATTTTAAAGAACGTGATAATTTTTGTGTTTATTTCTTTAATTGAAAGTGAATGTGACATAGTCAAATCAGGTTATTTTAAAAATTCTTTTGCTTAATGTGTTCAACACAACCAAAAAGATGTTTTATTATATTTTGTCCATTAATATTTGATCTATAAAGATATAAATGAATTTTTATTACGTATCTTTAAACTGTGATCGAATGCCGCATTTTCCTACAGCTAAAATGGTTGAATTAATGGAAGCAACAAGTGACATGACGTTATACATAGACGTTATGGCATAGTTAGGTATATTATATTCATATTATATGTGGATTTATAGGCTATCTGAAATGCGTACTTTTAGATTGCAAAACTAACAGTCACTTAGTTCAAAAGTGGGTCCACTGTAGGCGTAGATCAAAATTAAAACGCGTCAGTAACGATAATCCGGTGTTACATGCAAACTAAACAAACTCATATAACAATGCAAAATTGTAATCGCGATCAATGTTGGTCTCGCATTGATCAAGCGATCTGCTCTCGAACGCCGTCAGTCGAGCGTTGTTGATAAATGATCAACCGCGGCTGGGACAATGCGTCCTGCAGATTCTTTTGTTGATCCCACACTTTTTGTGTCCATACTAATGTTTCTAGCGTGTCCGAAACGTGCAGGAACAGTTTATACTATTATTATTACCGTATTGTAGAACAAGTTGTACCTATAGCTTATGTAAAAACAAAAACTAAGTTTGGTTTAGGTGAGCCATGTTTTATCACGTATGGGGTGATTCGACCGGAGTCATACCACGGACTTACAGAAAACCGGTATTACCCAATTCATCCGTTGCTTTTACTCCCCTCTTAATTCCCACTCTCTTACTTTTGGGGGTGGTTAAAAGACGGTAACGCACTAGTGTTTCTTGATTTGCAGGTGGCCATGGGTAGCGGTAGTCGCTTACCATCAGGTGACCCGATTAAACTACATTAAGAAAAAAGCGTACTCCTTCCTAAAAGGCCGGCAACGCGTTTGTGACTCCTGAGTTGCGGACGTTCATGGGCGAAGGTCACTTTCCATCAGGTTTCATCAGGTAAAAAAACTAAATTACAATTAGCAAATATAATGAATTATGCCTATGGGACGTGAACACTTTAAACAGTTGTAATTTTGATTAATTAAAAGAACTTTCACGTTCGTAAGTTAAGCTATTTATTATTTATATATAAACGAGAAATTATCGACAGCAATACGAGCAGGTACATCAAAGGATACTCTTATCCCGGCCATTTGTCATGGGAGTAATTCCGCCCTCTTTAATACTAATTGGTCGTAATGTTTAATTACAAAATAATTTACGATCGTTGATAGCCGCTCACTTTGATCGCTGAGTGGGATCAGGGTTTCACAAAACACATGTTCTTGAACATTGATAAGAACTCATATGGAGAAACTGGCTGAAAATAATTTAAGATGATTTTTTTCGGTAGTTGGCAAAGAAACATATACTTAGTCTCTTTTATAGGAAGTCATTTTTATTTATTGTGGACGACTGCAAAGCTAGAGGTAGATACGTTGTTTTGCAACTAATACTAAAAACCATAACATTTAGAGAGTACTTCACTTGTAAATTTCCTATTTTATTCTAGAGACCATACGCACCCAAGACATACAGAAAAAAATATTTGAATATTGCGAGTGATAACAGAAGTAAATTTTTGATACATATAATTAGGATGTTCATGGGCGGCGGTAGTCGCTTTCGATCAGGTGAAAAAATAATGAAATAAGATATAACATAATAATACATTTAATAATAACCTTTATACAATAATACATAATAAGTAATATAGTCAAATTTTATATAAACCCATTGCAACCAATAAATAAATAATAATTAACTTTATAATAAGGATATAACAATATGGTCAAAGAACAATGGCAGAAACATATTTACCTAAAACTTAAGCGTTTAAAAAATCGAGTCACAGTAAACTTAATCAATATTTTTTCTATGATTTATCATTACACCACCATGTGTTGTATAAGTCTTATAAGAGATAAGATATTTTTGAAGATTTTATTTGACCTAAGTACGTAATGTCAGATTCGACTAGGGATGCGTGGTGGCAATATTATATTATAGAAAATTTTATCGATAATCGATTCTTATAGCTTTGGCTGAAATATTTACCGAAGGTTCACCTATTATGATTATGAATTTGCTTCTGCCCACGTCTTCACTCGTACGGTAGACTGACTGAATCAACATAATTAGAAATTATTTAAAATATTTTTGACTCTCTTTAAACGATTTTAAACACACTAAAGAAATAGAATATAGTTATTTTCCACTACACAGTGTGATGAGAAAAAGACATTGTAATTGATAACGGCACATAAATAGACATACATCGATATTTTCAAATATTTAAAATATATATATATATATATATATATATATTTTATATTTTTAGAACTTAAATCTGAATTAATAAAAAAAATCAACGGAGGTACTGGCAGTAGGAAGATAGTAGTAATGAATAAACCTGAAGGTTTAACCTGACTATTATTTAAGTGAAAAGCACAACGTAAGTAAAGAAATATTTCATCACGGTTCTCGGACGCCCAATAAGAATAAACATCGAGGATCACGTTTTGTGAACTAGGGATAATGAAGACATTTAAGGTAAAGGACCTCCTTTCTAAGGAGAGGCCTATGTCCAGCAGTGGACTGTTAAAGGCTGTTGATGATGATGATGATGATATTTTCAAAATGTCGATACGTCGTCGTTTAGATCCTGTCAAGTTCCGGACTCACCACGTTTGTTATTTTATTTCCACAAAGCCATTAACCAAAAGTTGAGTTATTTTATTTTTGTTTAATTTAGTGTTAAACTCGAATAGAAAAAATAAAAGCATAACCTTTTATTTTTTTATTTCTTATACTGTAATAATAATGAAAATAATATTTTCGGCTATCTGACACACAACGCCATCTAGTTTCAAACAAAACATTAACAATATGTTAGTACTTAACCTCGAAACATTCAAAATCCAATATCTTTTTTCCTAGACTTCTTTCGCAAGTTATTTTGATATGAGAATGGTCAAGAATAAATTCTCAAGTGTTAGGTATTTTTTGATATTTCAGTTCAAATAAAATTATGTATGGGGACCTGCCATTGTCCTTTAATATAAACCTGGTGCAATAAATAATTACTAAATATTTAAATAAAGAAATATTGGCTATGTATACAGATTACATATATATATAAATAATACATATACAAATTATTCCTCCCCCCCTCCCCTCTCTCTCTCTCTTCTTTCTATGCTGTGCCCGATAGGGTCCATAATTGATACCTAGCTAAAGTTTTTACCAACTGTACAATTTACATTATGGAAGCAAGAAACTATTGAGTATCGGGAGAAGCGATTTGTAAATTAAACAGTGGCAGACTTACTTAGAGTGGCACCACGGCCACAAAATATAATGAGTCCTAAGTGAGCTATTTGATTTCTACAATATGTATGGCAGAATCGCCTAAACGCACGGACATTCACCCTAGTAGACACAAGATCTTCATCTGTCCCAGATGTCACCTGTAAGCTATTCAGCATTAGGTATATTACGTTCGTTATACCAAATACTACATTTCCATAGGATAAGTTGAACAGACTGTTCACAGTTAGAGTCAGGTGGACTATTCTAAATTAATAGAAAAAGTAACTTTTCAAATGATACCTAACCAATAAGTTCCTTGGTAAATGACGCAATCATAACAAAAAGAGCCCAGGTGTTTGAAATGAAAAAAACTGCCCTGAAGTGCAAAGGTATTAATGATATTTAATTGTCGGCGACCTGTAAGTATGTATGCCATCAATTAAATCGTACTACTTATGGTATCTCTCTAGGTAACAAGAATATGAGTAAAGATTAAATGTGATATTTAGCTGTAGACCTTTACCGCCTACACCATGTAGGTAAATTTTATATGATTGATTTTGACATGCTCATAATACGCTCCGCACCCAAGCTCCAGAAGCCTCATTTTTTTTCATGAATGAGTCACTATTTTATAAACCTTACTCAGTCCATACCTTCTAAAGGTAAATACTATAGTGGCATTCAAATATCCATTAGGAGGTTTCTTTTGATCCGCCTTCAATGAACGTTAGCTCGTTCAACGTCAGGATTAATTAGAGCCGTCATTCAAGCTACGTATTCTATGCCTGGACAGACCAAGTTAAATATTCGTCTGGCAGACTTAAATTTGAAGTCTCGAAGATTGTTAGTGCTTTAATATTAATGGCTATTTTTGAACTACCATCTGTCTCATGACAACATTTGTAATGTGGTCTGCAAGGCCAAGGTGGGTTTGATACTGGATGGACGTACTTGTTTTCATTTGATTAGCCACAAAAGATTTTTTATGTCGATCAAAAATGGAACTCGGTAAAACCAGAACTTTCATGACTTAGGAATTTGTTAAGTAATGGCCATAATTATGTTTTATTTCTACGTTTATCTCACCAAATTATTGGAACTTATGTATTTACACTGGGTAATGTACACACATATAAGTATTTGTATGTACTGTGAAGAAGAAACAGAAATTGATTTCAAAAATATTTCAAATAAGTACTTTTTTTAATATAACACAATTATACAGGTTCATTAACTGTTACAATTTTGTACAATGGTAACTAGATTAGGTTGGATTTCTGCTGTGAAAAATTGTAATATATCGTATTTTACATTTATCAAATTTAATGTGAAAACAATAACATATAGGTATTAAATATTTAGTTGTATCGACCTTTACCGCCTACACCAAGTAGGTAAATTATATATGATTGAGAGAGAAAAGCAATGTCTACTTTTTTGGTAATTTATTTCTAAAACTTTGTAACCTTATTTTAAACTAAGGTGTCAAACTACTAAACGGCCTCCCTAATGGTTACAGGTCACATGTGCCTATAGACACGAGACAATAGATGGTATTTATATAACACATCTTCATCACTACATTAAAACGAGAAAATTTAAATTGTTAGTTACAAAATGAAATCCTGAAAACTATTACATTCAGTCACTCGTAATTAAGTGCTGTTCATCGTACTATGAATCGTACCTACGAGACCTTAGTTTTGTTTACAATGATGTTGGTGAGTTTCCCTGGCAAAAATTGTGGCCAAAATTTAAATGCGAAGATATAAATATTCCCACCGTTAACATAGATTGTTAGAACTTCAACTGTTATGCAGTAATTCAGCAACAAACGCATTAATAAGGTTGCATTAAAGTTGTAGAATATTATGAAGGCCCACATCATTATTATTATTATTTACTTTCTTTTTAAATGACTATAATTCCACTATAGGTCAAAATAAAATATGAAAATATTTGTAGGTTATAGAATAATGTGATAACTTTGACACCTTTGCGCTTTCTTCTGTTACCAATACTTACCTGGTCAATACAAAGTCACTGTAAAATTTTACGACACATTACGTTAATTTTCTAAATATATTCTCCAATATATTTAAAGCTTAAAATAATTTTATCAACAAACAAAATACGAGCTTTACACTGGCAGCCATTTTGGTTGAATGTTCGCCGCGCATGCGTAGACACAGTTTACCCTCGTTGAGAGGGATGATTGTATCATCTTCTCTTTCCAACACAGAAGAACTGAATATTGTGTTGTCTCTTTCGTGCGCATTTCATTGTTAACCTCTATTCAATAGCCCGAAGGGTCGACTTTCTAATACTGGGGAGTTCAGTAAACTGAAGTTAGCAGCAAATCGTTAAGTTGATTAAAGTTTAAAAATGTCTTAAATTTGTAAAAAATAACGATAAAACGATTGAAGGATGATCTAGTTGGTGCTAAATGACTTTTTTAAATTTATGGCATATGGATAGTCTTCTGGCCTTTACTCCACCATGGAACCTGGAGGCGAGAGCCCTAGCGGCTCTTCATCAGTAGCGCAAGGAGGCGCCTGAGTTGGGTCGCCTAAGCCTCGAGAAATCAATCAAGGCTCAGAAAATCACAATTCCACCAGGTCCTCGTACAGGAGTGTAAGGAACGACTTTGGGAAACCAAGCGCTGGGCATGCGGAAAGATGGGTTTTGGAGGATTGGCATTACGGGACCCTCTCGTACCGGCTGACGCAAGTAATCAATGGGAAAGGATGCTTCGCGGATCACCTGATGCGCAAGGAGCCTACGCCTGAGTGTCACCACTAAGGTGGCCGGACCGTGGACATGACGCTCCACACGCTGGCAAAATGGCTGTCGTAGTGGGCATTGCGGTAGCGCGGGGCCCGTTCCTTCCGGCTGACGAAGGTTCTACCTAGGAAGTACCTGCACTCGGTCGCTAGGAGGGAATTGACTGCCTATCACCACTGCGATTACAGTAAGGACTCGGCTTAGCACACGCTGGCAATTTGCCCGGCTTGGGCGCCACACCGCCGGGTCCTTATTGCAGCCATCGGGGGAGATCTCTCGCTACCGGCCGACATACGCTCCAAGGCCGGTTGTGACAGATGTTTCACAGCGTTAAAATTAAAGTTATAATTTAATTTTGTATTTCCACTTAAGTAATAAGGGGCAAGCCTATTGCTGTCTACCGGTCACATATATTCTTAATTATTATTATTTTATGTCAGATAGGGCAGACGAGCAGACGGGTCACCTGATGGAAAGTGACCATCGCCGCCCATGAACGTCTGCAACTCAGGAGTCATAAACGCGTTGCCGGCCTTATAGAAAGGAGTACGCTCTTTTCTCTTATCTTTTATACTTAATATTTCTAAATACATACATATTGTAGATAAATTACACAAAGATACAGAATAAAATGATCGAGCATCACACAATATTTTATCCTGGGTGGGAATCGAACACACGACTTAGTATTTAGAAGTCAGGGTAGCTAACCACTAGACCAACAGGTCCATCAGGGTACATCAATACCTAAATTATAAAACCTATATTTCTGTTTTATAATTTAAATAGAAAAAACCAGTAAACCCCATGCTTAGAACTCTGTTGTTTTGTTTTTCGTTATACACAAAAAAACAGTGTTCATTTTAATATATCGAAAGAGGTCAACACAGGTAGCTAAACTAAATAGGATTACTTGGCACTTTTTTTAAATCTCTTTAAATCCAATAACCAGTCAAAACATGTCAAAATTGCCGACAACATTTGCTCATACAATTAGTCCCTAGAGAATTCACTGTAAACTCACCGGTCCCTTTAAACTGGCTGAAAGGGTTCTTCTCATTGTCAAAGATTAACCCATTGTTGTTTTTGCCCATTTTTAAGTAGATCTTCTGTTTTATATTGTTTTCATTTTTTTATTGCAAGTTAGGTTATAAGTTATTAAAACCTTAAGCAGTTCGGCTCAGTGTTACTCAGTTACACAAATTTTGTTTAAATGATTAAACTAGGTTAATATTAAAAGAACATTCAAAAGATATTGCAATTGTAACAACAATATTGCGGTTCGAACTTCACCCAGAAGGCCATTTCTCGTAATAACAGTTCGGTCTCAATTCAGTTCCGATCAACTCCCGATCTCACAACTGACATGAAATGTATTTTCGTAGTAAAATAGTAAAGTATTACTAAGACTAGCAGATCACCGATTCAATTTTCAGTTACAATACGATATAATCACATCACAGTCAACGTTGGATGTTTAATATTTTACTATGAAAATACTATTTATTGATCGGAATGCATGCAATCTCAATGCATAAGACCGAACTTTTATTACGAGAATTGGTCTTTAAGTACGCTCGATTAAGTAAGTTCGATCACGGCTGTAGTTTACTCACAAAATTAAAAAGTTATGTAATTTTTAAATTATACTGATATCTAAATAAAAAATAAATATTTAGGTTTATTATATTACGTAACCTCCTTTCTAAGGAGAGGCTTATGCCCAGCAGTGGATTATTAAAGGCTGTTGATGATGATGATGATGATGATATTACGTATTTATAGTGAGTGGTTGCGAGTTCGA
Organism: Arctia plantaginis; assembly: GCA_902825455.1. Lineage (NCBI taxonomy): Eukaryota > Metazoa > Arthropoda > Insecta > Lepidoptera > Erebidae > Arctia > Arctia plantaginis. The sequence continues at coordinate 3,472,589 of CADEBD010000348.1, forward strand.
ACCTTGTGTATAGCTTACCTGGAGCGCTAATAATGTGTAACCTATTGACATTCGTTTTTTTTTAAAGTTAACATTGTTTTTTTGCCAAAAATTTAATATTTAAAGGTACGGATCAATGATAAAGTGTTAATTTTAAAGGGTAGGACAAATAATTATGTGATGTTTACGATAATTTGTTCTGTGTCTGGGTATAATAACCTATCTACAATAACAATGTAGGTATTTAAAAATATATATGTACCTAACTATGTTAATCAGGAGCCTGGTTACTATAGAAAAAGTTCTGTCTAGTTTAGGATCAGACTTCCGTAAATGAGTTGTTGTACATCTGACGTAATATACAAAAAAAAAACATTTTTAGTCAACAGATTGCAGTGTCTTAAGTATTAAATAGTATTCATAAAGAAAGACTGCACAAGATAAAGCGGTCATCCCACATAGGACATCGCTTTGTGTGATCCCCAAATAGTTGTCCTGAGTCTGGGTGTTCTTTATGTCCGTTTCATGTATGTTTGTAAAGTCCTCCGCGACACAGGATTATATTCCTAATGCGGGAGTTGTCTTTCAAAAACAATCAATAGCAATATTGTAATTTATTAGATTGTTTAAATTTTTGCTGATATGCTACCGGTATTATAACTCATTTTTTTGTTACAAATACATTAAAAAAACCTTTACTACCATTCCATTTACCTATTCCTGTCAAAACTTTGTTTATAACTTTATTCCTTCGTACAAGTTATTTATTGAAAAAAGGACTTTACCTGTTACACAAAGATGTTCTTCATACAATGATATTATTAGGGCAATGATACAATAAAAATACAAATTTATAATAATCAGGAATCATAACTCCTCTTTATTTATTAGCGCCTTTGTGACTAGGGAAGTACAAAAATATTTTTTTAATAAATAATCAATCTTAATATTTTACAACATAATTAATAATTACGTATCTATAGGAACTATTTGCTTACGTCTAATGTGTATTTACATCATAATATTTGTATTGATTTCACCTTAAATTGGCATTTAAGTGGAACGGTATAATTAATCAGAAAAAAAATGGTTTTAAGTAAAGTCGAATAGATTTTCATAGTGACAAATAAAAAATTGATAATTTTATTATTTGTAACATGATTCATTTAGAAAAAAATATAACCGACTTCAATACGCCTAAACATTGATAAATAGTAATTAACTTTCTTCCTCATTTTTTGATTTTCGCCCTTAAGGGTGCAATCTTTTTAACTTTGAATGCAACCAAGCAGAAAAACAGGAGTAAAAGGTTCATAAATGAAGCAGTCCTCAGATAAAAAAGATGTACAGTCGAATTGAGGGAGTATTCCTCTTTAGGCACCAATTTTATTTAAACCTATGGTTTCACCACTTAAGCTATTCTACTTCCAGCACTAATAAGTATATTGGCTTGTTGCTGAATTTTGAACAAAAAAAAATTAAATCTTGTTGCAATTCAGCACCTACAGCAGTTTCCAGTGATGAGATATATATTTTTGAACAAAGTTCGTAAATAAAACTTGTCTCAAAAAATGTGTAATCAATACTTATTTTATTCTACATCCAATCACTAGAAACTACCGCACGGCAGGTGCTGAATGAGGAACAACATTTTATATATTTTTTGTTGGTGTTCAGACAAGCTAATTTACCTATTGGTGCTGTAAGTGGAACAGCTTAGGTGCTAAAACTAGAGGTGCTGAAAAAATTGCTGCCGAATGAGGAATACTCCGGATTGAGAAGCTCCTCCTTTTTTGAAGTCAGTTCTAAATATACCTATACCAAGAAGTTTAAACAGCTGCGATTTTATAATTTACTGCCTAAGAATTAAAAACTACTTGCATAGGTATAAATATCAACGAATAACTACAAGTAAGTAATGTAGCTAAAAAGAATAACTTTTGTTGGATATACCTATCTGTCTAGTATAACATTCACCCGTTTGTGTAATGATGCATTGCAACTAAATACAAATCACTTAAACTTTTTTTTGCAAATCAAATAAATATTTTATCAGATTATTAAGTGGCAATAATGTTTTAAGATCAACTTAAACTCCATCATACGAAGGCATCACAAAATTTTGTGCGATATTTGCTGGAATATGGGAGGTGTTAGTCGGTGCACCAGCCATGTGATAATTGGGATATTCACCGATGGCTGGCATAAGTTGCCGTGTGTCTATATATTCAGGCATGGTACTTAACTTTGTGGCACTCATGTCATCGATACCATATGGATCAGGTGATGTTGTCAGTTTTCCATCTTTCTTCGCTTTCATCCTTCTGTTTTGAAACCATATTTTGATCTGTCGTTCCGTCAATCCCAACGCATGTGATACTTCAATTCTTCGTCTTCGAGATAAATACTTATTGAAATGAAACTCTTTTTCCAACTCAAGGGTTTGAAATCTAGTGTAAGTCTGTCTTGTCCGTTTTGATCCGTCTTTTTTATCATCGCCTGTAATAAACAAAACAATGTATTGGTTAATTATGAATACACAATTAGAATAGATACCTACTCACAGATAAAATAATGATAAACTATTAAAACATTACTTTCTCAACTTACCATTGACACTCTTCATCCACGGATAGAATCCTTGTGCATCCTGCGCCGCGGCCATTTTGTTTTCGGTATAATCCGTATTGTCCCCGCCTGCCTCAACCCTCGTCACATCCTGACAGGCTTCCGCGGATTCCTGCGATGACGGTGCATCGTCCGCGGCTCCACCCACAGCATCTTTCTTGATTGACGTTTGACTTCCTACGGTTCCATATCCACCATGAAATTGCGACAAATTGCATTCCTTTTCGGTGATCACATTATTTTTTTTCCAATCATGTACTTCTTCCGAAGTAAACATTACACTTTGCAATATATCTTGTGTATACGCTTTGTCACATTTGCCATAGTAAGGTGACGATTTTTTAGACCCAGTCTTAGAAAGTAATGCCCTTAAATTTGGTGAATCTTCTACCTCCGGTGTAGGTGGTTGGACATTACTAGTTGCGCTTTGCGGAGATCCATACCTAGTATCAGGAGGACTACATAGACTGGGTGATTTTATCATCCCAGCTTCATTAAGGTTTTTAGGTTCAAAGTTATTACTAACTTGATTTACTTGATTACTTCTTTGTTCATAGCCGTAGTTTTTCTGCTGCTGCTGTGCATAATAATTCATTTCTCTCCACCTATTGATCATTTCCATATTGGATTGGGGTACATTAAAGTAGTCAGTATGATAGCCCTGCCATGTACTAGGTTCCATTTTCACTATGCCCTCACTCTGATCCTGTCCGTACATTTTATCGTAACCAGCACTTATTGTGTTTGAGTAATTGAAGTTCTGAGAATAATAATTATTTTGATGATTGTAGTATTCAGGAGCCATTGTTGAGAATTGCTTATATGCGTTTTGTTTGGGATGTAGTGCACTTTGAGCGTTCACATCTGTATTATTGTTCCACATTTCACTAGCATGGTTAGTAGTAGCCGCTAAGGACATAATGTTATTTTAACTTTATCACTTTCACTAATTTCACAAACACAAAATCAACTGCGTAGGAGACGATAGTCCGTCTCCTATGTGGACTGCGAAACGAATGTTGTAAGTGCATACAGACGGCACGACCCTAACAATTGTAATACTTTTATATGACCTAAAAAAACTTTGGGGTACTTTCAACAATAGCGTTACTATTGTCCCTCTTCGAAGTTGTAAAACTGGGTACGTTATCTCGCTCTTTCAATGTTTCTCAGCTGTGAAAGAGTGAGAAAGATGTAGTCGGTCCGATTGGCAGAACATTTTGCAAATACCCCGTAAATGTTTACAAAGCCAATATTTCCAATCATATGTGCATGTGTGTGAGTGTAGGCATTGGTAAGTCATTGATTGCTCTGTTCCAGTATGCGTGTGAGAGGGTAGCATGGATTGATTTTATTCTATTATTGGTTTAGTGTAAAGCCGCGTATGTGTGTCACTGTGCTGCATTTGCAATTGCATTGTATAAAGGATGTTTGATTAATTTTCAGTGACCATTATGATCTTGTAACAAGTAATGTAATTCCAACTTCAAATTTTAATAATACTTCTATTGATAACTTCCTTCAATTAATGTTTTTTAATTAAATATATTTACCCGATTGTTATAAAAACTGTTCGTTTAATTCGAATTTAAAATAGTGTAGTTATAAAAATAATATCTTTACATAAATCTATTTTTACTTAAACAGTACCTATTACAACTAACGACTTCGTATATTATTTTATTAGGTATTTATTCTTTGAATGGGTTCTGGTACATAATATGTAAGGTTAGCTTAAATTTATTGTCCCTTTGAAAAGTTACATGTTTATAATAAAGTCTTGTGTTAATATATCAATAAACGTATTTAACTTTTAAAATACCTTGGTTTTCTAGAGACGTCACTTTGATTTCCACAATTTTTATGTAGTCAGTGGTTCATTTATCTGTATACTTCAAAAAAAACACGGGCTTTGTTTATTTTTAACCAACTTAAAAAAGGTGGTTACTAGTTAGTAATTTCTCGTGCGTATGCTTTCTCAAACAGAAAATGTGAATGATTCATATGGCTACCGAAACCACTCAATAATGTAATTAGTGTCACACGGGTAACGATTCGTATAGGTACCTACTTTAATGTAGTCAGCAGCCAATTCATGCATTAAGCCGACTTGAAAGAAGGCAAACGTTCATAGTTTGACGACTTTTTATAACAACAGATCTAGTTGTTAAGTGAGGCAAACAGATCCAATATTTTGGAATGAATAATATAGCTTGAACATTTTATCCGGTGAGATCCTTGACGGTTTAATGATAAAATCTTACGAAATGAAATAATAAACATTACAAATTTCTACAGCCTGTGTAAGAGAACTCTGGCGAAAGAAACATAACTCATAGCGACGTGTAACAGTTCAATCGGGGGTCGCGACAATGGCGCAGCATGCGTGCGCGTGCGACGCTACACGGGCCACGGCACGACTTGCGACTTTCATGTCGTTGCTGTTAGAATTTATGTTAATAATTATTTCAAATAGGTTAACTTTAGCATAACAAATAAGATTTAATATTATGACTTACTAATTTAATGTCTCATTAAGGTTTACTATTTTTTAATCTTTGTCTTTATTTGCCACTAAGTAGGAAAATTTAGAAGGTGAAAGAACACAACTAATTTCTGCTTAAATTGGAGCTGACTTAGAATAATATGTACATAATACAATACCTTTACCTGCAGGTAAAATATTGAACCAATAAGTCTTAGATTAATGTGTATTTATAATTTTTAAGAGAATAAGTTTTAAGGATTATAATCCTACTATCAAAGATTTAATATCTACCATATCTTCATACTTAACCAGAAAACTAAAGTCTACTTACTTTTGCCCGCGGTATTGCGGTATGTAGGAAACGAAGCGGCTAAAGCTACACGGTATGCCGTCAGTACCGTTGTAAGTGGGTCTATAATCGGGGTATGCATTTAGAAGAAGGCCTTTCAGAACAACTGAAAATTTTATAATGGGGGGGATGAACAAAACTGGAGGACGGATTTTTCTGTTAAAATAAAAAATGACATTTAATGACTACCCAGCAGTATAAATACTCTGATTTCAGATGGTGTTTTGAGATTAATTCTTTTGAATTATACCCTAAAATTAATTTTCTTACATTTTAAATATGTGGTATTTAAAAACATATCAAGATAAGATGGCAGTATCCAGTAATAATAATGTCCACATGTGTACATATGTACGTACCTAAATACAAATACCTACTGTATAATTGCAGTATCATGCCACGTTTGCGTTATTCATCGCCCAATAGTACGCGGCACACCCTACACTGCGACATATGCAACCTTTGTCACGGACTCGCAGTACACACCTCCCGACACAGTGGACGAACATCTGTTACACGCGCACACCCACCAACCACGTCTATTGTGTGCTATGCCTTACATATTTGGCGGGATTTTCAATCGAAATTTCAGATTTTAAATTTAGAATATATTCGTTTTTTTTAATGATTTAGTATTCTTCTCTTTTTTTCAAAAATATTTACAAAGTAATATATACAAAACCATGTAGGAGATCCAAAAACCTAGATATTTAAAAGGCTAGCGTAACGGAAATATAACTGATCCTAATTTAAACTCACCGTAAAGTTTTATTTTAGTTTTTAATAAATTTTGCACAGTAACAGGTATTTCGTCAGTTAGTAGAAATCTATAATAAATGAACAATTTCAACAATGAAAAAAATGAAGCATATTTATAATGCATTAAAGCAATCACTCATACTAAGCTACTACATGAGTTCATAAATCATGCAACATTAAGTTCAACCCATTACTTTTTAATGTGATTGAATACTTAAATGGTAGCAAATAACACTATTGGTTTTTAAAACCAAACAAATAAATATTTAATCATTAGATTAACCGTAAAGCTAGTCTTCCACTTTGTGTAGACGTTGCTTTTAAATTATAAAAAAAAACTTTTATTTCAATTTCACACTGAATTCCAATATCAATTTCTATCGAACCCCAAATTTAGTGTACTTAAAAGTATAAGTTTAATAAAGATTTAAAACTCAAATATTATTTGCATTATTTTGGTATGTGTGAGCCTATAAATAAAGTTCACTTTTGCTATGTTCGTAATATAAAACACTGAATACCATTCATGACAGTGTTGGCTCGAAAAGATTTCAAAAATACAATTTATTAGATCTTACGTTTATGAAAATAAAACACATTTTGGTTGCGCAAATTTGGCCAACCTTCTCGTCATACTGTGGCGCTGACAATGTGCAACCATTAATCTTGCAAAATCAATCGATGGCTTATTCAGAATATTGTATTTGGTTTTGCCGCGGGGCTTTTGGTTGATATTTACTTTGGATCTTTTTCTCTAATTTATGGTACATCCGAAAAAAATGACATCTGGCGTTTTGGTGATATTTGTACAATATCGATAAAAATACAAAAAGAGGCTCAGAACATACCTGAAAGTGAATATCCCAGTGCGATGAAGCCACGTGTGTTGTATATTGACAAATATTTTCGATATTATTAGCAAATACTGTCATTACGAAACATACTTCCATACAAAACAGGTGCTATTTTCGTTTGATCAAGCTCGAAAATGGCAACAGACTGTTAAGTCAAAGCTAATCCTTTTATTAAACGAGAAAACGATGACGTTAATGTAAAAACTGGTATGAAATACTAAGTTATGACGTCATATTCCTCTATATTCGAATAGTTTTTTAGATCTGTAAAATATTTTGAGAAGGTCGTTAGTGTAATAGAGTAGCAGTTAATTTATTTTAATCTGAGTTTACTACCTAATTCGTTTTTTTAATTTATATTTACTTTTTGTTGTACCGTATTTTTACATTAATTTTGACTTAGTTTTATAAATACATAAATATAATTACAATTTTGTGCGAATTAATGTACTTAATAATTACAGTACACACAATTTTTCACACGTTTTTAGTGGAATTAGTTTAATTTTTTTCCGTTTCCTCATACGTCTACCTACGCCTTAATATTAATTTTAGATGTTTAATGACCTCTGCGACAACCCTTTTGATATTTGAGAAACTAAGTATGAATCACATAGAGTACGTATTTTTTAAATCATGTTGTAGACTTACGTTTTTATTCAATCATGCGCAAGGCAGCACCATTAAAAATTACGTACCTCCAGAGCGACTAACGTAGATAATTATTTCGAAATCTCCACAAGTTGAAATATGCAGACGGTGTTACACTAACCAATCCTTTGTAAACTTGTCTTATCTTTACAGGAATCAGATGCTGCAGACGCTTCATATTTAATAGAAATACTGCAGACAAAGCAATACCAATACCTACCTAGGTAGTATATCTCTTCCATTGTTTTCTTCCTGGATATTTTAACAGCAAACAGGAGGCGGCTTCTTGAATGAATAAACATACCGTTTATTGGGGTCGTAAAACAATAAAATACTTTCTATTCATATCTCACATTCCTGTGAAGGCCCCGCGCCGCCGCCTGTTGTAAAACTGAGACTTTACCTGCTTTCATGTTTTGCGATTTTTTTTACAAGCTGTAAACATGTCGAATTTTTTTTCCATAAAAATATGGTGAGAATGTTAAAAGGCAAATGTTCACAATTCTGTAGAATTCCTTATCTTTCACGTGTGATAAAACTAATAATTTTGAACTAATTTTATTAATTTGCTTTTAACAATTACCTAATTTCAACTTGCTCATACTACCGACTTGTGTTAACTTGTAAACCACTCTAGTTTGACTACAGCTTTACAAACTAATGTGTAAACAAAGGTTAATTTAGTCTCGCTCCATGCCGACAATTGGACAATTATCTGGACATTGTCTAACACCATTGTTTTGTCAACTGGCCAACTAACAGTTAAAGTGGTAAAATTGTAGATTTATGGTCTGTATGAGAACGAAACCCTAGAATAGCGTACCTCTCGGCTGTTCCATTGTTTAGACTCTAAAGACAGTGTGAAAATAACAACCCGTTTTACGCGAAATAGTTTTAAATAGACAGAACGGTTAATTCTTTATATGTTTATGTAGCATATTGCAAAATATTTAATATAAAACAAAGAGTTTCTTAGATCTTTTATAGTTTGGTTGTAGCTCAATACCTAATTTATTAATATTTTAAAACCCTTTTGAATTAATCTTACATAAAAATATTGAATGGCTAATAAAGTCCAAGTTTCAGTTTTTTCTATTTTTATTTATTTGGCTAACACGATAATCTAGTCCTTATTACTTAAACTTATTACTTTAAGTATATTCTATGCTTTTGGTTGGGCACCAAAAACCTTAATGGAATGCAGCTAATTAAAAAAAACAGGCAGTTAAACTTTAACGTTGAATAATAACTATTTTTTTAGATTAATCTGCATTTACTACTGCAATTTGTACTGTTGTTTTTTTCAGTATTTTAAATTTAAATTTCCTTTGTATGGATTCCTTTTTACATTTACGGAGTAACATGATATACTATTATGTTAATCTGTAAATAATGTTGTAACAAATTTATAAACATGTGACTCACAAGTCACATGTTTATAAATTTGTTATTCTAATTGTATTTAATTATAATCTAACATGTAACTGTTTTTGCTCCAATAAATAAATAAATACCGAAGTGTCAATTCAAGTTTGTACATAATACAACCGCAGGAAACACGAAGAGCTAACTCATAAGACCTGCAGGTTTCTAGATGCCATCAGTTCAAGCAGTCTATAAATTATCTATAATCTATAAACAATAAATATGCGCCATATTTACCAGTAAGTACTTAATTTTTTTTCATGATATAAAGTTTACTGGTATATATTGTATATTAGGTATATACAGAGATAACTTAGTTAAACTACAAATTTCTCAATCTAAAAATATTGTTGGTAGTCTTAACATAATAGGTGGTCGGCACTCCGTTTAGGATACGACTTTTTAGCAATACCTCGACTGCGATGTTTCATGCATCTTCGGCCAAAATTTTACAACAAACAATATAAAATAAGACAATACCGCCAATAAAAGATATTATGACTGCCTAAGCAAGAAAAAAAGTATTGAAAGTAACCGGCAACTCTCAAAGATTGTTTTTGAAAACAATTTTTTACGAGTCAAGCAAAAATAAAGATGTTTCTTTAACTTTTTGTTTTATTGTCTTATTTTTAGAATGCTTTGTCATGAAATTACACGCCGAATTACAAAGTCTGTGATTTCGTGTTGTGCAAATAAGTAGTAAATAACTTTTTTAGTTTTATTGACTATTCAGAGGTATTACTCCTAAGGCCACGTTCCTAACTCTGTACTCCTGGCTAAGAAGCAAGAACTTCTTAACAGACACTACAATACATTCAACATTCATACAACAATAACATTCTTACCCAACTAGAGTATTGGGATTCATCTGGTTCCTCTAAGCTTGAGTTTTTCAGCAAATGCAGTAACCCACAACAACAATCCTTAATTTATTTTAACCTGAACGTCATTTAAAAAGTTTGTTTGTATTCGATTAACTGAAGCTTCTAAACTGTGCACATAAAATCGATACTTATCAAAGGTTGGAATGTCCATCATGATGGTTGCCGGTGGGCCCCATGCTTGTCGATTTCAGCAAACAAACACGGTCGGTCAACTGTACGGCATAATCTCTCCGTACGGCGTTATGCCCCGATATCAGTATTAAGGGGAATGTACACAGAACAGATTGAACATAAACTTTTAGATTATTTTTTTCAAAATTTAACTTACCATTTTTTGTTCAAGAATGATTTATAAACACAAAAACATTTTCTAAGGAATGATTTTACTTCATCATCATTAACTATTTAACCGTGGTGTGGCCAATACTAAAAATAAACTCGTTTCTAATAACCCACTATTAACATCACTATTGGAGTAGGTATAGTAACGCTTTCTTACAGTTACTGAAATTACCAACAAAACGATAGATTCTTATTCTTTGCAGTTCATGGTACCTAAACATCTTTATTCCGGACCTCTGAGTGCCTCTTGCAAATTCATCGAGGCCCATCCCTACACATTTGTTGTAAATAAATTAAGAGTTTCTCGTCCGATGAATTTTACGTGATCATTTTAGACAGATGCTTACCGTCGATGTGTATGTATTTAGCTTCATTTATTTATATTTCTATATTTATTATCTTTTTTCTTTTAAGGTTTACTAGAAACCGAAATTACGTACTAGTATTCCCGTTAACCCCTCCAGCTAAGCTAAATTGCTTGTGTTAGGAGTGGGTTCACGTCGGTAGGTACACCTCAATTAGTTTAGGTAGCAGCGAATTTTTCGTGGATTTTCTACGGTACCAAGCTTGAAAAGAAGCAAAGTAAAGGATCCAATATTAGATAAACTCAAAGTACAGTGTACAAGTGTCCAGGATGGTCAATATTTGAGAGAATCTGTTTATATTTTGAGTTGTGCAATAACGATCTCAGTAGAATATGTAAGTCGGTAATTACGGAACCTTCATCTTAACAAGCTGCATTACTCCCACCATCTGCCATCGCAGTCAGTCAGAAATATGAGTAGGCTACTGAAAAATCCATACGGTGTGGCACTCTGCGCCTGAAATAATTCAGGAGTGGAATCCAGGAATTGCCGTTATTAGGACATCCGGTCCCCTCCTAGCGCCTGCCTGCAAAGCGACGTACGGCACATGTGGACGCAGCTCCGTCACCCGGTACGCCGACTACGATTGGGGTCATAACAAACATAGCCATGGAGCGTTTGACGGCCGGTAGCGAGAGGTCTCATCTGACGACTGCGAAGAGGACCCGACGTTGAGACATCCAAGCCGGGCAAATGGCTTGAGTCCTCATTGCAATCGCAGTGGTGACGGGCGGAACTTAATTTCCTCCTAGCGACCGAGTACAGGTACTTCCTGAAGCAGACGTGTCCGGAAAGAACTGGTATTAGTCGGGAGGAAAGGGTTCCATGTTGCCGAACTGCCCACTTGACGATAATCATCTGAAGCGCTAACACGGCGGTAAAGCCCTCACATGGAACCATCCCCTGTCCACTGATATACTTCCCGAAATCCCACGGGGAGTTCCGGCTAACGCGTTAGCCATCTCCATCGAAACGATGCGGTATCCGAGTATGGCTCCAACCGCCAATATCCTCTGAGGGAGTCAGAGACACTCTATTGGTGTGGTGTGGGCGGTAAAAGCCGCTGCCCACGCCGGTCTACGGACTACCGCCGTGTACTGCCGTCTTGTCGCGACGAAAATGTTTAAAAAGCCTTGGATATTACTGAGTCTGGATCAACGCATTTAAATGCTTTGTTAACTAATTTTAATTATTCTTTCTTTCATCTTTCGTCACATATATATTTTTAAAAGAGGAGCTATACTTGGCGGGTAGGTTGATACCAACAGTGAATACCATCTAGTGATATTGCTAAGCGAGCTACGAAGATTCTTAGATTTCATTTTAAATGACGAGCAACAATCTGCAAAGTATTTTCCGTCTATGGCAGAGAAAACAATAACAAAATACCACACCACAGGCTTTACAATTTTTACCAAAGTTATTAAAAAAATATATAAACGTTATATTTAGTGACACTAAACATAAGTCCTTTATAAATCATCAATCATCATATAATCATCATATCTTTCCTATTGCACGCTACTTAGATCGATTTCGGCGTCTAAATAGAGTCAAAAAAAAATGTATCACAAGACTAAATATAATAAAACAATTTGTTTTATTTCATATAATTTTGTTACACTTTATCGTTAACTTTGCAGTGTGCGTTGCCCTTTCCTCGTCCCTCGCTGCACAATCATTAATCAGAGCTTCGATCCTGGACTCCTTACAATGGGGAATGTTCAGAATGCCCGTACGATCCATTAGAATAACAATAATTACTTTTCTACCGAACTACGTCATAGCTGGCGCAATATAACAAAAGTAATAAAATTCTAAAGTTATTTAAAAGTGATTTTATTTTAGCACAGTGGAGTTAGGATCAATAAAACTGACGTACCAGTACTTATACTCGTACCAGACGTATAAGCAATATTTTTACAAGAAATACTATTTTTTGTAAATGTTAGTCCAAATATAATAATTAGTGATAACATATTTTTAGACCTTTACTTTTTTTTAATTTTGTTATTTGTGGTTGAGTGTGAGTCTTTTATTATAAAAATGATTGGATTTAAATGCTGAAGTTTGTGATAGGCAGATAATTAATTAAAGTTTTTTTTTGTGGATCCTCCAAACACTATTCTTACTCACAGTTGCCAAGCTGGTATAGATGTTTTACTGGTCTGGTAAAACATCTATACCAGCTTGGCAACTGCTTATACTACAAGCTCGGTGTCAACTATAGTCTGGTCACTGTCTGTATTAATTTAAGATCTAAGCAAACTTCAAGCTGTTATCAAAAGAGTGTACTGCCTCCTCAAAGGCTGCCAACGCAGTTGTGACAGGTACCCATGAGCGGTGGCAGTCACTTACTATCAGGGCCTTAATTCTGCTATTTTATGTTAACGCCAAGCCACTGTCATTCCATTGACACGCTATTGAGATGCCATTGACATCGGTCATAATATCGGTATTTTACTAACATACATTCACAGTGTCAATAGACTGTCAATGTAGTATATATTGATGAATGGTGATATCAACAACATTGCCATATCTGGTAAATTAAATATATCATTCTCTTACAAATTTAAAATGTACGGTTTACCAAACTCAAGTGACAAGTCATCAGGAAGCCATTGATCTTACATATTTAGTAGTATACGAAGAGAGCAAAACTATTCGACGTCGACATTCCATCGACAGTCTATTGATACAATATTAAAATAATAGAATTGAACCTGTCTGCTCATTTGGCAAATGCATCACAAAAATGTATACGGGTAAAATGAAATGTTTTAATCAACACAATTACATGCTCCAGAAATATCATTATCATTTTTATCAAATTGTCATGTATGTTCATACTTATTTTATCAATTTGATGGCATATGCAACTCCTACATTATATGGGTAATATTGATTACATGCAAGAATTTGCAATGAAGTACATTAATCTCTTATTAATCCAAGAAATACACACACATACACAGGTATGTAAGTACGTTGCACATACACTATATCTACATGACAATTTTCACTGTTAATTTGTTACTAATGCTTTCTAACAGAAACTCATGTGTTTTCTTTTTAAATATTCGCTTTGTATCGATACTATTGAAAAGAGCTGCCGGTAAGTTATTAAAAAGTTAGAAGACTAGCCAGTATAGCTGGAAACCTAGTGTTGTCTCTTCAGTAGCTGTAGCTTAACAAAAGAGTACGTAGAAAATTGAAACAGCCGAAAATAGAAACCAGTCCCCCTTCTATTTAAAAAAAAGTATAGCTGAAATATAGTATAGCTATAAACCTAAACACCTCAAAAACACCTCAATCGTCTTACAATTTTACATGAAATGCCTTAAAAGCAGTGCTAAATAAAAAAAAAACAAATATAATTAGCTGATGATTAATGATTAGGTAAAGGTTGGATTTAATTGTAGTAAAGAGCAATTTAATTAGCGACTCTATTTTGAATGCTAAATAAAAATAAATTTAAATTACGTGTAAAACTAGTGATAAAACAATTCAGGAGTTGTAAATCACAATCGCAGAAGCAACACAGACAGGGTGTGCGTGATTCTAAACAAAACATGGCGGACTCGGCCTCTCCAAGAAAAACACCCGACGACTGATTTACGAGACAATATCATTCGAGAAATGTGGCCAGAAATAAAATTAAACATGAAAATGTCGGATTAACATAGATTTGCATAAGAAAATAGTGGAATTTTGTGAAATAGTTTATGTAGACAATCAGCTTCAAAATAAGTAGGTACTTAATTTGTATATTTTTGTTAGTAGGTATTCGATTGGGCTGGGCCGCAGTGGTCTCTTTCTGTGAAGCCGTAATGTTCCAGAAAGAGACCGCTGGACGGGATCGGGAATAGACCGATCCCGAGCGTAGAGGACGTCGGGGGCGTTTTCAGCCGTCGACGGGGAAGCAGGCTATCAGAGAGTGCACCTCTGGTGGCAGATTAATTGCTGCGGTAGGCGATAAGATGGTGGCCCGATCGCAAAATGCTATCATGCTGCATATGGGCTGATAGGCGGGGGGAAGCCTTCTTTCCCCGGGATAGGGCCTGGATACATGGTCTGGTCGATCTGGCGGGACCCGAAATAACATGGTCCGGGTCCTCCCCAGAGCACGGCGCCTGAGACCGGCTGTCAGGGTGGTTTTTAGTGGAAACACCACTTAATAATTGTGTGGTGAGCACGATTATCATTTTCTCTACTTAGGTAAAATTTCATCTGTCTTGTACTGGTCACCATAGTACAGGCTTCCTAGGTAGAGATCAAACGGTCATGGTAGGATACAAGCAGGTCAGGTTATTATTATTAAATTGAATCAGATAACTACTTTTGTGTCAATATTTCGCTGTATTTTGCCCATAGATAGTGACTTTGGTTAAACTAGTCAATCGTTTATTTCTTCTTCCTACTATTTGCCCAATTTATTTGAAGTCCCTCCAGTGAGTTTTTTTTGTGTGTGACTGCACGGATGGCGTAGTGGTTTAAGCGGTCACCTCGCCACTTCCTACTGCGCTGAGTGTTGTGGATCCGATCCCCACACGGGACAATACCTTGTATGATCTACCCAATGGTGTTCTAAGTCTGGGTGTTCTTTGTGTCCGTTTCCATGTATGTTTGTAAAATCCCCGCGACACAGGATGTATTCCTAGTGCGAAAAGTGCAAAAAGAAAGAAAGCGTTATTGGTACATAGTATAAAGTGAAAGATATTTGGAATTTCAAAACACGTAAGGTTTTTCCTATTGTCGAACCAAATATCTTCAAGGCAACCATTATCACATTAATATTGCTTTTCCCTTACGTCTGGGTTCAACCATACATTTGAAAAATTCAAAATGTTTCATATTAACAAAGCCACTTTTTATTATCTCTTTTGTGCTAGGTGTGTTTATCCACAATTAGTGTTCCACAATCCACAAAAACGTTATCATTGTGACATTATTATTATGTATTTTTTTTTTAATCAATATTTTTTTCTGACTGACAACCACTTGACACTGAAATTTCTATAAATCGATATCAGGAACAATACTGAAATAAAGAAAACAAAATCCGTCGAACTTTCCTTTTCAGATATAGCAAAACATTAGGTACGTAGTGACGTCACACTTAAATAGACAAGCTGATAGAGGTTAAAAATATTTCATCTATCAATGGTAGGACTAACATTAAGAGCTATTATCGAAGTTTAGTTAATAGGTCCGCCCGTGTAGTACCAGATTAAGAATACGAAGTGTCACCACCTCTATTCATCCCGTGGGTATCGTAAGAGCCGACTAAGGGAGCAAACTACGTAGAACAACAGCACTGCAAAGAGAAGGAAAACTTGACACTAGCCCTGTACCGACCCGTCTGTGACATCGTGGTTTAGTAGACCAAAACCTCCTTTCGAAATAGAAGCCCATACCTAGCAGTAGACTAATAAAGGCTGTTGATGATGATGTTAATAGTTAATAGGTACTATAAAAACATCGTTTTAAGGACATGACGTTTGACACGGTGGTGTTTGAGTAGGAAGAATCGCTGAAATTCGACCGCTCGGGAAGTAGGGTTAACAAAGCACATGTAAATCCACTATTCTCTGGTCTATTCTGTTTCTTTTTTTCTTCTTCTTCTCTTTATATAGAAGATACCACGAAGATTAATAAACGCACGCCACCGAACCAATACCTCAGGCACACTTATTATAATCAGCCTTTAAAATACTAAACGTGCAGATGTTAGTTTTCCAAGTTGTAGCAGTATTTCATAGTAACAATAAATCGATAGACGACTAAACACACGAAACAGTGACGAAGACTGATCGACATTCGAGAGTGGCCGATTGAATCATTTTGCTTTTTTCCCGACGCCTCACTATATAGTTTCTGTGCCGTATGATCAGAATAATGGTGCCATGGAGTCGTCAAAAAATCTTATCAATATTATGTATTTCATCAATGTGTTAATCGTCATCATCACACGTTACCTAATTACGATGTTTTTAAAATGATATTATCATAATTTTTTATTTATTTAGGTCAGACATTAATTTTCTCATATATTTAAAACATTGAAAGATGAAAATTATGAAAAACGAATAGTTTGTCTTTACCTTTCTTCTATGATATCAAAATCATTCAGTCAAATAATAGGAGTACTGTTAATATGGTTGTATGTATTATCGGACTTCTGGTGCTGTCAATGAAATTTGTTGATTTTGGTATGTCTATCAAAATTTGTATCACAGTGACTAAAACGATGAACTATAAACTATAAGGCTTGATAAGTTGTTCCTAATAATTTGCCAGGAATTCTGAGACACCTTGAAAAGTTTAACCCGGATTTGAAACCGCTTCTTTGGAATCTCATTTCACCTCACAAAAGTAAGGTTTAAAGGATTTACTTTAAACCTCACTTTTTACATATGAGAGTTTACGAACATTTGTCAATTAAGAATCACATATGCATTAGTTAGGTGTGCTAAGGGTTATTCAGAATTAATAGATCGAATTTGTTTGAATTAGAACACACTAGAATATAAACACTAGAATATTAGTCATTTATTGGACAAAGTAATCAATATTTGGTGGTTCTGTATTTTAATATTTTTAAAACCATTTATGCCCATTATGGAACGCAATAAGTGGTTGAGTATTATATCTGGCATTCTGAATAAATGTTGTTTGTATCAAGAAAGTGCCTTGACCACATAGATTTTGCAACATATGCTATAATACATAGCGAACGTATGGATTATTATGCTCGCAGAAATGTATTTATAAAATAAGATATACTAGGAGTATTCAAAATTTATTATAAGGAAATAACTCTGTAGTTTCCCTGTTCGCAAACATTTAAAGGGGCTAGGAACATCGGCGGCCTATGAAAATGATATCACAGCCGACATAGGAATACACTTAATGTTTCTTTCCCTCTGATATCTTCACTGTTCGTGCGTTGGTAGTAAGGCAGTAATCGATCATGTTTATATGGAGACAGTTACTGATAATTAACGACTGTGTACTGAAGCGTGACTTACTCGTTCTTTTGAAGGAAAGTCAATGAAATTTGGAATTGAAAGCGTCGATCGTGGAGTTAATTATATAGGGTATTTCTATAAAGTTTCAAGTTATATTTTGATCGTACCTCGTCTGATAGTAACTGGTGATTTCTTATGAACGTTTCCTGAACTGTAAAATCATCAAATGTATACCCTTAAAGAACAATATTAGTATTACTTATTTACTTTCACTTCTTTTTTTCCCAACAAGCAACAAAAAACAAATAATGGGAATAAGTATTAGGTCTTTAACTATGAAGTTCGTTTTGGTTATTTCATTATTTCAGCTAATCAAAGTACTGGCCCAAATTATCTATAAATAATATATACATATAAAATTGTGCCATTTTGAAGGCAGTTTGTTTATCCCTTTACTTAAGGTAGTATAGAGGTCTGCTGGACCGAAGCCGATAAAGTTAGCGAAACCACCATGGTGCCAAAAACTACCATTATTTCACGAAAACCAAAGACTATCCAAAATAAATGACTGAATTTTAAATTAAAATAACATGGCTTACGAATAAAATTGTTTGGATGATGAAAAACGAATTATTTGGATTTCTATTTGCGTGCCAATCAACAGATAATTATTTCTGAAAATGCTGGTTTTAAAAATTTCAAACTTCATAGGGAAAAACCTACTATGTATATTATAGGAGTAAAAAGATAGCAAATACGTTTTTTAAAGGGAACAAATAATGTGTTTACATATCATATTTACGACAGGATGTTTCAGGTTAAATTATGGTATGATTCAGTAGCAATACACGTTGATATCTGCAAGCGTCTTCTGTCGTCTCGATATCTACGTCACTAACACAGGGTCGACAGGGCAAAGACCGGCTTCGATTAAGACTTATAAATACGAGTACTGTTTTAATGTATATGTGTAGTGTTATGCTTGTGGTGAACTGAAATACATAGTTCGTTTGTTCCTCTTATCATAGGTAATTTAATGTTCGTTGTCTTTAAATAAAATTCTTACACATAGTTATAACAAAAGTTGAGGTCGAAATAAAAACGTCTATAGAAATATCAGATCTACTAGATAGCTTAAGTAAGCCTATACGAGTCTTAGATCATGGCTTGAACTGCGTATTGCTGCTGTAAGAGCGCTTTGTGGTTGGTTTCTGTACATTCGTTTTTCATCCATAGCGTGATTTCTGTGTCTATAATTATATGTATCAATAGTAACTAATTGGCTTCAATAAATACAGAGCTATAGATAATGCCACTACAATCGTCAAATGAACACTATACAGAAACCCAAAACGCTATCTACCGCAGGCGGCAAGGAAATTATTTATATTTATAATATTGCTTTTATTAAAAAAAATATAAAATCACAACCATGCTATGGTTTCCTTAAATGACTAATGTGTTAGTTTAACAATATCTTGCCAGGGTCCATGGAATAGCCTGCCTACTGTCCATTAGACGGGCCGTATTCTTGTTGGATCTGGTATAAACCTACATCTCTCATTATCATATAAAACCCACCTAAATAACACTTTTAAACAACTGTTAAATTAATAAATGTAAAATAACTAACAATTGACTCAATCCGTTATTTTCTTGAAATTTTATAGGATATGAATACTAGTAGATGGTGTGAAGACGAAAAGGAGTCTCTATAAGTCAATATACACTTAATGTCTATTTACAATCCAAATATCGTACCAATAAGGAAAGAGTACCCGTTTGAGAAAAAAAATCACGGTTAGATCACTTCGATCTACTTAAAATATATTTTACAACGAAGAATATTTGTGGAGAAAGAAATTGAAAATTGACAGAGAGTTGACACTTTTTTTTTAAGGGTAGGAAAATCTCTTGGGATCACATGCTCCTTGGGGACTCAGAGGCCAGGAGTATGTGCTGATTCCACTAAAAACCACCCCGACGGCCGGCCTCAGGTGTCCTACTCTGGGAGGACCCGGACCATATTATTTCAGGTTCTCCCCGAATTAACACCATGCCTAATCAGGCCCTATTCCAGGGGAAAACACTGCCCACCTCAATGACAGCGGCGTGACAGCCAATTGCGTCTTAATGCAATCAGGCTGCCATTCTATCCCTCCTTACCCGCCAGTATGGCAGCAATGATTGCTGGCGGAGACATGTCTCGTCCAATTTGGCCAACCAAGACTTCATGTTCAGACGCCCACGCGGGGCAGGCTTCCAGCGTGTGCTGGGCGAAGTCCCAGTCGGCTGCGCGGTGCTGGCATTGTGCCGTCTCCTCGCGTCCGACACGATTCAGGTACTCACCGAAGCAACCAGGGCCAATGAGTACCTGCGTCAGTCGATAGGTGACGCGACCTCCTTCCCTACCTACCCAACAATCCTCCCGAAATGCTCCTCGAAGCTCCAGTGGCTGTCCAGGGTGAGGCCGAGATATTTGATGTGCCGATCGACCTCGACCACTGTCCCCCCCCCCCCCTCTAATTATCGAGCGGGTGAGAACTGCAAGAGAGTTGACACTTAAAGAAACTGATCCAAGCGCTTGATAAACGTATAGGAATACGTATCTCATAGTGAGAGTGATATAAATATCAACCGTGTAAAGAGACATATGGTCAATAACATGTTAATGACTCAAATATAGCATATTCGATAGTGGAATTAGGATTTAGATTAAAAGGCTAACAGCATACAGAAACTCAAAAGCCAAATGTATGTAATGAAATGCAAATGTAATGAAATGTATGTAATGTAATGAATGCCCTCCCATTTAAAGTTCACTAATATCGCTTCCTCAATCGTATCCTTCGGTTTATCTCTCTACAAGTTTTTATAACAATAAAATGCACAAAATAATCTAAGCGTCATCCGCCATTGAATCATAGTTCACATGTCACTTCGATGCGCGAAATTCAAATTAATGAAATGTCATTCATTTCATTACATGTATAAAAGCCAATTCGGAACTACCTAAAGCAAAATACAAGTAATATTCAAATTCCGTTTAATTTTTAGCAACAAAGCGTCGAGGAAGGAGTGGCTCTACAAACACGGATTTCCAATTAAGCTAGGGTCTGATTGGCAGGTCGTTAGTCAACGTTGCACCGTGAATGTGGGCGAACGTCTCGGCACCGATGATTCGCTATTATTGATGGCTGATATACCTATAACGCGTTTAGCCTCTCAGTACTTCTGTGGGGTTTCTTGAAATCTTGAGTCTCAGTACGGAAAATTTATGTAAACTGAAATATCTCATTACTTTGATCCATTTTATCGAATTGTTTTGGTTTGGTTTGGTATTTTGGTGTCGCGGGGATTTTACAAACATTTATGAAACGGACACAAAGAACACCCAGACTCAGAACAACAATTTGTGGATCACTATCCGCGCAGGCCATTTAAATGATACTTGAGGAGTCACGTTATGGCAGCTTTAAAAACTTAGCAAATGTAGTTTGGTAGGTAGACTGAGAAATACAACAATATTATCAGTTAAAGATAACTTTAATATACACCATTTAGAACCACGCCAATGAAAGAGGATGTAAAAGTGTACAGAATAATAAGCCAACTGCCGAAAAAAATAAGATAATCTAAGTACCTTAAAGTACTTATTAAATAGTACCTTACTCTAATATACTAATAATAATAATAAAGTAGGGTACTGACCCGCTTGCGACAATTTTTCAAATTTGATCGTACTAAAGAGCTTTTCTTTAAAAAGGCAGACAAATCCATAGGCGCTGGATACAATTTTTATTACAATAGTTGGTTAGATTATTTATTTTGAAATAGTAAACATTAAATTTTACATACATTGTAGTGATATTTTGAATATTCTCACTCTTATTTTTTTATTATAAACTTTAAAAAAAGTATTGTCTTGACTTTGAAGCGCAGTTTAAGTGTTTAGGGTTTAGTGATTTCCTTCATCAATAATCTTAA
Source organism: Arctia plantaginis (assembly GCA_902825455.1). Taxonomy (NCBI): domain Eukaryota; kingdom Metazoa; phylum Arthropoda; class Insecta; order Lepidoptera; family Erebidae; genus Arctia; species Arctia plantaginis. The sequence goes on from CADEBD010000348.1 coordinate 3,494,274, forward strand.
TTTATAATAAGATGTCTAATAAAATTATTTATAATAAAATTTTATTAACTTGTAAAACGTGACCATTGGGCGCTTAACAACCTCGTTCTCGCCGTCACCCTTAAACACACAGAAATAACTATTCACAAACGAAACGGATATCACTAAGGTCTGCAAGTGCATGCGACAAGTGTGTATGCTAATTCCGACCACGACACGTATTGTTGCTGTCAAACTGTCGCACTATTAATGTCGTAGCCATGTTATCTTAGTGTAGACATGACAGTTACCGTGAATTGAGTACCTACATGTCAATTGTTGCTAGAAATAGATTCGGTTGACTTGAAGGGTGAAAGTCAATTGCCTTTTGCATTAAGCTTTATAGTAAAGATTTGTGTATGTACTTTGTTATTCGATATTATTAATTGAATACTAGTGCGCGATTAATAAGGAAAGCATTTTCAACTTTATTGCTATTATAAAAGGCGCTTAATAGAAAAAATAAATAATTATTTCCAACCGCTATAGTTAGAGAAAACGCCGTGAGGAGTCTATGAACCCCCGGTCTAAACGAAATCCTTTCGCATTTTGGCACACGTTTTCTATAGTCTCGGAAAAAGTTTTGTTACAGATTTTTCGGTCTCGCTCCCATCTGCTCGCGCGATAAGGAACTTCGTTCCAAATACTAGAAAATACAAAGAAACCTTTTTTTTTTGTATTGTTGTCTCTGTGACCTTTATAAGAAGTAGTTATTTTGTGATGTTGACTCTGACTTAGCTCTGTCTTAATCTTGACCGACATCAGACAAGTTTGGAATAATATGGGTTTTAAAAATAGAACATTTCTATAAATCTCAATGTCTTTTGCAGTACCCATATTTATCAAAGAAGCTTATTTAAGCCTTAAGTTTTTGGCTTGTTTGATACTTTACCGACCGTAGAACCCTTTAGTACAGTCAGTATCCATGCCACTCGTTTTCGTGTTCATGCTCATGAATAATCTATCGAGTTTATAATCTAAAATGAAGTCTGTAAAACCCAAAGTGTATTTGGGTCTTGTCCACCTTTTTCAAACACACGAACTCGACCGACGCCTTCCTTGTTTGGGGATATTAAAAAATTGTTCCGGCTAGCGTGTCTAATCAACGACAGCCGGCGTTCAGTGCGCGACACCCGCCCGCTCATACGTCCATTTGAATTTAGAATATGAAACATTATTTGTTTTGAAATTCTGGCACTTCTATTCAAGAAAAACATGTTCATTTAATGCTTTTATTTTCAAGAATGTGAAACCGAAGATATATTTGAAACTTATATACAGAAACAATATTTGAAAGAATAAAACAAGTTTCAATGTTATGGAATACGTCATAGTCTATAAGATTATATCGTGATTATCTCGGCCTATTCATTATTATATGTTGTATACAGCTAACGCCATCTCTATTACAGTTCATGAGTTATAATAAGTGCGCGCCATCTGTGTTAGATGTTGCGAACGATAATCATCCCTTACTAACTAGGGGTTGCGAAAGAAAATCTGCAAAAGTGTAGCAGCTTGGCGCCACTTGCAAATATGAGTGGAAACTGACGGATAGCAACACAATTAATTTTCAAAACACAAATACACTGGTTGGCTCATAGTTTTCTATTTAGAACCTAGACGCTATTAGAATCGTAACGACATATTTTCTTAAAGTGAACGAGCTGATCACATAGTCTAATGGTCTGATTTGTTTTTTTTTTTTGTTACTAATATATTGAGGAAGGCTACTTAAGCTATATGACATTGCACAGAGAGTGTGTCATACTTTCAAAAAGACTTAGTTCTAAATCCAAATAAAATCATACACACATCACACATAAACAGCCACCATTATTATATTATTAAATAATCCACTGCTGGATGTGGCCATGCTGTGTGTAAATCAAATTACCAGTAGATCTGTCTAATAAAGTACTTAAAATAGACATCATCATTCTTATAAGACATCTTATTGGTTTTAATTCTACTCATACCTAATTGTACCTACTAAACTATTAAGAGCCTTGAAAACAAGAATTTTAAATGACATATCGCACTATAATATTTCGTAAGCCAGACAACCTTGCACAAAATATTTTCATGAGTTGGAGCTCTCCGAGACTTGAATTTAAATCTTTGTGATGTAAGAAAGTTTTTGTTGAAGCCAAATGGCGAGCCGAGTGAAGTTTTAGAGTTTTAATACGTTGTAATGTTGGAGATTTGTGGCGGTAACGATGTGTCATTAGCTGAAGACATGACCGACCCGCTAGCGATCATCGCTCAACAAAAACACAAGTTCTAATTGACTAATTTGAAAATCGAGAGTTGTATTCTTTTGTTTAATAGTCTCTAGTTTTGTAGTTAGCGTCACGTTGTTGCTTACTGTGCTTACGTAATTATTTCTCATAGAAAGTTTTTGAGAAAACTTCTTCAAAATGTCAAAATCCATTTTTTGAGTAGGTACTGTACCAAATTTAAATGTTTTTCTTATACATTTCATAGTTATGATATGCAATGTAATCATAGTTGTCTAGAACTTAGTACAGTATGTTATCAAGACCTAAACTAAACATAATTTGTACTATAGGTACTTTTGACCACGACTCTAAACGTTCCTTTATTGGAAAAACAGTGTTAAAAACAGTAACATTTTTTTTATTATTTTTTTACGCTAAAATATGCACTTACTTGTTTGACAACGTGCCAACGTAATACTTCTGAAACGATTGTCAAAAGTGGTATACTTTGGTGGAAGTTTGGTTCTTCTTAATGTTTTATTATAGTAATAAAACCAATCTAAAGAAATAACCCTGCTCATGTAAATACCATAGTACCTACGTACTAAGTTATCGTTTTGAAAGTCGAACTCTCAGCTAGTAGGTACCTACATCAGTATTAAAATGCAGTCAGTAGAAGGGAATGTAACGGTAATCATTTTTATCAGTAATTTATATTATCTATTTATTATTTTAAGACTATTAAGCAACACATCGATAGTATCCTGCTAACTCCTTTAACTTAGTGCAAGCATTCTTGTGCAAGTACCTACGTCATATTCTATTTTAGATACTAACCATCAAATCAAACAGTTTTTTTTTTTAATTTAACATACCTAGTTCAAACGTATATCTAGAATAAAAATACTACATGAGATTAGATAGCTCTGGTCTGTCGAATAAAAATTTGTTAAAATTTGTAATCATCTTAAATAATTATAATTCGGACATAGACACACAACGCCATCTAGTTTGAAACTAAGTTGAACTTGTACTATGAAACCTAGATTGACTGATCATCAACAGCCTTTAATAGTCCACTGCTGAACATAGGCCTCTCCTTAGAAAGGAGGTTTTGGCCTACTATACCACGCTGGCCAGACGGGTTGGTATAGGGTTTGTGTCAAGTTTTCCTTCTTTTTGCAGAGCTGGTTTCCTGCGTTGTTTTGCGCCCTTAGTCGGCTCTTACGACACCCACGAGATGAATCGGGGTAGTGACTGATAGAATACTTAAATCCTTTTTTTTTGTAAATACACACATATTAGATATACACAGAAAACAACCAAACTCCGAAACAAATATTTGCAGATCATACAATGATTTGGTCTGACCCGGGAATCGAATCCGAGACCTCAACACAGTAGTCGCTTACGCTACCACTGCGCCACCGAGGCGTTCAAAATAACTACAGCACAATGGAATGCTCTAGCTATTAAATCAACATGTAAAAATCAACTCTGCTTACATCTATGAGACATCTAAAGCTCACGTAATCCGAATCCAGAATACGTAATCAACACACCACGCAGAGGTGAGATAGAAATTAAAACCTCGAGAGAGGGGCCGGTACACCACAAATCGCTTAGTGCTACCGCCCGTCCTAATGGCACGCCAATTAAAAGTTTGCTCCGTACCCCCGCCGAGGATTGTTAGCCGAGCTGAGCTGTAAAACTGAACAGCTGAACATCCCACCATAATGTAGTTTATTCGAGTGTTCAGTATGCCCGTAGTTTTCGGTATTAGCATTTTGATGTCGCGTCTGCTCAAATCATCTGGGATTTGATTTTCGTGGAAATACTTTGAAAGATACTTAGATATTTTGAATAGTAGAATCAATAAAAACATTTATAATTACAAAAGATGATTACTAGATAAAATACTTTAAAGAAAAGAAAATGCTTGAAACGGTGACCTGTAAAAATGAAACAAGGTACTCGATAATTAGTTGAAACTGTTTTGCTGAACTCGCTTTTCTGAATAGAATAGGATAAGTACTATTCATATATTTGTTCCATAATTAATTGAAAATCGCAATTTTTTTGGTTATTTAAAAAAAATAAAAATAACTGGTTATGGGAACGCCTTCAACACTGCAATGCAAAAACCATGTTTTGTAAACTTTAAATAGAATAAGAATAGGAAATTGTATTACTGTTTTAATGAAAGAAATGTAGTGTTATCCCTTTGTTAACTTTAAACTATGTGACTTAATTTAATACTTAAACCAAAAAGTCACATTACACTTTAAGAGTTAATGTCAAAAAACAAAATGTTATTTAAATTTTAGACTAAGGTGCTGAAAAAACTAAAATAATTAGGATTAAAATACTTATTATACCATACCAATTATTGTGGACTAAAATAATTTAATCTACCACTGTTTAACCCTTCAGGGAAAATACGTGAGTGTATGTATGGTACTGAAAAGCTGAACTTTTTACAAGAAAATGGTGAGTAAAAGTGACAAAACATACTCTCACCTACTTCCATAGTTACAGAAGTTTTGATAAAGTCAGGAGTTACACAAAACAAGAGTGTCATTGGGACAACAAGTTAGCACTCTCTTAAGGCACCTGACACACGTACAAAGTTTAAATATCATGTCGTTATGCAAGGAACAACAGTTGGTACATGTTCGCTCGTTGTGGCTAATTAGACGGTGCGACTCCGCTCAGAGCTTGCTTTATTAGAGTTGTATGTTTGACTTGCTGCAACCGTAATAGATTTTTAAAAGCCTATCTTTATTCGTTTATTTAGAAAAAGCTCATAAAGAATTGTTAGGAATTGTTTAGAACGTTTGACAGTAAAATGTATCCGTGAGACGTATACCCGTATGACATCTCTCTGAGAATACAATAATAAGGCTACGGGTTTTCAATAAAATAATACTTTTAAACTAATTTTTTGAAATTATAAGATAATAGAAGTCAGCTGTTAAAATAACTTGCAGTTAAAGTAAGCAAAGTATTATAAGTTAGTTTAAGGTTTTCTTTGTTTAGTTGAAGCCTTCAAAAATATCAAAACGTAATTATTGCGCCTTTACTACCTTGACAATTTCGATTGAATTCATACGCGACAACAAAATTGTTTAATAAGTCCCCTATGTTTTAAGCTGTGAGTTTCAACCCTTTCGCAAGTTTTCCTCGCAGAGGTTAGCTAAGTGGATTTTCGGGTCGTCCCGCATTTGGATAACGGCCGAACGCTGTCGACTCGTTAGTGACGACGACGCTAGAACCAGGGTTGTTTCAATCAAATCACGTTTTAAATTTATAACGTATTCATTTGCATTTGAGTTGAATTTGATATTTTCTTTGCATAATTCAATATGTAAGTAAGTGAATTAAGTATTGAAAGCTATTTATAAGGAAGGTTCACATCCTCAAGATTTCTGCAGATCAGGTACCGGTAGTACCTGTTCTGCAGAAATCTTGAGGATGTGAATCTATAGACTATCTGAATGTGCTAATCACCGTCTCATGAGTTCCTTTTTTTTAAATTTGAAACAGAGTACACAATATTTAGTCTTTTTACGTTTAAGATGATCTTCGTTACTATGGTCTCTCGGTTTATCGGTCCCTATGCCAAAGGACTAACTTTGAGATCAAAATGTGCAATTACGTGGACATTAAAAGTCTTCAAGCATTCATTTACATATAGTTGTACCTAATTCTAGTTCAGATATTTACAATAAAAACAGAGCAGTGTACTTGGATTTAAAAAACTTGAAAAGCACATACACGACTGCAAATGCTTACTCTCAGGCAGGCTATATGTTTGTTTGACACCATTGTTTTAATTAAAAAAGTTTCTGAAGCCACTGTCAGGTGACTTTAAGTTGACCTTCTAACATTTTACACACTTATGCATATCACAATATGAAATTATTATGTAAAGGTGTACTGGTCGTTATAATGATAGCAATAACGATTATTATTACTACGATCAATTGTTTAATACCTCCAATATAATGATATACTGCAGTACTAACACTATCGCGGGTTACTATCTAAAGAACTTCTATATAAATGAAAGTTATTAATATAACATATTAGGCTCTATTCTACATTATAGACACGAAGTCAGTTGATATCGCCTAGGGTTTTGAACTTTTGTATAGTTCAGCTTTAAGGATCTATTTCTGAAGTTCTGCCATCAATAGTTGTCTTCAACAATAATATAGAATTGCAAACACGTTTCTGTTTATTAGTTAGATCGCTTGAAGCTTTATAACATCCCTATATTTTTCGTTAAAAGTTAATTTAATAACGACATACTAGAAAAGAACAAATTCATTTAAAAGAAAATATGAAATATTAGAAATTTTCAAGCATTAAATGAAAAATTTAAATTTAGCTTTTACACGGCTTGAGAGATTACGTCATACAATAACCCCTTTTGTACATATGTAAAAAGTGTACACCTCGAATTTAATCATGTTGTCTTTGCTTAACGTTTAATCACCGTCCTAGTCTGGTGCTAAGGGGGCTTCGGGACCCTTCTGTGGGCTAACAATTAACATGAAAGGTTCAGGATTAACGCATTTAGAATTTACATTTTCAATGAAGACCTTTAGATGAAAAATTATGCTATGCCGACATTTTAGTTTTTAACTTTTAGACAAGTGTCAAATACATCAATATCTTTTATAGTCTCGCCAATCACTATTGAATAGTAAAAAAGTAATAAAAACTTAGTTATTTGATAAATTTATGTTTGGTAGACAGTAGGTTGAACTATTAATACTAAAGTCTACCTGGACGAAACCTAGTAACGAAGTCTGCAGCTTTTAATGGATTCGCAGCTAGACTAGAGAAAATCAGAGTCCATGATAGACTACTGACTTTCTCTACTGATTACTGTACATCTACATCGTCGTTTATTATGAAAAATCCTAAAGCTGGAAGGATTATTATAAGAAAATTCGAAATTGATAATCAAAGCGGTATATCCAATTTTATCATATAATAAACTCAAAGTGTATCTCAAAAAATATTTACCTTTTTTTTAAATAAGATTCAGAGAAGGTTCGATCAATCTCTCGTCGGAAAACTTTATTCAGATATATTTTTGAACATATTCCTTGAACTAGTGAATTTTACTTTTAATTTGATGTAGTAAGTACATTCTTAAGACATCATTTTAAAAGTAGAAAAACAGAAATGATAAGACTTGTGAATCTATTGTAGCAGAGTGCTTTTATGAAATGATATTTTCCAGCTTCCCGTGCCAGCCCTGTAACGTTTCCGTGACCCGTTTGTCTTACTCACTAATTATTACATGTGAAGAGTGAACATCGCGCTGCGGAAATGCCACAGAATTTTACTTCACATTTCATTGCGAAAGTCTTTGTTATGTGAATATAAAAATGTTAAGTTGGTTTGTGTACGCTTCAAAAACTCAAAAAGTTCTGTACCGATTGACGTTAAATTTTGACCGATATACTTTATTGTTTTATCTATTTTTCGCGTCAGTTTTGTTCCTCATTGCTCGTCAATGCAATAATCGCAATTTACCACAGCGAATTGTTTGAGAGCCGGTTTTGCATAGATTTATTTTTTACTATAAAATTGAATTCAAATTTCGATTAGATGACCTGGCCCACAATCGCCAATTCAAATTATAGGTAAGTGATCCAGGACTTGGTCGATCCGCATAAGTAATATTCCTTTTCTGCCATTGCTTTTCCTAGTTACCTACTTTTTCTTTCCATTTTTCCCATTTAATCCCTAAGTGCCCGATTGATGGCAATATGTCTGCCTGTACGAAAGTGAGAATAAAATTATAATTGACTAAGTATGGGTGTTTGATACACTTACTACCTACCCCTTCTGTATTATATCGCCATCAGTTAGGTATTTAGCTTTACAAAATGCATTAAGGTTTTTTAATATTTAAATTTAGCAATGGCAGCTGTACGTAATCTTATTCATGTACGAGTATGTGTATGCAATGTCCAGTGTTAGCTTGCCAAATTGAGAAGAGACATGGCATGAATAAACAATAAACATGTAAAATAAGTTTGTTGTACCTATTTAATTTGTCACTAAGTATCATGGAGTTTCAGCCATAGATAATATATCTGATTAAATATGAACTCCACACACAGTTACAGTATACGAAAATATTAGTTCTTACACTGAAAACATGTTATAAGGCTTTAAAACTACCAAGTTAAAATAAATATAAAAAAACTATAAAAAAAAATACTGAATTGAAACCGTAATATTATTTTTAGTAAGTATAATACTTTAAATGAACGCTATTCATGATATTCTATCATTATTTGTATCTAATGGGACAGAACCAAATACCGTTATTATGTAACACGAACTCTTTGTAATGGTAAACCGTTACAACGAAGTCCAATAAAAAACATAAAACCTTAATTTACTATCTGTTATTAAACTAGATATCAATTGCAAGGAATCTGATAACAGGAAATATGTTATATTAATGAATAGTTGAATCGGTTTCTAAACCGCATAGCTACTGGCCATCAACGCGACCGACAATGTTACTGTAATGCAACGAATCTAAGCGGTGCAGAATAAAAGCTTTAGCGAATTTAATTCTTAATTGTAGCAGATTTTTTTACGGTACGTACAGAGGACAAATAAGCAGACGGGTCACCTGATAGTAATTGACACCTCCCACTCAAGAGACAAGTGCGTTGCGAAAAATAACTAAAGAATTGCTTTAACACCGGTTTTCTGTAAGGTCGTATGGTCACTCGGGTCGCAGCCCGTCCATTTGTGCCGAAATATGGCTATCCTACTAAGCTGTGTCTTTACATAGTATAAAATAAAGTTGTACGCTTCGAGTTTTTAAACTAAGCAACGAATTTTAATGCGGTTATCACCAATAGAGACAGTGATTCAAGAGAAACTTTTATGTGTATAATACATGCATATTACAGTAGAGAACATCAGAGGCTTCCAAAGATTTGTCGTAAAAACATATTTTGTGCGCTTACAAGCATTAAACTACAGTACTACAGAACTGTATACCTTTAAAAGATCTACAAAAAAGTCCGCGATGGTATAGTCTATCTCCTAAGGATAACCCACAGTTACCATTTTTATCTCTTAAATATTACAACAAAGTAATGTGTTATTTACGAAGCTATTTCAAACAATACATTATTAGTCCTTATCCCATTAAATTGCTATTGAGAGCATATATATAAATAAATTGCATAAATTGCTCTTGAGAGCATATCAGTAAAGTGAATATTTTGGAAGATATTAGAGGTTTAAATTGAATTAATTACTCCACACTTACACCACATTAGTAGTATCTACATTGCAACCGGGCGATGGATCGTATCGCTAGTTATATAATAAAAAACTGTTTTATTTATTTATTTTTTAATATTTACAATTTTGAGCTCCGAACACGAAGTTCTATTTCAAATGACGATATAGTTAAAGAAACTGTGACGAATTGTACTGCTAACATTCGTACTCCATAGCTAAACAATAAAATATTCACCGTTTTATGGTAATTCCTGTAGAACTTTCTCCTTTGTTTCTGGTTTTGAATTTGAACTATAGGGTAGTTCAATTTATTTATTTAAAAAAACGACATTTTAGTAACTGTATGCCATTGTTATAATTTGCCGAGATTAGTATATTAATTGAAATAACCTATAGCACAATTGTGATAAGCATGCAAAGACAATAAAGAAAAAAGGATACTAATTTAAATAACAAAATGATTTGTAATATTGGTGATATCCTTATCCTTAGTCTTAATTTTTTTAAGGCGTGTCATGTCGTATGTAAGTTTTAAAGATTACCCATCGAGATATATTTCGCTACCTCTTTATCCTTAAACCGTACACGTTTTACTGAAAGCGCACACCGCAAAACGGTCCATGTCCACACCTCATTGCAGCTCGACGCGGCGTTTACAAACAGCTCTGCGATTATAAGACATTATTGTAATGGAACCGCTCAATTAGAACAATTGACTGCACTGACTAGTGCAAGAAGTTATGCTATTGTAAAAGTTGGGCGACAAATAGACGGAAATGGCCAATAACGATTTTGTTACGATAGGTTGGTAAAAACAGGTGTGGTGATTTCCAGATAAAAAAAGTAAAACGAATTGTGTGTACAAGTGTACGCTCCGGCTTTTGCATGTTCAATCTGATAGTTTCAAAAGGAAATAAACTCAACAGGAATATTCAAAAGGAAACTTACATGCGAGTCCTCTGGGAATGAAGGCTACCATCTTTTAGGACTTATAATTTTTCCTGGACGCGGTATAAACAGCTATTTTCATCTCCAGTACTTATTAAAGCAAGTTAGGACAAGCTCTTTCAAGCATTTTAGCACTTTAATTGGTTGTCAATAGTCAACTTAATTTTGAACTAAATATTCGTAAAGGCATAATTATTACGTAACTATCGTATGAAGCTCATTAATAAGGTATGATAGTTATAAAATTGGTGTCACGTCTTAATAAAAGGATTTATCATAGAGAAAACCAAACAGTTTCCTTTAAAAACTCCATCGACAGTCACATCGAAAGATTGAAAAAAAAAATACAAAAAAAAGGGAAAAAAAAGAAGAGTATACTTGTACAACTTCGCAATCAAGTTCACCCCATCAAGTCATCATCGCAAGTCGTAACTAATAATACAAAATTGGTTCTTTTACATAAATTATGATAATGAAAATGTCCATCACACAAGCGTATATAGGTGCGTATGTATGTTGGTATACAACCTCAAACTACAGTAAAAGTTGACGCTAATGACTTTTTGGTAACGACCATTGGCTCCTACTAATGATCTGACGGCCAACCCACTTTTTACCAGCGATCCGCTTTGGTAAATTACGTTTTTCTATACCACTACCGCTTGATGCGTAAAAACTATTAGATGGGTGGACGTGAAAAAATAGGGAAAAATTTATGCTTTTTCACAGGGCGGACGGATAAAGGTCGGATGTTATGTTTTTTTAGAATATATTTTGTTTTGTAATTTCACGACTGATTAAATCCTGAATCTAAATTATCGTCGTTACGCAACTTTATAATGACGGAAAATGATTTACGCCGTATATATGGATATTTGAATAAAATTTTAAATAAACCCAATGTATTTTTTATTTCTACTCACAAAATGCACAAGATTTTAATATACAATGGCTGCGGTGGTTTAAGAGGTCACCTCGCCGCTTCCTACAGCGCTGAGTGTTGTGGGTTCGATTGACAGCACTTTGTGTGATCCAAAAATTGTTGTTCTGAGTCTGGGTGTTCTTTGTGTCCGTTTCATATGTGTTTGTAAAGTCCCCTGCGACATAGGGTTTATAACTAGGGCAGGAGTTGTGGTTAAAAAAAAATACATAGGTGTAGTTATGTATTTTAAGTGACTTATAAACATCGAATGCCTAATACGATAGTTATCTTTATTTTAATCTCTGTAAATATATATTTACATAGAAAATTATCTGTATTTAGTGTAAGTACTCACGGTTTTACGAAATAAAATAATTATATTCTAATATTCCTTTCAATTCTGACTGACTGACTGAGGTATGCTTGTTGTTTGGTCTTAGAACACTCACTGTAATGAATTCTTTCATTTGAAATTTAACTCACTTAGGATAGTTAAGTTTAACGAAATAAAACCGAAAAAATTAAACAGATAACACAGAATCTTATGATACCTAAGTCAATAGTTTAGGTGTTATAAAATTATTTCCCATTACATAATATCTACAGCGAGCGTGCCCACAAGGCTGTCTTTATTACCACGTTGATGGCATTGCCAATTTTCTGTTTCGGTTTTAGTCGGTTCGAGTCCGACATTGCCAACGGTATGTGGTATCCGAGGGGATTTCAGGAAAAAAAAAACAACAGAAAAGAAAACAGGAAAAAAAAAGGTGTCCATGGGTGGTGGTGGTCACTTACCATCAGGTAACTAGTGTGCTGGTTTGCCCCTTGCACCATAAAAAAATAGTGGCATTCCGGGAGTGCCGACAGAAGTGAAAAATATACTTATATACAGAGGTGTCAATATTATATATATTATATTATATATATTATTATTAATTCTTTTGTTTGTTGTCTAAAAATATTCACTTCACACTTTCAAATTTTTTTAGAAGTTTTCACATCAAAAAATCAACATGTCCATAGATTGAATAAGAATTTATAATAAAATTGATAATGCGAACCCTCGAACGATACTCGTAAGGATTTCCTCTTGAATTACAAGGTTTATTGCTCCCTATCGTTTGGTGTACCCATGGCTACCTTCTGAAAGCGTGAATAGAAGCAATTGTTTCTATGTCATTTGGATTTGACACGCATGCGCGTCGATTAGTAACCGTGGTACGCTTACTACTGCCTTTCTAATACGTTTGGTTAATATATTGTACTTGTCGTGTTTTCGTTACAGACCAATCAGTTATCTTTAGTTCACTTTTTAGTCAACAAAGTAGGCAAACACAGTCACGGTGTACCTATAAGCAATACCAACATCAACGTTTTTGTTCCTAACACAAAAAAGACTATTAATATTTTCACATTACAACAACAAATATTCAAAAATTATAGCGAATAAGACTAGCACGTAAGATCTGTTGTATTTACTTTATGCAATAAACTTATTATTATTTGTTATTTTTATCTGCATATTTCTGTATTTGTGTCTATTTTTGGCAACAAAGCTCTTAAACGTATAAAGATAACTAGATCGAGAACGTTCTTAGCTGAAATTCCAAAAAAAACACCTTCAGTTGCCTGAAGATCTTGAGCCCTTTTCTGTGCATTATAAGTTACTTGTTTACAGCCAGTTATTGTTCTAAAGTCTATAGTTACTTTAGAAATAGTATTTAAATGACAAACTTTACAATCCGCACAGTTACGTGAAGGTTTATCCTAGGCAGTTGTATCGTTATTATCGTTGGGATCAATTACAATAATACACAATAGTGGCAATAAAAAGAAATTCTTTGAAGAAGAGAAACGAGTAGTGAAGAATATAATGAAAAATCAAATATATCCCAATTTTTGTAGATACGCTTTTATGGATAACATTGGTAGTTCTCGATGTTAGGAATGAAACTACGTTCAAAGTAACTTTTAGTTTTTATATGTTAAATTTTTTAGGGAATAAAGGCGATGATTTTATTACAAGTAGTAGCATAACGGATGAAGGAAATACCTATCTACCTATAAAATTTAGTGGAGATTACAAACTGCCTTTTGCTTTCAGCAAATTTCTCTCTCAGGTTTCTAAATAATCCAAAGTTTGACACTTTGGATTTAGAAACGAGATATAGGTAGGTCATTCAGTGGTGGATTAACACTAAGGCAAAGTAGGCACATGCCTAGAGGCGCAAGATTACAATGGTTACAAAAAATATATGCCTCATATAAAAAGAACTGCGTCAGTAAGTATTTACATACTTACACAATATATAAAAAATTCTTAATTCTATTAAAATGCTTAAGGTTGACATCTAGGATTTATATAACGTAATTGCCACTTCTTCTTTGCTTTCATTTTCTGATACCTAGGTATGAAGATTGAGGCTAGTGCATGTACACAAAAATGCAGTTGCTACAACTGCATCTGTGGTGAAGATTACTCTAAAATTTGTAGTAATAGACTAGGGTTGTTCAGGCAATGGCACTATACGGTGCAACGCTGTGGGCAGAAGCTCTGATCGCCTAGATTAAGACGCCCTCTGAGGTTGCTACCCTCAGAGGATGGGATGGGATTTAGAGGCTGAAATGAGTGACTAAAGGCCGCTTGCCACGATAACTCGTTGGTCGTCCCGGTTGGAACCTCCACGTTTGGCCTTTGGCGCCTCGGAAACAGTTCGGCTGGTCATCGTCTAGAGGGTAGGGTGGTAGCATAGAACCCTTTCACTCCCACTGACGCAGGTATTTCCTGGGCACGTCTGCTTAGGGAGGTACCAGCAGTAGTTGAGTTGAGCCTGTCACCACTGCAGTGCAGGTTGAACTCGGCTCAGCACACACTGGTTAACGTAGTGTCGGGCGCTCATTGCAGTCATCGTAGAGGATTTCTCGGATAGCTGGCGCGCGCCTTCCAGTGCTTCATGCTGCTCTGAAGGTGGTCTCCACTCGCCACGAAGGCCTAGGTAACGTCCTCGTGTGGCGGACGTCTTCTAAATGAGAGTTTGTACCAGCGTTTTTACAAGCGATAAGGCTTGCGATAAGGCGCATCGTGAGGATCCGGCGGCTGGGACTCGAAGTGTCTTTGCACAAATTTGAGGCCTTATTCTTGCCTCGTAGGGAGCCACCTGAGGGATCCAGTCTCGTAGAAGGAGACACTCGCATCGACATCGAACCCTCGATGAGGTATCTGAGGCTCGTACTGGGTCGGGTTCGTGGGACTCGAGAAGTCGAAGACCAGAAATCCTAACACTGCCAGGTCCTCATTTAGGAGTAGTGGCGGAGAGGAAACACGGGACCTCTTATACGGCTGACGCTGGAGTTCACCTGATTCGCAAGGAACCAATGCTCGGGTGCCATAATTGCGGTGGCTAGAGCGTCGACACGGCGTTCCACACGCTGCTAGAATGCCCGGCGTGGCATGTGCGGAGCAGAGGCGTATGGAACGCTGCCACCTCCTTCTACGAGAAAGTGATGCTCGAGAAGAGGAGGGTGGAACGGGACCTTAAGAGCCTTAGAACTCTCCCGGTCCGCCAGGCCCGGGAAAGGGCCGGGTACTGCAGGTGGTTCAGGCGGTTAGGTCGCTGAATGACTTCTATCCTGCATAAATGCAGACCTGGGGTGACAAGTGAAGCTATATGTCACAAAAAATAAATTAATAAAAGCTGTTAACGGATCTTTATTTTTTATAGTTTCAATTTTGATTCACCGGCCCACCGTAAACTCCTGTAGGGTAACAGCCTATGTAACGCAGGGGGGAGGAGGGCGCCGATGAGATGCTTGCCTAGGGCGCACTTTATACTTAATCCGCCTCTGGGTGAGGTATATTGTTACTATTAGCTTTTACACATTCTCGAATAGTCGCTTTTGAAGTTTATAGGTAGCAATAAGAAATTCCATCCTATTTCTCTTGTCAGGTCCTATTTCTCTTGAAATTAATGATCTATCTTTTTGCGCAGTGTGACATGAAAGTTGCGTTGTTTTAATTAACTCGCTTACTTTAATGAACTCGTGGGCCATGAATAACGATTAATTAATGATACTATCAGTTCAACCAGTCCATATATTTTGCACGTATGCAGGCAACATCTTTTTAAATAAACATCAACGGCTAAATCTGCTGCGGCAATTTTTTTTAATCATTGAAGTCCAAGGAAGTTTATTATGAAGAGAAAAACTAGAAAAAATGCACGGAAAAGTTTGAAACTCTTTTTAGCTGTTAAATTTACGTGTTGGTTCGAGATTGAATATCCAACTTTTTGGAAGTCGCACGAAGAACGATTTGACGAATAGATTTTTAATTCCAATAACTTTTTACAAAACATTAGCTCAAATAGTAACTTTAATAACAATAACCTCACACATCTCACACACGACTGTCTGGTGCTAAACTAGGCAGAGCCTGTGGTATGCTAACCAGACTGCTGATAAACATACTTATATATTTCTAAATACATACATTTCATAGATAAATTACACCCACACACAGATCAAATGATCGTGCCCATCACACAAATATTTGTTCTGGTGGGAATCGAACCCACGACCTCTGGCTTGACAGCCACCACCCTAAGCACTAGACTTTAATCTAACGGAATATTAGCACGGTGATTTTATTTCCCCGTCATTTGTTTCTTGCGAGCAACTTTACAGTTTAAAACCTAACACTGAACGCAAACCATTTACTCCATAAGCCAACTCTCTCTCAGATGTTAAAGTGCTCATGTTTCCGGCAAAGATTAGGTGGTTGTAGAAAAGACTACATAAAATGAAGTTTGTGGTGCTTGCTTGTTTCATTCTATACAGTGGGTTGTACCAACTACTTCGTGGTTCCAAGGTAATTGTTAAAGCTAAAAGAATGACTGTTTCACCTAGTGCAGATGCTTACTTCTGAAAATATAGCCGATTCTTACAGTAGGTTGTCTTAACACGTCGGTATTAAGTCAGAGTAAATGTGTAATAAAAATAGTGTCTACTGTTATAATATAAATAGTGGTATTACTTAGGTTCTAACTAAGCACTTATTACTTAGAATCAAAATACAAAGTAAGGAGAAACTGTTTTAAGCCTATTGGGTGTAGCTGAAACAGATGTTTCTAAAATTAATTAGTTTCTGGTCAAAATTCCTTGAAAAGTGAAGATTTATTTTATATACGGTATCGATTTTTTTAGTACTAGAGTATCAAGAAAAAGGAATGAAAATGGGTCAGAATATTAACATTACTTACAGCAGTTTAAACCTAAGTATTTCTTTTTAATACGTTTTTATTAGCTTTACTTGTAATCAACAATATAAACTTCTATTTAATTTACTGAAGCACAATGGCGCTATAAGTCTCCCCATAATAAAAGCTTATAGATATTTACGTTTATTAATTCAGCACATTATTGAAAAATTACCAAACCCAAATTAAGGAGACATAAACGTACTGAACCCATAAGTAATTATTTAACTAATTGAGAAACTCGCCTACTGCACAATTTCTTTACTCTATGTGTCGTGTACCCCGGTACCCTTCAGCCGAACTGCTATACATCAACGCGTACCCACGCCTTGATGAGAAGATGATGACCGTAATTTGCGACGCACCAAGACGTCTATGTCTCGTGTTTTTTCACTGAGCTCAGGTATCACCCGAGTACGAAATTACTAGTAATTTATCGCCCGTACACAGGGATAAGGATGGTAAATATTTTCTTTAAAAAATTACATATAGGTGTTGTGTTTTGGTGTTCTAAATTCGTAATGGAGTATTAAGTGGCATGTTTTTCAACGTGAAATGATATTTATGCAGTAATTTTAAACTCTCTTCTCAATAAAAGAATAACGGCTTATGAGGCTTATGACATACGAGTACATATTATTTATCTTAAGTTTATTTCTGATTAATGGTTGCTTTTCTTTAAGTTGAGAAATTTATGTTAGGTACAAGTAATTCAGTTGTAAAGCAAATAGAATCCTGATTTATTCTAACTTTTAAAATAAAAATGACAATATACAAATACATTACTTTTTTAGAGTGCAGTAAAGAACACCTACATATCAATCTACACTGTAGATGTTAAATTCGTAGTGGTATCGTACTAGATTTAAAAAAAAATGCAATTTCAAACCATTGAAATAAAAGTCTTATACTTTAGTTCATCATTTTAAAAGACACCCAGACATACTTTTAAAAAGAAAAAAAAACTGTGAGACGTTTGAGTTCTTTCAACAAATTGTACTATACCTAGATCGATTGAACAATTTATTTACAAATTATACGCATCGGAATAGATAAATTGTCACACTCTGTAAGGATTTCAGTAAGCCAATGATTGTACATTTTAATAGATTGCAAATATCAAATGCCTCTGAGGCCTGCCTTAAAACCCATGTCATTAAAACAATAAGAAATGTATAAATAACTTTGATTATAACCCTTTAAAATGCTATTACATCTTGTATTTAAGTAAATGTAAATTACAGTATAAATTGTTTACTTAGGTAAGTGCTTTGGATAAATTGCAGCGTGCCTTGTGTTGATTATGAAAAATATCTACTTACGTAATACTTCGGTAATGTTCTAGAGCAATTTGATAGAGTGCCTCGATACAGATTAGATTAATGTAGATTAAAACAAGAAATACCATAGTTATTTAATGAATATTAAGGAATATTAATTAAGCAGTTTTGTAAGCATGTTTGTAAATTTTGTAAACTAAAGCGCTTTAATAGACAAACATGTTTTTCCTGATCAGACAATTCCGATTGGAGATATTTTTTATTTGCTTACAGTTGCGTTATTACAGTTACAATAATACTTTGTAGAAACAATTTACCTTAATGATTACATAAAACATAAATCAAGCCTTAACCAGAATCACCGAAATTCCTGGGAACAAGTAGAATTGATCAAGGAAAGAGTTCCGCAGCTGGGGCCCTTTAAAACTACTCTTAAATAGAAAAAGTAATAAATAAAAACAAAAGAAATTGACAAGCAATTAATTAATACTGATTATTACACTATTTTCCAACATATCTAAGGAATTACGAAGAATCATTATGACGGAAAAACACGATTTGTGATTCATTTCTTCAAGAATGTCGTTCAGATATAATGGCCGACGACCGTCAATCCCTAGTTTTTCCTTTTAATATTACCTAGAAGCACAAAGATTTTTTTTTGTCCACATTGGTATTTATATAATGAAGGCTTTTATATGCATACATGTTTTTTTAAAGTTACAACCTCGTGTCCAGAACAGCTCAACCAACTGTTTATTTTGCCTTTATTCCGATTCCGACACGGCGATTTCGTGGTTTTATACTATACTACATTTACCATAATGACCATTGCAAGGTAAAAATTTTGACAGATGAAAACACAACCTAAATGTACTACTCATAGGGTATTGTTTTCTTTGATCTTTTTGTATTAACGATATTTTAATTGAGTCGATCCTGACACAGAGTAATGATTGGATGTAACATCGATTTATTTCGACTTCTCGTTTGTGATTGGCGGTCGCGATAAGTTTATATCTATCGTATAATGGTTTTATAATTGTCGTACACAGATTTATAAAGTACACAGTAATTTTTGTTGGATAACGAACACTTTCAGAGAACTGCACCTTTTTTATTGTATGGTCATGTCTTATGTACTTAATTTACAATAGAAAGTACGTAAATGGTACCGGAACAGATGCTCTAGTAAGATTTCCTTTTCTCCCAAAGCAGATTAAGATTTGCACTTAGTGCGTAGCGTGTCTGTGTAATATATATAAGGTTAGCAGTCAAACTACGTTTCTAACACAATGTTTATAAGTGCTATTTTTGGTCCTTATGTTGGCAATATGAACTGATTGGCATTTAATTTCCAGCAACTTCTATACAAAGGGAAATGCTCCATCATTACGAGGCACCATAATACCTGACGCGTCTAATGATAGACCCTTTAGAGGTGCGTGATATCATATACATATGTAGACGAAAACGGAGAATTCTGTCGGCGACCCATGTTGTGCACTGTTCATCAGAGGTCGGATTGTGAACCAATTCTGTTTCACCTACAGGAGGTATGTGACTTCGAGATGACTTCCTTAAGGACTGGATATTGTCTGTTAGTCGCAGCCCTGAGAGCTATTTCAGGTGCGGTACGTCTTCATGTTCGGGTTTCAGCCTGGACTATCCATAGTAAAGTGCCATTTTAAGTCTCAAGTCTGCTATCCAATACTACATACCGTAAGGAACCTCTTTCCTTAGCATTTCCTTCTATCTCTAAGTTTCATGATTTTAAACAAGTTGAGGGTCAGGAGTTCCGATGGTATTGGTACCCCAATCAGAAGTAAAATCTAAAGGAGATAGGGTGCCTTCTCTGGGGCGCACCTACAAATCGGATTGCTGTGTGGGACTGGGTGAATTACTACCTCCAGTTTTATCAATATGTATCTTAATGGCCTCAACAGTGAGTTGAGTTTAAGATGTTAGTTTGCACTTTTCTGTACTATTTTAAGTGTGGTGATGGATTAAGAATACAGAGTGACACCACCCCTACTCATCCCGTGGGAATCGTAAGAACTGACTAAGGGAGCAAACTTGACACAAACGTTTGGCCAGCGTGGCATAGAGGGCTAAAAACTCCTTTCTAATAGTGGACTACTAATGGCTGTTGATGTGATATGTGCACTATTAGCAACTAGCTGACTTTGTCCTGTCAGAAGTTACATTATAGGTTTCACCTGAATTTTCTACTTTTCAGGAATCGTGTACATTTTTTTACCTAAATACGTATTCAAACTAATGTCAACATATGAAAAATGAACTCGTTCTCGAGTTTCGCGCTCAGCAACGCATTTAAAGAATTATTTTAATTATATTTAGTTTATTTGAATTCGTAAAATGTAAGCATTAAATTACTTTTCAGGGTTATATAAGTAATTACAATTTCTCATAATGTATTATTTATGTATGGTTTTTTTCTTGCCTTACCCGATATCTGTTCTATTTGCTTCCAGGCCCGTACTGAGACGCATAATCCCTTGAGATTCAACAAGATTCGACCCTAATGAGCCTCTGTCTGACAAATGGGTATTCGAGCCCGCCCTCTGCCGGTGATCAAAGAACTATCTAAGTCTTGATACACTTTGCACTTGCAGCCGTTTCTTTAGTTTGACGACTGTTCTATGAGAGGGTGATTATGTTATGTACATTTACCAGGCTTTATACCCGGTAAATCTTAAACACTATAATTTATATTATTTTGTAATAATATTTTAATCATTTTTATAACTTTTTAAATAGTTATACACTAGTACACAATTTATAATATAAAATATGTATTTTATATTAAAAAATAACATTAAAAGTATAATTATTTGACAACGTCCGTCTTTTAAAATTTAATAAATAGTTAATAAAAAATAATAATTATGAAGCTTGGTTACTGGTGAATAATTTTTTTTAAGTGTCAGTTAATTGAAATACTGTGAATCAAATTTATTAAAGCGTTAGAATTTTTTACTTGAATAGAGCGTGATGTTGATTAAATTACAAACAAAAGACATGTTCAAATATTATCGTTTACATAAAGCTAAAAACATTTAGGTATACATACTTAGATTATAATAAAATAGAATTTACGTAAGTTAAGAAATTAAGCCTTTAATTTAAAAGTGACAAAAGAGGAAGAGAGCGAAATAGAGAGTGACATTTGCACAAAAATACAAGAGTTCAAAGAAAACTTTGCATATTTACTTATATGAATTTATTGAGATGATTACTTGGAAAATATTATAGTTTTTCTTCTTGATAATTTTCTTATTTACCTTACAGGTATCGGCATCAGCTAGTTAATAAATGCATTACTTGCACGACGCTACGAGAATAAAAAGTACAAAGAATCCGAATTTAGTATCAATCTGATTATCTAAATTCAATTTTTCCTTGTCAACAAAATTCTAAGTTAAATTGCCAGCATCCGTCTACACGTGAGAGTCGCGAAAATCTTAATTAACAGATAGGCGGGAGTGATCCATCATGGCGCTATGTGATAAGGGAGGCGCTCCCTGAACTCAGGTATCGCAAAACTGATGACAGACTAACGATTGATGTGTGATAACGCAGAAGTTTAATAATGGCTTGAATTTAACTTCGTTTTTATATTTGCTTTACGTATTTTAGGGATATATTTTGAAGATTTCGTAGAATTACTGAGTACTGTAATTTAAATTCATTTATTTGTAATATCAAACAACTAGTTAGGTGTTTAAATTTTATTTTATTTTCAGCCTTTACTGTCCCACTGCAGGGCAAAGATCTCCCTCTCTCCCTTCCACATCTCTTTGTTGTGTACTAATTCGGACCTGTCTTTTAGGAAGCCGTCTAGATTGTCCCATCATCGTTGCCTGGGCCTATTACGTTGTTATTTAGCACCTTTTTTTCGTTTTTTGCCTTGGGTCCTCCCCAAGGCGAAATTTTTTTAATATTTTGATTTCGTTAAATCATCAATTTTGTTTTCAATTATATTTCCTCTGGTTGTACTTTATGCGTATGTTTAATTTTTTTGTTTTGTTGAGGGGATGAAAGATCCCTTCGGATCGCCGGCTCCTCGGGGACGCAGGAGCCAGGTGTATATCGTGATTCCGCTAAAAACCACCCCGACGGCCGGTCTCAGGCGCACGTCTGAGGAGGACCCGGACCATGTTATTTTAGGTCCCCCCGGATCGATGCCGTGCCTAGTAAGGCCTTATCGATGCGTATATATACCTATGTTTAAGTATTTATAATCGAAAATCTGTTTGAATTCTACCGATACGATTTCCGTCGAAATGCGGAGAGTTGTAAAAAATAAGTGTAATTAATACTTAGTTTTATAGTTTTCCTAAATGAATACATGCTATCATATAACAATGATTTTTTCTTGACACAAAGATCTTTGTAGCGATAATAAGTTCCATAGTTGCTTGAACAATCCCCTTTACTTATTAGGTATAGACAGCAATTTTTTTTCAATGGATAACTTATTTAATCAGCAAAAAGTTCATCAGTCGGATTTTATTTATCTGAGTAGTAATCTATTTTATTATGAACTTAATATAGTAAGTGTTGGGATTTCCTCATTATTGTTATACAGCGATGGATAATACATAAAACTTTTGACCATCGCCACCTATCAGCGCTACCTGTTGAAGAAAAGTCGAACTACTTATCAATAACAGATAGTTTTAACATAGTGCACAAAGCTTGCGAACGAGCGACGTTCACAAGACTGCTCGGAAGTCATCTCTTTATATTATTCAATTAAGTTAGAATTGCAGTTATAGTATAGAGTTCTATTATAGTAGTAGTATAATTATTTAAGTTGCTATGCTGGAGGAAATGGCACGTAATCATTTCAAAGGTTTCAATGGTAATAGCTGTATAAGTTTCTACTAATAAATACACATTGAATTAATATGATGTCACCAAAATGATCGCTGATAAAACGCCCAAGTCTGTGAAAATTCTAAACACGCGAAATCTCAAGTGAGACTAGTTGTATGGTAGGAATGAGTAATACATAAACCTCTTTTGGTCTTTGTTTTCTAAAACATGAAGTCTCTTCTATAACATGCTCACTAGAGATCAGATGGAGTTACAGACTTTAGTATCTAGTACGTTTTTCATCAACCCAGCTAAATTCATTTTAGAGATAGCGAGTACACATACTCAACTCACGATTTTACATTTCCTTGAAATATTAACTGCAGACGGAGAATTGCTTAGAAATGGTACACTGTAAACGACATGCACTAACAAAATATATCCGTGATGCAATGAAATATTACAAGCAAAACATGACGCGTCAAAATTAGGCACAAGTTACATTAGGGTGCTCTATAATTAAACATCAATAGCATTACAAAAAGTAAATAAACAGGGTATGTGCGGGGATCGAGGGGTTATCGGGAGGGGAGGGCGGGAGGTCTCGACTATGACTAATGTCCCGCGATCCGTCAGTGTCACTCGCGGGTTGAGAGGGGCGCCACGCTCGCCAGGGCCGGAGTCGCATATCCTTTCGGAATAATATTTACCCTACGATTGATATACATCTCTATGTTAATAAGGATTTTTGGTTCATAGAGGGTTGACTTCTTGATAGATAGATAGCGCAAACGGCGTTTGAATAAAATAGTTTTGGTTAAACAAACTATACATTGTTTTATAACATTTATCTTATGTCCGTCTGACCTGTATCAATTAAATTCTACATGTTAATTACTAATGAGTTACTAGATACAAAATGATAAACCTTTTATCTTGCAGCATAACACCTGCTACAGTACCTAATATAAAAACTTAGTTTAACTTAAAAACTTTGCAGCTTTTATGTTCTATGATATAAGATTATACATAAGTATGTGTGTATACGGCATACGAGTCAGTCTCTGAGTGCGACCTTTTTGTAAGTTCATTCAATTGAAAAGTATTTAATACCCAATTAAGTGATCGCCGCAATTCTCGTAGGTCCTCATACTTAATTTTATAAGTTTAACTTAACCGAACACTATTGACTAAAACCTTTCAGAGTACTTTATTCTCTAAAAAAAGTACAAAACCCGTCTCTGTACAGTTTCTGGGTCTTTTGAAATTGGTTTCCGCGCAGGGCACCGGAGATACTCCGCGACACATAGCCCCATCTCTGGGGCATACCGCGGGCACAATTAGATAAAATAAAAAAAGAAACGAATAATACTGGGCCCAACTAGATTGCTTTCGAGACTGGGGTTGGATCAAGAAAAATCTTAGATGAACATCAAAATCGCGATTTAAGGAGAGGAATATTTCTAGTTATGAATAATGTAGTTTGATTAGGTTAGGTTAGGGAAATTATGGATCCAGGGAAGCGCTCCGCTACCACGGAGTGCCGGAGTACCTGAGGCGGCTGGTGGCAGACTATCTTGAGGAGCGAACCGTCATGTACGAGGACCGAGATGGCGTCTTGAGACGCAGGGCCATGTCGTGCGGTGTTCCGCAGGGGTCTGTCCTAGGACCACTCCTGTGGAACATTGGATACGACTGGGCCCTACGAGGGCGTCTCCCCCCCGGGCTGAGTGTACTCTGCTACGCAGATGACACTTTAGTCACGGCCCGGGGGGCTAACTTCCAGGAGGCGGCGCGCCTGGCCGCCACGGGAGTTTCCCTGGTGGTCGGGCGCATTGAGGCGTTGGGTTTGCGGGTGGCCCTGGATAAGACGGAGGCCCTATTATTTCATGGGCCCCGTCGTGGTCCACCCGCCGGCGCCTCAATCGAGGTCGGCTCGGTCCTCGTACCGGTCCGGGCCCAGATGAGGTACCTGGGTCTGGTCCTAGACGGTAGGTGGCTCTTCGACGAGCACTTCCGACAGCTTGGTCCGAAGCTGGTGGACACTGCCTCCGCCCTAGGGCGACTTTTGCCCAATTTGGGCGGGGCCAGTGTTCCCACGAGGCGGCTGTACGCGGGGGTTGTCCGGTCCATGGCGCTTTATGATGCACCGGTGTGGGTGGCGGCTCTGACCGCCCCGAATAGGGCGCGCCTCTGGCGCCCCCAGAGGATATTGGCGGTCAGAGCCATACGCGGATACCGCACGGTGTCCACCGAGGCGGCTTGCGCCTTGGCCGGAACACCCCCGTGGGATTTGGAGGCGGAAGTGCTCGCCGAAGTTTATCGGCGAGTGGCTGACTTCCGGGCGGAGAGCGGATTTCGCCCTCCGCCCGAAGAAGTGCGCGCGTGGCGCGAAGCCGCTCGCCGAGCCACCATGGTCAGATGGTCGTTCCGGCTGGAGACTCCACGCGCTGGCTTCGCCGCCGTGGAGGCTCTCCAGCCGGTCATCGCCGAGTGGGCAGGGCGGCAGCACGGGACCCTTTCCTTCCGGCTGACGCAGGTGCTTTCCGGGCACGGTTGCTTCGGAAAGTACCTGTACTCGGTCGCTAGGAGGGAATCGAGTCCCGCCTGCCACCACTGCGACTGCAGTGAGGATTCGGCCCAGCACACGCTGGCGGTTTGCCCCGCATGGGCGAAGCAGCGCCGGGCCCTCACTGCAGTCATCGGAGCAGATCTCTCGCTACCGGCCGTAATTCGCTCCATGGCCGGTAGCGACGGTTGTTTTACCGCGGTCGCAACCTTCTGCGAGGAGGTAATCTCGCAGAAGGAGGCGGCGGAGAAGGCCCGGGAGGACGACCTCCACTCGGACCTGATCCGCTGCCGGCGAACCGGGCGGCGGAGGCGCGCTTACCTGCGCCTCATGCCGCCCTGAGTGTGGCCGCGGGTGGACGGGATGGGTTCTCCCCTCCACCCGCATTAGTTGGCCAGCCGCGAGGGGGCGGCGTCCGCGTGTGCCGGACGCCGCCTAAAGAGAGGAAACTTTGAGACGGAGCCCGCAACAGGAGCGGGCCGGCGCTGGGAGGGGTCCAGAAGGCGATAACTACCTGGACCCCTCCTAAACTGGAAGCGCAAAGAGGGCACACCGTGTGGTTTCAGTCGGTTCGAGTCCGACACACCGCCCCGCCGAACGAGAGCCCCGGCGGGGTGACGGTCCGAGGGGATTTCCACACGTAAAAAAAAAAAAAAAAAAGGGAAATTATGGGTCGTCTTAAAAAATATAAATATACTTAGAAACCGTAATTTTAAAAAATATTAACATCATAATTCCGGAATAGGATGGAACTAAAAATAAGGTATTTTAAACCAAATAACAGATAAATATCTAAGATCATTTATTCTCCGTCACTACAAGATTAATTGTTATTTAATTGAATATACAAATATTATGCGAAAAAAAAGTGATACTTCTTATCATAATGTTGTCAATTGATTTATATACGAGTACCTATATGTACCTTTTTGATCAAAACTTTAGCTTCGCTTCTACAGCATTAACCAAAAATACCAAAACCTCCAATCTCGTCACCTTGACTCCTCCTCATGTCTCGCACGCGTAGAAAACTTAGAGAATTTTTTTATTTGATTTAGAAGGTTATGCATCTTAACCTAATACTTTACTTAAGCTTTTCAGATTTTTAAAATACGTTTTCCTTCTAATACCTAAGTAGATGTGTGACATATCTACCAGTAGATTGACAGTAAATGTATAAAGAAATGGGGTTGCCTTATTAGGCTAGTAACCCTAACCTCTGGAGGTCACCGGGTAAAATACTATGCGTTGTATTTTCTTAGATCTATGGATACTTTGTAATTATTTAAAAATATTACAACATAAATAATCACTATAATTAAACAAATTTAGTAATTATAAACCATCGTATAATTTTGCTTTCCATTTGAACTTTTTACAAAAATATCTTACAACACATAAAACCTACGTGGAATTTAATAACAGAAGGCGGACATACAACAAGCGAACAGCGATTATTCATACTGATTTTTTTTGCCTTTTAATTTCATCAAATTTATTTCACTCGAACAAATGGACTATCATTAATTTAACATTTACGGTATACGATTATTTCGCACTGACTACCCTCCCAGTACAAATGAGCCTGTGTAATGCACACCTACATTTATTTAATACAAGCTTCCTGCCGTGGTTTCATTCAAGGAAAAAAATCATGATTTTTTTTAAAAATTGTCTTTTATGCAATTCAAATAATATTTAAAAATAAGTATAAGATTATGCAGCTAAGTACATCTCTATCTATTGAAGCCCTGTCGGCACTAAACTATTTGAAATGATGACGAGAAATCAGGTCTAAAGACGTATTTAATAATCAAACTCGGAAAACAGAGGAAGTTTGGATAATTCATTTTTCTTTACCTAATTGAATGGGATAAAACAAAGTGTTTTTTTTTTTCACAGGCCAGGTGGAGTGACGATTTGCGTAAGATGGCGGGCAGGAGCTGGATGCGAGAAGCCGAAAACCGATCGAAGTGACGTGCGATAGGAGAGGCCTGTGTCCAGCAGTAGACTGCGATAGGCTGAAGATGCTAATGTAAAAGTTTATAATAATCAATTTATCTTAACTTTTGATGACAACAAACGTAATCGGTCAGTAAACTTAATGTGTGATTATCGAGTTAAGTAATCAATATGTCAACAAGGCTTTAACATTAGTAGTGGGTGTATGTGGACATGCCATACATACACATAAAATTCAATTGTCTGAATGTATTATTCTAATGATATCTGAAATGGATGTCTTCCATTTCCTAACCTGTCATGTTATGAAAATCGATGTAAAATATTCCAGAATTCATTGTGCTTGTTACTATATCTACTACGTTGTTACTATATTAGACATGTTAGATTAACAAATTTACAAATATATATGAAAAGTACAATTGATGCATACAATATTTTATATTAATACGTAAAGAGAATTCTTTATACACACATTTATAAAAAAGCGCCACCGAATTAATTAAAAGTGCAGAAAGCTAAAATTTATTTTATCACTATTTAGAAAGCAAAATTAAGTGTAAATCCACAGCCTTTACTAGTCCACTGCTGGACATATGCCTCTCCTTGGAAAGGAGGGTTTAGCCTACTATACCACGCTGGCCAGACGGGTTGGTATGGGGTTTGTTTCAAGTTTGCCTTCTCTTTGCTGTGCTGTTCCCTTAGTCGGCTCTTACGACACCAACAAAATTAAGTGTGTTTTGCCATATATTGTTCCCATATATTGCAGTAATCATAAGTAATCAAAGCGAAAATATTGATAACTAAACAAAGGTCACATACCTACCTACCTAGTTAATTGAAAAGTGTGCGTAAAGCTTATTAAAAGTGTATTTTTAATATACCTAGGTATCTATGCATTTTTTATCATTAATTCCAATAGAGGAATTATTGGGTATGTTAAGAAAACAGTCAATCAATGTTCATTATTAAATTAATTAAGTATAAACAGAAGCTCTGTGAATAAGTGCATATTTATTAAAATTATGTGTATTGAATAAACATGCGCACAATGAGATAAATAATTAAATTAATTAGTAACGTAGCACAAATACGGCAAGTTTTAATTCAATACCCATTGAAAGGCATGTCAGCCATTCAAAAATCAACCAACTGACGCTCTTCATAAGTTTCATTTTTAATGTAAAAATGTTTTTGGAAGCTTACAAAATGAGATTTGGCATTCACGAAACTGAATAGACTTTATATTTTCGGTAGTAAATATCAATTTTGCGTAGCGTACCCTTAACGAAAGATTTTGGAATCTGATCAGCAGCTGATTTTGGAAAACTATGTTTATTGTAATGGCCGTAGGTTGAATTTCCTTATAAACATGCCGTGTATTTCTCGCCCCGCACCCCATTGCAGTCCCTTAGACAAATGACGTAGCATTTGTCCAAATGATGGCGCGGGCGGCGGAGAGAATGAATTTAAATTATCATTCAGTGGTACCAACATATAGTGCAAGAGTCTCTAAATTCGGTTCTGTGTGGGTGCACAACTACATTCCGTTTAGAAACCGAAAATTTGTATGCGAATCTAATAAGAATTTATCTATTTCCTATTGATTAGTAGGTACTCTATTGATCTGGATTCCTATGAATTTTAATAGTTTCATCTTTCATTCACTCTCACACTCATTTATTTATGGGGTTACGTTTGTCGATAAGTATTGCTACTACTTTTCCATAATAAAACCCTGAACAAATTGAAAATAAAGATAAATTTCAATAGACTAGCTCTATTCAAATCCTGAAATTCTAAAGACCTAGATCTAGACCCACAAAATAGTATTATTCCAAATAATATATATTTGTTCATAAATCAAAAGGAAACATCAAACGGCGCGACACAGTTGTGTTGCGTCTCTATTCCGCGTTTCTAAACGGTTGTTTGAATTCTTTCTTTGAATTCTTTTTACGTTACGCTCTTTTTTTGGCGGGAAAGGAAATTGAGTAATGGAGGCGTCACAGATGGCATCATGGTAGATTGATAATGGGGAATGAAGAGCACTGTTCCATTGTGCGGTCTTCGTTACAATATACCTATAGGTGAAGAAAATAAGTTTACTTCCTCGACATATGGCTGTGTTGAAGGATACTGATGATTCCATTCTGCTAATACCGGTTCGTTTTAGTTCATCATGGTGAGAAACTGGTAAGGGATTCAATAGAGATATTTAATAAAACATTAAATACAAGTTATGGTTGTTTGTTTCTTTACTCGAGTGAGGGGATCGCTAAAGCAAAATAATTATTAAAACAAATCAATGTTACTTACTAGCAGTTGAAAAAAAAACGAAAATAGAATATAATATAATAGAAGATTTCGAAAATAATGATGACCAGTGACTCACACTTACGTAATACAT
Organism: Arctia plantaginis; assembly: GCA_902825455.1. Lineage (NCBI taxonomy): Eukaryota > Metazoa > Arthropoda > Insecta > Lepidoptera > Erebidae > Arctia > Arctia plantaginis. Next base: position 3,523,998 of record CADEBD010000348.1, read on the forward strand.
CTGAGTGGTAGATTTCATTCAGCTTAGGTAATAAATGGACAGCTTATTTTATGAACAAAACCCACACTAGTGGTGTCACTAGTGCCAGGAACTCTGACCCATTCGCCAAATTGAGCTTTGATTATTTAAGATTTTTTTACTAGTTGTATTTTGGTTATTGCTTGGCAACCAAATTTGTAGCTCCTTTTTGAAACATTAATATGATTATGACTTTTGTCTTGATAAGTACCTAAATATTATTTACTTTGTACATATTTGCGTGCGATAAAGTTTAATAAATCAATGAGGTACATAATAAAAACAAATAAAAAACATACTAAATAGTCACGTTGACAGAATTCGATAAAATAAATCGTACTTGAGTCCCCACATCACGAACCGCTATCGTAGGGACATCGTCAATAAATATTATTAACAAGTATGTAAGAATTTTATTTTAAGTACCTACATAGATATTTTTATCTCGGCGAGTCTCCGCCGTCGAAGTGCGTAGTCCCTGATAAATGAGCGCAGAGACAGAAGAACATGTTTCCCAACTCCATAGCTGTAACAGAAAACAATCCCGTGTGGTGCCTAAAGAAAAAAAAACAATGGCGTCGTGATGAAGACGTAGCCATTGTGAACAACGAGTGAGCAATATTTCACGGCTTTGTATGTCTTTAGAGCCCGATTAATTCTAGATATCTCCATTCGCCTATACGTAATAGTGTGATGAAATCTTTTCGATTCGGCTGGTGTTAACAACGAGTGTAGGACGAATCAATCTTAAAATATCACTCCATACTTTTTGTAATCAATATTAGGTGCATGTTTTATCAAAAGAAAAAAAAATCAACATAAATGCTCTATTTATACCTTTCAAAGAACAAACGAATCGCGGTCCTATTCAGTGAGATTTCCATACTCACCTACTTTAGAAAGCAGGCGACATTATGCAAATAAAGTAAATTGAATTACCGGAGTTAAATGTCGCATAAGATAAAAACGACGACGCAATCTACAACCCAATGAGGAGACGTTGTATTAACATATTCAAACCCCTATTGAATATTTATATTATGTAAGATACTCCCCGACAACTGGTGTCGGCGTTTTACTCAACCTTGTAGCACTAATGGATGCCACTATCTTTCTCCAGTACGCGTCAAAACAAAAACAAAAAATTGGATTAGCGGCCTACCTTTGTATCGCTGTCCTTATCTAATTACAATAAGAAAAACAACCCGATAAATAAAACGTACCTAACTGAGTACATAAATGAAATGTAGCCCATTTTCGAGCGTTCGCAACAAGGTTAGGAATTTATTATTGTATGTATATTTATGGTAGTAAACTGCCTTACTTTAAAACATTTAATAGTTATATAAACTATCTCTTATACAGATTGTCGAAACGTAATCAGTTAAAGTTGTTTAAAGCGGCATTATGTTTAAGTTTAATATTCACATTTAGTGTCTCAACTATTCAATCAAGTTCAGTATGTAAAAGCTAAAATGAAAGACATTTTTTTAAATAAAAACACAAGAAATATACAGGAAGAAATAGCGTTTGAGTAAGTATAACTTGATAAAGATGATTACTAATGTTTTGTATTTATTTGTGGATATCAATACCAGTTTCTCATTTAAGACGAAAGTTCGAGCTCGAATTCTCGACACTCTAGCAGATTCATCACATCCCTAAAGTTATTATATAGTGTATTATATGTATATATCATATATGTAAGTATGTAACTCACCATGTATATATGTATGAGTATCTCAGTATGTATGTTTCTGTCCATATCCTTAATTATTATTATCTCGTTACTTATAAAACTTAATTTCTAGTGCACCTACTCAGCCGTTTCCCCAGCACCCAAAGGTAGACTGGGAAAAAATGCCTGTAGCATTAAGTCCGCCATTGTACAATAAATTGTTGTTTGGCAAAAAGAATTAAACAAATAAATACCATTCATTAAAAAAATAGGCTAATCGCTTGGATGGATCGCCCAGACGGACTTATAAGTCATGTCATCAGTACTATTAAGTATGTCTGGAGTGTTATAAAGAAAATGTTCTTAATTTTGAAATAGTTTTATATTAGTAGCACATTAGTATATATACCTAGTAAGTCGGCATTTGACAACGATCAGTGTAAATCCCTTCTCGAAACGTCAGCAGTACCTTTTGACTATGATCGCCATAGGTGCACTATAAATATTATTAAAAATGTAACCACTATGTATCTATCCGTTTTAGTTAAAAAAAAAACATAAAAAGACTCGGCAGGTAGTATTGGGTTTAAACAAGTTTGAGAACCTCTGATTAAGCCAATGCGCTAAAATGAATGCGAATTTTATAACAGTTCAGTCGTAAATGTTACACTCAACAAGTGAATCTTAAAATTTTGACATATGACTATATAAATTTCAGTGGGCTACCACTGCTGGATATAGGCCTTCTTAGAAAGAAGGTTTTGGCCTACTATACCACGCGGGCCAGGGTTGGTTGGTATAAGGTTTGTGTCAAGTTTTCCTTCTCTATGCAGTGCTGTTGTCCTGCGTTGTCTGCTCCCTTCTCGGCTCTTACGACACCCAAGGGATGAATAGGGGTGACACTCCGTATACTTAATCCGTCACCACACGGTTCTACACAAACATAAATATCTAAAAAAAATATCTATCTATATTCTAAAAATTCTATATGTTAACACTGGTTGATGATACCAGATTGTTGCCGTTGCCATTATGTCTCTGTCCACTTTACATAACTTTTTTGCTAGCTCACTATCGATAAAATAAATCCTCTCTGTCACATGCCACCATGTTGTCATAGTACTTAATTACACACTATAAAAAGAGCTCTATCATTATTAAAAAAACACTGTAAAATTAACACGCCAGTATGTTCTTCCTGAACCTTCCGCATCGGGGGCAATCCGTCATGGTCATTCAATTAAATTTCATGGCAGCTACGTAAGGTAACTTATTAAAAAACCATCAAATCGTTCACAGCCTAAAGGTTTCTTGACTCGGCAACACTCAAAGGTGTGTTCCACTTGGTATCATTTATAATTATAATAAATTCTAATCAGAATAATTGTTTCGTTCAAATACTAATAGGAGTGACATAAGTTATTGTATATTTTCTAATTAACACTCCTTATAGAATTTATTTTTACCTGTTTGTAGATTAAGGAATTTGGTGGTCAGACAATTAAGAAATTAAGTGTCTACAGTATTCTCTGTATGTAATTTAATAAAAAATAATATTCTTTCTTAAATAAGTACATTGAAATACCGGTTTTCGACAACATTTGAAACTAAATTAATAATACATACCTAGCCAATAAGTTATTTATTGTAAATTTGATTTCAGAAGTATTTCTAAAAGGCCATTTTGACAATCAACACTACGTAAATGTTATAAAATAATGATAAAATTACAATTAGTAGACTGGCTTACTTTCCCTCTTTATTTAAAAAAATAACATAATTGTTTTTTGTAAAAATATCTCTATGATCACTTCAAGTAAGTATAGACCAAGCTCAAGGTTAAAAAAACTGAAATATTATGTGTTGGTAGTGTGGGGATGGGACATTATGGAATTTCAAAAAAGAATACTAAATACTGAGTGATTATTACAAAATCCTTTGGAGGTAAGGTACGCTTTTGTGTCAGTTTGTGCAATCAGAATCAAGTAATCAGCTAAAGAAAAGCTAAGGCCAAAAAAACAAACGCCAATATTTTTTAAGATTCAAAGATTACGAGGAATTATAAAATAATAACATACTCACCAAACACCAAACGAAGAGCTAAGTGGAAAACACAACTTGACCCGAACGCAAAAATCTTGCACGCCGCACCTTACCCGAGGCTAGAAGTGAACTTCGCAATCAGCACCACAGTCATTCCAACCTGTTTAAGAATAAAAATAGTATTTTAGTACTGAAGAATATATAATTAATGAACTGAGTCTTTCACACTAATTATTCGTACCATACATGTAGTTAGTTCTGAACATTTTGCAACTCAATGTTAAAAACAAATTTCAGTATTCCTAAAGTTACTAGTATATAATCGTACATGCGATGTGTTTTTAGTTATACGAACCTGAAAAACTCGAACTCATTGAAAGTAGTTAAAAAAAGAGATACTGTTTTTAGAGAAGAAGAAAGAATTTATTCAATTTTAATTTTCTGTCGAAATTATGTTGAATTTAAAATACAACAACAATATTCTATTGTATGTACATGAAAACTAAAAACTTTAATAAGAAGCCGAATTAAATTATTTTGCTACTAGTTTAATTCTTAAACTTTTTAACTTCAAACTTTTTAAGTTAGAATGGATCAGTACAATGTATATCGATGTAGAACAAACTCTTCATGCTTAAAAATTAATACTTATAATTTTTTTTTGACTGTACCTACTTTTTTTTTTAGTCTAGTATCTTTGAAAAAATGCTACCGCATTAGGAATATATCCTGTGTCGCGGGGGACTTTACAAACATACATGAAGCGGACACAAACAACACCCACACTCAGAGCAACAATTCGTGGATCACACAATGTGTCGTTCCATGTGGGGTTTGAACTCACAACACTCGGCGTAGTAGGAAGCGGTGTGGCGACCGCTTAAACCACTACGCCATCCGTGCACTCAAAGTATCGTCTGTAGTAGTAAAATATAATATATTTTACCTTTCAACTAGGTTCAAGAAACGTTTGCCAAGAATAAGTTTCTACATATTATTTGTTAAATCTTTTAAAACTGATTTATAACCTTACGCAAAGGTTTTAGCTTATATTTAATTTAATTAGTCTACCATTGAATTTTATCTCAATATTTACTCTCTGAGATTCCTCTAAACAACAAAGCCGTTGCATTGATAGGCTCATGAATAAATAAAGTGGTGTTTATGTAACGTTTGGCCGGGATTAAAATTCAAATATTCTGACAAGTCAATCTACGGCGTTCCCGGGCGGTCCCGGCCCGCGGACAGAGGAGCCATGCACATTACGTAGTATATGCTAGACTCGGCGATCATTTCAAACAATATTATGAAACTCTTTCAAAACTGTAAAGAAGCTATTTTAATTTCAAAAGTGGCTTTATAATGGTTATTTTAGTTATTATATTCTAAAACATTAAAGTAATGCCTATTCTAAGTTTATTAAACTTAATTTCAATATTATGCGAAAGGATTATCTTTGCTAATTTGTTGTGTTTCTTTCACGCCGTGGGTAACTGTTCAACCGATCATTATCAAAATTTTGTATACACTTCGTCACAATTACAGAAATGTGTAAGTAATGTTATCATAGGATACCTAACTCAAATAAAGCCGAAAGAAAAACTAGTCCAAAATAAAATCAAAACGTAATTTACGCACATACAATATACATACAATCTGATTTACCTATTACTTCCATAGAATTTGTATATTAAACCTTTTATAATATTATTATTTTGACTTATTAGCTCTCAGATGATTAATGTAATAATCTAATTAATTTATCAATAAGTAACGAATGTTTCTAGCTGTACATTTTTAATGGATAAACTAATTAAATAAATATCTAAAATTACTATTTAATTTGATTGTTAATAGTTACGATAGTCTGAAATTATTAGAAAAACAAGTTTCTTCTGTTCATAGGAAGCAGTTCCATAAAAATATGCCTGGAAACACAAGAAATATAAAACTAGATTTTGCGCCGCGGCTCCACCCGCGTGTACTTATGTCATTATCACTATCGCGGTAAAAAGTAGCCTTTGTAACTCGTTGATAATGTAGCTTTCCATAGGTAAAATAATTTTTACAAACAATAAACTTACTTTCAGATTTATAACAAAAAAAGTGATTACAAATATGTAATTTAAAAGCACTTTAGCTAGAACTTCAAAGTAACGAGATTATCCTATCTTTCACCATCAACACCCGGTAAAATAATAAATATGAAATAAAATTATTTATCTTAAATTTTACGTATACTACAGACATTAAACACATTCAGTGCATTTGCATACGTTTCTACACGGAGTACCTATGACTGCTGGATTAATACTCTTGTAATCTGGATCTTAACATTAAGCCAGTAGGAGATATAAATTAATTGCAAAATTAATTAAACATTAAGTATGTTATATCAACAACTCTTGTAGGTACATATATGAATAATGTTTACGTTTTATTAAACATTATGTTTTTAATTAAACTAACTACCTCCTACTGTTTTCAATTATATATCTTAATGTGTAAGATTATACTTTATTTAATAACTTTTAATTTAGAAGCTCAATGAATGCTTACCCGGTCTACTGATATTATTAAAAAGAAAAAACACAACAAAAGAATGGTAATTAAAAAGACAACTACTTTATTAACAAAAATTAAAACATCAAAATCAAACACAAAAGACGCCATATTTGGTCGACGGGCACGTAGTGGAACACGCACCGCTAACAGAAAATAAGGGACACACAGAAAGACAGGAAGGGCCCGTGCGAGCGGGATGCCAATGTAAGAGGCCCTCGGATAAAAGGGAAGGCGATAGTGACGCGATGATTGAACGCGCCACAAGAAAAATGATCACCCGTCAAGCGGCGACTGAGAGAAACTACCCCTAGCGGGCGAGACAAAGACGGAAATACTTTTTGATAGTGAGTACGAGTGAGATAGCAAGTACCAAAATAGGGGTGACGTACAGTGATGGATTATGCTTTTCTCTCTAAAGAAGGGAGGGGCTCACAGGTCGTTATGGAAAAAGCTGAGGGAAGTGGGGACCGACATGTGTCGGAGACGTACACCAAACCGATGGTGGGATTAATTGATTTCTGGATTAAACTAAAAAAGTTTTTAGTATTAATTAATACAAGCACATACATATTACAAACCCGATAATATTTTTTTACGCAAAATTAGTAATCATGCATATTTTGTTCTTTTAAATAAAATATACATTATTAAAATGTTGCTACAATAACGAAGAAATTCATAAATGCCACATTTTTTAATTTTAAACATTAGAAAGACTAAACCGTCAGGCTACAATAAAATATTATATTGCTTGATAAATTTTAAATAGTAAATTTTCTCTTTAACTAATGACACCGTCTAATATGTATTATGATAATTAGATGTAATGTATATGTTTTCATTATAAAAACATACTTACAACTAAGTAGGTGCTAACGGTCAGCTAGTGCCCAACAATCAAGTAGCACACCCCGCATATTAAAATTTTTACGAGGGGCACCTAAAATGCCACTCACAGTTATGCCGTTATGCCTATGTCCACTTTGAAGGGCGTTTATTGTTTTATGCCTTTGTTGTGTTAAAATTTAAATCCTTAATTATTCATAGGATTGTTTTGGGCGACAATATTTTCACAATAGGCCCCGGTTTTGCAAGGGAGGTAATCGGTTTGATTAATAAATTGTCAAGTTGAATCCAGCGTTAGAATATAAATTGTTACCACAGATATTTCATTCCATTATTATTCGAGATCCCGGTCATTGTTTTACGAAACGTCATATCTCATTCTGTCACCTGATTGTTTTTGCTCACAGGTCTCAATGGGAGGTGTCTTCTAGTTTATGCGAGGAATTTAATGTATTTAGCTGGTAACCGAGTGGGATCTGCCGTGTAGGGCAAAGCTATGTGACCTATTTTTATTAATATATAACATTTATTTAGTATACCTATATCGAAACAAAGCTATTAAAGTAGAAAAAAATACGATCAGACCGCCTGCTATGCATAATATAAAATATTTATTAAATTCGTACCAAACTTTCCCATTTAGTATGTGCTTATTATCACGTATGGATGTATATATGAATGAATCACACTACGTAATACTATAGTTGATTAAAAAAAAAGACAAAAATGAGATATTTTCACAGGCTGTTAAACAACATTAAATTCTGCCACTGTTGTAACAAATTAATTTGGACAAGAGGAAGATGTAAAAAGTTCCAAACAGCAATTACGTTTTATTGTAAGCTATTATATTAATCATCGGGAAAATTAATTTTTCATTTGGACAAATCACCGAGTGGTCTCTACAAATTGTATTTTGTTTTTGATTGATAATTCGAGTTTTCGATAAGATTTTAGACGAGTGTTTAAATGTATTTATAATTATAAATCTTTTTAATTTAGTAAGTAACTGTATTCTAGCAAATTTTAAAACTCTTCGGTTTAATAATTTGGTGCCTAGGTATGTAATTTTAGGCAATTGCGGTATAGAAGTTTTTAAGCAAAGTGCTAAAAAACTAAAAGTGGTTTACGGTGCCAATAAATAAAAACAATCTAGTAAGTACCTACATTTAAGGGCCTTGTGAAATAGATGTTGAAGGTCTTGGGGTCTGAGAAGACGTCTTTCAAGACTAGTCATTTTGTCTTATTTTACCAAAAATAATTGGATGTCAGCTTTCTTTAAAGGTTACCAGGTTACGAACATGAAACGCAATAATTTTATAACGTACTCGTAGGTAGGTATGTTGTGTAATTACGCAGATTTGATTGATTCATATACCATTTTGTAATACAAAACCTTGATTAGAGTAATCTTTTTAAAAACAATAATATATTTGCCAATATAGAATTATAGACATACCTATTATACTAAATATCCATCGCAATGGGCCATTTAATACGCCCAAATACAGATTGCTACAACAACTTACATTTAAAGTGAATTAAAATTTGTAGGTAGTTTTCGTAAGGAAATATAAAATTAAATAAATTTTAATTCCCATCTCCTTTGGGTTAAAATAAGAAATATACCTACTAAACAAATAAAAGTAGTATTTTATAATTACTAACCTAAATTCTTCAAAACTTGATTATTGTCACTATCGAAAAGTCATGAGTTTTACAGTTTAACCTAACTCAATGTTCAGCTTATAATTCATGTTATCATGTCTTCACGGATTTGTTAACTCAATTACCCTTTTACAATGTAATAGAACTTAGGTTTTTAAATGGTAGTGGTGAAGCTTTTATAAATTTTTAGTGAGTTTTATTAGACTACATGAAAATAGACCAGACTGGTTATTTTTTTTCTGCGTGGGAATCTTACTTTCTTTTGCACCGATTTTTCGGTGTGTCTTTGTACACTTTTGCATAGAATTTATAAGGCCTTTCAACCTTCCTTCAACTAAAGAAAATTTTACAATATTAGGTATATCATAAATGGCAATTTTATGCGGTAAATATAAATTGAACACTCAAATTCTGAACACGATACTATTTATAGGTAGGTAAAGACCTTTGATTTACTAATGATATTATTTAAAAGTAATATAAACTAAACTACGTTCCTCTATGTAACATTGTAAATGTAACGTTACCTATATATAACCATAAAATCGGAAACGACAAACAGCCATTAAAATTAAAACACATGTAATGATAAAATATTTGGAATATCTGTTCAATATGGGCATCACCTTCTACCCATTTGCCTTCCATTTCATATTCATAACACACGTTTTCAAAAGCGTAAAAATCGGTGAACGCATTGTATAATTGATTTACCGGTTATTGTCCCTCACAACCGTCTCATTAACGATTCAACAGAGCAAATTGTGCTACCTAATTACAGCTCAATGAGCTAAGACAAAACAGTATTTATGTTCAACGATTTATCACACAATGAGCCAATGTTTCGGACGCCGGCCTCCACAATACCTTGGAGAACCTTAAAATCGAGCTTAGAAAACCTATTAGTATTTAACAAATGTATGAACGTCGAAATATGACATTGCCCGTGTACGGTGTTCATACAGACAAAAGGCTGAGTATAAAGAAACAATTGCCTTTTATGTGTTGGCTAATGAGCGTTCGACGCGCTATAGTTACTAAGCGGATGATGGGATCCCGGGTTCGACGCCGTTTTAAGTCTCATGAATGAAGTCTAAGGCTATAATGTACTTCATAAATCGACGGTACTTTACGGTGCGATTTGAGCATCAATCGAAGAACACATTAAAATACATACCTACTGTTCCACAATTTTGGAAAATTTATTTCCTTATATATTATACTCATATATTACTCATAGCCCACAATAAGCACAAACATTTGATATTCATTCGAATTCAAAACAAATCAATCATAGAAACTTTGTTGACACCACGAATCTATTATACACGAGTATGCGATTATTTTGATGGATTCCATGAGAATATAAGCATCAGTACTCCCCTAAAATCTCTAAATCGAACAAAGGGAACACGTGAGACTCCCTTCGCTTGCAAGGCTAATGTTCACCCCACGGAGGAAGGAGATGAAGAGAAAAATGCGTATTTATAGCAAATACTCGTACTCAAACAGTCCTACATTGTGTACGAGTCAAATAAATGAGTCTCATTTTTCGTGCTGTCAAAAAAATCTGAATGGAAAAGAAAACGCGGCGGCGAAAAAACGGCAGGCTGCGGGCTTTTTATTTCGTTCTTAATGTAATACTGATTTGGGATGTTTCAGATTAATTGTGTCTTACCTGAGTGCGGCAAGGGTGACGCGACTGAAAGAGTTCTGCGACGCTGATCGATCGCGCAGCGCAGATTGAAAGGAGAGACGTGAAAGGTAATTATTCATTTGGCGACTAGAATAGAACACTTTTGTACCTTTATCTTGGGGTTTTTTCGATACTTTTGCACGAAATTTGCAACTAAATGGATGAAGTGACACGGTAATTTATTTTGTTGGAAGCGATAGACTTCCCACGACTTCGATTCTTGCTCCTTGCGTGTATCGCATTATAGAAATGCTAATGCAAATAGGTAGAGGCAACCGTGGCACTTATGCGGTGGACCGACCAGGTGCAATGGGAGGCCGCGTGTCTGACTGTATCCGACAGTCTGACAACAGGGAGAGATGGCGGGCGATTGTACGAAAGGCTATGTCCGCCTCTGCCACAGGTGTGAACGTCTTAATGTGACTAAGACCGCTCACCCAAGAGTGACACGACAGAGAAGAAGAATGCAACTAGCAAGCTGAAATACTAACCCAAAGAAACTAGTTGTATTTTCACATAGGTAATTAAAATTGCCTGTTCCTTGCTAAGTTATGCATACAACATGCAACCAAAAATGGCTCGACCATAAAAAAACAATAGACTAATCTTGAGGATGTATTGATAAGTATTTCGATATGCATGTTGTTTGTGACAAAAACTTGACAATGCAAAAATCAAACAGTGGAGACACTTTCAAAAATAAAACAAAAAATTTGCATGCTGATACGCCGACAATGGCGTCACAGAACCCGGAAGATTGCACAATACAGAACAATGAGTTAGAAGCACATGTTATCCTGACCTGATTTCACAAAATCCTATTAAGGGACTACCTCAGACGCCAGGACCCTTTGTCTCCAAAACCTTTTATGATTTATGTGACGTTTCTTTGATGGTTATGGCATATGCCTCATTTAAATACGTCAACTTGTGCCTTGCACATTTTAAAACCTGCCTACAGTACTTTTTTTAAATAGAACTGCGCAGTACGTGCACGAGTCCTTAGCATTTGAATGAACATTTGGTTACCAGATTAGTTCTCTATGAACCGAGAACTATACGTGGGTAAACAACAAGTCACATTGTCTCGTTAACTTCAATTCCGAATATGTTCTATTCTTAGACAGAATAAGAGCCGATTTACATAAGAATAAGTTACGATAGTCGCTCATTATAATGATAAAATAATGTTCAACATTGTAGTACTATGGCTGACTTTCTTTATCGTTACATAACCGAAGGCCAATGATTACGGGCTATCCGCAACAAAAAAAATAAATTTCAAAATTAAGTCTTCAAGTGGGCTCGACGTTGTTACAAAATTACGGGCAGCTAGGCGGCGAAAACTGGCAAATTATAGTCTGAGACCGCAGACATTGACCGCGGTTACGAATCTGAGCGGACGATAGTGATCGCAGTGATTGCCGGACTATTGTGGGCAGACCATTATGGTGACTTCACTAAAGGCTAAGAAGAATACTATATTTTGAATAGCAAAATTATATCTTAATAGCCAAAGATGAAATACATTTCTAACAATGCTACTGCACTGGTAATAAATTAATAGATTTACAGTTTTTCAAAAACAATCAAAGCTATAGAATACCTTTTTCTCCAGTCCGCACAGAAAACCTAAATAATATCATGTGTCCTGAGGACCCGGACCTAAGTAACACTGCTTCGCCCTGTGAATAAAGGCTGCGTCTCATCCACAACGGGAAGACATACAAAAGTATTTTTCGATTCGACAAACAGTTGTATAAAGATGTCGGTACACTCGCCCAAAAAATATACCACTGAAAAAACTGAACAATATACCACTATACACTGAAAAATATACCACTTAAAAATAATCCTTGATTAGCTGTGTTCACAGCTATTTAAAGATTATTTTTTTACTCTAAATAGTGGTACATTATGTACTATATCTAAGTACGTCTATTCATTATATCATTAGGCCCCATTCGGTTTCAGGAAGTTTTTTACAAAATGTGCAAAAGCTGAACTGTGACAAAGGTAAAAAAGGAATTTGTGTGTCAGAAATAATATTAATTAAATAATTCCCAATTGTTCATAATAAAGGATAACGATATCTATGTTTTTTTTTGTATGTTAAATATATGATATCCATACTAATATTATAAATTCAAAAGTATTTCTGCCCATCTGTCTGTTTCCTCTTCACGCTTAAACCGCTGAACCGATTTAAATGAAATTTGGCATAGGATAGGTTTAATCCAGAAAATTATCTTTTAATGTGGTGAAAATGGGGTGAAAGTTTGTTTGGGGAATCAATCATAGGTGAACCGATTCAGATGAAAGTTGATACGTAGATAGTTTGATTCTTTATGTTACTGTGAGTAACATGTATAATCATCAGGCAAATTAATACGATAGAATTCCTTTAATTCGATGTTTTATTTCTGTCAAGTGCCATTTTTCTTTTTTTTTAAGACTTTAAAGGGGCTTTACAAACATACATAAAACGAATACCCAGACTCAGAATAACAATTTGTGGATCACACAAAGTGGTGTCCCTTTCGCGGATCGCACCCACGACACTCAGCGCAGACCGCTAAACCCACTACGCCATCCGTGCAGTCAAGTCAAGTTTCATTGTTTATGTTATTTCGTGTACAAAAAAAAACAATATAGTAGTTTACTGTGAATACAGTTACTAGAGGGTATTTTAAGAGAGAATTCTCTTAAAATACCCTTTAGTAACTGCTGCTCTTTTCAACAGAATTTCAATCTGATTTCCACAAACTACACTTACGCATCTGAAACCACACCTCCAAAAATGTTGAGTGAGTAAATAAACTGTTTCTGTCGAAAAATGTACTTCTCTTATTTTTTACCAACTTACAATTATATCAAGATCGATGCCGACTCCCGCCTTTCTCTTTGGACAACACCAACCAGTTACCAAATAAAATGAAACACCATGCTTATTTTTTATTCGATGCCTTAAAATCATCAGGTTTAGTTATCCAAAACGTCTCAATACCCAAGTAACGAGTTGGCCATTAATACAGGGATGTATCGCAAGATAACTTTATTCTGGTAGCCGCCTGCTTTGTATGCGACCGTCCATGCGTCCATCATTACCAACCAACCATCTACATGTGCATTCAAACCATGCAATTTCAACTCTTATCCTTTAAGTAATAGGGTTTTCGTAATGTGGTCGATTACGTTAGCAAGAGCAGCCCTCTCGCTTTTATCTTATTGGTCAACCATTACTCCTAAATTTAAACTCTTCATTATAATGCGGCAGTGAGAAAACTCGCGATAACAGCTCGCGTGAATAATATATAGGTAATGAATTTTGATAAAGGTAAAACACTTGAGAGTAGATAATGTGGTGTGTTAAGTTGTATAAAGGAAATGCGATCGAGATTCGATAGTCAATAGATGAAGGGTTTTTTGTAAATAAATGATACTAAAACCATTCATTATATTGGTAGTTTGTTACTAAGTAATGGACTACTTTGGACGTTGTTCTGCTTTATGGACACATTTATAGTTTACACAAGGTATAATATACTACATATAATGAACCAAGTGCACATCAGACTTAGGCACTGCGGATTTGGTATTAAAAATATTTCATTCATTTTTTTCTCGTTTGTAACTAGTTATTTTTCCGATGTAGTCAAGTTTTGTAGTTTCGATTCTCTTTGAAGCATTTTTTATAAAGTATTGTTCTTATCAATTTTCAGCCCGAAGAAGTCTATGTTACAACTAAAACCTTTTGCTATTTCGTAGGTCAGTAATCCTCTTGAACATAATAATAGAGGTCTAAATAAGTATCTAAACTTAAACTTTTATGAATTCACCTCACATAATGGCAAGGTATCATGTTCAATAACAGTAATTTGCGGAGAGCTATCAAGAGGCCGGGCCATCCTCGATTAGGGCACGGCTGGTCGATAACTCTGTTTACCCCATTCAGCTTATGCGCAAAATAGCAAAGCGTTCAGGTTATTGGCTTTTACTTAAAGTGATCACGTGGCCTGCGCAAGCGCAGCGCACTAGTGTCCGGGTGGCCGGGTCTAATTAATAGGTTACGAATCTTGAGTTTCAGTCTATTACCTGTTTCCACGGACATACCGTGGAAACAGGTAATAGACTGAAAACTTATAAGGTGTAAACATAGTATGTTTTTGAACCGTACCTTCAAATAAAACAATAGGTATGAAACATGTTAACGACATGAGGAACCAGCTAACTCACAGTGATGATTTGTATTGGTAATGATATAAATAATTGTGTCAGATGATAATCAAACCTTCTTAGCTCGACCTAGCTGGGCGAGCAGCGCTACTCGGCAGGACAGTTGGCATCGTATATGCATTATTTTTTTAATATACAATGCACAAAAAGTAATTACTTTATAAAATTTTAATGCTTGTCCAATTTAAATACTTCTACGTTTTAAATTACCTATATGCCATAAACAACATTTATTTGAATAAAGTAAGTAAATTACATCAACTACAACCAAACTTGTCTTTTAAAATATTCAATTAAAACAACCCAAATCGATAGAATACCGCCAAACCAAAATCGATTACGAACAGTCGATACTCTCGTCCCGAGAGGAGGTCGGGGGAATGGGAACGGTTGTCTCTGCACCAGGCGTTGACTAATCGAGGCGCGTCCGCGTGGAATAAGACTGATTGCACCACGGCTCGCCTATGCCTGCCTGCTATGTGGTTCGCCCAGCCCTCCTACCTACACAAACCGACATTATTTAAGAAATCAGCTCGCTCAAGCGGCAACAAAGGGAGTTTTTACCACCCACGCTACGTGTTTTTGAAAGACTTATTACCTAAACTAAGTAATGCTATTACAGGAAGCTAGACTCACCAGTTGCTTTGAAGATATTTTTATAACGCTTTATTCTAATTTTTTAACTTCATTATTTCAAACTATATAACATAAGCTATAAATTGATATAAACCACTTTCACAAACGTCGACTTTTATGAATTAATAGTTAAAAATAAAAATAAATTTTGAGCAGGTAAATGTTTCTTTCTCGGTGTATGGACACGGTAAAACGCAAAAATACATTCGTTGCCTCTACAATACTTTAACAATTATATTAATTTTAATACCGGTTCAAATCGTTTCAAGTTTATTCTTTCTGACATCGTTGCCTTCAGTTGTTTTACAATACCAATGGATGTCTTCCTACATTTTTCATGATTTACATGACATCCAAAAGCATTTTGCGTTATAACTGCCCAACAAATTCAATGAAATACCATTTCATTACTATTAACTTCAATCAACCGTAAAAGTTGTTTAATTTTTATTTTATGTTCAGACTATGAATTCCTAGAATATTCTGAATTACAATTTAAACAGATAGTTGAGCCCACAAACATTTTAATACATATATTAATTACCTCCTATACTTAATAGCACTAAGGTCTTGGTAAAATATAAAGATTATCTTTACATATTGCTCACACCTGTAAATGATTATTAATACAACTCCGGGTAGGTTGCTACCAAACAAGTCAGACATATCGGCAAGTATAAAAGTAAAATTAATTGAGCACTTAATTAAGCGTTTCCAATTCATATCCATCGCGAATCATAGGAAGTAATGAACTTGCAACTGATTGGTGTTATTAATCTTTAATTTCCACTTAATAAATGTGCCATATACGCCTGCTTTCCTTAATCAAACTAATGCGTTTTTGTTTGTATCTCTTTCTTATTCATTATATGAGAACGGGTAGAGTAATTCGTGAGTATGACTACTATCAAAACGTTACGTTATTATTATATGATTTAATTTAATAGCGAAATACTTTAATAATTTTCTTTATCTAAATAATCTTCTCACGAACTATTTAATATTGTATATAAGAAGTTCTGTACTTATACTCACATTTTTTAACTTTTCGCATCAAGATTATGTAATCGTTTATTCTGTTCAGCAATAATTGAATATTAAAAACCGACTATAAAGTATTATTTAATCCTGAAACAACAACTTAGAAAACCAAAACGAATCTCTTAATCCCCTAAGAACATGATTTGTCAGAATGTTTACAATTCACCGGGCATTAATAGGCCATTAGCGTTTTAAATCTATTTATACGATTGGTTTATTGGCAACATGTCAAAGTTTCGTTTTAAATAAAGCAATTATCTTTTACAAGAAATATGTTTAAATAGATAGTTTAGGTAATACAGGTCTGGCAGATCAGACTGATGGCGAATACGATCGATGGTGACAAATTGGTGTCGACACACGAGAATAACGGCCGTGCACAGGTTACAGACAGACCTGTTATAGGGGAAATGGGGTTTCACGATTAGTCGCAAGACTAAAAACTGTTTTTTTTTTATTTTCATACAATTGAGTGCCAATTGTTTAACTACTGAACAGGATATCAATGACAGATTTAAAATTACTTTCAAAGCTGTTGTAAGCCATCCTCAAATTCATTAGGGAAAAGAAGATTTGTTCTTTGTTCATTTATGACGTTTGCCTAAAGAATCCCTTATAAAGATATAGAAACAAGATGTAGAAAAAGACTATCCGTCTTAGACAAAAGAGGTCTATTATTTAATCTTTATCCGACCTAAGACTATACAAAATAAACAAGTATGTAGCCAAATATTGAGATTAATATTATGATGGCATAATAATTTTACAATTAAGATTCGCAACACATGGCATGGTTATCTATGGTAAACAATCTCAATGCCATTGAAATCCATTCCATAAACAACACTAATTGAATTACAAATTGAAACTCACATTCCATTTAATCTTTGCTATATCTAATGCAAAAAGTAGTTGGTGTGTATAGAGGCCGAGGTACACGCGATCGGTATGCGACATGCAGTTGTAACGAAACGCGATACGATTGCATGCCATAGTACATGACTCAAATACCCGCATGCCGCATGCCACGGGGTGGAGTTCCCTATTATTGGACAGAATTATTCACGTCATGACGCTCAAGTGACGCCCGATTTTAATCTAACTTCCTGCCTATGATTTGGATATTGTTACTTTTGTTTTCTAGTGAAGGATATTTAAATGATGAATTAATGTGACGTATATTATAGACTGTGTAAATACCTAAACATCTGACTATAAAGAAAGAGTGCAGCCGATTTCGGTTTAAATAAGTACTGTCAGCCTAGGGAAACATATCAACCAAACAGTGGACAGCAGCTCAGTAGCACTATTCTTGTAGTTCTAGACTGCTAGCAATACTATCACTTGAAGCATGTGTGGTCAGCAGAGTTCCATATTTAGGGATAATGCGCAAGCGCTTATAATGGTAGTTTATAAAAACTAAATTAACTTATTTGTTAATGTAAATTTCAAACTAGGTATCTTGGAAAAAAAAATACGAGATTTAGTTTTACTAATCTATCATTGAACATATTATCTACGATTTTTCGATAAATAATATAGTACTCGCAAAACTAAACCAAAACAACAATTACATCCTCCGCAACAATGACACAGGACACAGGATTATTTATGACGATAAATAACATTTATAAAATAAATATGGAATTAAATAACTAGATATTGTTTTAACCTAACAGTACTCGTCGTGAGCTAACTTGTAAGAGAACAAAGGAACCGCACTCGATGTTCCTTTTTATCGATGCTAAATATCGAGATGTTATTTGAATCAGTTCAGATTGATGGCCGCTCGGATATATTGCATACCTATCAGTTTTATGTTCAGGCACTTACTCTTAATGCCTTCAGAAATGCAGAGCATTAGTTAGCATGTCGATTTAGTCATTGCCCGCTTGCTCAGTGACGGCAAATCGTTGTTAGATTAGGTTAAATGGGCGTTTAATTTGACTTGAATCGATTATTTTCGAACTGTCTTGTAACTTATAATGATTACAAAAATATATGTATGTTTAATTACAAACACAAAAATTAAATTTAACAAGGCTACTGAACTATTGCTTAGTGTGTCTCATTACTGAACCTAGAGGTTCGATTCCCAACCAGGATAAATAATTGTGTGATAAGCGGTTGTTTTTCATCTATTTTGAAGTTACTTATATATAATGTGAGTATTCTATACACATTAAATTAATTCATAACACAAAGCGTAAACCGCGGGGTTTACAAACTTGAATATGCTGCTGATCTTTTTATATTGCAAATACCCACTATTCAGTGTTATTCAGTGTTGTTATTCAGCAGTGGATTACAATAGGCTTCATCATCAGCCTATTTTAATCCACTGCTGGACATAGGCCTCTCCCATTAGCCGCTGAACCGGCAACCGTTGGGAAAACGAGTTCTAACACTATATACAAGTATAAAATCAAAGGGGGGTTGTTTGTTGGGGTGTAAACTGATTTCATATCACACATACATATTCACACTCAAGCCTCAGTCCTATCCAGAGTTGGCAGTGAAGATAGTATGTCATTTGTGACAAACACTGTGTCAAGTGTAATCTTCATACCGTTGACTCATACACAATTAAAAAAATGTCGTACATACGAACACATTCTACAAATGAAATCAAACAAACCACACGGTGTAAAGTTACGCTTACATGTTATTACACTGACACCGGCTGGAATCAGCCCCAAAAAAACCCAAAAAATTCGATACACAAATGTCGGCACAACATTTATAGATACTGATTAATGATCTGGAAGTGCAGAGGGGACTTCTCGCCATGATGATGGATGATCCAACAACTTATTAGATAATGGTGTTTCAATAGAATTAGACGCTTTGTTCTTCCTGCGCTCGCGCCGGGTCAAAAGTTGTGGAATTAACGGTATCTTGAGAAATATGTATGATAAATAAACTACCTACGAACACTATTTCCACCTTCTTTTAGTTCAGAAAGTTTTACCTTTTGTTACTTAAAAAAATACTATTAGTACTCAAATAATGTTTAAAAAGTTGTGCATAAAATATACAAAATTAATGCCTTGTATTATTGAAATTAACCTATAATGTGCTTATATTTAAGATTGTACATAAGCATGTTCTAAGTCCTAGAATTGTATAGATACAGAATTGAATTCGAAGACTTACAACATGCAAGCAACCATTATTATCTAAAAATCTTTGTGGTGCACCCTGCACAACGTAAGGTAAGACGTCTCTGTGTACTTTCTGTTCTTCGGGGGTCCCATACTGATTCCTATGCCGGATGTGTTGAATCGTTAATTTTGTAGACATTGTGTGGTACAAATCTTGCCATTCATAACCCTGACACTTATAGTAAGAAACCTCAGGACTAAAAAATTAACACATGAAAAAGTACCGAGTGTTGGTGATCGCGGTTATGAGTTAAGTAGCCGTAGAACATTTACCGTAGCCGACGGTTAAAGACAGATTTGAAGAATTCCACAGGAGCGTGTATGATACCAACAGATCTTTTCAGTTAATATAGTATCAGGACTTTTAATACTCACGATTAATTCCAATATTAAAAAATCAAAGTTCAGTTTTGTCCTCATCAGGATAGGATAAACAACTTAAACCCATAGAACAATTAAAGTACCGCTACATATCAGAATTTCTTTGTTACTCAAAAGAAATATTCTGAAAGCGTACTCAATTTGTTAAAACTTTTATTATTCATTTTAATAATGTTATGTCTGTGAATTTGTGAGGTTTAAACAAAACATTTTTGTAAATAATAGTTAATTTGTTGAGAATTAATAACAAGCAAAGCATCTGTTATTGCAGGCGGCGTGATAATGAGCTAATGAAAAGGAGGGGTGCACATACAGCGATGTTTGAGGCTAAAATGTTTATGTATTGTATATCTACATTTAATATATTTATTTTACTATAAAATAAGCTCTTTATAGAGATTAAAATAATATTATTCTGTATTATCTCTAAATCTACAATGCTAACATAGTGTTTATGATAAATTTTTTATTTTCAGTTCAGGTTATAATATATTTATAAATAATATATTTAAAACTTTTATTAGACGTTATTCTCTTTTTTATTCTACTAATCAATGCTGCTGCTGCTGAAAATGCTGAAATTTAAAACATA
This sequence comes from Arctia plantaginis, assembly GCA_902825455.1. Taxonomy (NCBI): domain Eukaryota; kingdom Metazoa; phylum Arthropoda; class Insecta; order Lepidoptera; family Erebidae; genus Arctia; species Arctia plantaginis. Next base: position 3,544,562 of record CADEBD010000348.1, read on the forward strand.
AAATATTTTTAGTTTATATAAATAGGGGTATTATTGTTATCTATAACTATAAAACTAATTATATTAAATAATATGATAATAATAATAGAAAGTTTATGTTATTTTAAAAAACATTTTTCAACAAATTACATTATATCAGTCTTTGAAAAACAGTATTAAATAGCTTACCATCGCATAGCTTCATGATACAGCGTTAGCATAATCAACAGATGTGACTAATATGAAAGAGATATTGTACTCGGACGGAAGGAAAATTATACCCAACTGACAAACAGTGTATTTCATTGATCAAAATAATTTTAAAAAATTATAAAAAAAACTTGCACATTTTTTATGAGCACTAAACGGCAACACTCACGTACGTAATGATGACTACAATTCAAGGTAAAAGACTAATGTTCACTTTACTTCAACTAATTGCTAATATTACTTAGAGTAACCAAAGGTTGCCAACTTAGAAAAGGCTGACATAATTTATTGCGCTAAACAGTGTAAAATTGTAACAGGTACTTTCTTTGCAAGTTTTTATTTGCAAAGAAAGTGCTTTATTTACAACCGCATTAAGGGCAATACTGGCCGCAAACATTAAACAAATTCTAGCTTAGGAAAAAAGTTAAAAGTAAAGGTGTGACAAAATTTGCAAGAATGCAAGCGAAAGTGTTCTATTTTTAAATTGTTCTTTGCAAAGAATGTTAGGCACAAAGGAACAAATGAGTTGTTCAACAATAAGCATTGACCACCTGCCGATTGGGACAATTTGCATATTATTCGCACGTAAAAGCACGGTTTCGTTTTCACTTCGCGTCTAGGTCAGTATTTTGCTTTGCTTGGTGAAATCAGTTCATGTCTAGTGTAGATAATATTGTCTAAAAGCATTTTTGGTATTATCATAAGATTCCATAAAAAATTTAGAAGTGTAAACAAGAACTAAAATAAATAAGTGTTCCATGGACGATAAAGACGTTAGTACACAGTGAAAGCATACAATTTTTTTATTTTTATGGTAAATTTTTAGTCTAATTCAAGTGTCCGACGGCATAGTAATGGCTAAAACCGCATGATATGTAAGCTTATAACATTATCGATGTCAACACGATGTGTGCTTCCTGGATATAGGCAGGTAGGCATATAAGCGTTTTTTTAAAGACTGTTGGTCACAATATGGAATGCTGTGGTTGCCGCTATGGCGGCAGAGCGCCCGCCTATAGAGTGTTATAGAAGGGGGACGAAACAGAGGCGTAAAATATAGAGATGGATATATTTGGATTTTATTTTTTTTAAGATTTTTCTTTTCCTAAAGGTGTTTTATTTAACAATTAAATTTGGAAACTAGACTTTAAAAAAACGTAGTCGTAAAAATAAATAAAAAAGTTGTTTATAAATCGTACACCATTTTAATTATCTTTTATAAATAATTCATAAATAAGTACATCTGGTCTTGTTGCATGTTTGATTGTTATATCAGTTAGTGAGTTTTAAAATAAAGTAACCAAATTTTATTTTGCAAATTTATTGTAAGTTAACTAAGCTAACTCGAAAACATAGTTCAAAACATTCTTATAATATAAGTCACACTTTTAAACTTTTGCATCCTATGTAAATATCGTACTCAAGTAGTTCATACTGTGAGTACAATAAATAATTTCAACCAATATTAACAGTAAATAGTATATTAAGAAAAAGTCGACGACGATGTGGAAGCCATAAATAGTAAAAAGCGCGAGGTGAAATCGACGGCAGGACACCCCGTACAGCGGAGAGTATGATATCAAGGTTAGGCTTAGCGGAACACTCCACATGTGGTCAACCTTAATAAAGCGCGATAGCCATACTCTAGGGACACACGTACGACAAAGACAGAAATAGGAGCTTAGCGGCCATGTTGTATTATGGATGCCTATCATATTTTGGACCCGCTCCGGACCGGATTATTCTTTTTTCTTTTGCGCCTCCATCTCGAAACCGGTCTCCGAGCGACGACCACCATTTATTGTAGATTAAAGAGGCTTGTTGTCTTAATTTTAAGCCACGCTTTAATTTATGGCCACGTATTAATGTACGATCTCCGCCATTTTTTCCGAAGATAGATATGTCATTGATTTCTTTATTTATACTGCCGAGATTATTAATTCTATCGCACTAGTGCTGACTAATATTTTCGTGCTTAACTTAATGATTTGGCAATTAAAATAAATTATTTTCGTTGTGGTAGCTAAATTAAAATTAACAGCGATAAGAGATTTTAAACGTTACGCCATCGACCCCGCTGACGACTGTAAATACATATATTTGTCATGTCGCCGTTGAGGAAATTTGCTAAATTGTGTTTATATTTATCAATAACTGAGCATTTTAATTAACGCCAACAGTTTCCATATAAGTAAATAACTAATATACTTTTTAAAAACTTCGAATTGAATGTCCGGTCATTCAACTGTGCGTCATCGTCGGTACGAATTAATCATAAATTCTCTGGACAAAACAAAAGCGAAATGAGCAAGTGCAAACTCCCATGTCCGAATGAAAAAAATGACAGTAGGTACGCTCGGGCACACCGAAAGGACGCCAACGCAAAAAGCGCTACCGGTGAAAAAATATGATTTATCGCGTGAAAAATGTGGAAACACACGCAAAAAGGGAGAACGGTGAAAGCGTGGCATTTCCACTAGACAAATTTATTAATCCTATCGGCCGGCCGCGGGTATTTGTGTTTGTATGGACTTTTTATTTTCTAATCTTTTAGTGGTTCTACTAAACATTATTGATTTCCAACTTGTGTCGATGACTAACCTGCCATCATCGGATTAATATTTTAAATAATTTAACATGTAAAATCAATCTTGCTATATATAAGTGATTAAGACAGACGTCATAATATCATAAATTTGTCGTTTATTAAAATACATGATAAACAAATACTTTTTAAAGATTTACGGAGATTTTTTACGATAGTGTAACTGATATTCCTACATAACCTTAAAGGTAGCTTTTATTTGCATTTACAAGTTTAGTCATTTTTTAAATTACACTTTCATTGACCTATTTTTGCCCACATTACCTTAGTAAAAGTTACCAGTACCATAAATAATCGCTTTGAATTGCATCAAATCAAACTCCCATCGCTATAATGTTGAATCATCTCGTTAAACCAGAAGGTATCATTTCGTTGATAAAACCCTACTTCGCTACGGTGATCGCTATCCAAGCAAGCACATATTAACACATTCACATTATTTGCTCACGTATCTTTTGATTCGATCTGCAGAGGTAGTAAAATCAACAGCGTTTTGGCCGATGGCGTCCGACCGTACTCTGTAATTACGCTACCATTCAATAACAAACTCGTATCTTAATAGAGTGCTAAGAATGTTACTGATCTCTGATATAATGCTGCTATATTGTAAAGTAACTATGTACAACTAGTTTTAGTTATGTATATGGATATTTATGTTGGTGAGATTATATCGGTTAATTGTTTTGCTAATACAATTATTAAGTTTTTAACAAGATATTAAAAGCACGTTATAGATGATGTAATTGTTAATACAAATAGGTCTACCTATTTATGTAAACATTATGAAATGTATTAATTAAGAACTGTAGTCTTTCAAAGTTCTCTCTGACAACACCTATCTTACTTTGAAAGTAAACATACCTATGGCACCGAAGGATAGATAAAAAGAAGCTAAAATCCTACAACCAAATTCATCTAGTTTTCTAACACCTGTACATGTAATTTTGTAACAGTATTTTCTGCAAAATAAATATATTTTAATTTGAATCCCAATCCTTAAAAACCGATGTACTATATTTACAAGAACTGCAAATTTTAAAATATAATAATGAGTATACTTAGTTCATAAAGCTCTTGAACAAAACTAAATTCAGAATAAATCTCTAAAATGTCACCAAATCGTTAAAACCGAATAACATATACAGCCTCAGACACTAATTATGTGTTTCCACAGAATCCAAACAAAATCCATAGCTAATTAAATTCTCCGCTTCATAACATTTCATACTGAAGGCTTTCACAAACACATACACGCGGATTGTATATGACCGCTGACAGATACGGGGACGCGGCGGATCTTAGGCGGAAATTAAAACTAATAATTCAAAAAGTTTCCACGCGACCGAGCCGCCGAGCCAGATTTATGTTTCAACCAGTCTTGTGAACGCTTCCTACGTTGTTCTAGTTAGCTAGAAGGGATAGGATAACCTTTTTGTGGTAAAGGTTATTCGCATTTCGTTTTCCTAACTTGAATATTCTATGTGAATATTTACCAAGTCTCGCTGTATAAGGAAGTACGTGTTGAAAAGACGTATCTTTGATGGTAAGATAAGTCATGAAGAAAAGCTTCTATTTAGTACAATATCTGCATAATAGTCCTACTTGAAATTAAGAAAAAATCCAAATCTACTCAGTTCCAAAAAACTGTAACTAAAAACATGCAAACATGAGGAAACATACATGATAAGTACATGAATTTAATTTAAAAACTTTTCTATTTCGATATTTCAGTAACAATTAAGCCCAATAAATCACCGTCAATCAAAAATATAATATATTATTCTTTGAGCCACAAATATTAGATACAAGTTTAGTTCAATAATTTTGAGGAATAAAAGTCACTTAATTTTGCATATCCAGTACATCCACTAGTTCAACTTGAAACTGTTTGAAACCTTCGGTGAACTCTTGATCCTGTAACGAACAACTTGTTGGCCATTCTCTACCTAAGTATTTTAAATTGCATTTTTCAGGCCAATAGCTGTGCACACATTTTGTACCGTGCAATTAAAATAATTTTGAAACTGTCGTAAACATCGAATGCATTGTGACACTGCACAAATATCATTTATATGTATACAGAAATATTTATAGAATATAGAAGAGGGTCATTAGGTGAGTCATAATGTAGTTCTATTGATGATCACAGAAAGGTTTGTGAATATTTTTGGTTGGTTTATTATGTTTATTTATGGTGCATTTCATCAAAACTTATTACTTCTGATTTGCCAGTAATATTTACATAATATTTCTAACTGAAAAGTCTACCAATTCCAGTCCAAGTTCTGCCCCATCTAACACTAAAATAAAACTCCTTGAATGTAGACACAGACAAACAGTAGTCGAACTGAATCGCAATGACATTAGGTACATAACGATTGTAATCCGTCGACCGTCGGCGGTGCATCAATCGCATGCACAACGGCCCTGAGCGAATGCATCAATGGACATCGCCCTGTAACGAGATACTCCACTAATTCTTATCTTTTAGACTAATTCGTTTTCCATCGACTCTTTTGTAAAAAGTGAAAACTTACGTAGCAAATATACCAGACAATGGTTTATGTGGTTACGAAAGGATTGTAGAAGGCAATAGAGAATGACATTTATGTCCTAAGGTCAGCAAAAGAAGTGTAGTTTTCTGTCCTTTCTCAGCCATTTGTAACTGACGTCAGTACACGACTGTGAAAAATTTTGCAATTGTTTTATTAATATCAAGTCGACTTTACTGTAGCGATGCATAAATTGGCGTTTATGTTTGCGTTTGATCGTGAACATAGCTTCGACCATCGCATCGAATAAATTGAGATTGGTTTTTTCTTTGAAATCATTGTCTTTATGCAAATGTGTGCATTAATTGGTGGTAGAATAGCGAGACAGAATATTAGACAATCTAAAATATATTTGATAAAGTCCCGACTCTGACCAATTATTTTTACAATACTCCTCTGTCGACACCCTCAGATACATACAGAGATTAATATATGAAACATAATATATCATCGGAGTGATCTTTTCACTAGTACCTACTATTTTTATTAAACACACATACTAGTTACCTCATCTACCTACATAGACAAATAGACAACAAAGGACACTGTTTATTAGGTACATAGATTTTTCTGCAACTATTAATGTATCTAAAATAAACCAATAAGTTCGTAACATATTAACAATACGTATTCATACATATATAGGCAGTAAGTAGGTATGTGTGTGCGCTACATTGACGGAGTGCGTACAATTTCGGTAAAAGCAAATAAACGACGTTATTAATATTTTTGTTGTACCAGATACTCTTGTGTAGATATGAATACGCTGTTGAGTATTTTGCTGAGCTCTTTTTGATTTTTCCAGTACCGGTAGTTTACAAGATCAATTGATACCGAAAGTTTAATAAATAAAGTAATTCTTCTACTAACGATAACTAATACCAGTTAAAATAATATGATCGTCACAAAGCGTCATCTACTATTTAATAATCCGTTAAAACTTGGATTAAATAATAAAAATAATCATTCTATACAATTTCATAACTTGCTTGCTTGCTTCATAACTTACAATTTCATTTTTATAAGACATCGCTGTGATAATGTTAAAAAAAAAAAACAAGTTTCACCTAAATCTATAAACTTCTGTCAATAATACTCGACCCTCTAAAATTGAAGCATGGTTATAAGTTTAACGTATAAATAAATATATATGTAGGTATGTCTATTTACAATTAAAAAAAAATTTAATTACTAATACTATTATTTTACTGTTTATTCACATTTTTTGAATAGTATTGATATATAAGTAGGTACTAGTTACTGCTGCTTTACGTAAAGTTCATATTTTCTTGCATAACATACATCTTTATATAAAAGTGTTGTAGGTAGAGCTGTTTATTATTTAGAATGTGTAGCTGTGGGGCGACGCGACTTGATGCTCGCTCCAAGTGGAAATCTTTTGGGATTACGCCGCCGTCAACCGGCCGAGGGTGGGAGGTACACTGAGCATTTCATAGATAAAGTATATAATACTCTTATCAAATAAATGTGGTATGTATACACTATGCAAAATATCTGCGTTTGCGCACAAGTCAGTAGCAGTAATTTCAGTATTGACTTATTAACGATTTTCACATATTTAGTAATTACTTATTAGGTTGGAGATATTAAGCCAAAATTTATTTCAAACACACTTTTTGAATTATTTCAAAAATGTACAGTTTTATTTATATTGTGATAGGTTGGTACTTACTTACTGTAAGTACCTAACTTACAGTGAAATTTTGTTTTTTTTTTGTTATTTTTTCACATTCTTCTTTTTCCAATTTATGCAATTGGACGTTTTATCACTATAATGAGTTTTTAGTTCAGCTCCATTTGTATACCAAAGGCTCCCTTGATGAAAAATTACTAATAAATACCACTTCTCTCTTTCAACCTGTCTACCCAGAATCCACCTTCCTTTACTATCACTTTATTGGTGATTGGACACTAAAAGTTAAATTAAATTCACAAACATAACAACCTACAAAATCCGTTTCTCTCAGTGTATCTCCGGCTCTATCATCTGAAGCGTGGCGCGCTATGATGTACGAGAAGACGACGCCTGGCGAAACCTAAACCGTAGTAAAGCCTCCATCACATCAAATGAATACTAAATCACGGACGGCCATTTGAATTTCAATATCTATCTGCTCTCAGTGTGCCCGCCGTCCTAATGCGTAGTCGAGTTGGTAAGATTTTGATATACCTAGATATTTCATCTTAAGAACCTTTTATTTATTTTTTCATAAAATCTTACAATACTTACCTTATTTTATATTAATCTATTTATTTATTTTACTAACTCGTTTATGATAATTTAGTAATAATTAATATAAAATACACAACTGCTTTCAGACAGTTTAGTCATTGTCACAAGAGAAAACGAAAACAAATGAATGTGTACCTTACCCTTTTATCTCAATACCTTCAAACCACACCATCATCACAAAACATATTGTCATTTTTTTTCACCTAGGGTCAAATACATATACCACTTACATAGTGAGGTGAAATGCAAAAGACACCCTATATCGTGGTGTTTACTTAAAGTATGAGATAATTGGCCCTAACTTATAATGTTACTGGCTGGAAATCAAATAGTACGTACACGTCCACGTGAAAATCAAATTCGCTAAAAAAATAAATTTTCGATTATCCACAGTGTCCTGTACAGTAATATAAGCTCTAAGATGTAAATACCACATTACAACTGTATTATATTTAAAAATAAACTATATGACATAACAGTAATTATTTTAAATACAGTTTCACTAAAGAAAAAAAGAAGTTTATTTACTTACACTTATCTCATCAGCAGACAAATGCTTCACTCTCGCACCGCATCAACATGTGCCAGATTTCCCAGGGAGAACAAAAAAAGTTCTACCACTAAAGCACTTAATGAAACAAAAGGATCCGAACCACACGAATTGCCAGATACATATTCTTTGCACATTTATCAGTTGAAAAAGAACCGGAGCTGAATCGACAAATATTTTTTCTAGGCGATTAGCGAAAACTCTCTGAAAATACCTACGCCATGACAAGAATAAGCATACAATCCGAAAACACGTACTTCAGGAGTTTTTAACCTTAGTACCTGAGTGTCAAAGACCAATTTAGATCATTTAAGAAATACGAAGTTGGTTTTATCTTGGTATATATCGGGCAGTTCGGCGTGGGAACGGCCGCGTCGCATTGACCCCTCGAATGCTTAGACAAATGATTTCCAACCAAGAATTTTCTTCAAGCGTTTGTGCGTTAACATTTTGTTTTTCAGGATTTGTTCGTAAAAGTACATGCCTACATTATATATTGTGTTCGTAAAATAATATCTAACTATTCGTCTAAATTCTGTTATTGGCTTATTAATGTAATGTAATCAATATAATCATGTCTAATTTATAACACAATACAGATGTAGATTTGATTACTTAATGCGATGTATCTAATGCACTCTATACATATTTCAATCGAAACACCAACCCTTCCGCCAAATCAAACTGATATATAAGTGCTAGTGTAAGCCGGCGGGTGGTGCACTGATGTGAGTATTAAATTAACTCATTACCCTTAAATTTGTAATTGACCAATAACTTTTATTTTTATTATTTTAATATTTTATTTACTGCATATGTCTGATGTTGACTCCTACTGCTCCGCCAACGACTCCATTAATTCATCAGCAAATGAGAGTTTTACTTCGGTAACTGACACCCTCGGTGACATAGTACGTAGCACTTTCATACAAAAATGTCATCGAATGTTTAACGTTTGTCACATAAATGCTCAAAGCATACCCAGTCACTATAGTGACTTATGGGAAACTTTTAACGGCTCAAACGTGGATGCTATCCTGATTTCCGAGACTTGGCTCAAACCCCAACTACTTTCAACCTTTTATCCTCTCCCAGGCTTCGTTCTTATAAGGAACGACAGGGCAAACAAAAGGGGCGGTGGTGTTGCAATATACCTACGTTCCGATTTTTCGTACAATATTCTCTCCAATTCATCACCCAACTCGACTGCTGAGTATCTTTTCCTGGAGGTTTGTGTCAGGGGAGCTAAACTCATCTTAGGTGTCGTTTATTGTCCTCCAGCCACTGATTACTTCACCGAATTCGAATCGGTTTTAGAATCTTTAGGGTCTGAGTATGAGCATCACATCATCATGGGCGACTTTAACACCGATCTCCTGTCTGCCACCTCCCCTCGTTGTCGTAAGCTGTCGCATATTCTGGAATCTACGTGTCTACATGTCCTACCGCTTCAAGCCACTCACCACAACCAATATGGAGAAGACACCCTGCTGGATATCATTATTACTTCGTCTCCTGATAAGGTTTCATCGCATGGACAATACCCAGCACCTGGTTTCTCACATCATGACTTGATCTTTGTTTCATACAAAATTAAAACGCCAAAACCTAAACCCAAAATGATGCTTAGACGTTGTTTTGGATCTATGAGTCCTGAGAGACTTCGGGAGGATGCTTCTCATATCCATTGGGAATCGTTAGCGGCAGCAACATCTGTCGACGAAAAGGTTCAAATATTGAACGAAAACATCCTGCACCTATACAACGTTCATGCGCCATTGAGGAATGTCAAATTAAAGCATCCTCCCGCACCTTGGTTGACAGATAACATCCGCAGTGTAATGCGGTGCAGGGATCGGGCTTTTCGGCGATTTAAAAGAACTCGAAGTGATGACAACTGGCTTGCCTACAAAACTGTGAGAAATAGATGTAATCAGGTGATACGTAACGCCAAACGCCGTCATATTCTCGATAACATTTCTTCATCCTCTTCTGCTAATATCTGGAAGTTCTTAAGGACTCTTGGTATTGGCAGTGAGCGCCATGCAGATTTTCCAACGAATATTGCTTTAGATGATATCAATTGCCATTTCACCACTCCCTCTATATTGGATCATCAAAGCAAAGTTCAAACCATCGATTTCGTAGCCCGTCTGCCTAGGCCTAATATAAACCCCTTTGATTTTTCTCCGGTTGCATCAGAGGAGGTCAAACGATTTGTTACCTCTATCAAATCCAAAGCTACTGGTTGCGATAAAATTAGCCATTTCATGGTAACCACTATCCTAGAACAGCTTTTACCAGCTATCACTCATATTATCAACTATTCCTTAGATTCCAATGTTTTCCCCTCCTTATGGCGCAAGGCTTATGTACGTCCATTGGCTAAGGTACCTAACCCCTCCCTTCCTACTCATTTTCGTCCAATATCCATCCTCCCTTTCCTCTCCAAAGTCCTTGAAGCCTGTGTACATAAGCAACTATCTCACTTTATTTACCAGAACAACTTGCTTAACCAGTATCAGTCAGGATTCCGACCAGGACATAGTACAGGTACAGCACTGCTCAAGGTGACACTTGACATAAAGGCTGCGATGGAAGATGGCCAGATAACTGTACTCGCATTAATTGATTTCTCAAATGCCTTCAACAACGTGAATCACGATATACTACTTACAATCCTTTCCCATTTCATGATTTCCGATGATGCACTGGAATGGTTCTCGTCCTACCTTCGAGGACGCCAGCAGTCTGTCCGAACTGATGAATCCACATCGCTATGGGCCGACCTTGACTCTGGTGTTCCACAAGGCGGCATTCTTTCTCCACTTCTCTTTTCACTATTCATCGACTTCATAACTTATGAACTTCAGTGTTCGTATCACCTGTATGCAGACGACTTACAGATCTACTCACATGCGAGAGTAGAAAATATAGACGAAGCGATAAACAAAATTAACCGCGACCTAGACACCATAAAAAACTGGTCCAGCAGATTTGGTTTAACCGTGAACCCAGCCAAATGTCAGGCAATCTTTATAGGGAGTCCTAGAATGACGGGTAGAATTGATACTGACGCTATCGCAGATATTATTTTTGATGGAACTGTGTTGCCCATTAGCCAATCAGTCAAGGATCTCGGTCTGCACATGGACCCAACCCTAAATTGGCAAACGCAGGTAACTAGCGTCAGTCAGAAGGTAACGAATATCTTGAGGGGACTTTACCGCCTGAAAAATTTACTCCCAGTGAAAACAAAAACGATGCTGGTGCAGACCTTAATTTTCCCAATCATCGACTATGGTGATGTGTGTTACCTCGACCTGAATGCAGATCTGCTCAATAAATTAGACCGACTTCTCAACAACTGCATTCGGTTCATATTCAACCTTCGAAAGTACGATCATGTATCCGCTTATCGCAGTCAATTGTCATGGCTACCTATAAGACAGCGCCGCAGTTTGCGGGCGCTGACTATGTTGCACTCCCTTCTCCACACACCTACCTCACCTACTTACTTAACATCCCACCTGCAATATCTCTGCTCCAACCATGACAGAAGCCTTCGCTCCGCTGATAATTTCCTCCTTCTTTGTCCTTCACATAGCTCCCGTATCATACATTCTTCCTTCACTGTCCAAGCGGTAAATCTTTGGAACGCCCTTCCCCTAGAGATCAGGACATCCACCAACCGAACAATCTTTAAGACCAGAGTACGCAAGCTTTATGGAGACTTGTTGACGGAGTCATCAAAATAACCCCTTGTGTGTTCATCAACGCAGGCATGTATGTATGAATGTATGTGTGTATGTTTATGTTTTTTTTTATATATTTATAGTATTATATAGTACGTATAAATGATATTTGCATTTATATATGTATCCATCTTGCAACCGACTACAATTTAAATAATTTACCTCATTATATACCTGCCATACACAAATCTCTGCATCACCCCAAGGTTGACTGGAAGAAAATGCCTATGGCATTAAGTCCGCCTTATGCAATGTATTTGCAGGAAGTATAAATAAATAAATAAATAAATATATTTTCATATACATAAAACTAAATATTGATTTTGGATATTGTTTATTTAACATACCAATATCCTAAATAAACCAACACAGAAAGGGAGGGTTTCTTTGCGCATTCTAACAATTTTTCTCATAAACCGAACATGACAGATTCGTACAGAGATTGATCGGACGCGCGCAGTTGATCTGATGGGGTGCCGAATTATAATGCAGAGGGTGTTTTGGCTCCCGAGATGGCTGCCTGTGCCTCGAGAGATTTTGTAACATCTGTTTTCTTTTTATATTTTGTAATAAATGCAGGGGAATGTCAATATTTTTCTTAAAAGTCATCCTATGACACTAATAACTAACATAATTGACTGCACGGATGGCGTAGTGGTTTAAGCGGTCGCCACGCCGCTTCCTACTACGCCGAGTGTTGTGGGTTCAAACCCCACATGGGACGACACTTTGTGTGATCCACAAATTGTTGTTCTGAGTCTGGGTGTTCTTTGTGTCCGTTTCATGTATGTTTGTAAAGTCCCCCGCGACACAGGATTTATTCCTAATGCGGGCGTTGTCTTTTTAAAAAAAAAAAAAAAAATAATGAATCCCATCTATCATTTCATCATAATCATCAACGCTCTTCAATAGTCTGAAATAAAATGAGGTTTTAGCCTACTATACCACGCTGGCCAGACGGCTTGGTAGAGGGTTTGTGTCACGTTTTCCTTCTGTTTGCAGTGTTGTTGTGCTGCGTAGTTAGCTCCCTTAGTCAGCTTTTGTGACGCCCACTTGATGAATAGGGGTGATGACATTCCGTATTCGTGATCCGTCACCACACGGATAATCATTTCAATCATCATCATGCAGAAGAATATCGAAGGAATGTTAAATACTTAACTAGTAATAGGTACTTTTCTATAAAAATCACAGGAAAAACTAAAGATGTAATTTAATACACTTGTAAGCCTTAACTATTTAATAGCTATTGTACTCATTTTGTAATCAGGTTATCGTAAACTTGGAAATAAATGCATTTCTCACACTACAAATAAAACAGTGTATAAAATAATAGTCGCATTGATTAATCTATTCTTAAGTTATAACTATAAAAATGTAAATAGACCGATCACGTCAAAGAAATGAAATAGGTATGGCTAAGACATCAACATGTTGAAGCTTTTACTATTTTACTTAAAGATATATTGAAAGTGGTTTTATAACGGTTATTATAGGATGCCTCACTATTACATATGCGATAGTTTGGATGTATATTTGTTACTCAATCTCGCCAGAACGGCTAAACGTATCTGAAAGAATTTTTTTCAGAGAGATTCTAGTCTGTTTTAGCACATATAGTACGTTTAAAGCGGAAAAAATTGATATTTACGCAGGTAAATCCGCGCGCTAGCTACATAGCTGATAATATATTGTTTTGATGGGTCTATTCGTATTTGGTATTTTCTGATGACGTATTTCTTTTACAGGAAAAGTATTTGTCAATTTAAGACATAAAAAATTGCGCCGCTTTTTTTCTAATAACAACGGCATTAAAGAGTTTAAACAAACAAATTGCATTTTAAGCTTCTTCCAATTTTTTTTCTCCCAGGCGTCCAAATGAAAATCTTTATTCGACGGAGGGCGAACTACCCTTAAAAATATATAAAAAGTATTATTAAAGAAGGAGACAGTTCGGGCCGCATTTGTAACTGTCGCGGGCCCTATGATGAAAAATTAGTTCAGTCCTCGTGACAAAGGCGAGCTAAACCCACTATACACCTTTATCTCACTCTAACTTATAAAACGTATAGTGATGGAAAGGGACAGATATATGCTGCGTTTCCAATAGCAAATGACACAGATAGCTTAGGGATGACCGTAGGAGCGAACAGCAAGTTTTTGACAGGAGCCATTTATTGTATATTGAATATCAATATAATTTCCGTGAGAGTCGATTTTTGTCCCATAGTGTGTATGCCCCTCGAGTAAGAGTTTGGGCACACAGATTACGACCAATAGCAAATATTGTGGGTGATTGATGAAGGCGCGACGCCTGTGTAGATATGCTATTTCTTTGCTTGGTTATGTTGTTTTTCTAACGCATATTCCAACAAGTTAGATGGATTCTAGTCAAATAGATAAGACAAAGTGAAATATTAATACATATTTTTTGTTTTTTGTAAAATAAAACTATTAAATAAAAGCTTTAGTAGCTATTTAGATACTTTTTTCTTGAAGTGTTGAGGTCGTATCAGTCGGCAAATACCGATGTATTTCAAATAAATTAATAATAATAAGAATAGAATAGATAATGTAGTTCTTCAATAATTGTTTGACTAATTTAAAAACTATACTTACATCTATTTCTATATTTCATCAAAGTTAAGTAATTTAAAAATAAATGTAAGTGGTAAATGTAAGTAAAGTTAGAAAAATGGTTATTACACAAACATATTATACTAAAATCTAGCTTCGAAAACGTAATACACCACAACAGTAGATAATATTACGGCAGTAACAACAATCGATTGTGTACAGTGGCTGGCTAAGACTACTGGACACTTAGATGGAATGGTCGCGCCATTATTGGATAATCCGGACCATTTGCGTACGTCGACCACTCGCTCTCCGAAGTGTGGCAGGGTCAAGGTTTTGTACCGGAGCTTAATTAAGTTTGTATGGGGAGACATTAGTAAAGTGCCGCTGTCTGACATTCATGAAAATGTGAGTTAGGTGACACCCCTTTAAGTATTATATAATAACTACATATATAATTACATATAAAAAGGATACCTATCACTTATGAGGAGCTAAGATAGTCTTTTTAAGCTCCGTGTTGAAAACTCCCTGGTTTTTGTATTACTTTTTAATTGTTACGTCAGCCATTACCTCAGATTTCTGGAATTACATTCGCAAGGACGATTATGTTTATTTATGTTTGGAAACTTAGAAAAACCTGCTACAGGACAAGTGTATCATAAATTGTACTATTTACACTCATCGATTAATGTGATGTGAAGGTGTTAATTTCTTTAATTTATTTTATTTGTTTAATTTTTTAAAAAGAAGGGTACTTTAATGATTGATTAGAGGTTTTATACTTTTCTATAAGTCTCACACTACTTTTCTATAACTTGTAAGGATATTGCAGGATAATTTTTCCTTTTGTAGACCGATTTTATTGATTTCTATAGATAGTAAGAAAGACGAGATTAGCTTAAAATTATCTCAAAGATGAAGTTATACGAATGTATTATCCTGTATAACCTTGTGGTCCCGGTCATCATCCCGTTGGTGTCGTAAGAGCTGACTAAGAGAGCAAACTAAGTAGAACGACATCACTGCAAAGAGAAAGAAAACTTGAAACCAACTCTATACCAACCTGTCTGGCTAGCGTGTTATAGTAGGCCAAAACCTCCTTTCTAAGGAGAGTCCAGTAGTGGACTTTAT
Organism: Arctia plantaginis; assembly: GCA_902825455.1. Classification (NCBI taxonomy): domain Eukaryota; kingdom Metazoa; phylum Arthropoda; class Insecta; order Lepidoptera; family Erebidae; genus Arctia; species Arctia plantaginis. The sequence goes on from CADEBD010000348.1 coordinate 3,560,178, forward strand.
AGGCTGTTGATGTGATGATCCTGTATAATATTTATTATTATCGATCATTTTCTGGTAGTATTTGCATATTATTATTATACCCATTTATGTTTAGTGATGACTTCATTAAGTATCCATAGAAATGATATCCATAAATTTATATTTAAAAGGTACTTATTTAACTTCTGCTAAAGCTGTTAATTAGGTTATTTTCACACATATATATTAGAAAATAATATGTAAACTGGTTTACTAATTTATAAATTATATGTAAACTGGTTTACTAATTTCAAATAATTAATGTTAATTAAAATTATAAATGCGATAGTTTGTCAACATGCTTGTGTGTGTGTGTGTATGACTTTTTGTAAATTGGATACATATATTAATTATAACCTCGACTCAAACTGAGACTTGGGTACTCCAATTGAGAAGAATAATGTAAGAAGACCATTTATTAATATATTATCTGTGTGTGTCCGCCCGCAAAATTAACCGTAGGACAAAACCCATTTACCTATCCTATAGTAGAATCACTTTTACTACCTTCTAAAGTCTAAAGTCTTAAGCCTACGTCTAAAGTCTTAAAGAAATATATCTACAGCTTTTAAGCATAATTATTATTATGTATAGAAATTAATTTACTTAGAATTTCATACTAGTCAACACAAGAATAACAGTTACACGAATACAAGATAGTTTAGGAGACCTACTATATAGTTATTTAGTTACAATAACTATAACCTAAAACATATATATAAATAAATATGTTAAATCGCCACACATATTTACACCTTCTACATAACCTAACTTAACACATGCAAGTATACATACACACATACATAGGTACAAGCAATCAAAGTAAACCCCGAGTATATAGAGAGTACACAATCGGTTGACCGTCGTCGCAAAGCGGCCGCACGCAAATGACAAGGAATTAGTTGGTAATGGCGACACCATTCTGCCTAACTGCTTCGGTGGCCTCACCTAGACATACATAATTGATTATCTAACTCAACCCCTGCCTGCTTTAAACTTTTAGAGCACTTTTTGTAGGAAAATATTTTCGTAAAAGTGAGGGTATACTTACACAAATATTTTTCTGCTGTCGAGTAAAAGTAACTTTAAAAAACGTCATTTAGAATAGTTTGAAACTTATCAAAACACTTACTTATAAAAATATGACAACTAACGTAAAAAAAAATAATTGTAATTTCAACATGGTGAATTCAAGTAGTTTACAAGTCGATTTTCTCATTTTTTTGTCTCTTCTTTCGAAAACAATTTCCATAGTATCCATTAAAATAAAAATCATTAAACTCTAGCCCCTTTAATAGTCTTGTAAAGTCTCACTCTCTACAAATTAACTCCTCTCAAAATGACAAACTCCCCCTCATCACAAAACAAAAGAACTAATGACCTTAACGTCTTCCTAATTCGAAAAATGAACCCCTAGACAAAAACGCGATAAAAAAGTTAACCTCGAAATTATCAAATCAAAAATCGAATAAAAAAACAAAACAAAGCTATGACACACATTGTGAGAATCCAGGTAATTAAAACAGGAATAAAATTCACGGTTAAATATTATTTATCTACGTCACATGCCGAGTTTTTTAGTAAGACGGATCTGTCACAGATTATCTCAAACAATTTTTCATTCCTTTGGTGGAGCACCAGTGTGACAGCTGTCTTAACCCTTTTTAACCAATGAGAACGTCATAGGCGCACGATTTACATTTATGTTTTTTTCTCATCTTGGTAGATTAAGTGCTTTTTTATTGCATTTTAATATCCTGTATTTTTGTTTTGATTTGGTACAAGACAATGCCATCTTTGTATAGGTATATTGTAGTACGGTTAGGTCTTTTTTTTAAGTCATATGTGAAAGCAATGGTACGAAAGAAATGAGATTTCATTTATTAGGTAGGTAGGTAGGTACAGATTGTTTCTCGATACGGTTCACGTGAACTTATTATTTCGCCTACACAGAAAACTAAAAACAATTTAATAAGTTTATTTTTACATTATAAAATGACCATCTATGAAAACTAAAGTTACATTTCTAAATTCAAATTAATGCCACGCCACACAAACAAGCTTTAGAAGTTTATTTTAAGTCAAAATTGCCTAATACATGCCTATAATGGATACTGGAGTTACGACACTCTTTATCATATTACCTCATTCGGAAACATGTGTTAAAACTCTTTACATAAAGCCCATTAATTTAATAACAAACATGAAACGCGACACCCATTAGCTAATAAAAAAAACACCCAATAATAAAATTTATTACTATAATAAACACATTTTAATTATCGTTATCTATTCACAATCGGGTAATTAATAGCAGCAATAAAATTAACCCGCCATGTTTCAAATAAAACGATTGAAACAAAAGTTCCTAACAAAATAAACGATACCTATAATACATCATTTGTGTAGCTATCAATAAGGCGGCCGAATCTTAACATCTCACTAACATCTCAATTTCTTGTATTGAAAACAACAATAATATTTCCTGAAACGGGATATTTATTTAAAACAAGGCGTTGATAAAGTAATTTTCTTTTAACCTTAACCATGTCTTTATGGAGTGGTCATTACTTAGCAATGGTACACAGCCGGCTCTGAGCAATGGCTACGTATTAATCAAAATGCCATATTTTTGTCTCGCTTCTTTTGTACTTCCGTTCCTCTCTTACTAGTCACGGATATCTCGTTTTTATTTGTTGCCAAGTATCTCTCTAAAACACGTGAACATCCAGAGAAAAACAACCTTTAATCGGTAAATCCTTGGTTCTAATTTCAAGCGGATTAACGTTTTTCTTGGTACCTTTTTCTATGTTTGATTACACTCAGATTCTGCAGTCTTACTCTCCTGAGACAAAATTCGGTCTTTTTTCGTCTCTCTATCAAGGATCCTTTTTTCGCTTTTTCAGAATAGACGTAGGAAAGTATTCCTTCCTTCGTCCATTTTTTACGCATTATCTCATAATCATTAGTTTCATCGTTTCCTTGATAGTAAAAATTTTGAAGACAACTCAATTAAGTGGGTGGAATGGAAATGTAGGGCTTCAATCATCTCAACTTGACCTAATAGAAAATATCAATAAATTATATTCTTTGTAGGTAAGACGTTTGCTTAGAATCCTTACTCAGTTTTTATTTTAGTTTATGAAATTTAATAATTTATTAAAAATTTCATTATTCTAATATACGAAGCACGAGTCCACCTATGACCTCGGCTGGTGCACAGTATATTGGAAGCATTAGGTGGACAAGAAGATTTCATTCCTGGTAGAAATATGTGGAATGTTCCAATCATTTTACCATACTTTACTTTTTGTATACTGATGGTTGTAAATAGTTCTCAATGTATGTTAAAATAATTATAGATATAACCATTTTTCTTTCTTTACAGAGGTCGATCCTGAAACAAGGAAGTGTGGAAGTTACCTACCTACGAGGAACTACGAGGAACTACGAGTGAAGTTTTTGAAGAACATAATTTATACAACAAAATAATAGTCCGATGGTGTTTGTAGGACGAAGTAGTTTTTATATTTAAAAAAAGGAATTTCTTTACCACACTATCTCGGTTTATTTTATAATTAGTATCGTATCATATTATCATGAATCAGTTTCATTAAGTAATAGTGTTGTAGTTTTACAATATTAAATAAAAGTGTAACGAAAATTAGTTTTAAATTATTATTCGTTAAACAAATAATTTTATCGAATGCTAAAATCAATTTCCCTGCACTAAACTGTTCCGATCACGAATTCAAATATTGATCATCGATCGATACGGATCTACAAAAAAACAATACTTTTTTTAAGCAAACTTAACTTCGAATCATAAATGAAAATATTTAAATAACACTGTTTCCAAAAAAAAAACAACTTCATTCCCATCTATTCGATCTATTTATTACCAATAGTTTCGTTCTTATATGTATATATTATTTTGTTTATTGCTTTATTTAATAAACAAGGAACTCAACACTGCGCCTGCAGCGTTCGCTTTAGGAAACACGCCTCCCATGTGTGATATGTCACAGGGTGCTGAAGTGTATATGTCATCGGCCCTGACACATACGTACCTGGTAGTGGAGGGTTATTTTAGTCTATTGCTGTGAAAAATTAAACATCTATATTAGTTATAGATACAGTAGGTTCTCTTAAGAGCTAGATATAATGCGTCGACAATTTTATCTTACCTGGGATGTTTGCTTTCAATCTTAGAGTTTCGATCGATCAAGTAGAGATCGAGAAGGTCAAAAGACAATTTAGGTAAATGGAGTCCTTTGGAGGCTGATGTTTAGACTGTCATGACAATTTTTAAATGATTAACCAAGTTTTCCTAATTATTAGCAACATGACATTACCATTTTATACATATTTTTGAATAGAATGGCTATAGACGTATTTCACAAAAAGAACAACACCTTGTATTAGGTATTTGTTTTGTATTTTTCTATTTAATAATGAATGTCACAAATATTTTTGAAACCTAAAGTAGTAAGTTATTCTACTTACGAATATTAAGGCTTCTCAAGGAAAAAAGTTGAATTTATCCTAAAATCGAAAGACTTTTTTGTCTTTAACTCGTCATCAACGACCCATGTAACCTATCTAACCAATTATAATTGAAACACTTAATCAATATTAATGATTTTCCAAATGATTACGTGTAAATATTTATATATTAAGGAACTCGAACCGTCGATAGCCCAAACATCTCCGATCAGCTCGATTCCTTGGCGGTACATAGAGATGTGGCTTCACACTGCGTTCTCTACCGCATATATCATGAAGAGTGGTCCGAGGAATTGTTCGGACTAATACCAGCCGCAACTTTCCGCCATCGTTCCACACGGCAAAATTTTCATCCTCATCACCTGGATAGTTTGCGTTCCACTACTGTGCACTTTTCGAGACACTTTTTGCCATGCACAACCAATCTGTGGAACGGGTTATCGTCTGCTGAATTTCGGGACCGATAGGACTTTCAAACCTTCAAGAAAAGAGCGTACTCCTTCCTAAAAAGCCGGCAACGCGTTTTTGACTCCTGAGTTGCAGACGTTCATGGGCGTCGATGGACACTTTCTATCAGGTGACCTGTCTGCTCGTCTGCCCCACATAAAAAGAAATCAATGTCGAATATTTCCCACAAGCGTCAGGCGATTCGTCATCAAAACCGGTGGCTGTACAAATTTAGATGATCGCATATCGGCGTACACGTTGGTGAACATTTGCATATAATGGAGCGATGATCCCATCCATCAAATTCTTCGACTACTACTACATGTACAGGATGTAGTTTTTGTATAGTATGATTAGTGATGCACAACTTTGTTTTAGACAAAAATAAACTTTGTATGAATAAAATAGTTTTCATTTTTCTTAGTTTTTTAAGTATTTCTACTTATTATTTTTACTTCCAGTTTACAGTACAAGTGACAGCTCACCTGCAATACTGAAAATATAAGAAATTTAAAAAAATGTGTAAAGTGAAAAGTTCAATCAGTTTTGCTATCATAAATGTTATCCAGGGTTTATATAACTAATTAGGGGTTTATATAACTAGTTACCTAATCACAGTCGGTTCTCTTCTGTAGCTGTCTGTTAATTATTATTGTAAATTTATTATTTTTATTATAAACGATAAGATATAATCGAATGAATAAACTCCATCAATCTCCATTATTCAATTTATTGTTTAATTTTTATTCTTTACAGGATCCCAGCCACACTACAACTGATCTGCACAAAAAGAAAATAACATATTATTGATTATAGAAACATCCTTTGCATATAGACAAGGGAAGGGTAAATAAAACCTATAGGTAGAACGTATTAAGGTATTCGGGTAAGACACCATTGTTGTCATATCGTGGATAAACTACGACATTAATCAATGAAGAACAACAATACTGCTACTCACCTTAAACCGTACCCCATACCACCAGTATAAAGAGACCTGCCAACTTGTTTCAAATGAGTAAAAAGGTTTATACTTCAAAAGGTCAACTTGTGATGGAATCGAGTATCCAGTGAATACATCTAGGTACATAATGTGAGCGTGGCACAACACTAGATAACAGTTATTGTGACGTCACTACGATTCTACCCACATAGTTATTGGAAAAGTGAGAATACATAACATAAGTTTTTAAGAGCTGTCTTTATTTTTGCGGTATTAGGTAAATTTAGAGATTATTTTTTTTGAGGCAGTTTCCTGTTGACACCGCAGTACATTATCTGTGAAAGCATTTGTCCATATGCAAATATAAATACAATGAAATATCTAATTAATGAAATAGTTATTTATCATGAATTACGATTATGGTTACATTTTTTTATAAACCTATTCAAATAGTAAACATATGAATGCTTATGTATATGTCTTTTTTACTACAGAAATGTCGCTTACGAGAAGATAATTCATTAAACGAGTTAGCATTTAGGGTTCCAAAATAATGTGTAAAGTAAACTGTTACCTAACTAAGTCAAAACATTGTGTGGAATAATATGAAGAAGCAGTACGAAATACTAAGTAATATTTTAAAATCCAATGTTACTTTGTTTTCACGCCTTAACAACTCAACTGACCATCATAAAATTTTGTACACATGGTTTCCGACGACAGAAATTCACATAGGATAACTTTCATCAAGGCCAAACCTTTTTAATGGCAAAGGGGCAAACGAGCAGACGCATCACCTGATGGCAAGTGACTACCGCCGCCCATGGACACCTAAAACTCAAGAGCCACAAGTGTGAGCCCCCTCCCCCCTTTGGATGGAGGCTTCCACAAAATCAGGAGGTGGGGGTTCGGTCTCCTATAACCTCACTCACTCTGTGAATAGTAATTACGTTACTAGGCCGTGGTGTCACTCTGGTAGAGCCTGGACAAATGGTTCGCAAACGAACCGGCCAGCAAAGCTAATGTAAATATTTCTCTTCTCATAAAACAACTCTTGTTGAAATCACCCTCGACACCTACAATCATTAACACCAATCCCAATCCGACTGAAAATTAATATGTAATATGCAAAATCAGATTCGTTTCCCCACCATTTCACAACGGTCGTTAATCACCACCCTTCGAGAAAGCAGATAATTTCATTAGCGCGCGAATATATTACACATGAGAATGTACCTATTCCTATCTGTAAGGAAAGTTACATAAATCATTTATTTAACCCCTTTGTCTCTGGAACCTTGTCACTCGTCCACTTCACTTGCTCAAACACTGACTGTTATCCTTGAAACTTCTGTTGAATATTATATTATCTGTGACCGAAACTTCTTGTAACTTTTGAAAAAAAAATGTGAAATAAGTGCATTTTATTACATGCATATTTAAATATAGAACTCATGGTCTTTTAAAAGTAAGTCGATAAAGATAAAATACATAGATGTTAAACTTTATGATAATCGGACGAGCAGTTGAAGCGTGAAACAAATGAAAAAAAAAAACAAATTGAGGTCATAAGGTAATAGGATTCATACGTTTTTTAACCCAATTTCAATAATTTTATTTCAATTTAGATTGCTTTTTTATTAATAAAAACATAGCTAGTAGTTTACAGTGCAGAACAGCCATACCCCTCTACGAGAATTCATTCTCGATACACCTGAACGATACCGAGAATTTTCACGCACGACAGACGTTAAACTTATCCTTTGTCGTCGAGAAACGAGATTGGTTCATGCGATACTCTAATACCTGCCTTTGTGTTCAATACATTCTACATGATTGGTATTGTGTAGGTGTACTGGTAAATATGTATATCGTATCTACTAGCTACTGTAAGCTACAGTTATATTGGATTATCATGCATCAGATGTATTGTACCTATTCTAATACATCTCTTTTACATTTTTATTATCATTGAGTAGGCTGATAGGTGCTTTTATAGCTTATTATCTTCTATTCTAATAAAGGCGACACAATAGACAACACTAATCAAAGATAACCCTGAGCAAAATAAATCGTTGTACGTATATGTTTCACAATTGTAGGTCGGTGCGTAGAATGATTACCAATACTAATGATTACAAATACTAACTTTGGCTTTGACGGTGACATCTTTTCATTGAATGTCATGTAACTAGTGACGAGAGGTATGATTGAGTACTGTCACCAAAATCCAGAATACTTACGCACGAAATTGAAATCATGTAGAATATTACTGATATACACTCTGCGTTGTACATATGTGTTGAAACACTGTTTTTCTAATCGATAGTTTGATAAACCAGAATCTATTAATAAATATTATCACCATCAGCTTTATACAAAACGTATGCGTACGTGCGTGTGCGAACTCGAAGTAAACCATTTTATTGTTTCTAAAACTATTACAATAATAGAAGTTTTAGATTGTGCATTTATTGATGTAATAAAAACCTTAAGTGGTGACGTTGCATTCTCACAGACCGGAACAAAGCTTAAGATCCATTTAACTTACAGATTTTAGCCGGGCCGACAGAGAAATCGTCCTCTACAGCGTGGGCGCAACTAAACTTGAAGTTACTTAAGCACTCAAATATTAGAAGCGTGGGAAAAGTAGTAAAACGATTTTTTTCTGGATTCATATGGCCAGTTAGACCGTACATTACCATTTCTATGATTAACATTACGTACGGTAATAATGAAAGAAGTTTAATTAAACTGAATTTCTTTAGTAATAATCTTATTAAGCGTCTAAAAAATATATCAAATGATACGTCAAATATTTTGATGACATTTAAAATCGTAATTTAAACTACAATATAAAACATGTGCCAACTAATATTAGACATAATGTAGGCCGTTGAAAAAACATAAATCAAATAGTAGACCTTTTGAACCCATCTCTTTTCTCCGAGATCAAGATTGCGAAGCTTGGATACTTACCAGTGGTAATCTACAGGAAAGTAAGTACCTACTGACTAATGTGATAAAATAGTTTAGTGTCTGCTGCTAATACGAAGTACCTGGATAATACTTGAGGTTCTGGAGAAGAAGCTCATAAAGTTGGCTTCTGAGGTTTGTAAATATAAAAACGATTGGCGGGCTATGTCCTCTACCCATCATGAAGCGAGAAAGGCGTGAGTTTATGTAAACACCAAATCATATTTCAGTTAAAAATATTTCTTAACGTAAGAGGTAGGCACAGCAACAAAAAAAATAAAGGCTTCCAACGAAATCTGGTTAGGAAGTCTTAAACATGATTATAATATTAATATTCTCGATTCATTTTGTTTCGCTCCCGTGGCAAAGTTAGGAAATGTGGCCAAAGGAAATAAATAAAAAAGTGGGGCAACAAAAATATTAGGAAGCCCCGCTGAGCTCGACCGTAGACACGCAGTGATATTAGAAAAATCGGAGCACAAAATTGTTGTGCATGATGACAGACGCAAGCTGTGGAACGAGCGAAACGGAGTTGAGCTGAGGAAAAAAAAACCTAATGAATTTATTTGATTTATTTTTAAAGTTTTAAAGTATCCTTGTGTATACAGAGTGTCTCCACTCCTATTCATCCCAAGGGAGTCGAAGGAGATCCCATGGTGGGACAAGTGTCTCTCCGAGGAGGTGTTAGACATGTTATGCTACATAACTTTCCTAAAATGTAGAAAGTTAGGTATCTAGTACTATATATGTAACTACAATTAACAGAGTTTGACCAATGTGATGTAGGTAGTTTTACGTGCTTTCCGTCAGATCTGCTATGTTATTTGTACTTGGTTACGTCTTTAGTCTCGAAGGCCAATTCTCGTAATAAAAGTTCACTCAAAATTTATTTCTGATCTACAGTCGGTCTCACAAATGTCATAACCGGTATTTTCGTAGTAAAATAGTCAAGTATTACTAAGACTAGCAGATTACCGATTAAACTTTCGGTCACAATACGAAAATATCAGATTACAGTCAACGTTGGATGTTTAATACGTTACTACGAAAATACCTTTTATGACATTTGTGAGATCGAGAGTAGATCGGTACTGAATTTTGACCGAACTTTTATTACGATGATTATCGTTCAGAACGTTTAAACACTATGAATATTAGTAGCTATAGGTAAGTATTTTTCCTCAATTTTCTGTGAAAGGAAGTGTATATAATAAATCAAGCTACTTTCGTCGTAATACTCGCAAATTCCAAATTCTGTGCAACTAAGTTACTATGATTACGCCAGCCGCTCTAGCTAGGTATCTCGGATTATCTATATTGAATGCCACACGCTGGTCGCAGCACGCCGTCCCACATAACTTAGTATCGTTGCAACACCGGTTTCATATTATTATCCTTATTTTTGTTAACAAGATTATACTTAAGAATAGAAATTGTGAGGTGAAAAGGAGAATAGGATATTATGGCAAGTAAGTTGTATATTTGTATACCTATGTTCGATATACGCAAATACCCCGGACGGTAAACTTGTGTGTAGATTTTTAACTTTAAAAAAGGTTTGACCGACTTCCAACCCCCTACATTACGGTAAATTTAATTTTCCACCCTTATGGATGGTACCTTAACTTGAAATTTGAATGGGATGTAACGGAAAGTAACAAACGTAACTATTGTACACATTTCCTACAGAACCACTATTTAACTTTCCTTGAACTCCTGTTCGCCAAAAAGAAATTTCATTAAAATAAAATAGAACAACATTTTAAAATTATAAAGTTAAACAAATACATCTACTTAAATAAAACTGTCTTTATTAATAGATAAAATTTTAGTGTACTTTGGGAAATAGTATCAAGAGGTACTTAGTATCCAGTTTTTTGTGATACCGTGGTATCACTCGAGGTCGAGCCACCTATTTATGCCGAAGCATGTCTCCCTACGGTTCCTCAAATAATCATCGTCATTGACAGCCTTAATTTGTCCACTGCTGGACATAAGCCTCTCCTTAGAAAGAAGGTTTTGGCCTACTATACCACGCTGGACAGACGGGTTGGTATAGAGTTTGTTTCAAGTTTTCCTTCTCTTTGCAGTGCTGTTGTCCTGCGTAGTTTATTCCCTTAGTCGGCTCTTACGACACACACGGAAAAAATAAATAAACCTCAAGAAATAAAGAATACAAATTCCTTAAAAAATTAACATTCTTAGTTTATATCAATAAATATTACTATTAATGCCAAAATTTTTCTCTTTTATTTTTAACATACAACACTGTCTATCATACCAATTGTAATCTAAGTATGATATGGGCGATCATATCTGAACTGCTCTGGTAGTTAGTAGGAACTGTTCAATTACATTATTGCGGAGCGTAGGAATGCAGACGAGACCAGACCACGTTCAATGAGAGGAACGAGGCCGGATATTAAATAGACTATGTTCAGTAGACGTTGAATGCGATTGTTAGTGTTTGTAGAGTCAAGTGCGAACTGTGTGTAAAATAAACCAAGATGTCAATTCTTTTGCTTCTATAACTATTCCATACATAGGTACTTGCGATCACTGTGAATAAAATAATGCTTCAATCTGTTCTTCGATTTGAAATCTTTACTGTGTACATTTGACGGCTTATCGAGAAGGTCAAAAAATATTCTGTCTTAAATTATCTATTTTACAATTCAATATTATAAGCACATTCAACTAGTAGGTTGTAGGAGATTAGATGACATAAATACAACTAAAACAAACTCACATTAGAAAGTGCAACGTTTTGAGCAACATAAAAATGGCATTAAAAGATCGTGACTGAACACTTTGCATCAAGATGCCTATGCAAATGATGTGAACTAACCTTGGACCGACAAAGCAAATATAAACGACACACTGAACTGTTTTCTAACTACTACAATGGCATATTAACTCTTATACAACGTATTAAACAAAAATGACTCGGTGAAACACAGTGTCGTGTCTCGGGTGCGGCCATCAATCTTTGAATGAATACCGTTAAATAACATCACATTACATTTAAATATTGTGTTTGTAAAACGGCACTGCAAATGACATATGGGACTATTATACAGGTTTTATTATGTATTTGTGTGTTGTGTGTTTTGCGCAGAAACTGGTTTAGAATTAGCTGTAAACGGAGTAAAATTTTATTCACTACAAAAGGGGCAATATAGCACATGGTCAAGTCACACGGAAAGCTTGGAGCTGCTCATCTGGACTGTAAGAAAACTGGGAACCGCATAAAAGTACTACTGTTAATTGACAGTTAAATGATTTGACAAGTTTCACTTTTTTATTTAAACCTAGTTTGTAACTTGTATGTATACCAAACATCGACTGAGTCAACCACCATTTAATATTTTGTAGTTTTTTCTTTTTTTTTATGATACAGGGGCAAACGAGCAGACGGGTCACCTGATGGAACGTGACTACCGTAGCTCATGAACGCCTGCAACTCAGGAGTCACAAACGCGTTGACGTAGTTTGAGATGGTACTAAGCTCTTTTCTTGAAGGTTTGAAGAAGTATTAAGTATTTTGAGAATCTAAATACGTAATAAAAGCAAACATTTGTCATTTAAACATGGGTTGAATGAATACGGAATTAATTTATCGGTGACAGGAATATAGGCAATGTAATTGACGTGAATTAGAAAAATGAGAAGGTAGAATACCACCGATAAATTGTACTGATTACCTGAACAGCGCTTTTCTTAATAGGGTCGCCAGTATTTCTTAAGAGAGGAATGTTACTGAAAGAGATCGTCTTTCAGTATCAAGATAAATGAGAAACTAAGAAAGCGAGAGGGGAGAGAGAGTGAGAGGGGACATTTTCAGATCTGAGTTAGAGAAGTAAGGAGAAAAATGTGTAGAGAGGTCATTAATCATTTCGCACGTGAATACATAGAGGTATTACCTAAGGGTTATTTTATTAAAAATTAATATGTTTTTCATAAAATCATACATGTTTCATATAATCATACACAGTCCTGAATTCTGCTTTTTATTAAAGCCTTAAAATGAGTGTGTATAAAAAATCCAGTAAACATACTTCGATAAGAAATAATTTTCGTAAGAGAGCAAAGAACACACAAACAACAATGCTGCCTGCGTGGTTATTTAATACATGATGTACGCATTATTATATGGTGTCACTATTAGTTTTAAAAAGTAGGTATACCTCATTAAGATTCAGTAGTCAATAGTCTTTAATTAGTCTTTACCCAGTCAAATCCTATTATCTTCTATGTTTAAGAGTTCTTAACTCGTGAGGAATATCTTAGATTTGTTCGTCTTCTATTATTTTAGTATTTTTGCACATTAAGTAGTTACATTAAAAACGAACGCTTACAGCAGACTAATAGGACATACATGTAACATCTAACACCTTACCTGCCATCTGACGGTCAACTCTAGTACCTACACGTTTATTGGTCGCCCTTCTCAGGTTTCCTGCTGCACATTTCAGTCTCGTTTCACAAAATCACTTCCACAGATTGCAGGAAATCTAGAAGTCATATGTTACATATACCTAAAAATAGCTCCGACTCAAATCAAACTTTATTGCCAAATTCGAAAGGTTGACAGTCAGATCTACTTAATTAATTTATGTTCAAAATTAAATGGAGTGGCAATCAATTATGTTGCTATAATGTCGGTAAGTGTAAATATTTTATTTTTAACGACCAATTAACAGCGCTACGGTATTTCCCGACGTCTGTTATAGATATAATATTATCTTGTCAATTCCAGTGTAAACATTACACGAGTATGTGGTACAAGCATAAGCGCACATTTAATTTTGTTCATTTTAAATTAATTAAATTCCTTAAGCTAAGCTAGCTTAAGTCTTAAACTTAATTAAATTCTATTTTTATCATGACAGTGAACACGAAACAGCTCTTTATGTAGTCTCACTTTCGTTAAAAAAAAAGGAAAGCTTTGAATCGTGTAATAACAACAATAACTTTATTCATTTCACACTTGGCTGTCTGATCCCAAGCTAAGCACTGTACCTATATATGTATTACTAAATATATACATATTTTCAAATAAACTCCATCCACACACAGAACAAATAATTGTGCTCATAACACAATTATTCCACCTGGGATCCAACTGACCTGACCTGGCCCTGAATTCACTAACTACTCTCGTAAACTAAATAGTCTACTTCTAATATGTGGAACAAAGTGACAACACAGAGGAACCCGTTAGATTTTTTTCGTTTATGTTTGAAATACCTAAAATAAACACTTCTAATAATAAACAAAAATATTTTTACATGAACGTCTGTCTGTCTGTACTGTCTTTACCATCTATTTAAATTTTATATTATTTTGATGTCGTTGGAGCTGTAATATGGAACACGATCCGACGGCGGCCATTGGTCGATCCACAATTTGGTAACAGCCGACGGACCAAACACTACCTGCACTTAAATAAAACCTTTTCATGTCCAACGTTTATATAAACAATCTCTCAGCGTTAAATATCAGAGAGGTGATAAAACATGAAAACTTGGCAGGGTGACAGACAGATCGACAATCGGGAATGACATTCACAATCCAATATAAATACCTACAAATTGGAGTCACATAAAAATAACACAATTCTAATCAACAGTGTCGTTTAATCGAATCGATGGTATATAGTTGCCAAGTCAAAGATTAAAGGTTTGTTTTTAGTTATATTTCTTGTATCTTTAAAGGGAAGGCATAGATATATTACACATAATATAATTTCACAACTATAGTTTCAGTCCCAAATGATTACCTAGAACCGTTTTTATTACTTACCCTGAGTATAAGGGACGAGTTTTAATAAAGACATTATTTTATATCTAAAAATTGTCAATTGCTCGATAATAATAACTCTCGTATGTATAATATTTATCTAAACCTAATTTATCTAAAGGTCTAAACCAGGGATATCCAAAGTGGTCGATATCGACCCCTTGGGGTCGAAATCGGTTTTCAAAACTGAGTTTGGGGGTCGATAAGATCCAAAAATCAACCCCTATTAATTAACACTAGTTCTCATTTGAAACTTTCAAGATACTGTATTAGTTATATTACGTGTTGTTATTGTTGTACCACCTTGTTATAAAAATGACTAATATTTTAGTAAGAAGTATCATTGTTGTACTTTAAGCGTGCAGTAATTTAGCCCTGTAGCTGTAGTCTAAGGTATCAGTTCATTTTATAAAAGGGGTCTTTTGCCCAAAATAATTTGGGAATCCCTGGTCTAAAACTATACTATAATAAAGCTACAGGGTTTCTTGTTTGTTTTAATACATGCTAATCTCTATCAGTCATATTCGAACGATATTATTTTTGTGTTGGGTAGAGTATTTATTTAGAAATAATATAGACTATAAGACATCACGCTACTGCTCTTAGGAACGGCAATAAACGTTTATAAAACTGCGGGAAATAACGAGTATTTTAATTTTATATAAGGTTTATAATTTTTAATATCACCGTGGTCTTTGGTCTCTTAGCATTAAGTAGAGCAATGTTGTCGCGTTCTTCTTTGTTGTTTGGACCATTCTAAATTCAAATATAGTTTTATTTATTGCGACAGCATTTAATATTTCCGGTAGACAAGAAAGTAACGTTTTAAAGAATATTTAAACTTTTTATGTGGGTAAAATGGAGGCATCCGGTTGCTAAAACACAAAAAGTTTACTGGTGTCTATAAGTTGATTGCTAAATTTTTTCGGTTACCGTTATGACATTAGCTTCTAAGCAAATGTAAGTATTAAGCTACCTAAGTAATCAAATTTACTTGATATTTGTTTACAATAAAAACTTAAGTAAATACGTAAAAATAAAAATTGTAAAAGTAGCTGAGAAAGATTATAAGTAATAGACATATATACCCATATCTATGGAATGTTTTTTTACAAAATTACGTTTATGGAATAAACGCGTTCTCGATTGGTATTTCATTCACAGTAATGTAAAGTACCTTTGAATTGTCTGATATTTTGACCAGGTTGCATTGGCCTTGGTCTCAGACTGGTATCCCCGTAAACATAATTATATACCTATTATTGAACGCGAATAATTTAAAAGTTAGTAGGTACAAAGTTAATCCTACTCCATCATATAAAGCAGATTTTGCACTTGTTTATCTTTTTTGTATTACCAAATACCTAAGTATTTTGAGTTTTTATTTAACTACATAAGTAAAAATAAATAGTTCTTCAGTCTTTTGGTTTTTGCTATTTTTATCCATAGTACTTACCTGGATAACCGAGCTTTGCGGTTTTATTTTTGTAAAAATGAAACCTAGCCAAATGAAATTAATCGCAACCCCCTGCATACTAAATTTCATGAAAATCGTTGGAGCCGTTTCCGAGATTCAGATTATATATATATACCTATATAAGAGTTGCTCCTTTAAAGGTATTAGATACCGAGCATACCTCCTTCTTTTATAATAATAGGCTGTGCTTTGCTACAATGACTTCGACTTATTTCTGGACGCAATAAATCATTACTACAATGTTGCAGCGAACACGCGTCCAGCTAAATCTATTTATGACGTACCTATTACTATTTATAAATAACACTAGCAGGCAATTGTAAAATGTCAGTCGAAGAATTGAACTAAATATTGAACTAATCATAAAACTCGTCAAAATAATTTATAATGAAAAACAACTTACTACGGAGAAATAAAATAAAATAAATAAGTCTATCTGTAAATGTTTAAAATCTTTCATACTTTCAAATATTCAAAGTTATGTCAGTTATAAACTCTTTTAAAATAAATGATATGTTTAAAAATAATGTTTTGTTATACTTCGCTATTGAGACAGTGGATACCATTCCTGATATTCAACCTCCGGGGTAAGCTGATACCTATAATTGTAATATATACCTAGGTAGGTAGGCATATATTACAGGTAGTTCAGCAAGATATACATATTAAAACACACATGTATTTAAAATACAGCCGGTTATATCCAGACTAAAGCAGGTTGATAAAAACATGTAAGTAAGGATTATCATAATATTACCTACTGAACGCTAAGACTTCATGATGATGTGCTGTCGTGATGTTTTTATAAAATGGCTTTCACTTTGATAAAGGCGTTATCATACAACTATTTATTGACTAAGACGTGGACAGTACTCTCTGAAACCATGGGAACATGAAATTTATTCAATGAATTGAAATGAAATTAAATCAAACAACATTGTCACAAGGCAAAATAAACAGGAAAATGGTTACATCAATACGACATTACACATGTTCCATATGTACAAAAAGCTGTGTAATGTCAGCTCAAGTACAGTTGTTTTTACAATACCTACTTATATAAAATGTTCAGGCGAAGCGTTGAACGAGTCTGGAGAGGCTGGTATTATTTTATTTTATAATCTGTAATACAGGTCTACCTAGTACAGATAGGCACCAGTCTCTCACACAGATTCAGCTCAATAACGTTATACCTATCTAGTTGAAAATTCAAGTCTGTGTGAGAGGGAAATATCAATTATTATTACTATCTCTCATATGCTGACTTGGTGTGGTGACGGATTAAGACTACGGAGTGTCACCTACTACTAAGGGAGCAAACCACGCAGTACAACAGCACTACAAAAAGAAGGAAACCATCCCGTCTGACCAGCGTGGTATAGTAGGTCAAAACCTCTTTTCTAAGGGGAGGCCTATGTCCAACAGTGGACTATTAAAGGCTTTTGATGTATGTTTGAAAAAATCGTATTGTTGTATTGTTCTTTTGTGTAACGTCTCTAAAAGAGATTTTATTGAAAGAACATGTAGGTACCTATCCCCCAAAATCTAAAGACAATTTTTACCATCAATTAGCTTTAAAAAAAAAAGCAATTATTGGTAAAGTGCTGCTATAAGCATATATACATACCTACAGGTAAGTATCAACATAGAGGTTCATCATCTTTAGTGACATTCCCTCCATATACCTACCTGCCTATTAATTGTTCATCTAAGCAATCGATGATTGATCGGATAGATAGATGGTTAACAGCCTACGGTAATGATAGCTTTTAATTTCATTGAAACGAGTTACTGTCAGTTAAAACTGGTTACTATACCTACTTACTTTTGCTTATAAAGGTCTTCGTTTAGATAAAATATAGGTGTACTACAAAGAAATGTAATGAATTTTTTTATATCTAGGCTATATTTAAGCTCAATTACTTTAGGGGTTATATGCCAAAAATATCAGTACCTATATCATATATACCAAATGCTGCTAGCCAAATTCCGATCATACTTAATATTTTACCAAATTTTGAAATGTTTTCTTTTAAATCATCGACCAGTAGAACATAAACAATCTAAGACATTGCTTATACCAGACCCTTATTTCTAGCTTCTTCTAGCATTTTTCATTTCATATCTTAACTTAGATATATACCTACCTATCACAAATTCATTGAAAGTTTCAACTTTCTGCGTTTCTATTTTAAAAAATTAAGAATTATATTTTTTCATTCCTGGATAAACTGATTTTAAAAATTGATTGTAAAATAAATCTCTTCATATATTAATAAATATAAGATCGTGTGTCCTTATTAAAAGAGCGTCCCATATCCTATAGAAAAACCAACTGGTGATCAATTGGGCAGTCTCCTGAGATCCTATTCTATTCATGGAACAAAGCAGTTTATCGCTTTAGTTGTTTTAATTAGTAGTCTTCTATTAAATCTATTAAAAATAATTAGTTATATGCATTTATATGGAGTTAATAGGTAATTATAAGTTCTGTTTTGATCAAACTTCCTAGGAATTACGAAGTAGTCTCTAAGACAATCCAGCTTACTTAGATATAACTTAATTCTTATAAGTAAGTTCTATACCAAAATACTTAAATCTATTCTGGTACTATCCTATTTCATTTGTGTTCAACTTAAAAAATTCAAGAGATCGCTACACAATATTCTTTTAGATACTTACTATTATACTTACGTATACTTGTTAAGTGCTTGCCTTAAGTGACGTAACTGCTCCCCCAAGACCGTTGTGCTTGAAGTTGAACGAATAAAAAGTTCTAATTAAAAAGGATAGATAGATATAACTTACCATATATGGGAATGAGACGGTTATAGTTCGATCGGTGTCATCTTCAAATGCAGCACTTGACGTGTATCCAGGCGGCGCAAGTTTCGCCATTCATTTTTACCCTATATAAAATTTTGTTTGAAATGTTAAATTACTTATTTAGTTGTTTTAAAAAACTTTACTAGTATTGTAAAGAAATATTCTAAATATTGCAAATTTGGGCATGTAGAAATTTCTTGAATAAATGCAGCTACTTGAAAATATCTTGCACCATTTAAAAGTAACATTATTTTAGATTGATCCTTATCTGGACCTTATCTTTAGGCTTTATAATAACTTAAGATGTTTATGAGAAATAGTACCCACCTAGTACAAATATAATTAGATAACCATTTAAGTGTTAGTTACATTTGGGTAATGTAATACTTAAGAGAAAATCTTATGTCTCTTGAAATAAATTTATTCCAAATATTTATTTAGGTATGAATGTTATGATTGTTATGTACAATATTAATTTCTATACAGCGATTATAAGTAGTTCTACTAAGTAAAACTAGCTACATAAAAGTGCTTTAGTAAGTAGTGTCAATCTATTGCGTGACAACCTAACAAAGGAATGACGCACATACCTTAATGGAAAGGTATCGATTTTTGTGAAAAAGGTACCTAAGTACTGTTATTACTACATACATACTTAAAATAAATTAAATTTATGGTCATTTCAAAAAATAAAATGTCGGTAATCTTTGTATATGGTATAATTTACATAAAGTGTTTTACTAAAACCAATAAAATAAAATATATGTCGTGGTTAGCAACCTGTTGGGTGAACTGTACGTTATAACAAATGAGTTGGGCTGCGTCCGAGTGGCAGGCGCGTGGGAGTGGCGCGACCTGGGCGGGCCGAGCGGGAACACCGCCCTAAACAAAATGGCGGAGGCGCGCGCGCCAATTTTTGAATTTCAGTTTGGAATTTTAGAGATGTAACGGTTTTTTAAACAAAATATACAATTTGAAAAAAGGGATTTTGAGAATTGGGAAAAGTTTTAGTTTTGATAAAGACAATATAAAAATTGTTGTTCCTTAAAATGATTACTTTATAAATTTGCTAACAAAAGATAAATCCTTAAATAAATAACATAGAGGTAGGTAATATTTTTGCCTATAAGTAGGTACCTACCTACTTATGTTCATGAACCTGTTACTCGAATGACGACAAATCAATTAAGTAATCACCAAGTATGACACATTTTATCAAAAATGTCAAAAAGTCAATAAAATCAATTATCACGTTGACACGTATCTTAATATGAGGCCATAAATTATATTTATCCTCTCAAAGGTACGCCGACATTACGAGAATCTATAAACAAATCGTTATTGCGATTTAAGGACCCATTTCAAAGCTATAAATTAAAAAACACATACCAAAATTACTCTTATGAACAACTAAATAAAGTCCACGTTCGATAAATCGATAAGTCAAGACAACTCTCATAAACTATTTTCAGTACAAGCTAAATGAAGAGGCTCTTTTTAGGTCTCGCTCGCACGCTTTTAAAACTTAATTTGTGTGACAAAGACAGGGGATATTTACGAGGTGTTTATATTGATACAGCGGTGTTGATTTAACCATTGCTTTGGTTTATTGCATTCAATAAAATTGAGCGTTATGAGGCAAGGTCGTAAGTGAAAAATCGTTCATGATTTATGTCTCTATCCTGGCGCACACACACACACACGCTTGAGATTTTATTGACGTTTAGAACAATATCTAGGTATGTGTATTTCAATATTGGTTGACTTTACTAGTATTTTATTAAATGTTTTATGACGTACGAGGTACATCCAGCCCCAGAGAGGGAGTTAAACCCCCTTGTCCTTGCTACACAAAAAAGAAGAGGTGACTCTAGTGGAACTTGTGAATCTGCAGCTATAAGTAAGATATTATACCCATCCGTGAATAGATATTCTTTTTCTAAGATTTTTTTCTAAAATCTAGAAGTTAGTAAATTAGGTAACACACTAAATTTATTTAGGGACTCTCCATGTACTTTAATCAAATTTATTATAGGTAGAGTATCAGACTAAACGATCAGACTAGAGTTTTTGCCTACAGTACCCACCGAGTAACACACACAACTATTGCAATTAATATTAAACCTCTTTAACTTTATCTCTCTTTTGAACATGTTTACAATAAATTAATTTGACAGAGTGACAGAGTAACCAGTGCCCTGGATATATCTAACTGAAATAATAAAAGCAGTTCTAGTTGGAAATAAAACTCTTCTCTGATCTTGTTAGATTGACACTAAATTGATTTTGAATCTTTACAGGTACAAAAAAAGCTCATAAAATGATAACACTTCACGTATAAGACATAATAAAGACAATAAAGGAAAATAACGCAACAAGTTCAGACATTAGAATTGTTTGAGTACTGCTGCTTCCTATCTCTTCATTTACCTTCATTTAGCAGTAGCTACTAAGGTAAATAAATAAAAAAAACTAAAATAAAAAACAGAGAAAATATTGACAATTGCTGTTTTTATGATATTGTGAGCAAGTCAACAGACGGTTTACCTGATGGAAAGTAACCACCAGACCAGGCCACCTGCAAGTAGGAGTCACAGGCGCGTTGCTCGCTTATAATAATAGTGAGCCTGTATTATGGTAACCAGACTGCTGTTAAACATACTTATATATTTTTAAATACATACATATTACACATAAATGGTGGGCATCGAACCCACGACCTCCAGCTTAGCAGTCAGGGTCACCGACCACGAGACGAACAGGCCCGTTTGAAGAAGGATTACGTTTTTTTCTTCAATTTTTTAAAGTCATATTGGGCAATTAATATAAAAAGGGTTAGGTACCTTATCTATCGTTAAGAAACAGCAAGAAATACCAAAGTTTTGACATTTTCATTGTGAAAATATGATACAAAACAATTTCATCAGTAAATAAAATAAACAATTAAAAGCTATTTTTAGTAATATTTTGTCGTCTGAGAATATGTTCTAACTGCCAGCAATATACTCGTAGGTATAGATGATTGCGTTATCTGAATATGACCGTGAACCCAATCTAAAGCAAGTGCAATGGCACATTGACGAACATCATAAATAACACTTATCAACCAACGCCGAGAGCAGACACGAACCAATTGATTACGACCCCTACTACAAAACACATCTCCTCTAACTCCATAATCTATAAGAGCTCTAGTTATTTTGGAAGCTGAATTGAAAGAAATTGGACTGTTTACATCCGTTGGTGTATGATAAAAATAGTAAATATATTGGAGCCAATATTTGTGTATTATTGGCAGATGTAGGTATTCTATGAATTAAATTAATTCTGTATTGTCTAGGCATCCATTATGTTTTCTAATTGGAGCCTACCTAATGTATTTATTTCTAATGATTTAATGAATGGGTGCTCAATCTTCGTATTTTTTTTTCAAATAATTACTAGGTTTGCACCAGTTTTTTCATTAAACAGATAATATCATCTCACTATTGGTTCACAATCTGAAAATCAACCTAATAATTTGGATTTTAGACATAGGAAAGAATTATAGAACATTACAAATAGAATATTTTACCTAAACCGCACAAAAATTATTTATAAGTACATTTGAGTTTCGCTACGAATAAAAGTTATAAGTATGTACCTAATAGGTATATTCTAACGTGTTTAAAAAAACTAAAAAATATATTTCAAATGACACGCAAAAAAAATATCTAATAGAATAAAAAAACAATATCAGAATAAACAAAGAATTGGTAAAATAAAAATAAGGCAATGTGTAAAATAATAGGTATGCCGACAACAAAGGAATATTTCTAATTACACAACAGCTTTTCAAAATTAGACTCCAAAAATAAGCCCATAAATCCTAGAAAACGTCAACAAACCAATTATATTTTTAAAAAAATAGTTGTAATAACTTCCGGTGAACCGAAATCACCAGACAAATACAGCGCCATTAAAAACTCTGCAAAACCATAATAGCCTCAATTCCAAACTTGTCAAAATCACATTAGTTGAGAACGTACGTAAGAGGCCAGCGGCCATTGGTCGCGGGGGATTATTAAAAACGCATTAGAGTGTGCCACACCTTGTATATATATTATATAGCATTCGTAAAAAAAGGTGATTTGAGATTTGTGGTAGGGAGGCACCAATCAACCGTGACTGACACGGAAGGTACGAGGGTATCACGCAAAATCATTATTTTGTCGTTAGCCTGACCTAAGTATTATAATGATTGTATCTAGGTCTGTGTACTGAAAATGCTTATATTGTATACTAGTCTGTTTTATAACGCCTAATAGTTACAAGTTTTTTTCGTTTTTCGTTTTTATACAAAAAAAATGCACAGCTTAGTACACTTACATAGTAGCAAATCATTGTTTTATAAATGCTGGAATAATAATTAAATATGCTAATATTTAAAAAAAAAAAATTTCCTTCGCATTGTTTTCTTTCATTACTGTATTTCAACTTTTGTCTACCCTAAGTCGTTTTGTTGTGTTTTGTATTAACTGCCGTTTACATTGTATGTAAAGTAATGAACATCTATTGAAAGATCAAATATAATGTGAGTTGTTAAAATTGGATATACCTACCTATAAAACACTGATAGTTGGAAAAGGATAACAATACATTTTTTTCGAATGGTTTCTAAGTCAAACACTTGTAAATATTGGAAGAGTATACTATTATGAATTAAATTTAAAAAAGGAAAAAGAATGCTTCTGATTTTAAAACTTTCAGTTGAAAAAAAAGGTATGTCACGAGATATATTATAGTTGCCATAAATTAACTAGAACTAAGTCTCATCTCATTTTAAATGTGTTGATTAAATTAAAAATGTTTAAGTTAATTTGCGGCTACTAAATCTGTACATGTTTTATATTATAATAGCATCAAGAAATAAGGTTTCAGAATAAAAATCTAAGATTACAATCATTATGCTTTATTAATTTCATGTATTTATATATTTATGACAATATCGTCTCGCCTAACCTTATTATGTTACTAATTATAGTTATATTCCATAAATTTTGAATCAATAGGACATTTAATGGTAAATAAAATCGTTTAAATTAGGTTCCGATGTCTCTATAGACCTAAAGTTTCAGTTTTGAGGACAGCTCCTGACAGACTTAACATGAACTTAACTTTATAAGTAAAACTACTTTTAATTTTTTAATTTTACAGTTCAAAATCAAAGTTTAGTCTGGCAAGGGATTAGATTAATAATGTTACGAAACATTGCATTTATTAAATCGCTACTTACATTGTCTTTTAGCCGACTTCAGTACAGGCAGGTTAGCAATTTCCCCCTATGTTTGTATTTGTGCGATTTTATCAGAAACTACGTGACCGTTTCTAATGATACTTTCACTGGGGGAGTGAGTATTTACACATTACCAAGGTCCTATTGTCTAAAGAAATGATGTCGGTTACATTTTATAAAAAAAAATAAGAAATCTCTTAACCATAGATTGTAGTTTACCTTGTAAAAGTTATAACAACCCAATACGGCCTAATTCTAATAAAATAATAACACAAATTGTATTGAGCAATTCAAAATAATTCAACAAAATGCATCCCAGCCAGACAGTTATCGAATATTCTCCACCAATTGCAATAGAAGAAAACGTAAGCGAACCTAATTAGCAAATCAATAAATAAATATTGAATATATCGACAATATACAATTTACATTTTCACTTAACGAACACAGCACAAAAAAAAAAAAAAAAAAAAAAAATTATAGAACCGGCTCACTGAGTTCTCATTAAAAACATTCACTAATTACAATCTATGTGAAAAATAATTTACAAATAGTACTTTTTTATACATTATTACGAAAAAACGTATAACTTGAATCCTGACAAGTTCTCCTTTCTCTCTCGCACTCGCCAATTTATATAATAATATTCGTAAAACTAACGTGTTACGAGTATATATATTAGATATTTCATTTTTACGTATATCGGGTTCCTTAATCAATGATTTTATAAAAATACCTTTTCAAAATGATGTACCTATTACGGTTACTTGAAACGGTCAAGCGTTCCTGTATCAACGTCCTTCATATAAACACCACCGGTTTATTTTCTAACTTTGGTATACAGTGTACATGTAACCTCAAACCTACATCCCACAAGAGATAAATCAAAAGAGTCAAGTTCTGGACCTACATTATTGAAGGTAACTTTGTTCCATTATAAATAATGTGAATTTAGCATGCATTCGTATCGAAGATGTAACTACCCACAGTGACACCTTGCCTCAATACAACTTCTAAGAATATCTCTTTTGTTCTTTTTAAGTTATTCACCTAAATTATAAGCTTCTTTCTCGTAACATTTTACAATAATAGTAGATATCCTACGACCTTTATAGTCAGTAGGTATTAATTACGTATATGTGTCATCAAAAATCGTATACATTGCACTTGTAAACTGGCCTTCCGCACTACGAGTTACGCATATAATCGACAAACGAAACAAAAAGAGACCACCGACAAATAAAAACACTCATACTGCAAAAAAACACAAACACCAAACTGGTCGTTGTTCCTCAAATTAATCTCAATTATTAATTATTCACACTAAAACAATTGTACATCATATAATCTAAAATTATCATGTATGTATGTACAGAATAGTATTTAGATAGCTTAATTAAGAAATAAAACATCAAATATATTAAATAATAACAATATTGATATTAATTGCCTTCTTATCAATGGTTAATTATAAGAGGTCCTTACGGTTTTGTGATTCAACATTATCAGAGAACATTTTAATATTTTTTTCGTGATTTCTTACACAGTGCTTGACATGGAATCAAACAATAAATTATGGACGTCATGAATTTTTATTACTTTTTTGTAAATACCGATGTGTACACGCTATAGACAACTTAAAGTATCTCTATAATAAATATAACCAACTTGTATCAAGCACTTTGTGAAGAACTAAAGAACATAGCGAGCGACTGCTAATCAGCAGTTTACCGAACAACTGATAATTAATCAACTATAATAATCACATAAATGATGCAGTTTACTAATCATATACACTGCGTTTTTGGTAATTATTGGTATTGAGATTGTTTCTATAAATTAATTTATACTTAACAACTGTAAAAATCTCTTCATCACACTATCATTACTCTTTATTCGAAGTCACTAGGTTACGTATTAGTTATAATGTAATATTATCATGAAAAGTCCAACATACAATTTATACAAATTAAACTGTTCAAGTAGCGACGGTCTCGCGGTGTGCTGTTTCAGATTTGCGTTCGAAGCAAATGAACAAAACAATCGTATACACAAAATGAAATGCGGAAACGGAGTTTGTCGTTCTGGCGAGACAATCTGAAACAACACAGCTGTAGTTTGGACCATTCGATCTAAGAGGCCTTTACTGAGGCGAAGTGGGCGGACTCATGTTATCCGGCTCGTCCCCGGACCCAGGTTCGCCTTTGGTCTTATTCTCCTTCTTCCACTTCATGCGGCGGTTCTGGAACCAGATCTTGATCTGGCGCTCGGTGAGGCAGAGCGCATGCGCGATCTCGATCCGTCTCCTTCGCGTCAGGTACCGGTTGAAGTGGAACTCCTTTTCCAGCTCGAGAGTCTGGTACCGGGTATAAGTTTGTCGTCCTCGCTTCCTTTCTGAAATTAGATAATGAAACATGTTAATAAGGTTTAAAAAAGACAACAGATTAATTGGATTCCTTTTTGTAAGTGGGAGGCAGCCCTGACAGACGGCGCACATTAAAAACTGCATAGGCATTTCTGATAAATGTTGGTTATTTGTAAACACTCCGGTACGGAGTTAATTGAAAATTGTTTTAAGCTTATCAACTTGTTAATTGTTTTTTAGTTTCTCGGCCAACTCTCTTGGCTGGCGGTATAACTTGAAATGTAACAGAAATCACTGTGCATATAAAAGGTTGTACATTATTTTAGGGTCATCCATTTTTTGATAAAAAATGAAGTAACTTGCGTAAACTTTGAAGTTCTATTACCATGTTAAATGTTGAAATGATATTAGTTACTCTATACTTTAGGATTAACTAACATTATATGTGTCTTCAGCAATTAATCTTATAGTTGCTCTCAGTTCTATAATTACATGAAGCTATTAGAGAGACATAAGTAGACGCCAGGAATAAATTTACAGATATTTAATAATTCTGATATATTACTTTATAGATGTATGTGTGTGAGTGTCTGTGATCATGTGTGTGTAATATTACGTAAAATCGAAGGTAGATGTGTTTGTGCGTGAATACTCGGACCAAACCGCTACCGAAGCCAATTAAAATAATTTAAGACGCCGCGGGCTTTTTCATTTTGTAATCATTATTCTTCGAGGAAGATGCGAAGCCTACACGGTTTAGATGATGCACTGAACTGTAATTTATTTGGAATGAAAAAAAAAAAACAAACCAGCCGAGACAAATGAAACTACACGTATCAAACGCGATTAAATTGTATTAAAAGCTAAAGGGACAAGATAACTTGAATCTTCACTTCTATGCAAAAATATAATGATGTACTAACACACCTATATGTATACCTATTAAAAAGTCAAATTAAAATATCACGAACCTACAAACGAAAACAAGCAATTATATTTTAAGAAACGTTTAAAGTTCCCAGAGTAATACAAAGCAACTGTACACTGATTTTCAGTTCAGTAACACGCGACGACTTGCTATACAAGATAAACACGCAAACTTCGAAGAAATATGCAAATACAAAAACCAAGTATCACACTACCGCGGATAATTTCTTAGAAATACAATATTCATAACTGCTTGATGCATTAAAAAAAAGAAAGTAAAGTAATCGATAACAAAAATGACAGTGCGTTCTTTGACAAACGACCTACTAAGTACAACGTCATCAGTATAGATAACCTTTGACCGGTTAACATAAATCTTAAGATTTCTAGAGAAATTTAACGAAGTGATGTAAAAGAGTCCGTCTGCTAGGGTTGGTGCAACGGATTCAAAATTATCGCCCACTTGTTGCTCGGGAAATTGATAACGTCCTGATGCCGGGATTTGGGACGCACTCGTCTAAAGTCATACTACAGGAGTATAAGTAATTTGAACAACGAGAATACAGTTAAAACCTGTATTCAGGAATTAAAACCAGCTTGGTTTCTATAACGACAGAACAGTAGCCTGAGCAATCCTCTGAGCAATACTTTAGTTGACTGTCATGTTCTATAGAATTTTGTATGTTATAGCAATTTTGACTAATATTTTTGACTTTTTTATTATTTTTTAGCTAACATTAAAACATTTTTTTTAATGTTTGGATTAATATTTACAAATGAAATACAAATATAAAATTTAAAACTTAATTTCATGAATACTTTGGATGGGGTTGTATGTTTAAATAAATAATTTCAAACATGGAACCCCATCCAAAGTATTTACATAAAACATTGGTGTATTCATATTCAGTGATTCTCGTTATTGTAATCGTATAAAATTATAAAAATTAACCATTATATAGTAACAAAATGTAGCTGACGATCATTCTTTTTGGGCACCAGAAATAAATACAGAAATTGACAACTCCGGCAATCTATTACTCCTGTATAGATTCAGTGAATTTCATCACGAGAACACTACGATATCGTCCCTCATGTTGCGCCGAAAATTCCAAAACAATGTATAGCGATATAGCTCATGAAATCCCCTTCGTAGCGGGCTTTATATATTACAGTGGCGGTTTCATCGCACACTCAGATGCATAAAACATGATCCCAACGTCAGATTTAAACCGTCCGTAATAAGAGCATTAAAGAGGGCACTAAAGGCGGGTGAGACTAGAGAGTAGCGACGCTTCTTAATTTAGATAGGTAATAGCTTGTGTACATAGTGGTTAAAATTGATAAACAAAAATATCATTTGATATAGACATAGAGAAATAAATGCTGAAAACTCGATGTACGTACAATTTTAACTGAATTTGAAGAAGAAAAAGTCTCAATAATAAATAAATTAATTTATGTATATATATATCACTATTGTCGTTCATATGTTTTTTATTATACTGAGCGTTCGGTCAAGCTGTCTTAAAGTCAAGTGAACAGACAAACGTCTAAAATGCCATGTCTCAGTCGCTGGTCTGCCCTGCCCAAAACGAAATCGCAGCTTTAGGAACGTCGGGCGCAGCGCTGCATGTGTCGTCGGGTGAACATAAATCATAGCCACGGAAGGGGCCGGCTTACTTTCACGACGATGTGGACAAACACACCGGCCATTGTTGAAAATTGGGTACAGGCGAAGGGGAAAAGTGATTGGTAATGATGTGGGTTTTCACTGTGGACCGAATTCATGAAATAACTGCGAGATTTATAGAAATTATAGAAGGTGAACATACTCGTACATTAAGTTTATATTGCAAACTTTAGAATTAAAAAGTATTAGAATAGTATTTTAAATTACTTGGATGTGTACGCAAAAATTTCACGTTGGCCAATAAGGATTAAAGCATGAATTTAAATACTAAAAAGTTTATGGCAATTCCAGTTAGAAAACTAACTGATTAACCTTTTTCGAATTGAACAGTAGTTGACTCTTCAACAATACCAGCATTAACAGCGAGAGACCTAACTGAACCCATGTGCTTTGGGATAATTGCGAAAATAACTTAACTGAACTCGAGGGAATCCAAGATACATGTATGTGTTCCTAACGAGCGAAGTTCCAAACGACTCCAGAATTTAGCAGTATCAAATCTCAAGAGATTATCGTTAGTACTATGAAGTACATCACAGATGCCTTTTCTAGGGTGAATGCAAGAGTCCATACGGTACTAATCCCTTGAGAATGCAAAGGTCGGTTACATTTATCTGGATAAAGTGCGTGCTAAAATATTGAGAGGCGTGCGCTATCTCAGATCGCATTTGTACTGATTACATGCTATACATCGTGTACAAAGGTAAAGGGTCAAAAAATGCGGTCAACTGTACGAACCGGTAACGTGGTAAAGCGGCATTTGAGGCTTTATTTTCTGTTAATTTTTTTGGAGTGCGAGTGTTATAATTGGTATTCTGCTAAACCTGTTGGAAACTTCAGGCAATTCAATATATAGACTGGTATATCTATAGTATGTATAATTTGTTATTTCCCGTACTCATACCTACATTTGTACGGCATTTTTAACAGGAACGCAAAAGATTAGGTTTTTTTTAATATTACTTCTATTAAGAATGCTTCTTTACTATTAAACGCTGTAAGTATCACTATGAAGCTGTTTTTTTTTTAATTATATAAATTTAATGATGTAATTACATTTTATACGGCACATGGAAATTAACATTTAAGTGCAAAACTTTCGCTGCAGCTTTAATTAAGTACAATAGATTCTGCGGTGGAGACAGGTGTTTCTTCACACCTATGAGAACCACAACTCATAAAACATTGTTATTTTAGCACAAATAAGAAAAGAATAAGTTTCTTAAATATACTTTCAAAACTAAGACTTTATTTTTCAAATTAAAAGAGTGAGACTATTACGTGACTGTACCGCACTCTCTATTAATTTCATTCATTGACAGTGACACTAGGCATAATGTAACAAAACTTTCAAAATTTGTTTTTAAACGAAAAATAGTAGTCAAGAAAGTTTAGTGATTTAAATCGCATAGGCATCACTCTGATATCACATAGTCTCTCCTTCCCTTTGTCCTTGAGATAAGAAGGAAGGTATTTCTAAGAAATGGATGAGATGGAAGTGTGGAAGATGATATAACTAGAAAGAGAGAGATTATTTACAACGGTTAAGATGTACTTGAAGCTAAGAATTTAATCCGACCCTGAGAAATTAGTACAACATAAAGACGTCATATGATATATAATCAGTCAGTCAGTCTTTAATTTGACAAAATATTTTTAATTACGTGATATGAAATTGAACAAATCATTTCATAGAATATCATTTTCCAAACAAATGTCAGTTGACTTGATTTAAATATAACAATTTTTAATAAAATTATCTGCTTGGATTTAATAAAAAAAACAGACATAAAACATCTACTATAAATAAACGCCGAGCTTGGTTTTGTAAATACACATTACCTACAAGCTCCGAACTAATATAGTCCAAATATGTATATATCGCGGTCGTGGATATAAAAAATAATAACATGCAGCGTTCGTATAAGCCTAAATACCAAATTCATCAAGGGATGACAAGTGAAAAGAGCTTTTAATTTAATTCGCTGCGGTATCGCGCCACAGGAACACGAAAAAAATACAGCAACAGCTTGAAGCGATATCGACAATCCATAATTCATGTCCTACAATTTCATACATTTCAACTCCGTGCCATCGTTGTATTTGGACGACGAAATGCAACGAAATTTTGACTTTATTTTCAGTTGAACTGAATCCGAAATAGTTTGTTGTGACGTGTTTGTTATTACCTATAGGAATTGGAAGATCACTCAGTGTATTGCAACATCGTACATGATATCAAACGGGTATTCAGATTAATGCAATTTCTCTTAAACGCTTACACGTCGTAAATAAAATTGCTGGTTTCCGACGAGTCCGTACCGAAGGTCGCTCCATGTTTATACTGTTTAATTGATATTGTAATCGAGACAAAAAAAATGAATATCGTGATTACGATTGTTTCACTTTCAAGTTACCGATAAATTAAGTATTGATCAGTAATACAAATTAATCTTGTTACCGTTATCTGATACTTGAAGACGACATAATAGTTTACCCCTTATTTACATAACTATGTGCAATACAGAACAGTATACAAATAGAGTGTTTTTTTCTTGATATATCTCTAATGAGGTAGGTTACTAAACAGTGATGTGCCAAATTTTGTCTAGTTTAAAAAAGTTCATTATAAATGAGGTTGACCATGACTATTAAAGTTAATGTTGCTTTCGAGGCAATAATCTAGACCACAAGGAATACTTAAGATATTTAACTCTTTATAGTTATAAATATTCCGTTATAAAGTTATAAACTACTGCTATTACTAGCATTTTATCAGTCACTTAACCATTCTCAAGTTTTTTAGGCGATGGTGTCTCAAACAAATTACAGTTAGTTAGAGAATATCTATTCAGTAGATAATACAAAAGTGTCTGAATCTTAGTAATTAAGAACTCAAAACTTCATTAGGAGTTCCACGCTTTTTAAAAAGTGTAATATAAATTGAAATAAAATTTCAATCAGAATTATTACATTACGGACTCAGAACAGTTACATGGACTGAGGTCAGGTCAGATCATAAATCTGAACGACTAAAAAATGTTATGAAATAATTTTAAACATTAAACAATTATTTTTATATTACATGAGCTGATAGTGGTATTGTAAAAAAGTCATTGACTATACTAATGACCTAAAGCAATTTGTTTAGAACATTGATAACATCCACGGCCGAAATGCGATGTATGACAAAACACGCAACATCATAATTATGGGTACCTCATATTACGATTTATGTGCGTGTATGTACCTATATATATTTAACGGTACATTTTTACAAATTTATATCAAAACTTTAGCGAAAACTTATATATTTCGATTGTAACATATTTACCAATTAAATATGCGAAGTAGATTTTGGCAAGGCTTTTTGAGTTCTTTAATCAACCATTATACTGATAAGAAAAAAATATATTGCTCCTTATAGGTATAGAATTTAAAAATGTTACATAAATACAGAAAACTATAAATGAAGACAAACGAAAAATGGCATGACATAAAAAGATACAAAGAAAAGAGAATGGTTTCATTGCAAGTTCTGATATTCATTAATCATCTTCGTGGTTTGGGCGGGCACTTTGCTTGTGTACTAACCAACTACTGTTATATATACGAGCTAAACGACTTTTGAATGTGTTTCAATGACATTTGGAATATTTTGCTCATGGTGGTGTTGATTTTTCTTTTGCGTATGACTTCCGTGTTAGGAAATGCATAGGCATTTAGGTAAGTATGTGATAAATATGTGATAAATATGTGTTGGATATAAAAATGTTGGTTTATGCGGGGTAAATTCAAAAAACAAGTTCAATGAATACAAAGAAATAGATTAATATGTCATAAACGATATACAAGTATGTATGTATATGTGGTAGAAATACTTCATCACAAATCCGAGTGGATCTCAAAAAGAATTTATAACGCGAATACACAGCCATCACTCAGTGTTGTGTTGACGCTGATACCCGTCGTGTTTCGCATCCCAAATGGAATGTTATTCACCGAAAATTTAGCTTTGGTGTATGCTAAAAATTACGCGCACCCCGCCGGGATTGAACGAAATACCGCCCGCAAAAAAGGTGTCAAATGAAATATTCAAATATATTTTAATATAATTCATGCGGCGGGCGTTTCATTTCTCTCCCTCGTAATGGAATGCTAAATTTTCGGGCGAACAAAAAATATATATTAATGCGCGTACCTAATAGCTTATACAAACTCGTTTGTTGGGTATTGTTGCGCACAATGGGTGCCATAACTCCGCGTCGCAACCACGGCCGGTGACGTCTTTGTTAGGCTCACAGAGCTTTGTTCTGTGCCTGGCTCCGCCTGTCGACGCGACATCCTGCGACCTCTGTACCGTTACACACACCTACGATTCACGAATCTACACAATCGGATATCTACATAATCTCATGTTGATATCTGCTCAATCAAAACATATCTTTATGTTCCTTTAATGAGGGTTTAAAACTTTAATAAACTAAATTGAAGCTATCGATTAAAATATTTTGAGGAACATGACTTTGGATTACTAACTTGAACACCTTTAAAAAATGACTGGCTACGTATTACATAGGGGGCTAATTACCAGCTTTGTTCGAGTCACTACTATAATTTGCAGCAGGAAAAGCACGAATATTTGAGAAGGCGATAGAAAGTGAGTAATTGCGTTGGATCACGAAGTGAAAAGTTATGAAAGGTGCCAGGGTGGGTGATTTTTCAAGTTTTTTTGTGTGAAAGCGAAAATCTTAATGAAAAAGAAAGTATTCAATCATGATACTCTCAGGTCGATATTACACCCTGGAGTAAAGCTGACCAATCTAGTTCAGATTATATGTTAACGTAACAAAAACAAGTAGTATTCGGCGGGCGCCTAAAAATTCATCTCAACATAATGCGTAGCGAGGAACGCATTAGGGCTCCAAGATGAGCTTCGCCGCGGGACAGCGTGCCCCAGGGGGCTTCCCCTGCCCCCACAAACCGGGTGGGGGCGATCTCCGCTCCAGAGAATATTTGACACGGGTCTGGCAGATAGACAGGCCGGTCATGTGTGATCCCCGGGTAGGAAACGGGGGGCTTTTTTCCGCTCCTCCGTCGCGGCTACTCCCTGCCTACCGGCACAAGTACAAAGATACGGTTTATGATTTATGTGGCACCGTCGACTCGCACATGTGCACGCATCATGTGACGCCATGCTTTTTGTACACAACTAATGATATGAACAGACTTAATATTACATTAATGAGTATCGAGCGATGATAGAAGTTAATATTGATATCTACCCGCACTCTCCCATTAGTGCAGTAATTTGCTCGGCCGGTAATTATG
Source organism: Arctia plantaginis (assembly GCA_902825455.1). Classification (NCBI taxonomy): domain Eukaryota; kingdom Metazoa; phylum Arthropoda; class Insecta; order Lepidoptera; family Erebidae; genus Arctia; species Arctia plantaginis. The sequence goes on from CADEBD010000348.1 coordinate 3,594,764, forward strand.
ACCGGAAAAGCAATAAGTCATATTTTTTTGTACGTGTAATGGCTCGACACACACATTTATTCAATTAGCAGTTATCATTCTATAATGTTATGGATCCATTTCAATTTAGAGCTATAAGTGTTCGAAAATGGAATTTTAATACCACATAATAAGTTCGGCTTCGCCGGCTTAGCGGCGGTCAAAGTTTGATTGGCGTTCTATCCCGACGTTTAATTAATGTGGGCCAAGCTAACCTAACCTCGAGACAAAGAGAGAAAGCCAATGCGAGCAAGACAGAGAGAGGTGATTTCTGACAATGTTGCCAGTTAATTGGACACAAGTTACTTTTGAAGTAAAAGGACGTAGTTCAGGGAAATTATTGAGCTGAACTTAGTAGAACTCGAAAGAGGGTCCAAGAAAGGCACCTTGTTATATAGTAAAGTTTAACTCAAGTTTTGAACTCAATAAATGTATTGTGGAAACTTGATTAATTATGAACAGATCCTTTACATGACATTTGACTCTAGGCTTTAAACGGATTATTTAATTATGCAATTATTTCTTTCTCACGAAATATATACAACCACAAGTTTTTTAAACATTAAATAAAGTTATTAAATACGGAAGCTAACTGTAAAATAATTAAGATTTATCTGTTATCTACTTAAACGGAAATAATGAGAATCTTTTAAACAATGGTATGAGTGTAATCACAACAGATTTTTTAATAAAAGCTGATGTAATTATATAGTCATCACTAATTATCTAATGCTCAACTCCACCTACATTTAGTCAAAAATGTATTCTCTTATGTAGTGATTAGATCAAAACGTTTATCTTAAAATTTAGGGCATGACGATACTATCTAAGACATTCATAAATAAATGTTTTACTGTGAGGAATAATTTCATTTTAAACAATAAAATTAAGATCAAAGTCATAAAAATTTGGCCGATTACACTTACATATATTCAAATCACTGACCTTTATCACATAAACATACCTACAATTACTATAATGTCTGAGAAAAGATCGTCATAAATAATTTTACCAATGCTTAACGGTAATACAATTTGCTGGCAACTCTACCCACACATTCACACATCAGATGGCATTCAACACGTCAATGTGTGAGTAACATCCTACTCGTGAGAAGTCGTGAGACAAGGTCTTATATGTGTGAGTTAAGATCTTTCTACGTGCGGGTTAGACACATATTAATGGGATTGGTGTACTTCGATGTGGGTGTATGTAATTATAGGACTGTAATGGTTTTTTAATAAGCTCCCAAGTTTTTGTGTTATTTTTTTCAGTTGTGTAGTAATCATATTCGTACTTCATCTAAGTAGGTAAATACCTATGCTTATTATGGATATAATCATTGTAGCTCTACATTGTAATTTGTTAGAAACTATTTTTAAATATTTTGATATTTACGTACTCTTGTTACGAACTATTTTTTTTAGTTGTTAAGGGTGTGAATGTTTTAAAAAAAATAGGCGATTTAATTTAAATATACGAGATTAGCTGTATAAAATGATTAACGATGATTTATTATATACGTCACTTAATTTATAGGCTTTATTGAGCCTTTGATAGGCTTATAACACACACTAATAAACTAGTAACCAAAACCTAACATTGTACCTAACGTCGGTTACAATTGCTCTTTGCATCATTCTGTGTTCAGCCCAAAATCTATTGACAGTATACTTTTAACCAACGCAATTCAAGCAAAGTTACAAAAAAATATATATTAAAAAACCGTATAAACGCCATTCGTCAAAGTCACAGTACCGGGCCGAACCGGAAAGTCACCACCGAACAGAATTAGAAATATATTTTTATCCCTCACAGTACTTCACTCTACCCTACTGTGTAAAAAAATCTTTATGCAAATAATAGCACGTGTAAATACAAGGGGAAGTGAGGGAAATGCGGACCATCTCCTGCTTTAAATAAATAAAAACATTTTGTGGATTTTTGACTTCATCGTTTTGTAGGGTGAAGCGTAATGGTGCGGAATGTTGACGACAAATTAAGTTTTAATTCGTTACGACATTGATTGCGATAATGTAATTAGAAGTTCTAGATACTAGTTGTTTTTGTTTGATGATTTGTTTGAGAGGCAAACATAATAATAAAAAACTAAGTTTTAAACACAAAAAAAGAACAACCACCATTTTTTGGGCTTAACAGATTATCATAATTGTGTTACGTTTCTCGTACGTAGGTATTGTGTGTGAAATATATTCGACAAATTGAAATAAATTCACACATTGAAGTATCAAATTGATTGCCCGATGTGTCTTAACGTCACTGAGTACTGTCAACACACACTAAGGGAAGATATTTAAGATTAATCGCGAAATAAAAAACACAAAAGTCAACGCTCACGAAGAAAGTTAGGCAGAAAAAGAGGCGGACTTCCAATCTAGTGAGGCATTTATCGTCATTGTTACTTTACGACAATCGACAATCGATCAAGCTACCGACAATGGAACTTATCGCCTACATTACCTTGGAAATCACTACGTATTGTCAGAGATTGCGGGAAAATTTTCTGAAAAATAATACATTATGTGGTTGAAATTTACTTGTCTGAGTGATATCAAAAGAATATTTACGTTGGTTAAATTCATTCATAATGTTTTTTTATACATTGAAAATTAATGTTGTTATGTATTTTTAGCTAGGTACTTGGTTCCTCTGTACCTCCTTTTGTAAAACTATAGTATCTTTCCAATAACTTTTACTTCACTGAGTGCTTAGGGGTTTAAAAAATAAAAAAAGATTAGAAATTTTGTTCTAATTGTCTCTTTTGTTTCAATTTAAAGCAAGCTTAGTAAGTATTTGCACTGTATGTAAACATTTATCAGACATCCTAAAAAATATTTTTCAAGGTTATCACGACCGAAACATTTATCCATGTAACTTCTGTTCTACATTGCTCACAGACTGAGACCTAGCTTTTACAATCCACAACACTCAAGTTATGTACTTCCTTTTAAGGGAAACTGTTAATAAAGTTTCTGAGAATGTGTAAATTTGTTATTTCAATTTTTCGCAATCAGTGTTTATGAAGTAAGTATAGAAAATAAAAAATATATAAAAATGTTTTGAATTTTTGTCAATTTGAATCATTCGTCATTCGTTTTGTAAAATAACGCCTTTTTTCTAGCGTAAACAGAAACAATGAAACACGTTAATATCATTTGGCGGTGTTATTTCAGTTGCACTATGTCTATCATATGTGTTGACAGTCCACATGCTTTCACACATAACATTGTTTGAGCGTTTCACTAGAACACCAAACAACCCGAGCGTTATACATTTATAATTGTATTATACGTTTGTATGTTTAATACGAAACGATTCGAGCTTTCAGTGGCAAGCGGGGAAAATCAGAAGCAGGCGCAAGAACAAATACTCGTATTCAATCATCTGGCTTTCACAAAGGCCTCGGGCCTGATAACCGAACAATGAAATGTAACAAGTCGTCTATCCGGCATTGTATGCGGAAGGGAGAGAGGTGGCGCGTAGGGGGTTTCCATTATATTTCCATTTCCACCTCGATTCCCCGCGACTTATCGCGGCCTACCTCTCGGACTAGGTAAGTCTATCTTTCTATGTCGTTAGTCAGTATATCTATACGTCAAATCGCACCGAAATAAAGGTATTTTTGTGGAAAATAAAAGGATCTTAAAACTCTACTATTACTAACTATACTGATTTTTGTTTTGTTGGCAGCCTACTTGTTTAGTTGTGACAACTAAATGGATATATCACGGCGGGTTTTTACAAGTTTTGAATGCCCGACTAAGCATCTCCACCCTACGATAAACCTTCATTAAATAGTAGGTACTGTCTGTACTTCTGCTTGTAAATAAAGGTTATTTATTAGAGTTAGTAACGCACTATAATTAGTATTCCCTTTATTCTATTGCTGCTTGAAAATAGAAACAGGCAATTTAAGTTGGAAGATTAAGATCTCAATTTATTCGTAGTAAATTTAAAGTAAATTTTTCACATTTATTATTATCTCTAATATTAATATGTATCAATTAATATGCCATAAGGTATTCGCTGATTTCTTTTGAACTGTATCATGACATAAGGAACACGTGTGACATCTTGATTCAGTTTCCTCTTGAAGTTAGATAAAAAACACGCGCATATTTATTAAATGTCTTTGAAAATTAATGACAAACATCATTCTATCGCTGAAGATTGGGATGTAAACATTAATTCTTATTGGGGTACATGCAGCTGAGTAATCAAACTCTAAGTGAGTAATACACTATTTGTGCCTGTAAGTTTATTCGCTTAGAACTAATTAGAAAAAGATATTATTCATTTTAATATCTGTATGCTTTTAGATATCTAATCTACTGTAGACAAAAAGCTTAATTCAGTTTCTAGGTATATATTATACGACTGTGTGACATTCTTCGTCCCCAAGAAGATTAAACGGAACTGGAGCATTTTTATCGATGAGCGCTTATCGATTCGAATTTCGAAATCTAGCTGGAGACTTTATTTTAATTTACATACGACTAAATAGTACAACGATTACAAATATATTAACTATCTCACGATATACGGCGATAACGCAAGAGGCTACGTAAAAAAAATCTAAGGCCTAAGTATATCAGCCATATTCATAACACAGATCCATATGTTTCTTCAACAACGTTTACTGCTAACACTCTCAGTGTCTACAAACCCTATATTGTTTACGAAGTTTGTGTACCTAATATGTGTAAACACACATAAAGTACTCGGCTGTATATACAAATGTACTTACAAACAAATCCAATCAGTACATAATCATTGCGTACACGCAACATGATTAATGATTCGTAAGCTCCAAACGGACGGGTTCTATTTTCAAACAAACATTCAAGGAGCTCCTATTGGTTGTTTTTTTTTATTACAAAATGGCAGCCGATATTTGAAGATAATTAATGATGGAACCATTTCAAGTAGATAATACGAGAGCTTTAACGAGGTTTAGTTAAGTGCGAGCATTCGCTACCGTGTGGCTTAAGTACTTATATTTTTCATATGCTAAATAGGTACGGGCGTTTAAGATAACATCTGAGATTTGTTTTTGTACGGTTCTGGCGGCTACATTTCTGCTTTATTAGCTGTTGCAGTTATATCTGCGACATTAAGTGCATACGCATACTAGTATCATATTAACTACCTGGATTTGTAGTGGAAAAGATATACCATTTTTTTTCTATTCTAGGAATATACCTGAGTCACAGGGGTCTTTAAAAATATTCATGAAACGCACACAAAGAACACTAGACTCAGAACAACAATTTTTGTAACACAAAAGGTATTGTCCCATGTGGGGGTCGAACCCACAACACTCAGCACAGTAAGAATTGGCGACCGCTTAAACCACTACGCCATCCCATTCCCTATTATTCCTTATTAGTCCTGGTAAGCTTAGGTCTACTGAAGGGTGCAAATACTTCTAAAAACTTATACTTAAGGACAAGAAAATACTAAGATATGTCTAAGAGAAGAGAAGCACCTAATTGTCTTCACAATAGAACCTGAGTCCTGACGAATGAATGAGTATGAGATTTGAAGATGAAACCGCACATGAAGTGTACAATGAGATGATGGCGTTATGAAGAGAAAGAGATCAAGATCTCAACAGGAACAGCTACTGATTATTGGATTACCTACACCAATTGAATGCTCACATATTAGATATAACCTCATAGGGCTAGTAAAAGTAGCTTTTCCTAGATTTTATTTTATTCTATTTCCACTTAACATCTGATGAGGTATATGGAATTTAGAGTTTTCCTGAAATTTTTAATTAGTTTATTGGTACTTATAAGGTACTTATAAACTACCATGCACTTGTAAACAGACTTTGATCTTTACTGTTATGAAGATTTACTACTATAACCCAATGTGTTATATATTTACAGATTATATTCAAATTAATGTACAGAACCATAACACAATGGTTGTGGCTATCCTATCCTAGTGCGAATAATATATCTATGTCTGATCAAATCGTACATCGAAGTTCAGAATTAATTAACTAGCTACGCCAACTCTGGCCAGTCTGGCAGTCGGGCACAATGACTAAGTCAAAATTGGCACGTCTTATCTGGCATCTAGCAACCAATATATGACATGGGTAGTAACAATCTGAACTAAGTTTGTAGTTTATGTTAAATCGATTAATCGATTAAAGCAACATGTTTTAATCTATTCATATATCGACTAATTTAATTGAACATTTTAGAAGAAAGTATCATTATCTTAAAGATGATTACAGAGATACCTAAACTCGTAAGAGACAGATAGTAGTACCTAGTCGACGAACTTAGTTTAGTCCCTTAATAAAAACTTTAATTATCTAAATGTAGCTTGCCTTTATACGCCTTAAAAAAAAAGTGAGTTACCAAATTTTTTTTAGACTCTAGTTAGTTGTACTTTGAGGTGTCGTGTAATAATAAGTATGTGGCTTTATCAAAATTTATTATAGAAACATTAAATTAACTGATACATGAAACGTGCAACCATTTAATGAAATGTTCATTCATTAAAGCAGGTAGAGTAGGTACAACAGAATTTTTACTCAAATCCGACCTCAGACCAGTGACTAGATAAGCACCTCTGAATATAGAAAACTTTGAACATTTAAGTTAGGCAAACGTAAGTAGATTTAAGGGACTTTCCAGCTTCCAGTACTAGGACTTTTTTTTTTTTTTTTTTTTTTTAAAGACAACGCCCGCATTAGGAATAAATCCTGTGTCGCGGGGACTTTACAAACATACATGAAACGGACACAAAGGACACCCAGACTCAGAACAACAATTTGTGGATCACACAAAGTGTCGTCCCATGTGGGGTTTGAACCCACAACACTCGGCGCAGTAGGAAGCGGCGTGGCGACCGCTTAAACCACTACGCCATCCGTGCAGTCGGAGACTTTAACAAACATATATGAATTCCTCCCCAAAAACGTAAAGGACTAGAATGATTGACAACGCGTTGTAACATACCTACATACCATGTAGGTATGCAAGGTTTTTTAGACGTCGGTTAGCTAGATACTGGTTTGTAGTTACAGAACATCGCTCTGCTAACTCCTATCTCCTCAAAGGACTCGATATCTACGAATAATAGCTGATAACATGACTTTCTTAAGCCTGTACCACGCAGTTGGGTATCCTACCACACCATGCTTTAGAGTCGTGATCTAAATTATTTTATTACGGGATATTTACAAACTAAAATTATTTTTAATCAACTTAGAAAGTTTGATTACTATATCCCGACGTAATTAGTTTTTTAGTCAAGTAGGTTACATTTTTGAGTTATAATATAAGATAGTTTACACAGGCAAAATGCTTAAGTAAAATATAGAAATGTGTTAGTGCACGCAAGCGTATGTGCGTGTTTACTTTCGTGTATATGTAAATATATATATATATATATATATAGTGCTATTATTAATTATGTGTATCTATTGCATGTTTGTTGAGGCATCGTTGTAAATATTTTTTACAAGAAAGTCCAATTTTGGTAACGTGTAAATTAATAAAAAAACAAAGATTATAAAGAGAAGCAAACCCACCTGCAGCTACTGACCGCTATAAATATACGTAATACACTACACGTCGCCATTATTTTCGAAAATTAAACAAGTTAAAACTTGCCCGCATAATTAAAACTATTGCGGCGCGGACACCGACCGCACTATTCCGCGCAACTCCGAGACAAAACTAACACAAAACTCTTACTAGCATCTCTATTTGCAAATTAAATCGCCAATTACAATAGAAGCCCTAAATCATGCAACTCTACCATAAATTAGACCTCAGACAAATTCAAAAACAGTAGGAGACGGTAGCACAACTTGAGCGTGCTTTGTTCCCCATCGGCGTCAGCTAAACAGAAGGTGAGCGCTTTTGTGTCGGCAGTTGTAAATTTTATGAAAAGTGAAATTCCTTTTGAATGCTTCTTCGACCCATAAATAATCCCCGAACAGTAGGCACGGTATTGTTTCTGGCACTTATTGTTTCTCATCAATGCGCACGTGGAGCGAAAGTGTTTTTGCAAAATTGTCAAATATATTTTCGCTACCTGTGCTCACGATCCATACATTGTGCAAATTCTACTATGACACAGGAATTCCGCTCTCGTTTTCAACGCCACAATATCACATACATCAATGCACAATACGGACTAGAGAATCTATTTTGAATACCTATTATTTCTAAGAAATTTTAATGATTCTTCAACACTTACCAAATTGACTTCGCATCCAGGGGTAAAGTGGACTGGGCAGCGACGCATTAGTATTAGGCGGAGGCTGCTGCGGGGGTGGTTGCTGTGCGTGCATCGACTGCTGGTGCATAGGAGGCATTTGCGTCTGATGCTGCATGTCGTCCACCGGGTACATAAGATGCTGCTGGTGGGGAGGCACGCCGTGCTGCACCATGTGCTGCTGGGGATGCATATGATGCGTCATTTGCTGCGCCTGCTCTAGTGGAGGACTACCCGGCACTCCTCCTGCCGTCGCCGCCGCAGCCTGAAGCTTACACGACGTGTAGACCGCTGGCGCTGGGGGCTGGTGACCATTCGGGCCATAACCGTCCGTTTTAGGACCCATATGACCCATTTGAGATGGACTGTCGGGCCGGTAGCCATTTTGTTCCATCTGCTGGTAATAACCCAATCTATCGTAGGGCGGAAACCGGGGGTAGGGCAAGCCAGGCGCTGGTTGCGCGGGGTAGTGGTGTTGCGCCGGCCTTAACTGCTGGTCACAGCCCTCCATCTCGTGACCTTGTTGTGGCACAGCGCCATAGTGCGCATGCGCCTGCTGGTGGTCGTGACCTCCGCCGTTTCTCATATCAGGCATATAGGCGTTTGAGAAATATGTCATGCTGTCGCAATTGTTAGCGCTCATCGCGGGCCCGCAGCCCGCGCGGCTCGCGTCCGTATCTTCCGTCGCAGATTTTCGGCCCTTTGGGCCGACACTACCTATCACAGTTCAGTCACTACACAAACACTTCGGATTCCATTCACTACACGACAACAATCGACCTCACTGACGGGTTGCTCGGTGCTGACGGACGGTGTCTTCTCATCTGATTCTTCCACAAATCTGAAAAGGAAAGGTTGATGCACTTAGTCAAGCTATTATTAAACATTTCAGATGGTCAGGTGTAAGATGGCGGCTGTCGATCGATCGAGTGTTTATGTTGGCGGGTTCGCAAAATAGTTGCGCCAGAGACATGGCGCATGCCACCGACCTGACGGTCGACAAAGACTGACACGTGTCCTAAAGTAGGGACACACACGAAGTCATAAACCTCATGTTCCGAGTAAAACGCCTATTAGCGACAACCTGTCTGTGATACGAGCTCCCGTTCGTCAGAGATAACTAAGCGGCGCATTCTTAAACGCGGTTTATGTTTGAAATCTGTCTTTGTCTGACTGAAGAATGCCTATCTTGAGAAGTGAGACAGCATATGGAATAGTGTCACGTCTCGAGATCGACATGTGGTTGACCCGACGTCATACCCTCGGCATTTCCCAGCAGTTGATGGAGCATGAGTGACAACCGCGCCGTCGTCCGACGACATAACTTTACACAGACGTTAATTTGTGTGCTGAGGGACAAGCGTCACAGAAACCAAGGCGTTATCGTCCAATCTCATACTACTTGTTTAATGTTGAGAATTTATTGCGTACTTAATACGACAGCTACTGGAATTCACCAAGTAGCAAGCATAGCGGAAACAAAAAAAATCAATTAAGCAAATAAAAACGAGGATATTTTTAAAGTTTAATCTACTTCAAACGAGCTCTTGCGTCATATTTTGTACAATTTACATAATAGTTTCTGCTATTGTGAGATATACTTACCTACTTCCGAAATATAAAATTCGCTACAACAGTTAACATCGTTACAAAGTCACGTCGAAATATTTTGGATATGCTTTGTTAATTTCATATACTGAGTAAAAAATCTTCATACAGTATTGGTGCCGCCCCTGAGGGCTGGCTCAAGTTATTTAAAACCAAAAGCTCAAGCCTCATTAGCGACAGTTAATGATGGCGGCGGCTCCCGGCACAATACTAGCAGATGCTAATGTTCTGTTGTGTAACTTTAGCATGGGAACATACAATATTGTTACCATGTACTAGATTGTCATGAAACAGTTGTGTACATCATTATTCAAAATGTTAACTAGAATCATCATATCAAAACATTCTGAAATTTGCAGAATTCCCAATGAGAACGGAATTTTGAATTCATGAGAATTCTAAAAACATACCCAATAGATTTAGTAAATGTTAGAACGAGCACGCGTTCTGGATAGGTACAACAATTGAATAGCATGCCTACTCAAAAAATTAGCATGCGTAGGGCTGGACAATTTAAATTTACGATTCCGCCGCCCCCTGCGACACGACCCTCGCTTTTTTTAATTTTCAATTTCCATTCGCATTCCACCAACTAATTCTCATCCTATAAAAGTAAGTACATGAAGAATAAAAGTGATTTATGAGAATTTATTTGTTAATTCCGTTCAATGTAGCGTTTTGAGTTACTCTATTATTAAATTACTTGTTGTGAAAAGCCAGTAATTATGTTAGTTCACTATCAATTATTTACGACTGCATAAATACAGGTTAGGCCCTCTTACATTCTAAATCGAAACGTCAACTCTAATGAGAAGCAAAACTACGACTCAAATTAAAAACAACTTCAAGTGTACCCATTACAAACATGACTTCAAAACAACTTAAAAAGGTTTCGGCGAAAAAACTTTAAGGTTTAAACGTGTAATAATTATAACAGTATCTATTAGTGAGTCGCTCGATCTTAGAGCACGTACGGCTTATATTCTAGCCGACAATTATGAGAGATAAGGATCTCTTCAACCCCGTGGATTCATGGAACTTCCTACTGACCGCCGCGCGCCGTCGTCGAAATTAAGTCTCACGTGCGTTTGATAATTTGATAACAGGCATCTACATTTTGATTTATTTTTTCATATAACTGGTTTGTGAGTCAGTCCGGTTCGTTCTCATGCCCTCGACTTCTAAGTAAAACTGTGCTATGTAATTAACCGTGTGTCAAAATGTTTATTCGTCGTATTCTAGGTACTGGTTGTTATCCGAGGCTGAAGCCTGAGTTTATGTTTATGATATTAAAGAATTACACAGAAAATCACAATTAAATGTCAATTACGGCAAACCGCCTCTCGCGCTCTTATTCTAAGAGATTCATATTATAAGAGTTCTCACAGCGTGTAAACTAAATGACGTGCCCTGTTACATTGATGAATTATGTTAATAAGATACAATAAAAAAATGATTGAACGACCTTACAAGTAATAAAAACGTCGAAATTTTTCAGCTATAACTATTGTTTTAAAATAGTATCGGACACGTGCAAACGCTTATATTTTGAAACAATTTCATTGAAGAACGGAATCGTAAATCACTTGGCAATGTTTTAATCAGACTTAAAAATTACAAAATATTTGATGGGCCATCTCGTATCTTGTTTTATAACAGCCATTCGATAAATCATACAAAAATACACTGTCTAATAGACCAGTGACCAAATTAAAAAGAAAATTAATAACATTTCGCGACCAACAGTCGGCAGTTGTTAATCAAACGACGATCAAAGGAAGTATATTTTGGGAAAATTCCCAACGCGTGTATTTATCATTTCCACTATTTGTCAATTAGAGAGCTATTGTGGGAACAACACTCTTTGATTTATACACCCTGTATCGGTTTAGTGCGACAGTACACAAGAAAAGTTGCTCCACCTTGTTATTTTAAGTTCCGGGAGAACACTGCCATCTGTCACAATAAAATCTTATTACTGATGTAGATTTACATAAAATCTTCCTGCATTTTTTTTATAAAATATATCACATCGTACTTTTTATTTAAATATAATAGTACTTGACGACAGAGTCGATGACATTAATTGACGTTTGTCAAGTAATTAAAATGATTTAAACAAAGTGTGTGTCACCTTGTAAAGCAATATTCACAAATAGTGTAAAAAAATAGAAAGGAGTTACTGGAATTTAAAATATATATTATGTTATTGCTGTAGTATTGATACTGTTTTCTACGAGATATACTATTATATAGTATCTTGACAATCTTTATAAGGACAAAAGATTTTTTCTTCAGACTTCTTACAATACACCAAATTTTACGAAATATATATGAGTATATAGTAGTATATACTCATATATATTTGATTTGATCATATATATCACAAGGTGTATTTTTTTTATTTACGTCTTCTACTGCTTCTGTTATGAGAATGTTATTATTAAGATAATAAAAACGTCCAATTTGACTACAATTTTTTCTATAGTCTAAAGATTTGCAACCCCTATGGATATTCGTTTCCAATAAACTATCTAAACAAAAAAAATGAGGTCTACAATGTCATCGTTATTTAACGTTATTTGATTTTATTGAAAAATATGTATAAACACTGTAGTATTGTTCAAAATTATATATACGTAAATAAGATAAGACATATTAACTTAATTTTCAATTTATTTGAGGAAATCCAATGAGGCAGAGCACGTTTCGCTGTCATTGCACTATGGGTCACGTTTGAACTCACTCATGTGTAGAGAATTTTTCATAACCTGTTGGTATGGGTCCTTTAGCCGTCAGTTAATTTTTGCTTCAGGAACTTCTCCTTTTATCCAAGGCAGAACCTTTTGAAGATATTTTCGTGTAACCTCATGTTGTGCGAACATTTTTCAATTATGAAACGCTTTAATTAGTTAGATTTGTGATGTGGTATTAGTGTGACTTGAAACTTATTCACTGTCTTTATCATCCAACATTAAGTACTCTTGTTAATATTCTGATATATATGTATTTATTGTGTGAAGCTTTCTATATATGCACAATAAATATAATAACATACAAAGCATTGATATAATTCTGTAGTACGATACGCATTTTCATGGAGGTGTAATAGAGAGAACGTTACGGTGAACTTTTTAATTTTTACGATAACACACAGATGTACGAGTCCATACAAGTCTAACCTAAAAGCTGAGCTAGCAGGCCTAACTGTGAGCTAAAGCTATATTTATTTAAATCAGTTAATTGCTTAATAGATATAGAAGTATCCAGTTACTTAAAGTATCAAGTAATACTAAAGTATGTGACTAGCGAATATTGGCCAACTACTCTTTCCCCGGACAAGGTTTTCAAGAAAGGTCTGTAATAGGTCTGCAATAAAGCCTATTATTGATTGTACCAATATTATATGTATATATTGTTGGTACAGTCAATAAGACACGTATCTCGTAATTTGTTCTATGTTTCCTACATTAAAATAAAGCATATAGTGTTAGCTTTTCTTTTGTCAGATCGGACATTCAGTTTTCTTAGAACACAGTCACTACGTCTACTAAACATGGCCGCCGATTAATCTACCACTTGAGTTCCTCTGATGTTCGTAACATTTGGTCTTGTAATGAATTAATACCCTTCAATTACTTATATGTTTTATTTGTCTATTAAATACTGAACAAGTATTTTGAGTAATCGTCAAAGTCAGTCTAATTAGTTGATTACTCTATTGGTTTAATTGTGTGATATTTAAGTGATATTTTAAGTACTTAGAACGTTATTATTTTTAAATAATAAAGATTGACGTCGATTTCAAAGGGATTAACAATGTAACTATGAAAATTATATAAAGAAACCTGCATACTAATTGTTGTTTTATTGTAGTAATTAATACCTATATATTTTGATAAAACCTCTTCTTATAACAATTCTTACTAAAATTGTAATCATAAAATAAATATGGTGTACATAAAACATGGCTTCATGGCTTACGTAAAACATACCTATTGACTTTAATTTCAAATGGTTTCAATCTTTTCAAATTAAGGGGAAAAATATTCTATTCTATTCTAATAACCAATGTAATGTACCGAGTTATCTACTAATAGTACCTATAGTAGTTAAACTCTGCATAGTTTGTGTGGTATGATTTGTATTAATTGGTTGTTTTTCTTTATATGATAATTAAATTAAAAGTTGTTTCCACTGTAAAGTACATCATAGTTGTTCTGTTCAGGAGCTTCATCTTCATGTGTTAATGATACGGGCAAAAATATTTTCTTCTAAATACTCAAGCATCACACTAGCTTATAGGTCCCCAATACCCCAGTAACGCATTACAAATCTAAGCAATATTACAAAAATGGCATATGCAGAAAAAAGGACATCCTCGTAGTTATAAAAAGATACACTTACTTAACATTACAATAATTAATTCACATTACACACCTCATACTCCCAAAGGCATCATTACATCTGTTCTATTGAAAAACAGACACATTTTTGCGCGAAAACTCCGTACACCCCTTTTTACCCTCGCCGGGTAAATCCGGCCGCTAGGCGGGCCCTGAGTGAATAGCTATGTTCCTGCTAATTACCCCGGCCAACTTCTAAATTTAATCAGACAAGTTATATAATTTTCGCGGTGGGTAAATAATTTTTCATGACGGGAGAGGTGCGCGGTGTTGTACTCTAATTACTCTGTTTCAATGTTTACTGTGACATCTGTGTGGGCAAAAGTGTTGCTTACTTGGGTATGAAAAATAGGTCACCATTATATGTGAAAAAGTGATTAAAAGCACCTTTGACGAGTCTTGTTAGTATCCTTGGAGAAGGTGTTAAACAGAAAAAAAATATAAATAGGTACATTCAGAAGTAAATTTAATTTTTTAGAGGCCTATATCAAATATACCATACTAATAGTTAAGTGGTCAATGGTGTATGTAAACTGTAGCGAAAAACACCATTATACCAAGGGTCCCATTTGACAGCCATCTTCTACAAGATAGAATTTCTCCACTTCGAGTGTTGAGCTGCTTTGATGCAAACAAGAGATAATTAAAATTGGAGATTAATCGCACTTTGCCGATACTGTTAGAGATATTTAAAGTAGTTTGTTAGTGCTGTTCTTTTCTAACAAATAAATAAAAAGAAAATTATTTCATATTTATATATATTTCAAAACAATATTTAAAAAACCCAAGCAACTGGATCATTACTGAAGTTGCAGTTCTTGTAAATTGTAACAGTTGTCAGAACCAATGAAAAATTTTAAGGCAAACGTTAAAAACCACTTTCCAAAACTTACTTTCGAAAAGTTTTTAATACTGTCTCTAAATTCTAGATTAAAACTTTCTCTTTCTGAAAACGAATTCAAACAATGACACGGCTCTGGAAAAACAATGAATGAATTAAAATACAGTGACTTTCACGGAGTCAACTTTTTTAATTAATAAATTGGCCTTTAAGAGAAAAGACAACTCAATGTACAGTAATAAAGTCACTTAAAACTTAATCGGGTATTTTTACTCGAATTTTGACAATTTGATTTTTGATCCTTGTTTGCTAGTGTATACCCAAGTCTCAAGTTAGTCGGTTCAATTCCAACATATACCACATCACTGTGAGCTCGTGGGTTTCGATTCGACATGATAAAAATAAATAAACCCAATAACAAAACAATAACATTACACTAGCAACTGTTTTTGTTTAACCCAAAATATAGTTTAACAGTATTAAAATATTTTCATAAAGTTATAAAGGTTATACTTAAACAAATAAAAATTTCAGTCATTTGTTTTTTACACATATTTACATTTATACTGCCGCCAATAATAATAATAAACAATGACTATGTAGCTATTATTTGTTAATTTGTAAAAAGCGAAAGCTATAAGTATTAGCAACAGTTCCATATTCCGTGTCCCAACTACTTCAAAAGAACAAAAGACCTAACGAGCATACACAAACATAATCGGCAACAAATAGAAAAACAATTTCATATCAAAATTGTACTAAAAGTATAGTATAAAATAAGTATAGGATCGTTTAATAAAATAATATGTATTGTTATGTCGTAAATAACAGACTGAAATCTAAATCAATTACAAATGCTACTGCGCACGGCGTGTTTATGCAATTATCAAAGTACCTACCATGCGATAGAGATCTACTCTATCAGTACGGCACTTTAGCGCTACTGTACTCGGTTGACACTATCATGTCACTAAATTTCTGTCACGTTGTGGCGTGTTCGTGCATAAAGCCTATGTTTTATGTCAGCATAGCTGGTGTGCAGTTTTTTCCTAGTTTGATATATTGGCTGCGAGATTGGGAATAGGAATATGGAAGTCAGAAAATTTGGTACTGTGTGATCGTTTAGTGGTTTGTGATGTACCTAACCATTTTCGATAAGTTTTTACGAGTTTCAGGGAAGTTATAATATGAATATAATGCTTAAGTAATCAATATCATTACCTATAATAATAATTCGTATAGGTATATAATAAGAATAATCTGCGGAAATTTAAAACATAACAGTAGAGATGTCCAATAACGAATACTCTCTCTCTTCGCCGAAGCGCCGAATATTCAGCAGACGAATATGCGGTAACACTTAGTATTTTGCGGCTTTAAACCTGGTTCTATAAAATGGTCAATAAACGCAAAACAATATAATAACCTAACAGAATTTGTTATGATTTATTTATTTTCTTTGCGCACAGTGTGCGGCTATTTTCCGAAGCAGGTATAATTTATGAGAAAAAGCTCCAATGTTTCCTATCAAGAAATATAGAAAAAAAGTTTTCAATATTATTATAATAAGTTAACGGTAAAATAAAAATCATTGGAAGTAATGTTTTGCATTCTGTTTTTCGTGATTACCATTCGGCGTTGCGCCGAATAGTTTGGAATATTCTGCCAAATAGTATAAAAATTACCGAATTACCGAATACCGAATAGATGCCGAATATTCGTGGCATCCTACATACATATTAGACCTTGGAATATTTTTCTATACAAAAGTATGTTACTATAAGATGGAAATGAACTTTGCGTTATTGATAAAATAAAATAACAAAAAAAACTATTATTAAAGTATTCTAAACTATTTTGGTTTGTCTTTCTTGTACTTCTAGCGAGGCTTTGAACAGGCAACTAACTAACTGAGAAGAAAACTTAAGAAACTAGCCTCACATAAAAACATTGAGCAAATTTTTATATTTTCCACGTAGAAATATCTCTAGATATACTCTCGCATTAAGAGCACTCTCATAATACAATCAACATGAAATCTTCAGCGCTCTGCGGAAACCATTCATCTTCCAAAACTAATGGAAATTACTTTCCTCTTACTACACCGAATATCAAACGAAAGTTTGAACTTGTTATATTCAAAATACAAGCACACAGGCTTTGGTTTGGTTTGCAGATAGAATTTTATATTTAAATGAAAATTAAATTGTGTCCATTGATGCAAACAGCAGTTTTGAAGAGGTCGACTAACTTTTTTTAAATGTATCTAGGTGAAAGTTTAGGGAATTAATTAATGTTCACATTTTTCCGGAATATTTATTATTTATGATAGGTACCCATGGGGTCAAACGCAGGGACTACCGTCGACTTAAATGTTTTTCTTTCCGCACTTCTTCAAGCAAACTCGCTTTTGTGTTTATTAATAAAAAAATACCTTTCACTCGAGGTGGGAATTCTCGAACATTAACAAACCGTTTAAGATAAATTACAGGTATTTTTATAAACTGTCTATTGACTAAACGTTGGCTTCTGTTTTTCTTCGTCTATTTGTAATAATAATTTACATTCCGTTACAGAATTTGTAGATTAATTTACGTTTATTATAACGTCAAAAACCATTTCAACCTGACAATGGCAGCACGGCAGCTTGTTTATTACCTACATATTTATGGAAAATAGGCCCGATGTCACCTGACATTTACAAGTACGATGAATATGTAATAGTGCTATAGTTTTTTTATTATATACAGGGGAGAACGAGGAGACGTTTCAACTGATGGTAAGTGATTACCGTCGCTCATTTAGGTACATACACCTGCAACTGAAGAGTCTCAAGTGCGTTGTCAGCCTTTAAGTCCCGCCTAGAATCAGAAGGAGGGGAGTTGGACTCCAGTAGCCTTACAACGGTCACACCGGTTTTCTCTGAGGCTGTGGCTGTTCTTGATCACTCCGGTCGAGGAGGTCCATTTGTGCAGAAACATCGCTCTCGCGCGGTCCATCATACGATAAGAGAGAAGGAGAGTCACATTAACAAGTCAATATTCTACCTAATAATTAATTTACTTATTAATTGATCATTTTTTTTAATTTATTTAAAATGTGGGACATTAGGCATATACATTAGGCAAAGAACACCCAGACTCAGAACATCAATTTGTGGATCACACAAGGTTATGACTAATGTGGGGTTCGAACCCACAACACTCAGCGCAGTAGGAAATGGCGTGACGACCGATTAAACCACTACGACCGTGTCCGTGCGGTAAATTTATTAATTTAAATAAAAAAACTATAAAAAATTACACCTAATGCACCTATTATTTATACCGGGTATTTTTATACCCGGTCATAAACGACTACTAATAGCCATATCTATTATTAACTGTGACATCAATACTCGTCACACACTTCGTATGACACTCACACATATGAGTAACTACCTAGTTTAGTAGATATATAGTGTACGTACTGTACCTACAAATATAAATGGATCTCTCATCAATGATTACATTGGCAAGCAACAGTAAGCTAGAATCTGTTAATCAAACCGAACGCAATCAATTAAGGGCGTCGCAATCAAAATGTCCAGCATTCCACAGCTAGGGACACCATCAGGAACTGGAACCCGTCGAATGTAATTATTCATTTGATGTGTACCTACACTAATACTAGGTATTTAAAATATATACTTTGCATGATATGTAAATGTGAGTATAGTATTCATTATTCAATGTAATGTTATTCAATGTAAGGTTAGTTCATATTTTAGTAACTTTCTGGGTTTTAAGTGTTTCCATGGCCTACTCAACTGTCCTGCTGGCGGTAGTGACGTGTTCCGGGTAACAACCGATATAGTCAGGATTAACAGATCCTGACTATATCGGTTAGGCTACACGATGGCTGGTGCCTGTATGCCGTCTGTATGGACAGGCCGACTCAAAACTATGGTCCTTTCTTCAAAAGGCCAAATCAGACCCTATACTGAACTCACATAACATAGTTCTCTTTAACATTGTACACGGACTTTAAAAAAAAAGTGTATGTTCCGAAACAAATATTTTCTATACAAACAAATAAAATTGAAGTGTCTGTTTGTAATGTCAAAATAATAGGATTTTTTCATGCTCACACGGTTATTTGCACTATACCTATGCCTAAAATCCAGTTTGTTTTTTTTTGTCTGTCTGTTTGTTCCCAAGAACCCACTGAGGCAGCGTTATCAAATTCCACCAGCAGGTATCAGCTAGTAATAAATAAAAAGATAAAAATATTCACACTGTCTAAATATTATATTAAAAAGAATGTGTAATGTATTCTATCTCATCATCATCATCAACAGCCTTTTATAGTCGACTGCTAGACTTAGGCCTCTCCTTAGACAGTCGCTCTTTAGGAGTTCCCTTTTAATAGATCAAGCTTGTTTGATCTATTAAAAGGGAACTTGTTTGTAAAGTTAGTAGGTACATAGATACAAAATATTTTATTATAAATTTTTGGGGATTTATGAAAGGTGGAAGACTAGTAAGGAAATTGATTACGTAAATAAAACATTAAGTGTTTCTGAAACATACACCACATTTGTTCCAAATTATAATTGGTAATATCTAAAAATTGGTAACAAATTATTGTTTGTTCGTAATTCCCAGTCACCCCTGGCAATTTAATGATCTACGTAAACATTTTAGTACATAATAAATGTTAATAAAAAAAATTAAAGACGACTGTCGCACTAAGAATAAATCCTGTGTCGGGGGGGACTTTACAAACATACCTACATGAAACGGACACAAAGAACACCCAGACTCAAAACAACAATTTGTGAATCACACAAAGTGTTGTCCCATGTGGGGATCGGACCCACAGCACTCAGCGTAGTAGTGAGGTTAAACCGCTTAAACCACTACGCTATCCGTGTAGTCCAAATTGAATTGAATGGAAATATTTATGATTACGCTATTATTATAGTCCATCTAATCTAAGAGGTACCGTTTGACAGTTCTGACAAATATCTGATTCTTAAGAAATTTCGATTTCATTTGTTAGTATGTAACACTAATGGATTACAGTTTTACAGATTAATGTATGTTAGGTACTATGAAAGAACGTGTAATGGCACATCATAGGTTTTACTAGTCAATCTTAGTATACACTTGCCTGCAAGAGAGTTGTCTGTAAGAGATTGCCTCTTACTTATTTACTCACTAAAATAGTTTAACATAATTATTGTATATTTATATCTGGTGTACAATAAAGCGTCATATTATTATTATTATACACTAGACTTGGGCACGAGCGATTTTTGCCTACAAATATTTATTTAATATCATATTAACTTACATACTTTTAATTTTAATTATGTGTTTTCGTTGAGATTTGGATGTCAGATCAATTTTAAGTACCTATTATTAAACACTTTAAGACGCCTGGACTGAAAATTACTCGTTATTAATAAATTCGATCTTTCGTACATTTTAACGATTATTCGTATTCAGGTGAATTCGAAGAGCTGCATCACTGCGGTAAAGGACGTAACTAAGTACGTGATTTTGAAATGAAGTTTGAAGAAAAAACGTCTCTTGTGTATAAATTAGTTATTTTGTATAATTTCAAAGATTTAAGTGTAAATAGGTCATTAAGAATTGTATATATTGCGACAAAATAAAAAATAGCTGCATAACTTCATGGCTTTACAGAAAAGATTATTGAAATTATGTGAGTTACACTGATACAAAGTTGTTTCGTCTTGAAAAGGTACCTCTTAGATTAGATGGACTATAGTCCTACTTATTCCTACTTAGTTATTAAAATATGCGTTCTATTTTGTAAGAACGTGGGCCCACGAATGCCTTCGATTGTTATTCGTGGTATTGTAGTACCGGATTTGGCCATCGTGTCGCTGCGGTCGAGTTATACCCGTTTAATTAACATTGCTATCATACCGGCTAATTGTTATATCGCGCAAAGCTGATTTATAGCGAGACACAAACGCCGACACCTTTGTAATTGCCACACGTGATTCAAACATTGCATGCATACTCCGAACAATGGCAGTGGGGGTTGAGCCGTATAGACAATAATAGTGGGCGGTTCTGATTTTCAATTATCGCAATCAGTGCAATTATGGAATAGTAGTAATCATAATTGTGATACTGTTAAAGAAATGCTTAAAGTTTTTTACATACGAATAAATAAGAATAATTACGTGTCAATACTTATATTGGTATTAACACCATCTGTTAATCAAATTAGGAACTTTTAGACACGCGCCATCTATACGTTATATCATGAACTACTAAGATCTCACAAAAGTAATGAGTACAAATTCAAATGTTCAAGAAAGTACATTGTTTGTTTCTGTCAAATTGGAAAGAATATACATTGAACTAAACTTAAAGTTGTGTAAGAACGTAAATATAAATGGGAAAGCGAAGGAGAATGTCCATAAAATCTATTAAAATTCCCATCACAATCGTGTTCCCGCTACATTGAATAATTCGAGACGCATTCTGAATAATCAGCGTTTCCCTTTCTCTAGTTTAACTAGTGTTTTCAAACAGAACTGTGTTAAACGGTTTCGTTTTGTAAATAGGATTATCTGCTCATTCATGTTCGAATTTTGTATGACCATTTACTTAAATCACTAGTTTAAGATAAGACAAGTTTTAGATTTAGTAAAAACTAATTGGGGTAAATATCAGACATTCAATATCTATTCCATTCGAATGCAACATTCTAATAGGTACCATTTGTATTTCTTTGTAGTAATAGGTATTTTAATTTATACCTTTATGTTAGAGTTAGCAGACAATGTTATGCTCGATATAGATATACTTAGGTAAGTCAACATCAATTAGGTAAGTAAGAATAAATCATATAGGTATACTTTTTGACACATTTATAAACCTTAACTATTCTATATTTCACATTCACACACACACTTACATATCCTTCATACTTCAAGCACTAATACATTGGTAATAGAGATCGCCTTATGTTTGAAATTTAACCGCAGTTTTAGCGGTCATGAAGTAAAATTTTAAATATCATTCGAAATAGGTTTATTATTAAGATAGCATAATTCTTGAACTTTTAATAAAAAAAATAGTGTAAGAGGGGCAGACGAGTAGACGGGTCACCTGATGCAAAGTGACTACCGCCCATGAACGCCTGCAACTCAGGAGTCACAAACGCGTTACCGGCCTTTTATGAAGGAGTACGCCCTTTTCTTAAAAGTTCGAAAATAAAATGTCTAGTATTCAATATTCAAATTCAATTTAACATTATTTTGGTTGCGAAACTTGAAAAAAGGGTACAATGAAATCACTTCACGTTTTAACATAAGGAAACAAATAAGAATGTTAAAACGTACATGCACTCATCAACACAGTAAATCGCAGCTTCACATAGAATATAACAGAAATGTAAACGGAAACGGGACATGGCGGGTGGGTTAATTTACGCGCAGCTGGCCTGGGCGGGCGGTATCTCGTGAGTTTCCGCCCCGGCGCCGGTAGCGATGAAAATCATTCATCAAGCTTCGGTCGCACCGTGCTGCTGCCAATAATCGTTCCCTACCGAGATATAGACATGCTGTTCCGAATGAATTTTAAACTCGCCTACCGCGTATCTTTCTAAATAAAACTACGTGACAGGTAAAACATTATTATTTTTGCGGTTTAAATACAACTTCTGACATCCCTCCCTCCTTTTAAAAAGCTAGCAGCTCTGGTCGTAAACTATAAAAAAGACAGTAATGTGATATGTACTTGGTAGCTACAGTGATAGAGAAACTTTGTTATTCAATAGGTTATTCGGTCGTTAGTTTAATAGATATTCATAGTTCGACAGGATTGTAATAGCCATAAATCCTTAATACATAAATTAAGTTCATATTTCGCTAAATACCTTCACGCACTATTAATTTAGACGCTGTCAAAACTGACAAGGGTTAAGCCATACGATTATGGAATTTAAATTCTCCCATGCTGACCTACTTAATGTCGCACCAATTTACCTATTTGTGAATTATATTTTGTCTCGCTACCTACTTATTGAGGAAAATCTACAACAATTTATATTTGTTTGGAATTAAAAGTTCTTAAATATTTTATTGATTTTAACACCCTCTGTTAAAGTTTTGGCGAACTAAATAAAGAGATAGTTCACTAAACTTTTAAAAAGTTTTTACTGCTGACCTCTATCGGTGAATAGTTCCAATAAGTGAAGTCCTTTACTTTAACTTTTGTAAATTATTTTTTAGAATGACAGATGGCATTGATATTTTTTTGTGAAACACTATCAGAGTTAATTTATGTTATTTTGTAAAAGAATAATCAAAAAATAAAGAAACCAATTAACATTAAAATATTATGAAATCGATAACATTCAACTATTACAGTTTTAAAGTATTCCAACTAGAAATCTACAAACTAATAAGAACCCCTATAATAAAATAGTACAATACACATGGTAGAGCGACACAATTGTTTACAGAGAAGGTTAATAATTTAATCCAATAAGACTATTTATGTTACTTTTGTTAAGAAACACCTGTGACCACTGTCACGACCTTCTGTTATTGTTAATTTGTAAGGAGTATTTAAACACTTCTGCATAATAAGGCAATGAGGTTAGTTCATTCCCGGTTTATGCACCTATTGGAAAATATCTTATTGGTTTTTTAAGTGTATTCATTGATTAATTCTGATAAAAGAATTTTGTTAAGATCGAAGTAGAACTTAAATAGTTTAATTACTTTGTATAATATCATTATAGATTATTATAAATCTATGTTAATATTATATAAAATACGGAAGAGTAGTTTTGTTTGATTGTTTAAACACGCTAATCACTGAAACCATTGGCGGGATTGTGAACAAATTGTTTGTTGAGGAAGGTTACACGCCATATAACAAGGACCAGTAACTATAAATTTATACCTAATTTAATTTATTTATTAATTGTGTCTTACTTAAGTATCTATATAAATATTTATTGTAAATAAAAAATATGGCCTCCATCAATCTTGTTGGATACCAAGTGTCTTATTACCAAAAACTACAACAAAAAAATGTTAAATTCTATAAGTTAAAATTTCGAAATCCGCGATTCGATTTAAAAAAGGACAGCCGCGATAGGGATGGGACTAGCAGTGCCGCGTCTGTCGAGATTTTTTGTGCGATTTTTTCGACGTTATTATTATGAGAAAAAATGCGGAGTCAGTAAAGCGGAACGTAGGGTGGGGGCATGACGAGGGTTCCCCGGTTTGATTGAAGCGAGGAGGTGGAGGGCGGGGCGGTGACGTCATGCTCTCATAATAGGCCGTGGCGTGCAGTGATGGCCGCCGTTTATCAGAAATGAGTGTTAGTTCCCTGCATTTGGACTGTATTTATCGTGACTATTGATGTTTTGTCGTGATAAAATTGTTAGGACGATTGAAAAATTTCTTGAAGCTAAGTGTACGATTTACCAAAGTTCTTTATGTTTAAGTTCTTGATGATCCACGTATTAAGCGTTTTACACCTAACTATTTTCTGCAGCTTCAACAAGTATTAATATAACTCGCAGTATTTCGCTATAAATAAGTAGACAGAAAACAGAATGCACTGTTACGTGTAAATAATACTGTTTTCAAACTGTTGTTCCCTAAATAAGAATTAAATAACAAACATTATTAACTGCACGTTTAGGTTTGGTTGTTCTAGATATATCAAGCATTGAAATTGAAGCGCTCGCTCCGTTATGCGTTGGCTGCGATTTTGAATTCAAAACAGAAATAAGTAAGTAAAAAAATAACGTTACTATTCGAAATAAGGCATTTTCGTGCGTGAGGATGGGCGGAGCAGTGTTTGCGTGATGGTGCGCAGTTAGCGCGGGAACACCTTGCCGCGTGGCACATCACTAGCAACGCCTATTGCGCGCCGCCGATTGTTGGCGGTTGGTCGCGGTCGCTTTTAAAATGTAGCTAACGTTCTATTTGTAACGTCTATATTGTCTACAAAATTAGAAATGAATATTTTAATTTGCATGTTTCTTTTATAGTTTGTGTGTCTTTTACGCCAACTCCATCCCTCCTCTCGCATCATCCATTTTCCTATCCCTAGTGTATCTTTCAAAGTATAACATTCCTAAGGCAGGTGCCGGACATAAAACAAACCAGTCATTGCGTTGACTCAAAAAAAAGTAATATCAATTGGGCAATATGATGATATTTCAATCATTAGGGTAAACTAATCGAAAAACTTGGTGCCAAATAGGTAGTACCTACCTAGGTGCAACGTGCATATAGATGCCAAATAAAGACAAAGTACCTGGATGATCTAGCTTTGCTCGGTATTTTATTTTTTATAAATTTTCTAAAAATGAAACCTAGCTAGATTGATTAATCGCCCCCAAAACCCACTGCATACCAAATTTCATGAAAATCGATGGAGCCGTTTCCGATATTCAGATTGTATATATACAAGAATTGCTTGCAATTAAAGGTACCTATTAGATTAATCAACACGATGTCATTCTCTGACACGTTTTATGTTATCCTCAACACTACGTTTCGAATAACGTCAAAAGAAAACCAGTTTTAAAAGTCGAACAAATACCTAAGAAAACGGTTCACTAACACCTACTTTTGTATGATTTACAGTCATTACTAGTAAATTATCTTTACCTATCGTAAATATTACAATAACACGCAGACAATATTTGCATTTGACCTAATCGATTTTAAACAGATGTAGTTTCGTATAGAAGAATATTTACAATATTTTAAATGTTTAAACCTTATTATATCTGTTTGTACAAATGGGATGCGACATTGGCGGTTTGAAAAATGTGAACGCTCTACTGAACCTATAATATACTTTGTGGTTCAATTTCATTTGTTTGTCCGTAGCTTGGATTTTTAAAATATTTTTTTATAAATTTTTCTTTTTAGTTTTATATCTTTTATACCTAAAAAGTTGATTTTTTTTCATATATTTTTTTTTTACAAGTGCAGTCATAATTCTCAGTTCCATTGAAGAACACATATGTAAAACCATTTTATACTTATTTTGTGCGTTCGAAAAAAAGAAGGTAACGTAAGTCTTACATTTCAGTTTTCTCTTGCAAATGAAATAAAACATTTAATAATCTATTTAGTAAAAATTAACTTTGCTATACTGAATTACTTAGGTATATAAAAGGCAAAAAATATAATTACATTGTCTTCAATTCGTTTCTGAACTTACCTGTTAAATTTAAATAACATGTTAGTTTAATTATTTATAAACTCATTATAATAAAAGTCCAATATGTTAAAACCTAAAACGGTTTAGCTTTCATATAATGTAAATATATGATGATTATTATACCGCAGACAATGAAAATAAGTATAAACTAAAGTTATTACCCCGATAGCATCTAACGTTACATATTGTTGGTTTAGCATTACTATGCAAAGAAAAAAAGTTATATCTTTTACTAGCAAACTTTAAGAGTTGCACCTTTTCTTTGTATAGTAGCATTGTAATAACCTTCTATATCATGATGTTAATGGCATTTTTAAAATAAAAATTACTTTTCATGAAATAATTACATCATAATAAGACAACTACTATAGATTAAAAAAATGTTTTGTTTAAAGGCAAAGAAATAACCAGTCTATTCCAATCTAACACACACCAAAAAAAAACCGTAGACGAAGCAACAAATTCTATGTTTTAATTAACGTTCGGAACCGATTTTTAATTTAATGTTCGGTTATAAATCATCACATCACTGGTTGGATGAATTTCGAAGGATCCACACGTCGAAAATGCCGCAATCAGAGATCGAAGCGATTAAAAAAAAAAGTGAGGCCGAAATTATAGAGACGAGAGCAATGATCATGGCCGGCGGGCAACTTGGATAGAAATCTGTGTAACTTTGATGTATGTAACCTTTATGTACTATGTATGTAGGTAGTTGAGTTTACATCAAGGCGATGAACTTTTATTAAATGATATTCTTATTTATAGTCTAGTGCAATGTTGAAATAGATCCTGGAGATAATATGTCTACGTATAATTTGAAAATTTGTATTGGGAGTCACTTTAATTTTATTCTATTATGAAAAGAGGAAGGAGGAAATCTTTAATTATAAAATCAACTATATGCAGCATGATCAATAGATTGTTGGTAAATACAATATATAAATTTATATTATTATATATATTATATTGTATGATGATCTAGCTATAGTTAAAAGATACAATATTAAGGCACCTACTCATTAGTATTCATTTCAGCTGTAAAACTCATATCGATTACATTCCAAGATTAGTTACCGTTGTAATATTTATCGATGACAAGTTATACGTGTATAAAATATTAAATTAAATTATTTAAATACCATATTGCAGTCTATATACCTATGCTTGATCTCTTCTTTGGTGGTTCTTTTAGTTACTAAGGCACTAGGTGTACCCAAGATTTACAAACCGGGGCAGAAATTTAATAACAGCGCCGCCTCTCTCCAACGTTTGAGATAAATAACTTAAAAAAACTTATAATTAAGAAATATTTCGATTCAAAAGATATGTAACATTTCTTTTGCTTTCCTACAATCTGAATTCATTCTACAATGGGAATTCGTGAAACGGGACGGAGGTGTGGAACAGGAACCTAGGAAACGCATTCTTTTTGAATTGACCTACGCTACGTCGGTATCCGTGTAGTGGCGCATTAAGAATACGGAGTGTCACCACCCCTGTTCATCCCGTGGGTGTCGTAAGAGCCGACTAAGGAAGCAAACTACTCAGGACAATAGCTCTACAAAGAGCAGGAAAACTGGACACAAACCCTATACCAACCCGGCCAACATGGTATAGCAGGTTGAAACACCATTGTAAGGAGAGGCCTGTGTCCAGCGGTAGACTATCAAAGGCTGTGATGATGATGATGATGATGATGTCTGTAAGGCTCGCTTATTTTTATCATCATCAGCTGATTAAAAAACCTTAGTGATTAAAAGATACTTAAAGACTTTGTATTATCAATACTAAAAATAAGAGACCCAAATCTACAATTGCTACCTATTTAAAAGATGATATACATAACAGATGATCAGACATAATTGTCAGATCATATAATTGAAAGAAAACAACAGGAAATGTAATCAAGTTCAATAATTGCGCCTTCCTTGCAATGTAATCAGAAAATCGGTTCATGAAAGCAATGCCGCGGATATCAACTATGACAATAAATGCGGGTAACTGTTATTTTAGTGAAAAATAATTGACCACTAATTTGAAATATATAATAAATAACGCTCATAAAATGCGGACTAGAAAACTAGATCATAGACAACCGGACATGCTTAAAACGGGAATCGTTTAAAGGATATTTGCGTTAATTGTATCTTGAAATGCAACTAATCAATATGTCTATTGAGACTTATCTTAAGCATATTATATTTTAAATGATTTTATAGTCACATTACGTCTACATCTATCTCTACACTAAAATACATCAAACAAAGTTTTGTCGGTTTCGACGTTTAATGTCACAGAGTTACTTACAAACTGACAGACTTACTTTTACATTCATACGAGTACTTTATGCACATAAAATTTTAAGAAAATAGCGAATGAAATACAATAAACAGATAAGATGTCTAGGCGATCCTAAAATTCTGTTATCTCTCACATACAATTTTAACGGATGATGCTATAAATTTATTGTGTATTTTTAGGTTCTACCAAAATGTATATAAAAATATATAAATAATGAGTTCTGGCGACAATCAACGCTAACATAACAAAATGCTATTATATTGGTATTATATTTAACATCTCTCTCTAGGGTTGATATATTGCCCAAATGATCCTTCGCACTTCGTTACTACGCTTCGGTAAATACTGCCATTACCACCAATGTCACTAGCGCTATGTCAGCCTTATTCCCATCCTCATACAAAGCTTGTGGCCAAACTCACATATCAGCGCGCTTTTGTGAAAACTTCTTTAGGCGCGTTGGGCATTTTTTCCATCTCAAAAAACACATTTTTTGAGATGGAAAAAAAAACCATTGAACTCGCGACACTGTTACTGTTACCGTTACCCCACCTCTGTATATAAGTTTTCACTTCTATCAGCACTCCCGGAGTGCCACTGTTTTTTTTTTATTAGAATAAAGATAAAAGCTTTTTTTAGATTTCACCTTATGTAAGATAATATAAATTGTTTGTTCCGTAACATTAGTTCTAGTTTTAATATGTTTAATATACCTACATATGTAGTTTCAAGTAGGAACTCAAAGACATTTAAAATTTCGAACTTGAAGTATATTAATTTAGTGCGGAAGTGGAAGTCGCTTAAAAGATACCGGTAGCCCCACCTACGAAAGTTGTGGGGCAAGGATATTTAATATACATACTTAAAAATGATTACAGATGACATGTGCATACATATACGAATAATTCTATGATTCCCAATATATTAGAAGACTTTTAATTTAGTTCAACGTTTCAAAATACAGTTTTCAAAAAAGTTCTCAAACTTAGAATTTCTCAAAATAATTATTAAGAAATCGTTACCATGATAGGTACCAATACTGATAATAATATATCAACTTATGTTAATACTCGGGCGTAATCTTAAACCTTAATAAGCTTAAGATTACGCCATCCTGATGATGATATTTGTCTCTAACTTTATAGATATGTATTTTTATATACATACTAGCTGGTATCAACAACAAACAAATAGACAGACAAAAAAAATTAAAACTGGTTTTAAGGCATAGGTATCGTGTAAATAACAGTGTGAGCATGAAAAAAAACTATTATTTTGACAACAAACAGACACCTCAGTTTTATTTATTTGTATATTTTTTTTGGATATTATTTACCTTCGTATCAATTACAGTTATTTTACTCATGCTCTTATTTTCCATTGCCTTTTTTAAAATATTTGTTATTTAATTTCTCTTTATTACCAAAACAAGTATATCCAAGTTTCTACGGTATCCGGAAACATTTATAATTAATACAATAAATATAAATCCCCATTCACACGACACAATTTGACCAGATTTTCAATCAGATACTCGCTTGTGGAGTCAAATCTTCCAATTCAAGGTCATTGGGAGGTCAGTTTAAGTAGGTAGCTTGACTTGATCGTGTCACATCAAACGGTTCATGTGGACGCTAATTGTCCAATTTTATCATTTTAGTTAGTCTGCTTGCAGGCGGCATGCGGAGCGTTTGTTTGTTGTGTTATAGTAAAGCGTTTTATCAGTTTCTATGTAGTAGTAGTAGTAGTTTCTATTTAGTTATAAGATGATAGATATCATAAGACCAAGGCGTTACTGTGTGCGTATAGACGCAAAATCTGATCGGTAATAACATTTTATTTGGAAGCCTTATTCTGCTGTTTAACGTTTTCTGTAACGGACAGACGGATGGACGGACACCTTGCTGTTTTATTTCTCCAAATTTTTGTTTTAACCTAGTGGTATTTATAAATATAATAAATTTTGTAAAAGTATACATTATGTCGTAAGTAACACGCAAGAAGCC